>CM068368.1:93496946-94699446 GCA_034769895.1 Magicicada septendecula
AAAGGGCTATAGATGTTTACCAGTTATAAACACAGGTAGATCCGTTTACAATAAAAGGCCTAACAGCCAAAACCACTATATAACCACTCATAACATAAAGGTTAGGTACATAAATTAATAATAATTAATGAATACGGTTGGAAGAGCTAGAAAAAAAACATTAAATTAGTAACGATATATAATAAACCATATCAATTTATACAAATTATGATAATGCCATGATATCGATTGATAACGTTTAATATCGAAAAGGTAGTAAATATAAAAGAAACAGGCTCATATAAAAAAACCAGCAGAATATGTGTAGAAAATAATAAACCAACTATCGGTAAAGTTATATTCCGATATGATAGCAAATTGATAAGGAATAGACAAAAAATATATGAAATAAACACTATATACAAAACATGTGGAAGGAAGAAAAATTATGTGTTGCTATGGACTACAGGAAATGAAGAAGTTGTTGATTTTGGATTATTGCTTTTTATGATCTGAATGTGATGAGATTAAAAAACCTAAGAAATGTCTATTTAATCGGAATATTCTAAATTAGCAGATACTCTTATAAAGTACAAAATTCTAATGATAATATTTATGATTCTTGCCAGTACAATTTAACCAAACAAGACTATAGTATGAAATCACAATAGAAAATAAATAACTGGGTTCTACAAGGAAGGACTTGAATTGTCCCATATCCGAAAGGAATTGAAGATATATTAAACCAAATAGAAAGAGTCAAATGTATCACAACTAATAATATACATTACACTAGAACTTATAACCTTTCAAATACACGGAACATCACTAATTGCTTCAACCGAGAGAAGAACGTATTTGGATCCAGGAATTGCAGAAGAAGCATCAACCGGGCTGTAAATCAATCCAGAGAGCTGTATTTCCGAGGTGGACAGGACAAGAATTCCATTTTATTAAACCGAAGAAAGAATATTGTACGGCATAATCGCCCAGAACGGTAAATTTATCAATCAACCGCCTACACGATTTGCTTCGTTCTAGTCTGGTAAATTATTATTATATCAATCATATTAACTACACAACACTTCAAATCTGTAAATCTTGCATTCTTATCTATGTATTTTTAATCTTCCCCACAGTTACAAGAACCTTCACACCCTGAATTAAGTTAATTACAAATTAAAACACACTATATAACTGAATCTAAATAAAGGATCGGACTAATCAATAATCGATTCACGCAATCTATAGCCCAAGTGTATGTCAGTTAGAACATACCTTATTCAATGTTAAAGAAGTAAACAAATAAAGAACCTTTATATAGTTGCAAAATCTTGTCATTTGGAGTATGATTTAATGAGTTGGGAATAAAAAAGTAACTGACTAAGTATAGAATAATTGGTTAACATAAACAGTGAAATAACCTATAAGTTTCGTTGCTCCGGTACCACAGCGCTTATAGCGGAATTCTCCGACACCAAAGAGAGAGCGTAAAAATACAAAATTATACATAATTCTCTTCAAGGTATAATAGGGTTGAACGAAATTACAGAATAACACATTAATTATTTAAGTTTCAAGTACACTAACACTGATATTTTTTAGAGAGTTAAGTTAATATTAATTAATTACATCAATATATCCCACAACTCCAAATATCTCAGATATTTAAATAATTAAGTAAATTAAACGACCTAAGAGAGTAAAGACAGGGGAATATACCCGTTCATAGCAACGAATAGGCACACATTGTGTGAAAATAACGGGACGCTCGTACTCGTCCCATTACAAATTGGCGCTTACAACAGTGGGGCTGAATTAACTAAACCCGTAATTGCAATACACTCTTGGAGAGGCGGAAACCTCGGACTCAAACCGCTACATTACAAATTGGCGCTCAACCAGTGTAGGGCTTAAGTTAAGTAACTATAATTATAATAACATTACTTAACCAGAGCAGGCAACTGTGGGAGAATAAACATGCATACCAGAGGTAGATCAAGGATTAGGGCAGGAGAAACGGAGAAGGAAATAGATGAACAAGAACAGGAAATAGAACTAATAACAGATAGTGAAATGGAACAACAGACAGACGAAATAACGGAAACTGAAATAATTACGGACAAGGAAAAGGGAGTAATGGAAGAAGATGCCCAAGGGGACCAAATAGATAAAGCTGGAGCCAGAGAAGCACCAAGTTGGCAGGAATTGATGAAATTTATGGCAGAACAGAACAGACTAACTAACGAAAGTCTGAGGAAAATAAACGAGGAAATCAAGGAGAATAAGGAAAGCAATAGACAAATGAAAGAGGAAAACAAGGAGAATTTTAGGAAACAGGAGGAAAACTCCAGGAAAACAAATGAGAAAATTAAAGAAACCTCAAAACAAATTCACGAAAGGTTAGATAGGAATGATGAGGGTTTAAAACAAATGAAGGAAGACATCTTACAAATACATGAAGAAAATTTAAAGCAAATTAATGAAAAAATTGAAAATCTTCATGTGACAATTAACCAGAAGGTGGACCAAAATAATGAGGAAAGAAAATTAGAAATAGCCAAAACAAATGAAGGGTTAGAAAAAACTAACGAAACAATAGTACAGGTTCATGAAGAATTACAGAATAAAATTAATGACATAAAAATTGAGAATAAAACATTGGTCGAAGAAATCCAACAGGAAACTGTCGAAAAATATGAGCAAATTAAAAACGAAGTACATCAGGTACGGGAAGAGAATAAGGAAGGTATTACGCAAATACAGACAGACATGGGCGAACGACTCGAAAGAGTCTATGGCAATTTAAACAGTATGGAAGGTCAAATTAATACCAGTAAAAATAAAATAGAGGAAATTAGTAGACGTGACTTACAATTACAAGAAGAAGTAGATTCATGGCGGGATAGGACATGCCAACATAGTCATACAAATAGCCACGAGAACCGGGAGTCGGTTAATTTTCGTAATTACAAGCGTAATCCGATAGAATTTTTAAAGAGATTGGAAGAGGTGATCGCAAGAAATAGAGAAAATCGCTGGAGTATTATACGCAGTATGATTGATGAAACATTTAAAGATACTTATGATAATTGGTGGACAGCGGTGCGCCCGGATATACTGGACATGACTGAGTTCAAAAAACAATTTAAAGAGAAATATTGGTCTGAATCGACCCAGAACATGATTAGGAATAATTTGAGTAACAGTCGATACGAAACAAACATAGGCCAGTCTCCTACTTCATACTTTCTAGGAAAAGTATGTATGGCACGGAACTTAGAGCCCAGAATCCCCGAAGAATGTTTGGTGATACAACTATCCTACCATTACGAGGAAGGGATAAAAAATGCACGTATGTGTAGTCAAATCAAAACGATTCCAGCCATGGCCAAATTCCTGGAGAATTATGAGCACGAGAACCAATACCAAAGAAATAGGATGTTAAATTATAAATATCAGAAGTATAATAATAATGCGCCACCAACCAATAATGATCACAATCGACCTGCGCAGAATGTTAATGCCAATAGGACCCAAAATGAGCACGCGAATAATAATTCCAGGAACTATAATTATCGTGGCAATAATACTTATAATTACCGCGATAGCCGCAATAATAGAGGAGATGGGGACAGACGACCCAATAATTATAGGCATAACGTCAATTATATCTACTCCAGGCCTCAAGGTAATCAGCGACGGTATTACCCAAGGAGTCACCGATATGACAATCATTATGACCAGTCCCGGCGTGAAGACAACTATCCACCTGAAAGAAATTATAGGATAGCGGAACCTAATACGGAGGATCGCACAGAAACTGTACTAAATCAACACAATAATCCAAGTGAAAATAGAGAAGAGGGGGTAAGCCCTCATTTAAACTAATAGAGGCAGTGACAAATAATGAATACCCTTCACTGAACCGTAATCTTGGGGAACAACGACTTGTAAACTAAATTAAGAGTAATCATACCATAACTATAATTAATAACCACTATTTAAAGAATATCAGAGAAGATTTATTGGAAGAGGATAAGAAACATGTAAACAGTAATAGTAATAACAAAATCATATATGTAACAGCAAAATTCTAAAAGACAGTAAGACCAACTTACAAAAATTATTTGAAATAACTATTATATATAAAACGAATTTAGTAAGAAAAAAAAATTACTAAATCCAAAAAGAAATATTATGAATAAATTCTAAAATACAATAAGAACAACTTATTACCAGTCTTAAAGAGAAAATACTTGGAATTTAAAAAGAATTCGAATTTGAATACAACCACTAAATTCTAAAATACAATAAGAACCACTTATTATCGATTTTGAAGAAAAAAAAAACACTTGTAAATAAAAGAGAATTTGTTGAACAATAAAATAAATAGAAAAAAAAGTCATTCAAAATGAAGTAAGTCTGAATTAAAATATAGTTATGAAGAAGGTATTAAGAAGAAAAATAGAATTATTACTAAACGTTTACAAAGAAATAATGTGAATAATGAATAATGAAACCCCAAGATTACAGAAGAAAGTGAGGATTATTACTAAATGTTTACAAAGAAATAATGGGAATAATGAATAACAAACCCCAAGATTACAGAAGAAAGCTAGAATTATTACTAAACGTCTACAAAGAAATAGTGTGAATAATGAATAATGAAATCCCAAGATAAAAGGTTTTTACCTCAAATCTACCTATGCAAAATAAAGAAAGAGAAAAATCATATGACCTAAAATACATACCACATTGCCAAATGAAGGAAACAACTTCAGAAAACGATTGAATGTAACCAATGTAATATTAAAGAAAACAAGAAGAAAAAAGTATTTATGAACATAATTCATTGAAAAATAAACAGCCAAAATAATGAAATACTATAAGAAAAATAATAGTTGAGCTAAGGACTGTATATAGTCAGAAACGCAGTTATAATGATAATCACACAATAACTATTTAGAAAATATTGAGATCAGAAAAACAAATGAAGAAGATACTTAGCATTATAATCACAACAAAAATGAAAAACAAAAATAATTACAAATGTTAACTGTCAGATTTAATATCAAAGAATGTTTAAGGAAACTAAAATGGAATCACAAAGTATGGAGGATAGTAATGAAGAAATATAAAAGCAACAAAGAAAAAAAAAATTTTTTCCCAAATATTTATTATTAAGTAATTAAAGAGATTATTATATTTTATAGCTGACTGTAGATGAATTCCAGCAGTACTATATTAAGGTGTGGTGTGGGCAGCAGAGTATGAAGCCAAACAGTGCCTCTCTGAACTGTACCAACGCACATATTAGGGATTGTTAGGGAAATTAAATATTTAAGGAATATTAGAATAGTTGCAAGAATGACCTCAGTTTCCAAAAGAGTAGGACGAAGAAAACAGAAAGAAATTAGATGACAGAAGAATAATTGAGAAATACAGTGATTACAGTAATTATAAGTAGAAGAGATGTGAACCTAAAGTATCATTGAATATTGTAGCCAACTATCAACAAATACTGTTTACAGAAATTAAAAATAATCAAGAATGTTAATTGAAATGATGAAATGTTATTAAATAAAGAATTATTAATACTAGTCTAATGAAGTTACATTGAGAATCTCATCGTTAACCATTAATATTGAGATGAAGAAAAGGCATGTGAAAAAGACAAGTTTATTTGACCTAAACTTCATTCAGGTAAACTAAACTTTTTTAGGAGGGGGAGCATATGTAACGCAACAGAAATGCTGGCATCCATGTTACATAAAAATTAGATTAACAGAATAATAAACAAGTCAATATCTAACCCCATGATAAAACAAAAATCTAATAATTACATTTATAATTATAGATAAAGGTAAATAAGGATGCAAGGTAGAATTAACGAGAATAAACAAACCTGTAAGTTAGATAATAGTTAATGATCTATGTTCAGTGAAAAGTAAACAAAAATGAAACAATAATTTACTTTATAGCAATAGCAAGTAAGGATTTTGAGTTAAAAGATATTATTTGGTGACAACAAATGTTATGATAAAGTTTATGTTATGTTATACCAATTATGTGTTGAGTCAATGAAAGGTAATGAAACAAGATGTATTATTCAATTACTGTTGTAGAATGAAGTGTGAAGCAGCTAGTTAGCGTTAATAGATTTGTATTTTCTTATATATGATCCATAGGTCAAGATAAAATTGTCATTAGATATGGAAAAAATAATTGTTTATGTAAATGTTAATAGTTAAGATTTGATTATATGTATGAATTTATGTAAAAGGGCTATAGATGTTTACCAGTTATAAACACAGGTAGATCCGTTTACAATAAAAGGCCTAACAGCCAAAACCACTATATAACCACTCATAACATAAAGGTTAGGTACATAAATTAATAATAATTAATGAATACGGTTGGAAGAGCTAGAAAAAAAACATTAAATTAGTAACGATATATAATAAACCATATCAATTTATACAAATTATGATAATGCCATGATATCGATTGATAACGTTTAATATCGAAAAGGTAGTAAATATAAAAGAAACAGGCTCATATAAAAAAACCAGCAGAATATGTGTAGAAAATAATAAACCAACTATCGGTAAAGTTATATTCCGATATGATAGCAAATTGATAAGGAATAGACAAAAAATATATGAAATAAACACTATATACAAAACATGTGGAAGGAAGAAAAATTATGTGTTGCTATGGACTACAGGAAATGAAGAAGTTGTTGATTTTGGATTATTGCTTTTTATGATCTGAATGTGATGAGATTAAAAAACCTAAGAAATGTCTATTTAATCGGAATATTCTAAATTAGCAGATACTCTTATAAAGTACAAAATTCTAATGATAATATTTATGATTCTTGCCAGTACAATTTAACCAAACAAGACTATAGTATGAAATCACAATAGAAAATAAATAACTGGGTTCTACAAGGAAGGACTTGAATTGTCCCATATCCGAAAGGAATTGAAGATATATTAAACCAAATAGAAAGAGTCAAATGTATCACAACTAATAATATACATTACACTAGAACTTATAACCTTTCAAATACACGGAACATCACTAATTGCTTCAACCGAGAGAAGAACGTATTTGGATCCAGGAATTGCAGAAGAAGCATCAACCGGGCTGTAAATCAATCCAGAGAGCTGTATTTCCGAGGTGGACAGGACAAGAATTCCATTTTATTAAACCGAAGAAAGAATATTGTACGGCATAATCGCCCAGAACGGTAAATTTATCAATCAACCGCCTACACGATTTGCTTCGTTCTAGTCTGGTAAATTATTATTATATCAATCATATTAACTACACAACACTTCAAATCTGTAAATCTTGCATTCTTATCTATGTATTTTTAATCTTCCCCACAGTTACAAGAACCTTCACACCCTGAATTAAGTTAATTACAAATTAAAACACACTATATAACTGAATCTAAATAAAGGATCGGACTAATCAATAATCGATTCACGCAATCTATAGCCCAAGTGTATGTCAGTTAGAACATACCTTATTCAATGTTAAAGAAGTAAACAAATAAAGAACCTTTATATAGTTGCAAAATCTTGTCATTTGGAGTATGATTTAATGAGTTGGGAATAAAAAAGTAACTGACTAAGTATAGAATAATTGGTTAACATAAACAGTGAAATAACCTATAAGTTTCGTTGCTCCGGTACCACAGCGCTTATAGCGGAATTCTCCGACACCAAAGAGAGAGCGTAAAAATACAAAATTATACATAATTCTCTTCAAGGTATAATAGGGTTGAACGAAATTACAGAATAACACATTAATTATTTAAGTTTCAAGTACACTAACACTGATATTTTTTAGAGAGTTAAGTTAATATTAATTAATTACATCAATATATCCCACAACTCCAAATATCTCAGATATTTAAATAATTAAGTAAATTAAACGACCTAAGAGAGTAAAGACAGGGGAATATACCCGTTCATAGCAACGAATAGGCACACATTGTGTGAAAATAACGGGACGCTCGTACTCGTCCCATTACAAATTGGCGCTTACAACAGTGGGGCTGAATTAACTAAACCCGTAATTGCAATACACTCTTGGAGAGGCGGAAACCTCGGACTCAAACCGCTACATTACAAATTGGCGCTCAACCAGTGTAGGGCTTAAGTTAAGTAACTATAATTATAATAACATTACTTAACCAGAGCAGGCAACTGTGGGAGAATAAACATGCATACCAGAGGTAGATCAAGGATTAGGGCAGGAGAAACGGAGAAGGAAATAGATGAACAAGAACAGGAAATAGAACTAATAACAGATAGTGAAATGGAACAACAGACAGACGAAATAACGGAAACTGAAATAATTACGGACAAGGAAAAGGGAGTAATGGAAGAAGATGCCCAAGGGGACCAAATAGATAAAGCTGGAGCCAGAGAAGCACCAAGTTGGCAGGAATTGATGAAATTTATGGCAGAACAGAACAGACTAACTAACGAAAGTCTGAGGAAAATAAACGAGGAAATCAAGGAGAATAAGGAAAGCAATAGACAAATGAAAGAGGAAAACAAGGAGAATTTTAGGAAACAGGAGGAAAACTCCAGGAAAACAAATGAGAAAATTAAAGAAACCTCAAAACAAATTCACGAAAGGTTAGATAGGAATGATGAGGGTTTAAAACAAATGAAGGAAGACATCTTACAAATACATGAAGAAAATTTAAAGCAAATTAATGAAAAAATTGAAAATCTTCATGTGACAATTAACCAGAAGGTGGACCAAAATAATGAGGAAAGAAAATTAGAAATAGCCAAAACAAATGAAGGGTTAGAAAAAACTAACGAAACAATAGTACAGGTTCATGAAGAATTACAGAATAAAATTAATGACATAAAAATTGAGAATAAAACATTGGTCGAAGAAATCCAACAGGAAACTGTCGAAAAATATGAGCAAATTAAAAACGAAGTACATCAGGTACGGGAAGAGAATAAGGAAGGTATTACGCAAATACAGACAGACATGGGCGAACGACTCGAAAGAGTCTATGGCAATTTAAACAGTATGGAAGGTCAAATTAATACCAGTAAAAATAAAATAGAGGAAATTAGTAGACGTGACTTACAATTACAAGAAGAAGTAGATTCATGGCGGGATAGGACATGCCAACATAGTCATACAAATAGCCACGAGAACCGGGAGTCGGTTAATTTTCGTAATTACAAGCGTAATCCGATAGAATTTTTAAAGAGATTGGAAGAGGTGA
This sequence comes from Magicicada septendecula, assembly GCA_034769895.1. Lineage (NCBI taxonomy): Eukaryota > Metazoa > Arthropoda > Insecta > Hemiptera > Cicadidae > Magicicada > Magicicada septendecula. The sequence goes on from CM068368.1 coordinate 93,506,203, forward strand.
TCGCAAGAAATAGAGAAAATCGCTGGAGTATTATACGCAGTATGATTGATGAAACATTTAAAGATACTTATGATAATTGGTGGACAGCGGTGCGCCCGGATATACTGGACATGACTGAGTTCAAAAAACAATTTAAAGAGAAATATTGGTCTGAATCGACCCAGAACATGATTAGGAATAATTTGAGTAACAGTCGATACGAAACAAACATAGGCCAGTCTCCTACTTCATACTTTCTAGGAAAAGTATGTATGGCACGGAACTTAGAGCCCAGAATCCCCGAAGAATGTTTGGTGATACAACTATCCTACCATTACGAGGAAGGGATAAAAAATGCACGTATGTGTAGTCAAATCAAAACGATTCCAGCCATGGCCAAATTCCTGGAGAATTATGAGCACGAGAACCAATACCAAAGAAATAGGATGTTAAATTATAAATATCAGAAGTATAATAATAATGCGCCACCAACCAATAATGATCACAATCGACCTGCGCAGAATGTTAATGCCAATAGGACCCAAAATGAGCACGCGAATAATAATTCCAGGAACTATAATTATCGTGGCAATAATACTTATAATTACCGCGATAGCCGCAATAATAGAGGAGATGGGGACAGACGACCCAATAATTATAGGCATAACGTCAATTATATCTACTCCAGGCCTCAAGGTAATCAGCGACGGTATTACCCAAGGAGTCACCGATATGACAATCATTATGACCAGTCCCGGCGTGAAGACAACTATCCACCTGAAAGAAATTATAGGATAGCGGAACCTAATACGGAGGATCGCACAGAAACTGTACTAAATCAACACAATAATCCAAGTGAAAATAGAGAAGAGGGGGTAAGCCCTCATTTAAACTAATAGAGGCAGTGACAAATAATGAATACCCTTCACTGAACCGTAATCTTGGGGAACAACGACTTGTAAACTAAATTAAGAGTAATCATACCATAACTATAATTAATAACCACTATTTAAAGAATATCAGAGAAGATTTATTGGAAGAGGATAAGAAACATGTAAACAGTAATAGTAATAACAAAATCATATATGTAACAGCAAAATTCTAAAAGACAGTAAGACCAACTTACAAAAATTATTTGAAATAACTATTATATATAAAACGAATTTAGTAAGAAAAAAAAATTACTAAATCCAAAAAGAAATATTATGAATAAATTCTAAAATACAATAAGAACAACTTATTACCAGTCTTAAAGAGAAAATACTTGGAATTTAAAAAGAATTCGAATTTGAATACAACCACTAAATTCTAAAATACAATAAGAACCACTTATTATCGATTTTGAAGAAAAAAAAAACACTTGTAAATAAAAGAGAATTTGTTGAACAATAAAATAAATAGAAAAAAAAGTCATTCAAAATGAAGTAAGTCTGAATTAAAATATAGTTATGAAGAAGGTATTAAGAAGAAAAATAGAATTATTACTAAACGTTTACAAAGAAATAATGTGAATAATGAATAATGAAACCCCAAGATTACAGAAGAAAGTGAGGATTATTACTAAATGTTTACAAAGAAATAATGGGAATAATGAATAACAAACCCCAAGATTACAGAAGAAAGCTAGAATTATTACTAAACGTCTACAAAGAAATAGTGTGAATAATGAATAATGAAATCCCAAGATAAAAGGTTTTTACCTCAAATCTACCTATGCAAAATAAAGAAAGAGAAAAATCATATGACCTAAAATACATACCACATTGCCAAATGAAGGAAACAACTTCAGAAAACGATTGAATGTAACCAATGTAATATTAAAGAAAACAAGAAGAAAAAAGTATTTATGAACATAATTCATTGAAAAATAAACAGCCAAAATAATGAAATACTATAAGAAAAATAATAGTTGAGCTAAGGACTGTATATAGTCAGAAACGCAGTTATAATGATAATCACACAATAACTATTTAGAAAATATTGAGATCAGAAAAACAAATGAAGAAGATACTTAGCATTATAATCACAACAAAAATGAAAAACAAAAATAATTACAAATGTTAACTGTCAGATTTAATATCAAAGAATGTTTAAGGAAACTAAAATGGAATCACAAAGTATGGAGGATAGTAATGAAGAAATATAAAAGCAACAAAGAAAAAAAAAATTTTTTCCCAAATATTTATTATTAAGTAATTAAAGAGATTATTATATTTTATAGCTGACTGTAGATGAATTCCAGCAGTACTATATTAAGGTGTGGTGTGGGCAGCAGAGTATGAAGCCAAACAGTGCCTCTCTGAACTGTACCAACGCACATATTAGGGATTGTTAGGGAAATTAAATATTTAAGGAATATTAGAATAGTTGCAAGAATGACCTCAGTTTCCAAAAGAGTAGGACGAAGAAAACAGAAAGAAATTAGATGACAGAAGAATAATTGAGAAATACAGTGATTACAGTAATTATAAGTAGAAGAGATGTGAACCTAAAGTATCATTGAATATTGTAGCCAACTATCAACAAATACTGTTTACAGAAATTAAAAATAATCAAGAATGTTAATTGAAATGATGAAATGTTATTAAATAAAGAATTATTAATACTAGTCTAATGAAGTTACATTGAGAATCTCATCGTTAACCATTAATATTGAGATGAAGAAAAGGCATGTGAAAAAGACAAGTTTATTTGACCTAAACTTCATTCAGGTAAACTAAACTTTTTTAGGAGGGGGAGCATATGTAACGCAACAGAAATGCTGGCATCCATGTTACATAAAAATTAGATTAACAGAATAATAAACAAGTCAATATCTAACCCCATGATAAAACAAAAATCTAATAATTACATTTATAATTATAGATAAAGGTAAATAAGGATGCAAGGTAGAATTAACGAGAATAAACAAACCTGTAAGTTAGATAATAGTTAATGATCTATGTTCAGTGAAAAGTAAACAAAAATGAAACAATAATTTACTTTATAGCAATAGCAAGTAAGGATTTTGAGTTAAAAGATATTATTTGGTGACAACAAATGTTATGATAAAGTTTATGTTATGTTATACCAATTATGTGTTGAGTCAATGAAAGGTAATGAAACAAGATGTATTATTCAATTACTGTTGTAGAATGAAGTGTGAAGCAGCTAGTTAGCGTTAATAGATTTGTATTTTCTTATATATGATCCATAGGTCAAGATAAAATTGTCATTAGATATGGAAAAAATAATTGTTTATGTAAATGTTAATAGTTAAGATTTGATTATATGTATGAATTTATGTAAAAGGGCTATAGATGTTTACCAGTTATAAACACAGGTAGATCCGTTTACAATAAAAGGCCTAACAGCCAAAACCACTATATAACCACTCATAACATAAAGGTTAGGTACATAAATTAATAATAATTAATGAATACGGTTGGAAGAGCTAGAAAAAAAACATTAAATTAGTAACGATATATAATAAACCATATCAATTTATACAAATTATGATAATGCCATGATATCGATTGATAACGTTTAATATCGAAAAGGTAGTAAATATAAAAGAAACAGGCTCATATAAAAAAACCAGCAGAATATGTGTAGAAAATAATAAACCAACTATCGGTAAAGTTATATTCCGATATGATAGCAAATTGATAAGGAATAGACAAAAAATATATGAAATAAACACTATATACAAAACATGTGGAAGGAAGAAAAATTATGTGTTGCTATGGACTACAGGAAATGAAGAAGTTGTTGATTTTGGATTATTGCTTTTTATGATCTGAATGTGATGAGATTAAAAAACCTAAGAAATGTCTATTTAATCGGAATATTCTAAATTAGCAGATACTCTTATAAAGTACAAAATTCTAATGATAATATTTATGATTCTTGCCAGTACAATTTAACCAAACAAGACTATAGTATGAAATCACAATAGAAAATAAATAACTGGGTTCTACAAGGAAGGACTTGAATTGTCCCATATCCGAAAGGAATTGAAGATATATTAAACCAAATAGAAAGAGTCAAATGTATCACAACTAATAATATACATTACACTAGAACTTATAACCTTTCAAATACACGGAACATCACTAATTGCTTCAACCGAGAGAAGAACGTATTTGGATCCAGGAATTGCAGAAGAAGCATCAACCGGGCTGTAAATCAATCCAGAGAGCTGTATTTCCGAGGTGGACAGGACAAGAATTCCATTTTATTAAACCGAAGAAAGAATATTGTACGGCATAATCGCCCAGAACGGTAAATTTATCAATCAACCGCCTACACGATTTGCTTCGTTCTAGTCTGGTAAATTATTATTATATCAATCATATTAACTACACAACACTTCAAATCTGTAAATCTTGCATTCTTATCTATGTATTTTTAATCTTCCCCACAGTTACAAGAACCTTCACACCCTGAATTAAGTTAATTACAAATTAAAACACACTATATAACTGAATCTAAATAAAGGATCGGACTAATCAATAATCGATTCACGCAATCTATAGCCCAAGTGTATGTCAGTTAGAACATACCTTATTCAATGTTAAAGAAGTAAACAAATAAAGAACCTTTATATAGTTGCAAAATCTTGTCATTTGGAGTATGATTTAATGAGTTGGGAATAAAAAAGTAACTGACTAAGTATAGAATAATTGGTTAACATAAACAGTGAAATAACCTATAAGTTTCGTTGCTCCGGTACCACAGCGCTTATAGCGGAATTCTCCGACACCAAAGAGAGAGCGTAAAAATACAAAATTATACATAATTCTCTTCAAGGTATAATAGGGTTGAACGAAATTACAGAATAACACATTAATTATTTAAGTTTCAAGTACACTAACACTGATATTTTTTAGAGAGTTAAGTTAATATTAATTAATTACATCAATATATCCCACAACTCCAAATATCTCAGATATTTAAATAATTAAGTAAATTAAACGACCTAAGAGAGTAAAGACAGGGGAATATACCCGTTCATAGCAACGAATAGGCACACATTGTGTGAAAATAACGGGACGCTCGTACTCGTCCCATTACAAATTGGCGCTTACAACAGTGGGGCTGAATTAACTAAACCCGTAATTGCAATACACTCTTGGAGAGGCGGAAACCTCGGACTCAAACCGCTACATTACAAATTGGCGCTCAACCAGTGTAGGGCTTAAGTTAAGTAACTATAATTATAATAACATTACTTAACCAGAGCAGGCAACTGTGGGAGAATAAACATGCATACCAGAGGTAGATCAAGGATTAGGGCAGGAGAAACGGAGAAGGAAATAGATGAACAAGAACAGGAAATAGAACTAATAACAGATAGTGAAATGGAACAACAGACAGACGAAATAACGGAAACTGAAATAATTACGGACAAGGAAAAGGGAGTAATGGAAGAAGATGCCCAAGGGGACCAAATAGATAAAGCTGGAGCCAGAGAAGCACCAAGTTGGCAGGAATTGATGAAATTTATGGCAGAACAGAACAGACTAACTAACGAAAGTCTGAGGAAAATAAACGAGGAAATCAAGGAGAATAAGGAAAGCAATAGACAAATGAAAGAGGAAAACAAGGAGAATTTTAGGAAACAGGAGGAAAACTCCAGGAAAACAAATGAGGAAATTAAAGAAACCTCAAAACAAATTCACGAAAGGTTAGATAGGAATGATGAGGGTTTAAAACAAATGAAGGAAGACATCTTACAAATACATGAAGAAAATTTAAAGCAAATTAATGAAAAAATTGAAAATCTTCATGTGACAATTAACCAGAAGGTGGACCAAAATAATGAGGAAAGAAAATTAGAAATAGCCAAAACAAATGAAGGGTTAGAAAAAACTAACGAAACAATAGTACAGGTTCATGAAGAATTACAGAATAAAATTAATGACATAAAAATTGAGAATAAAACATTGGTCGAAGAAATCCAACAGGAAACTGTCGAAAAATATGAGCAAATTAAAAACGAAGTACATCAGGTACGGGAAGAGAATAAGGAAGGTATTACGCAAATACAGACAGACATGGGCGAACGACTCGAAAGAGTCTATGGCAATTTAAACAGTATGGAAGGTCAAATTAATACCAGTAAAAATAAAATAGAGGAAATTAGTAGACGTGACTTACAATTACAAGAAGAAGTAGATTCATGGCGGGATAGGACATGCCAACATAGTCATACAAATAGCCACGAGAACCGGGAGTCGGTTAATTTTCGTAATTACAAGCGTAATCCGATAGAATTTTTAAAGAGATTGGAAGAGGTGATCGCAAGAAATAGAGAAAATCGCTGGAGTATTATACGCAGTATGATTGATGAAACATTTAAAGATACTTATGATAATTGGTGGACAGCGGTGCGCCCGGATATACTGGACATGACTGAGTTCAAAAAACAATTTAAAGAGAAATATTGGTCTGAATCGACCCAGAACATGATTAGGAATAATTTGAGTAACAGTCGATACGAAACAAACATAGGCCAGTCTCCTACTTCATACTTTCTAGGAAAAGTATGTATGGCACGGAACTTAGAGCCCAGAATCCCCGAAGAATGTTTGGTGATACAACTATCCTACCATTACGAGGAAGGGATAAAAAATGCACGTATGTGTAGTCAAATCAAAACGATTCCAGCCATGGCCAAATTCCTGGAGAATTATGAGCACGAGAACCAATACCAAAGAAATAGGATGTTAAATTATAAATATCAGAAGTATAATAATAATGCGCCACCAACCAATAATGATCACAATCGACCTGCGCAGAATGTTAATGCCAATAGGACCCAAAATGAGCACGCGAATAATAATTCCAGGAACTATAATTATCGTGGCAATAATACTTATAATTACCGCGATAGCCGCAATAATAGAGGAGATGGGGACAGACGACCCAATAATTATAGGCATAACGTCAATTATATCTACTCCAGGCCTCAAGGTAATCAGCGACGGTATTACCCAAGGAGTCACCGATATGACAATCATTATGACCAGTCCCGGCGTGAAGACAACTATCCACCTGAAAGAAATTATAGGATAGCGGAACCTAATACGGAGGATCGCACAGAAACTGTACTAAATCAACACAATAATCCAAGTGAAAATAGAGAAGAGGGGGTAAGCCCTCATTTAAACTAATAGAGGCAGTGACAAATAATGAATACCCTTCACTGAACCGTAATCTTGGGGAACAACGACTTGTAAACTAAATTAAGAGTAATCATACCATAACTATAATTAATAACCACTATTTAAAGAATATCAGAGAAGATTTATTGGAAGAGGATAAGAAACATGTAAACAGTAATAGTAATAACAAAATCATATATGTAACAGCAAAATTCTAAAAGACAGTAAGACCAACTTACAAAAATTATTTGAAATAACTATTATATATAAAACGAATTTAGTAAGAAAAAAAAATTACTAAATCCAAAAAGAAATATTATGAATAAATTCTAAAACACAATAAGAACAACTTATTACCAGTCTTAAAGAGAAAATACTTGGAATTTAAAAAGAATTCGAATTTGAATACAACCACTAAATTCTAAAATACAATAAGAACCACTTATTATCGATTTTGAAGAAAAAAAAAACACTTGTAAATAAAAGAGAATTTGTTGAACAATAAAATAAATAGAAAAAAAAGTCATTCAAAATGAAGTAAGTCTGAATTAAAATATAGTTATGAAGAAGGTATTAAGAAGAAAAATAGAATTATTACTAAACGTTTACAAAGAAATAATGTGAATAATGAATAATGAAACCCCAAGATTACAGAAGAAAGTGAGGATTATTACTAAATGTTTACAAAGAAATAATGGGAATAATGAATAACAAACCCCAAGATTACAGAAGAAAGCTAGAATTATTACTAAACGTCTACAAAGAAATAGTGTGAATAATGAATAATGAAATCCCAAGATAAAAGGTTTTTACCTCAAATCTACCTATGCAAAATAAAGAAAGAGAAAAATCATATGACCTAAAATACATACCACATTGCCAAATGAAGGAAACAACTTCAGAAAACGATTGAATGTAACCAATGTAATATTAAAGAAAACAAGAAGAAAAAAGTATTTATGAACATCATTCATTGAAAAATAAACAGCCAAAATAATGAAATACTATAAGAAAAATAATAGTTGAGCTAAGGACTGTATATAGTCAGAAACGCAGTTATAATGATAATCACACAATAACTATTTAGAAAATATTGAGATCAGAAAAACAAATGAAGAAGATACTTAGCATTATAATCACAACAAAAATGAAAAACAAAAATAATTACAAATGTTAACTGTCAGATTTAATATCAAAGAATGTTTAAGGAAACTAAAATGGAATCACAAAGTATGGAGGATAGTAATGAAGAAATATAAAAGCAACAAAGAAAAAAAAAATTTTTTCCCAAATATTTATTATTAAGTAATTAAAGAGATTATTATATTTTATAGCTGACTGTAGATGAATTCCAGCAGTACTATATTAAGGTGTGGTGTGGGCAGCAGAGTATGAAGCCAAACAGTGCCTCTCTGAACTGTACCAACGCACATATTAGGGATTGTTAGGGAAATTAAATATTTAAGGAATATTAGAATAGTTGCAAGAATGACCTCAGTTTCCAAAAGAGTAGGACGAAGAAAACAGAAAGAAATTAGATGACAGAAGAATAATTGAGAAATACAGTGATTACAGTAATTATAAGTAGAAGAGATTTGAACCTAAAGTATCATTGAATATTGTAGCCAACTATCAACAAATACTGTTTACAGAAATTAAAAATAATCAAGAATGTTAATTGAAATGATGAAATGTTATTAAATAAAGAATTATTAATACTAGTCTAATGAAGTTACATTGAGAATCTCATCGTCAACCATTAATATTGAGATGAAGAAAAGGCATGTGAAAAAGACAAGTTTATTTGACCTAAACTTCATTCAGGTAAACTAAACTTTTTTAGGAGGGGGAGCATATGTAACGCAACAGAAATGCTGGCATCCATGTTACATAAAAATTAGATTAACAGAATAATAAACAAGTCAATATCTAACCCCATGATAAAACAAAAATCTAATAATTACATTTATAATTATAGATAAAGGTAAATAAGGATGCAAGGTAGAATTAACGAGAATAAACAAACCTGTAAGTTAGATAATAGTTAATGATCTATGTTCAGTGAAAAGTAAACAAAAATGAAACAATAATTTACTTTATAGCAATAGCAAGTAAGGATTTTGAGTTAAAAGATATTATTTGGTGACAACAAATGTTATGATAAAGTTTATGTTATGTTATACCAATTATGTGTTGAGTTAATGAAAGGTAATGAAACAAGATGTATTATTCAATTACTGTTGTAGAATGAAGTGTGAAGCAGCTAGTTAGCGTTAATAGATTTGTATTTTCTTATATATGATCCATAGGTCAAGATAAAATTGTCATTAGATATGGAAAAAATAATTGTTTATGTAAATGTTAATAGTTAAGATTTGATTATATGTATGAATTTATGTAAAAGGGCTATAGATGTTTACCAGTTATAAACACAGGTAGATCCGTTTACAATAAAAGGCCTAACAGCCAAAACCACTATATAACCACTCATAACATAAAGGTTAGGTACATAAATTAATAATAATTAATGAATACGGTTGGAAGAGCTAGAAAAAAAACATTAAATTAGTAACGATATATAATAAACCATATCAATTTATACAAATTATGATAATGCCATGATATCGATTGATAACGTTTAATATCGAAAAGGTAGTAAATATAAAAGAAACAGGCTCATATAAAAAAACCAGCAGAATATGTGTAGAAAATAATAAACCAACTATCGGTAAAGTTATATTCCGATATGATAGCAAATTGATAAGGAATAGACAAAAAATATATGAAATAAACACTATATACAAAACATGTGGAAGGAAGAAAAATTATGTGTTGCTATGGACTACAGGAAATGAAGAAGTTGTTGATTTTGGATTATTGCTTTTTATGATCTGAATGTGATGAGATTAAAAAACCTAAGAAATGTCTATTTAATCGGAATATTCTAAATTAGCAGATACTCTTATAAAGTACAAAATTCTAATGATAATATTTATGATTCTTGCCAGTACAATTTAACCAAACAAGACTATAGTATGAAATCACAATAGAAAATAAATAACTGGGTTCTACAAGGAAGGACTTGAATTGTCCCATATCCGAAAGGAATTGAAGATATATTAAACCAAATAGAAAGAGTCAAATGTATCACAACTAATAATATACATTACACTAGAACTTATAACCTTTCAAATACACGGAACATCACTAATTGCTTCAACCGAGAGAAGAACGTATTTGGATCCAGGAATTGCAGAAGAAGCATCAACCGGGCTGTAAATCAATCCAGAGAGCTGTATTTCCGAGGTGGACAGGACAAGAATTCCATTTTATTAAACCGAAGAAAGAATATTGTACGGCATAATCGCCCAGAACGGTAAATTTATCAATCAACCGCCTACACGATTTGCTTCGTTCTAGTCTGGTAAATTATTATTATATCAATCATATTAACTACACAACACTTCAAATCTGTAAATCTTGCATTCTTATCTATGTATTTTTAATCTTCCCCACAGTTACAAGAACCTTCACACCCTGAATTAAGTTAATTACAAATTAAAACACACTATATAACTGAATCTAAATAAAGGATCGGACTAATCAATAATCGATTCACGCAATCTATAGCCCAAGTGTATGTCAGTTAGAACATACCTTATTCAATGTTAAAGAAGTAAACAAATAAAGAACCTTTATATAGTTGCAAAATCTTGTCATTTGGAGTATGATTTAATGAGTTGGGAATAAAAAAGTAACTGACTAAGTATAGAATAATTGGTTAACATAAACAGTGAAATAACCTATAAGTTTCGTTGCTCCGGTACCACAGCGCTTATAGCGGAATTCTCCGACACCAAAGAGAGAGCGTAAAAATACAAAATTATACATAATTCTCTTCAAGGTATAATAGGGTTGAACGAAATTACAGAATAACACATTAATTATTTAAGTTTCAAGTACACTAACACTGATATTTTTTAGAGAGTTAAGTTAATATTAATTAATTACATCAATATATCCCACAACTCCAAATATCTCAGATATTTAAATAATTAAGTAAATTAAACGACCTAAGAGAGTAAAGACAGGGGAATATACCCGTTCATAGCAACGAATAGGCACACATTGTGTGAAAATAATGGGACGCTCGTACTCGTCCCATTACAAATTGGCGCTTACAACAGTGGGGCTGAATTAACTAAACCCGTAATTGCAATACACTCTTGGAGAGGCGGAAACCTCGGACTCAAACCGCTACATTACAAATTGGCGCTCAACCAGTGTAGGGCTTAAGTTAAGTAACTATAATTATAATAACATTACTTAACCAGAGCAGGCAACTGTGGGAGAATAAACATGCATACCAGAGGTAGATCAAGGATTAGGGCAGGAGAAACGGAGAAGGAAATAGATGAACAAGAACAGGAAATAGAACTAATAACAGATAGTGAAATGGAACAACAGACAGACGAAATAACGGAAACTGAAATAATTACGGACAAGGAAAAGGGAGTAATGGAAGAAGATGCCCAAGGGGACCAAATAGATAAAGCTGGAGCCAGAGAAGCACCAAGTTGGCAGGAATTGATGAAATTTATGGCAGAACAGAACAGACTAACTAACGAAAGTCTGAGGAAAATAAACGAGGAAATCAAGGAGAATAAGGAAAGCAATAGACAATTGAAAGAGGAAAACAAGGAGAATTTTAGGAAACAGGAGGAAAACTCCAGGAAAACAAATGAGAAAATTAAAGAAACCTCAAAACAAATTCACGAAAGGTTAGATAGGAATGATGAGGGTTTAAAACAAATGAAGGAAGACATCTTACAAATACATGAAGAAAATTTAAAGCAAATTAATGAAAAAATTGAAAATCTTCATGTGACAATTAACCAGAAGGTGGACCAAAATAATGAGGAAAGAAAATCAGAAATAGCCAAAACAAATGAAGGGTTAGAAAAAACTAACGAAACAATAGTACAGGTTCATGAAGAATTACAGAATAAAATTAATGACATAAAAATTGAGAATAAAACATTGGTCGAAGAAATCCAACAGGAAACTGTCGAAAAATATGAGCAAATTAAAAACGAAGTACATCAGGTACGGGAAGAGAATAAGGAAGGTATTACGCAAATACAGACAGACATGGGCGAACGACTCGAAAGAGTCTATGGCAATTTAAACAGTATGGAAGGTCAAATTAATACCAGTAAAAATAAAATAGAGGAAATTAGTAGACGTGACTTACAATTACAAGAAGAAGTAGATTCATGGCGGGATAGGACATGCCAACATAGTCATACAAATAGCCACGAGAACCGGGAGTCGGTTAATTTTCGTAATTACAAGCGTAATCCGATAGAATTTTTAAAGAGATTGGAAGAGGTGATCGCAAGAAATAGAGAAAATCGCTGGAGTATTATACGCAGTATGATTGATGAAACATTTAAAGATACTTATGATAATTGGTGGACAGCGGTGCGCCCGGATATACTGGACATGACTGAGTTCAAAAAACAATTTAAAGAGAAATATTGGTCTGAATCGACCCAGAACATGATTAGGAATAATTTGAGTAACAGTCGATACGAAACAAACATAGGCCAGTCTCCTACTTCATACTTTCTAGGAAAAGTATGTATGGCACGGAACTTAGAGCCCAGAATCCCCGAAGAATGTTTGGTGATACAACTATCCTACCATTACGAGGAAGGGATAAAAAATGCACGTATGTGTAGTCAAATCAAAACGATTCCAGCCATGGCCAAATTCCTGGAGAATTATGAGCACGAGAACCAATACCAAAGAAATAGGATGTTAAATTATAAATATCAGAAGTATAATAATAATGCGCCACCAACCAATAATGATCACAATCGACCTGCGCAGAATGTTAATGCCAATAGGACCCAAAATGAGCACGCGAATAATAATTCCAGGAACTATAATTATCGTGGCAATAATACTTATAATTACCGCGATAGCCGCAATAATAGAGGAGATGGGGACAGACGACACAATAATTATAGGCATAACGTCAATTATATCTACTCCAGGCCTCAAGGTAATCAGCGACGGTATTACCCAAGGAGTCACCGATATGACAATCATTATGACCAGTCCCGGCGTGAAGACAACTATCCACCTGAAAGAAATTATAGGATAGCGGAACCTAATACGGAGGATCGCACAGAAACTGTACTAAATCAACACAATAATCCAAGTGAAAATAGAGAAGAGGGGGTAAGCCCTCATTTAAACTAATAGAGGCAGTGACAAATAATGAATACCCTTCACTGAACCGTAATCTTGGGGAACAACGACTTGTAAACTAAATTAAGAGTAATCATACCATAACTATAATTAATAACCACTATTTAAAGAATATCAGAGAAGATTTATTGGAAGAGGATAAGAAACATGTAAACAGTAATAGTAATAACAAAATCATATATGTAACAGCAAAATTCTAAAAGACAGTAAGACCAACTTACAAAAATTATTTGAAATAACTATTATATATAAAACGAATTTAGTAAGAAAAAAAAATTACTAAATCCAAAAAGAAATATTATGAATAAATTCTAAAATACAATAAGAACAACTTATTACCAGTCTTAAAGAGAAAATACTTGGAATTTAAAAAGAATTCGAATTTGAATACAACCACTAAATTCTAAAATACAATAAGAACCACTTATTATCGATTTTGAAGAAAAAAAAAACACTTGTAAATAAAAGAGAATTTGTTGAACAATAAAATAAATAGAAAAAAAAGTCATTCAAAATGAAGTAAGTCTGAATTAAAATATAGTTATGAAGAAGGTATTAAGAAGAAAAATAGAATTATTACTAAACGTTTACAAAGAAATAATGTGAATAATGAATAATGAAACCCCAAGATTACAGAAGAAAGTGAGGATTATTACTAAATGTTTACAAAGAAATAATGGGAATAATGAATAACAAACCCCAAGATTACAGAAGAAAGCTAGAATTATTACTAAACGTCTACAAAGAAATAGTGTGAATAATGAATAATGAAATCCCAAGATAAAAGGTTTTTACCTCAAATCTACCTATGCAAAATAAAGAAAGAGAAAAATCATATGACCTAAAATACATACCACATTGCCAAATGAAGGAAACAACTTCAGAAAACGATTGAATGTAACCAATGTAATATTAAAGAAAACAAGAAGAAAAAAGTATTTATGAACATAATTCATTGAAAAATAAACAGCCAAAATAATGAAATACTATAAGAAAAATAATAGTTGAGCTAAGGACTGTATATAGTCAGAAACGCAGTTATAATGATAATCACACAATAACTATTTAGAAAATATTGAGATCAGAAAAACAAATGAAGAAGATACTTAGCATTATAATCACAACAAAAATGAAAAACAAAAATAATTACAAATGTTAACTGTCAGATTTAATATCAAAGAATGTTTAAGGAAACTAAAATGGAATCACAAAGTATGGAGGATAGTAATGAAGAAATATAAAAGCAACAAAGAAAAAAAAAATTTTTTCCCAAATATTTATTATTAAGTAATTAAAGAGATTATTATATTTTATAGCTGACTGTAGATGAATTCCAGCAGTACTATATTAAGGTGTGGTGTGGGCAGCAGAGTATGAAGCCAAACAGTGCCTCTCTGAACTGTACCAACGCACATATTAGGGATTGTTAGGGAAATTAAATATTTAAGGAATATTAGAATAGTTGCAAGAATGACCTCAGTTTCCAAAAGAGTAGGACGAAGAAAACAGAAAGAAATTAGATGACAGAAGAATAATTGAGAAATACAGTGATTACAGTAATTATAAGTAGAAGAGATTTGAACCTAAAGTATCATTGAATATTGTAGCCAACTATCAACAAATACTGTTTACAGAAATTAAAAATAATCAAGAATGTTAATTGAAATGATGAAATGTTATTAAATAAAGAATTATTAATACCAGTCTAATGAAGTTACATTGAGAATCTCATCGTCAACCATTAATATTGAGATGAAGAAAAGGCATGTGAAAAAGACAAGTTTATTTGACCTAAACTTCATTCAGGTAAACTAAACTTTTTTAGGAGGGGGAGCATATGTAACGCAACAGAAATGCTGGCATCCATGTTACATAAAAATTAGATTAACAGAATAATAAACAAGTCAATATCTAACCCCATGATAAAACAAAAATCTAATAATTACATTTATAATTATAGATAAAGGTAAATAAGGATGCAAGGTAGAATTAACGAGAATAAACAAACCTGTAAGTTAGATAATAGTTAATGATCTATGTTCAGTGAAAAGTAAACAAAAATGAAACAATAATTTACTTTATAGCAATAGCAAGTAAGGATTTTGAGTTAAAAGATATTATTTGGTGACAACAAATGTTATGATAAAGTTTATGTTATGTTATACCAATTATGTGTTGAGTTAATGAAAGGTAATGAAACAAGATGTATTATTCAATTACTGTTGTAGAATGAAGTGTGAAGCAGCTAGTTAGCGTTAATAGATTTGTATTTTCTTATATATGATCCATAGGTCAAGATAAAATTGTCATTAGATATGGAAAAAATAATTGTTTATGTAAATGTTAATAGTTAAGATTTGATTATATGTATGAATTTATGTAAAAGGGCTATAGATGTTTACCAGTTATAAACACAGGTAGATCCGTTTACAATAAAAGGCCTAACAGCCAAAACCACTATATACCCACTCATAACATAAAGGTTAGGTACATAAATTAATAATAATTAATGAATACGGTTGGAAGAGCTAGAAAAAAAACATTAAATTAGTAACGATATATAATAAACCATATCAATTTATACAAATTATGATAATGCCATGATATCGATTGATAACGTTTAATATCGAAAAGGTAGTAAATATAAAAGAAACAGGCTCATATAAAAAAACCAGCAGAATATGTGTAGAAAATAATAAACCAACTATCGGTAAAGTTATATTCCGATATGATAGCAAATTGATAAGGAATAGACAAAAAATATATGAAATAAACACTATATACAAAACATGTGGAAGGAAGAAAAATTATGTGTTGCTATGGACTACAGGAAATGAAGAAGTTGTTGATTTTGGATTATTGCTTTTTATGATCTGAATGTGATGAGATTAAAAAACCTAAGAAATGTCTATTTAATCGGAATATTCTAAATTAGCAGATACTCTTATAAAGTACAAAATTCTAATGATAATATTTATGATTCTTGCCAGTACAATTTAACCAAACAAGACTATAGTATGAAATCACAATAGAAAATAAATAACTGGGTTCTACAAGGAAGGACTTGAATTGTCCCATATCCGAAAGGAATTGAAGATATATTAAACCAAATAGAAAGAGTCAAATGTATCACAACTAATAATATACATTACACTAGAACTTATAACCTTTCAAATACACGGAACATCACTAATTGCTTCAACCGAGAGAAGAACGTATTTGGATCCAGGAATTGCAGAAGAAGCATCAACCGGGCTGTAAATCAATCCAGAGAGCTGTATTTCCGAGGTGGACAGGACAAGAATTCCATTTTATTAAACCGAAGAAAGAATATTGTACGGCATAATCGCCCAGAACGGTAAATTTATCAATCAACCGCCTACACGATTTGCTTCGTTCTAGTCTGGTAAATTATTATTATATCAATCATATTAACTACACAACACTTCAAATCTGTAAATCTTGCATTCTTATCTATGTATTTTTAATCTTCCCCACAGTTACAAGAACCTTCACACCCTGAATTAAGTTAATTACAAATTAAAACACACTATATAACTGAATCTAAATAAAGGATCGGACTAATCAATAATCGATTCACGCAATCTATAGCCCAAGTGTATGTCAGTTAGAACATACCTTATTCAATGTTAAAGAAGTAAACAAATAAAGAACCTTTATATAGTTGCAAAATCTTGTCATTTGGAGTATGATTTAATGAGTTGGGAATAAAAAAGTAACTGACTAAGTATAGAATAATTGGTTAACATAAACAGTGAAATAACCTATAAGTTTCGTTGCTCCGGTACCACAGCGCTTATAGCGGAATTCTCCGACACCAAAGAGAGAGCGTAAAAATACAAAATTATACATAATTCTCTTCAAGGTATAATAGGGTTGAACGAAATTACAGAATAACACATTAATTATTTAAGTTTCAAGTACACTAACACTGATATTTTTTAGAGAGTTAAGTTAATATTAATTAATTACATCAATATATCCCACAACTCCAAATATCTCAGATATTTAAATAATTAAGTAAATTAAACGACCTAAGAGAGTAAAGACAGGGGAATATACCCGTTCATAGCAACGAATAGGCACACATTGTGTGAAAATAATGGGACGCTCGTACTCGTCCCATTACAAATTGGCGCTTACAACAGTGGGGCTGAATTAACTAAACCCGTAATTGCAATACACTCTTGGAGAGGCGGAAACCTCGGACTCAAACCGCTACATTACAAATTGGCGCTCAACCAGTGTAGGGCTTAAGTTAAGTAACTATAATTATAATAACATTACTTAACCAGAGCAGGCAACTGTGGGAGAATAAACATGCATACCAGAGGTAGATCAAGGATTAGGGCAGGAGAAACGGAGAAGGAAATAGATGAACAAGAACAGGAAATAGAACTAATAACAGATAGTGAAATGGAACAACAGACAGACGAAATAACGGAAACTGAAATAATTACGGACAAGGAAAAGGGAGTAATGGAAGAAGATGCCCAAGGGGACCAAATAGATAAAGCTGGAGCCAGAGAAGCACCAAGTTGGCAGGAATTGATGAAATTTATGGCAGAACAGAACAGACTAACTAACGAAAGTCTGAGGAAAATAAACGAGGAAATCAAGGAGAATAAGGAAAGCAATAGACAATTGAAAGAGGAAAACAAGGAGAATTTTAGGAAACAGGAGGAAAACTCCAGGAAAACAAATGAGAAAATTAAAGAAACCTCAAAACAAATTCACGAAAGGTTAGATAGGAATGATGAGGGTTTAAAACAAATGAAGGAAGACATCTTACAAATACATGAAGAAAATTTAAAGCAAATTAATGAAAAAATTGAAAATCTTCATGTGACAATTAACCAGAAGGTGGACCAAAATAATGAGGAAAGAAAATCAGAAATAGCCAAAACAAATGAAGGGTTAGAAAAAACTAACGAAACAATAGTACAGGTTCATGAAGAATTACAGAATAAAATTAATGACATAAAAATTGAGAATAAAACATTGGTCGAAGAAATCCAACAGGAAACTGTCGAAAAATATGAGCAAATTAAAAACGAAGTACATCAGGTACGGGAAGAGAATAAGGAAGGTATTACGCAAATACAGACAGACATGGGCGAACGACTCGAAAGAGTCTATGGCAATTTAAACAGTATGGAAGGTCAAATTAATACCAGTAAAAATAAAATAGAGGAAATTAGTAGACGTGACTTACAATTACAAGAAGAAGTAGATTCATGGCGGGATAGGACATGCCAACATAGTCATACAAATAGCCACGAGAACCGGGAGTCGGTTAATTTTCGTAATTACAAGCGTAATCCGATAGAATTTTTAAAGAGATTGGAAGAGGTGATCGCAAGAAATAGAGAAAATCGCTGGAGTATTATACGCAGTATGATTGATGAAACATTTAAAGATACTTATGATAATTGGTGGACAGCGGTGCGCCCGGATATACTGGACATGACTGAGTTCAAAAAACAATTTAAAGAGAAATATTGGTCTGAATCGACCCAGAACATGATTAGGAATAATTTGAGTAACAGTCGATACGAAACAAACATAGGCCAGTCTCCTACTTCATACTTTCTAGGAAAAGTATGTATGGCACGGAACTTAGAGCCCAGAATCCCCGAAGAATGTTTGGTGATACAACTATCCTACCATTACGAGGAAGGGATAAAAAATGCACGTATGTGTAGTCAAATCAAAACGATTCCAGCCATGGCCAAATTCCTGGAGAATTATGAGCACGAGAACCAATACCAAAGAAATAGGATGTTAAATTATAAATATCAGAAGTATAATAATAATGCGCCACCAACCAATAATGATCACAATCGACCTGCGCAGAATGTTAATGCCAATAGGACCCAAAATGAGCACGCGAATAATAATTCCAGGAACTATAATTATCGTGGCAATAATACTTATAATTACCGCGATAGCCGCAATAATAGAGGAGATGGGGACAGACGACCCAATAATTATAGGCATAACGTCAATTATATCTACTCCAGGCCTCAAGGTAATCAGCGACGGTATTACCCAAGGAGTCACCGATATGACAATCATTATGACCAGTCCCGGCGTGAAGACAACTATCCACCTGAAAGAAATTATAGGATAGCGGAACCTAATACGGAGGATCGCACAGAAACTGTACTAAATCAACACAATAATCCAAGTGAAAATAGAGAAGAGGGGGTAAGCCCTCATTTAAACTAATAGAGGCAGTGACAAATAATGAATACCCTTCACTGAACCGTAATCTTGGGGAACAACGACTTGTAAACTAAATTAAGAGTAATCATACCATAACTATAATTAATAACCACTATTTAAAGAATATCAGAGAAGATTTATTGGAAGAGGATAAGAAACATGTAAACAGTAATAGTAATAACAAAATCATATATGTAACAGCAAAATTCTAAAAGACAGTAAGACCAACTTACAAAAATTATTTGAAATAACTATTATATATAAAACGAATTTAGTAAGAAAAAAAAATTACTAAATCCAAAAAGAAATATTATGAATAAATTCTAAAATACAATAAGAACAACTTATTACCAGTCTTAAAGAGAAAATACTTGGAATTTAAAAAGAATTCGAATTTGAATACAACCACTAAATTCTAAAATACAATAAGAACCACTTATTATCGATTTTGAAGAAAAAAAAAACACTTGTAAATTAAAGAGAATTTGTTGAACAATAAAATAAATAGAAAAAAAAAGTCATTCAAAATGAAGTAAGTCTGAATTAAAATATAGTTATGAAGAAGGTATTAAGAAGAAAAATAGAATTATTACTAAACGTTTACAAAGAAATAATGTGAATAATGAATAATGAAACCCCAAGATTACAGAAGAAAGTGAGGATTATTACTAAATGTTTACAAAGAAATAATGGGAATAATGAATAACAAACCCCAAGATTACAGAAGAAAGCTAGAATTATTACTAAACGTCTACAAAGAAATAGTGTGAATAATGAATAATGAAATCCCAAGATAAAAGGTTTTTACCTCAAATCTACCTATGCAAAATAAAGAAAGAGAAAAATCATATGACCTAAAATACATACCACATTGCCAAATGAAGGAAACAACTTCAGAAAACGATTGAATGTAACCAATGTAATATTAAAGAAAACAAGAAGAAAAAAGTATTTATGAACATAATTCATTGAAAAATAAACAGCCAAAATAATGAAATACTATAAGAAAAATAATAGTTGAGCTAAGGACTGTATATAGTCAGAAACGCAGTTATAATGATAATCACACAATAACTATTTAGAAAATATTGAGATCAGAAAAACAAATGAAGAAGATACTTAGCATTATAATCACAACAAAAATGAAAAACAAAAATAATTACAAATGTTAACTGTCAGATTTAATATCAAAGAATGTTTAAGGAAACTAAAATGGAATCACAAAGTATGGAGGATAGTAATGAAGAAATATAAAAGCAACAAAGAAAAAAAAAATTTTTTCCCAAATATTTATTATTAAGTAATTAAAGAGATTATTATATTTTATAGCTGACTGTAGATGAATTCCAGCAGTACTATATTAAGGTGTGGTGTGGGCAGCAGAGTATGAAGCCAAACAGTGCCTCTCTGAACTGTACCAACGCACATATTAGGGATTGTTAGGGAAATTAAATATTTAAGGAATATTAGAATAGTTGCAAGAATGACCTCAGTTTCCAAAAGAGTAGGACGAAGAAAACAGAAAGAAATTAGATGACAGAAGAATAATTGAGAAATACAGTGATTACAGTAATTATAAGTAGAAGAGATTTGAACCTAAAGTATCATTGAATATTGTAGCCAACTATCAACAAATACTGTTTACAGAAATTAAAAATAATCAAGAATGTTAATTGAAATGATGAAATGTTATTAAATAAAGAATTATTAATACTAGTCTAATGAAGTTACATTGAGAATCTCATCGTCAACCATTAATATTGAGATGAAGAAAAGGCATGTGAAAAAGACAAGTTTATTTGACCTAAACTTCATTCAGGTAAACTAAACTTTTTTAGGAGGGGGAGCATATGTAACGCAACAGAAATGCTGGCATCCATGTTACATAAAAATTAGATTAACAGAATAATAAACAAGTCAATATCTAACCCCATGATAAAACAAAAATCTAATAATTACATTTATAATTATAGATAAAGGTAAATAAGGATGCAAGGTAGAATTAACGAGAATAAACAAACCTGTAAGTTAGATAATAGTTAATGATCTATGTTCAGTGAAAAGTAAACAAAAATGAAACAATAATTTACTTTATAGCAATAGCAAGTAAGGATTTTGAGTTAAAAGATATTATTTGGTGACAACAAATGTTATGATAAAGTTTATGTTATGTTATACCAATTATGTGTTGAGTTAATGAAAGGTAATGAAACAAGATGTATTATTCAATTACTGTTGTAGAATGAAGTGTGAAGCAGCTAGTTAGCGTTAATAGATTTGTATTTTCTTATATATGATCCATAGGTCAAGATAAAATTGTCATTAGATATGGAAAAAATAATTGTTTATGTAAATGTTAATAGTTAAGATTTGATTATATGTATGAATTTATGTAAAAGGGCTATAGATGTTTACCAGTTATAAACACAGGTAGATCCGTTTACAATAAAAGGCCTAACAGCCAAAACCACTATATAACCACTCATAACATAAAGGTTAGGTACATAAATTAATAATAATTAATGAATACGGTTGGAAGAGCTAGAAAAAAAACATTAAATTAGTAACGATATATAATAAACCATATCAATTTATACAAATTATGATAATGCCATGATATCGATTGATAACGTTTAATATCGAAAAGGTAGTAAATATAAAAGAAACAGGCTCATATAAAAAAACCAGCAGAATATGTGTAGAAAATAATAAACCAACTATCGGTAAAGTTATATTCCGATATGATAGCAAATTGATAAGGAATAGACAAAAAATATATGAAATAAACACTATATACAAAACATGTGGAAGGAAGAAAAATTATGTGTTGCTATGGACTACAGGAAATGAAGAAGTTGTTGATTTTGGATTATTGCTTTTTATGATCTGAATGTGATGAGATTAAAAAACCTAAGAAATGTCTATTTAATCGGAATATTCTAAATTAGCAGATACTCTTATAAAGTACAAAATTCTAATGATAATATTTATGATTCTTGCCAGTACAATTTAACCAAACAAGACTATAGTATGAAATCACAATAGAAAATAAATAACTGGGTTCTACAAGGAAGGACTTGAATTGTCCCATATCCGAAAGGAATTGAAGATATATTAAACCAAATAGAAAGAGTCAAATGTATCACAACTAATAATATACATTACACTAGAACTTATAACCTTTCAAATACACGGAACATCACTAATTGCTTCAACCGAGAGAAGAACGTATTTGGATCCAGGAATTGCAGAAGAAGCATCAACCGGGCTGTAAATCAATCCAGAGAGCTGTATTTCCGAGGTGGACAGGACAAGAATTCCATTTTATTAAACCGAAGAAAGAATATTGTACGGCATAATCGCCCAGAATGGTAAATTTATCAATCAACCGCCTACACGATTTGCTTCGTTCTAGTCTGGTAAATTATTATTATATCAATCATATTAACTACACAACACTTCAAATCTGTAAATCTTGCATTCTTATCTATGTATTTTTAATCTTCCCCACAGTTACAAGAACCTTCACACCCTGAATTAAGTTAATTACAAATTAAAACACACTATATAACTGAATCTAAATAAAGGATCGGACTAATCAATAATCGATTCACGCAATCTATAGCCCAAGTGTATGTCAGTTAGAACATACCTTATTCAATGTTAAAGAAGTAAACAAATAAAGAACCTTTATATAGTTGCAAAATCTTGTCATTTGGAGTATGATTTAATGAGTTGGGAATAAAAAAGTAACTGACTAAGTATAGAATAATTGGTTAACATAAACAGTGAAATAACCTATAAGTTTCGTTGCTCCGGTACCACAGCGCTTATAGCGGAATTCTCCGACACCAAAGAGAGAGCGTAAAAATACAAAATTATACATAATTCTCTTCAAGGTATAATAGGGTTGAACGAAATTACAGAATAACACATTAATTATTTAAGTTTCAAGTACACTAACACTGATATTTTTTAGAGAGTTAAGTTAATATTAATTAATTACATCAATATATCCCACAACTCCAAATATCTCAGATATTTAAATAATTAAGTAAATTAAACGACCTAAGAGAGTAAAGACAGGGGAATATACCCGTTCATAGCAACGAATAGGCACACATTGTGTGAAAATAACGGGACGCTCGTACTCGTCCCATTACAAATTGGCGCTTACAACAGTGGGGCTGAATTAACTAAACCCGTAATTGCAATACACTCTTGGAGAGGCGGAAACCTCGGACTCAAACCGCTACATTACAAATTGGCGCTCAACCAGTGTAGGGCTTAAGTTAAGTAACTATAATTATAATAACATTACTTAACCAGAGCAGGCAACTGTGGGAGAATAAACATGCATACCAGAGGTAGATCAAGGATTAGGGCAGGAGAAACGGAGAAGGAAATAGATGAACAAGAACAGGAAATAGAACTAATAACAGATAGTGAAATGGAACAACAGACAGACGAAATAACGGAAACTGAAATAATTACGGACAAGGAAAAGGGAGTAATGGAAGAAGATGCCCAAGGGGACCAAATAGATAAAGCTGGAGCCAGAGAAGCACCAAGTTGGCAGGAATTGATGAAATTTATGGCAGAACAGAACAGACTAACTAACGAAAGTCTGAGGAAAATAAACGAGGAAATCAAGGAGAATAAGGAAAGCAATAGACAAATGAAAGAGGAAAACAAGGAGAATTTTAGGAAACAGGAGGAAAACTCCAGGAAAACAAATGAGAAAATTAAAGAAACCTCAAAACAAATTCACGAAAGGTTAGATAGGAATGATGAGGGTTTAAAACAAATGAAGGAAGACATCTTACAAATACATGAAGAAAATTTAAAGCAAATTAATGAAAAAATTGAAAATCTTCATGTGACAATTAACCAGAAGGTGGACCAAAATAATGAGGAAAGAAAATTAGAAATAGCCAAAACAAATGAAGGGTTAGAAAAAACTAACGAAACAATAGTACAGGTTCATGAAGAATTACAGAATAAAATTAATGACATAAAAATTGAGAATAAAACATTGGTCGAAGAAATCCAACAGGAAACTGTCGAAAAATATGAGCAAATTAAAAACGAAGTACATCAGGTACGGGAAGAGAATAAGGAAGGTATTACGCAAATACAGACAGACATGGGCGAACGACTCGAAAGAGTCTATGGCAATTTAAACAGTATGGAAGGTCAAATTAATACCAGTAAAAATAAAATAGAGGAAATTAGTAGACGTGACTTACAATTACAAGAAGAAGTAGATTCATGGCGGGATAGGACATGCCAACATAGTCATACAAATAGCCACGAGAACCGGGAGTCGGTTAATTTTCGTAATTACAAGCGTAATCCGATAGAATTTTTAAAGAGATTGGAAGAGGTGATCGCAAGAAATAGAGAAAATCGCTGGAGTATTATACGCAGTATGATTGATGAAACATTTAAAGATACTTATGATAATTGGTGGACAGCGGTGCGCCCGGATATACTGGACATGACTGAGTTCAAAAAACAATTTAAAGAGAAATATTGGTCTGAATCGACCCAGAACATGATTAGGAATAATTTGAGTAACAGTCGATACGAAACAAACATAGGCCAGTCTCCTACTTCATACTTTCTAGGAAAAGTATGTATGGCACGGAACTTAGAGCCCAGAATCCCCGAAGAATGTTTGGTGATACAACTATCCTACCATTACGAGGAAGGGATAAAAAATGCACGTATGTGTAGTCAAATCAAAACGATTCCAGCCATGGCCAAATTCCTGGAGAATTATGAGCACGAGAACCAATACCAAAGAAATAGGATGTTAAATTATAAATATCAGAAGTATAATAATAATGCGCCACCAACCAATAATGATCACAATCGACCTGCGCAGAATGTTAATGCCAATAGGACCCAAAATGAGCACGCGAATAATAATTCCAGGAACTATAATTATCGTGGCAATAATACTTATAATTACCGCGATAGCCGCAATAATAGAGGAGATGGGGACAGACGACCCAATAATTATAGGCATAACGTCAATTATATCTACTCCAGGCCTCAAGGTAATCAGCGACGGTATTACCCAAGGAGTCACCGATATGACAATCATTATGACCAGTCCCGGCGTGAAGACAACTATCCACCTGAAAGAAATTATAGGATAGCGGAACCTAATACGGAGGATCGCACAGAAACTGTACTAAATCAACACAATAATCCAAGTGAAAATAGAGAAGAGGGGGTAAGCCCTCATTTAAACTAATAGAGGCAGTGACAAATAATGAATACCCTTCACTGAACCGTAATCTTGGGGAACAACGACTTGTAAACTAAATTAAGAGTAATCATACCATAACTATAATTAATAACCACTATTTAAAGAATATCAGAGAAGATTTATTGGAAGAGGATAAGAAACATGTAAACAGTAATAGTAATAACAAAATCATATATGTAACAGCAAAATTCTAAAAGACAGTAAGACCAACTTACAAAAATTATTTGAAATAACTATTATATATAAAACGAATTTAGTAAGAAAAAAAAATTACTAAATCCAAAAAGAAATATTATGAATAAATTCTAAAATACAATAAGAACAACTTATTACCAGTCTTAAAGAGAAAATACTTGGAATTTAAAAAGAATTCGAATTTGAATACAACCACTAAATTCTAAAATACAATAAGAACCACTTATTATCGATTTTGAAGAAAAAAAAAACACTTGTAAATTAAAGAGAATTTGTTGAACAATAAAATAAATAGAAAAAAAAGTCATTCAAAATGAAGTAAGTCTGAATTAAAATATAGTTATGAAGAAGGTATTAAGAAGAAAAATAGAATTATTACTAAACGTTTACAAAGAAATAATGTGAATAATGAATAATGAAACCCCAAGATTACAGAAGAAAGTGAGGATTATTACTAAATGTTTACAAAGAAATAATGGGAATAATGAATAACAAACCCCAAGATTACAGAAGAAAGCTAGAATTATTACTAAACGTCTACAAAGAAATAGTGTGAATAATGAATAATGAAATCCCAAGATAAAAGGTTTTTACCTCAAATCTACCTATGCAAAATAAAGAAAGAGAAAAATCATATGACCTAAAATACATACCACATTGCCAAATGAAGGAAACAACTTCAGAAAACGATTGAATGTAACCAATGTAATATTAAAGAAAACAAGAAGAAAAAAGTATTTATGAACATAATTCATTGAAAAATAAACAGCCAAAATAATGAAATACTATAAGAAAAATAATAGTTGAGCTAAGGACTGTATATAGTCAGAAACGCAGTTATAATGATAATCACACAATAACTATTTAGAAAATATTGAGATCAGAAAAACAAATGAAGAAGATACTTAGCATTATAATCACAACAAAAATGAAAAACAAAAATAATTACAAATGTTAACTGTCAGATTTAATATCAAAGAATGTTTAAGGAAACTAAAATGGAATCACAAAGTATGGAGGATAGTAATGAAGAAATATAAAAGCAACAAAGAAAAAAAAAATTTTTTCCCAAATATTTATTATTAAGTAATTAAAGAGATTATTATATTTTATAGCTGACTGTAGATGAATTCCAGCAGTACTATATTAAGGTGTGGTGTGGGCAGCAGAGTATGAAGCCAAACAGTGCCTCTCTGAACTGTACCAACGCACATATTAGGGATTGTTAGGGAAATTAAATATTTAAGGAATATTAGAATAGTTGCAAGAATGACCTCAGTTTCCAAAAGAGTAGGACGAAGAAAACAGAAAGAAATTAGATGACAGAAGAATAATTGAGAAATACAGTGATTACAGTAATTATAAGTAGAAGAGATTTGAACCTAAAGTATCATTGAATATTGTAGCCAACTATCAACAAATACTGTTTACAGAAATTAAAAATAATCAAGAATGTTAATTGAAATGATGAAATGAAATGTTATTAAATAAAGAATTATTAATACCAGTCTAATGAAGTTACATTGAGAATCTCATCGTCAACCATTAATATTGAGATGAAGAAAAGGCATGTGAAAAAGACAAGTTTATTTGACCTAAACTTCATTCAGGTAAACTAAACTTTTTTAGGAGGGGGAGCATATGTAACGCAACAGAAATGCTGGCATCCATGTTACATAAAAATTAGATTAACAGAATAATAAACAAGTCAATATCTAACCCCATGATAAAACAAAAATCTAATAATTACATTTATAATTATAGATAAAGGTAAATAAGGATGCAAGGTAGAATTAACGAGAATAAACAAACCTGTAAGTTAGATAATAGTTAATGATCTATGTTCAGTGAAAAGTAAACAAAAATGAAACAATAATTTACTTTATAGCAATAGCAAGTAAGGATTTTGAGTTAAAAGATATTATTTGGTGACAACAAATGTTATGATAAAGTTTATGTTATGTTATACCAATTATGTGTTGAGTTAATGAAAGGTAATGAAACAAGATGTATTATTCAATTACTGTTGTAGAATGAAGTGTGAAGCAGCTAGTTAGCGTTAATAGATTTGTATTTTCTTATATATGATCCATAGGTCAAGATAAAATTGTCATTAGATATGGAAAAAATAATTGTTTATGTAAATGTTAATAGTTAAGATTTGATTATATGTATGAATTTATGTAAAAGGGCTATAGATGTTTACCAGTTATAAACACAGGTAGATCCGTTTACAATAAAAGGCCTAACAGCCAAAACCACTATATACCCACTCATAACATAAAGGTTAGGTACATAAATTAATAATAATTAATGAATACGGTTGGAAGAGCTAGAAAAAAAACATTAAATTAGTAACGATATATAATAAACCATATCAATTTATACAAATTATGATAATGCCATGATATCGATTGATAACGTTTAATATCGAAAAGGTAGTAAATATAAAAGAAACAGGCTCATATAAAAAAACCAGCAGAATATGTGTAGAAAATAATAAACCAACTATCGGTAAAGTTATATTCCGATATGATAGCAAATTGATAAGGAATAGACAAAAAATATATGAAATAAACACTATATACAAAACATGTGGAAGGAAGAAAAATTATGTGTTGCTATGGACTACAGGAAATGAAGAAGTTGTTGATTTTGGATTATTGCTTTTTATGATCTGAATGTGATGAGATTAAAAAACCTAAGAAATGTCTATTTAATCGGAATATTCTAAATTAGCAGATACTCTTATAAAGTACAAAATTCTAATGATAATATTTATGATTCTTGCCAGTACAATTTAACCAAACAAGACTATAGTATGAAATCACAATAGAAAATAAATAACTGGGTTCTACAAGGAAGGACTTGAATTGTCCCATATCCGAAAGGAATTGAAGATATATTAAACCAAATAGAAAGAGTCAAATGTATCACAACTAATAATATACATTACACTAGAACTTATAACCTTTCAAATACACGGAACATCACTAATTGCTTCAACCGAGAGAAGAACGTATTTGGATCCAGGAATTGCAGAAGAAGCATCAACCGGGCTGTAAATCAATCCAGAGAGCTGTATTTCCGAGGTGGACAGGACAAGAATTCCATTTTATTAAACCGAAGAAAGAATATTGTACGGCATAATCGCCCAGAACGGTAAATTTATCAATCAACCGCCTACACGATTTGCTTCGTTCTAGTCTGGTAAATTATTATTATATCAATCATATTAACTACACAACACTTCAAATCTGTAAATCTTGCATTCTTATCTATGTATTTTTAATCTTCCCCACAGTTACAAGAACCTTCACACCCTGAATTAAGTTAATTACAAATTAAAACACACTATATAACTGAATCTAAATAAAGGATCGGACTAATCAATAATCGATTCACGCAATCTATAGCCCAAGTGTATGTCAGTTAGAACATACCTTATTCAATGTTAAAGAAGTAAACAAATAAAGAACCTTTATATAGTTGCAAAATCTTGTCATTTGGAGTATGATTTAATGAGTTGGGAATAAAAAAGTAACTGACTAAGTATAGAATAATTGGTTAACATAAACAGTGAAATAACCTATAAGTTTCGTTGCTCCGGTACCACAGCGCTTATAGCGGAATTCTCCGACACCAAAGAGAGAGCGTAAAAATACAAAATTATACATAATTCTCTTCAAGGTATAATAGGGTTGAACGAAATTACAGAATAACACATTAATTATTTAAGTTTCAAGTACACTAACACTGATATTTTTTAGAGAGTTAAGTTAATATTAATTAATTACATCAATATATCCCACAACTCCAAATATCTCAGATATTTAAATAATTAAGTAAATTAAACGACCTAAGAGAGTAAAGACAGGGGAATATACCCGTTCATAGCAACGAATAGGCACACATTGTGTGAAAATAACGGGACGCTCGTACTCGTCCCATTACAAATTGGCGCTTACAACAGTGGGGCTGAATTAACTAAACCCGTAATTGCAATACACTCTTGGAGAGGCGGAAACCTCGGACTCAAACCGCTACATTACAAATTGGCGCTCAACCAGTGTAGGGCTTAAGTTAAGTAACTATAATTATAATAACATTACTTAACCAGAGCAGGCAACTGTGGGAGAATAAACATGCATACCAGAGGTAGATCAAGGATTAGGGCAGGAGAAACGGAGAAGGAAATAGATGAACAAGAACAGGAAATAGAACTAATAACAGATAGTGAAATGGAACAACAGACAGACGAAATAACGGAAACTGAAATAATTACGGACAAGGAAAAGGGAGTAATGGAAGAAGATGCCCAAGGGGACCAAATAGATAAAGCTGGAGCCAGAGAAGCACCAAGTTGGCAGGAATTGATGAAATTTATGGCAGAACAGAACAGACTAACTAACGAAAGTCTGAGGAAAATAAACGAGGAAATCAAGGAGAATAAGGAAAGCAATAGACAAATGAAAGAGGAAAACAAGGAGAATTTTAGGAAACAGGAGGAAAACTCCAGGAAAACAAATGAGAAAATTAAAGAAACCTCAAAACAAATTCACGAAAGGTTAGATAGGAATGATGAGGGTTTAAAACAAATGAAGGAAGACATCTTACAAATACATGAAGAAAATTTAAAGCAAATTAATGAAAAAATTGAAAATCTTCATGTGACAATTAACCAGAAGGTGGACCAAAATAATGAGGAAAGAAAATTAGAAATAGCCAAAACAAATGAAGGGTTAGAAAAAACTAACGAAACAATAGTACAGGTTCATGAAGAATTACAGAATAAAATTAATGACATAAAAATTGAGAATAAAACATTGGTCGAAGAAATCCAACAGGAAACTGTCGAAAAATATGAGCAAATTAAAAACGAAGTACATCAGGTACGGGAAGAGAATAAGGAAGGTATTACGCAAATACAGACAGACATGGGCGAACGACTCGAAAGAGTCTATGGCAATTTAAACAGTATGGAAGGTCAAATTAATACCAGTAAAAATAAAATAGAGGAAATTAGTAGACGTGACTTACAATTACAAGAAGAAGTAGATTCATGGCGGGATAGGACATGCCAACATAGTCATACAAATAGCCACGAGAACCGGGAGTCGGTTAATTTTCGTAATTACAAGCGTAATCCGATAGAATTTTTAAAGAGATTGGAAGAGGTGATCGCAAGAAATAGAGAAAATCGCTGGAGTATTATACGCAGTATGATTGATGAAACATTTAAAGATACTTATGATAATTGGTGGACAGCGGTGCGCCCGGATATACTGGACATGACTGAGTTCAAAAAACAATTTAAAGAGAAATATTGGTCTGAATCGACCCAGAACATGATTAGGAATAATTTGAGTAACAGTCGATACGAAACAAACATAGGCCAGTCTCCTACTTCATACTTTCTAGGAAAAGTATGTATGGCACGGAACTTAGAGCCCAGAATCCCCGAAGAATGTTTGGTGATACAACTATCCTACCATTACGAGGAAGGGATAAAAAATGCACGTATGTGTAGTCAAATCAAAACGATTCCAGCCATGGCCAAATTCCTGGAGAATTATGAGCACGAGAACCAATACCAAAGAAATAGGATGTTAAATTATAAATATCAGAAGTATAATAATAATGCGCCACCAACCAATAATGATCACAATCGACCTGCGCAGAATGTTAATGCCAATAGGACCCAAAATGAGCACGCGAATAATAATTCCAGGAACTATAATTATCGTGGCAATAATACTTATAATTACCGCGATAGCCGCAATAATAGAGGAGATGGGGACAGACGACCCAATAATTATAGGCATAACGTCAATTATATCTACTCCAGGCCTCAAGGTAATCAGCGACGGTATTACCCAAGGAGTCACCGATATGACAATCATTATGACCAGTCCCGGCGTGAAGACAACTATCCACCTGAAAGAAATTATAGGATAGCGGAACCTAATACGGAGGATCGCACAGAAACTGTACTAAATCAACACAATAATCCAAGTGAAAATAGAGAAGAGGGGGTAAGCCCTCATTTAAACTAATAGAGGCAGTGACAAATAATGAATACCCTTCACTGAACCGTAATCTTGGGGAACAACGACTTGTAAACTAAATTAAGAGTAATCATACCATAACTATAATTAATAACCACTATTTAAAGAATATCAGAGAAGATTTATTGGAAGAGGATAAGAAACATGTAAACAGTAATAGTAATAACAAAATCATATATGTAACAGCAAAATTCTAAAAGACAGTAAGACCAACTTACAAAAATTATTTGAAATAACTATTATATATAAAACGAATTTAGTAAGAAAAAAAAATTACTAAATCCAAAAAGAAATATTATGAATAAATTCTAAAATACAATAAGAACAACTTATTACCAGTCTTAAAGAGAAAATACTTGGAATTTAAAAAGAATTCGAATTTGAATACAACCACTAAATTCTAAAATACAATAAGAACCACTTATTATCGATTTTGAAGAAAAAAAAAACACTTGTAAATAAAAGAGAATTTGTTGAACAATAAAATAAATAGAAAAAAAAGTCATTCAAAATGAAGTAAGTCTGAATTAAAATATAGTTATGAAGAAGGTATTAAGAAGAAAAATAGAATTATTACTAAACGTTTACAAAGAAATAATGTGAATAATGAATAATGAAACCCCAAGATTACAGAAGAAAGTGAGGATTATTACTAAATGTTTACAAAGAAATAATGGGAATAATGAATAACAAACCCCAAGATTACAGAAGAAAGCTAGAATTATTACTAAACGTCTACAAAGAAATAGTGTGAATAATGAATAATGAAATCCCAAGATAAAAGGTTTTTACCTCAAATCTACCTATGCAAAATAAAGAAAGAGAAAAATCATATGACCTAAAATACATACCACATTGCCAAATGAAGGAAACAACTTCAGAAAACGATTGAATGTAACCAATGTAATATTAAAGAAAACAAGAAGAAAAAAGTATTTATGAACATAATTCATTGAAAAATAAACAGCCAAAATAATGAAATACTATAAGAAAAATAATAGTTGAGCTAAGGACTGTATATAGTCAGAAACGCAGTTATAATGATAATCACACAATAACTATTTAGAAAATATTGAGATCAGAAAAACAAATGAAGAAGATACTTAGCATTATAATCACAACAAAAATGAAAAACAAAAATAATTACAAATGTTAACTGTCAGATTTAATATCAAAGAATGTTTAAGGAAACTAAAATGGAATCACAAAGTATGGAGGATAGTAATGAAGAAATATAAAAGCAACAAAGAAAAAAAAAATTTTTTCCCAAATATTTATTATTAAGTAATTAAAGAGATTATTATATTTTATAGCTGACTGTAGATGAATTCCAGCAGTACTATATTAAGGTGTGGTGTGGGCAGCAGAGTATGAAGCCAAACAGTGCCTCTCTGAACTGTACCAACGCACATATTAGGGATTGTTAGGGAAATTAAATATTTAAGGAATATTAGAATAGTTGCAAGAATGACCTCAGTTTCCAAAAGAGTAGGACGAAGAAAACAGAAAGAAATTAGATGACAGAAGAATAATTGAGAAATACAGTGATTACAGTAATTATAAGTAGAAGAGATGTGAACCTAAAGTATCATTGAATATTGTAGCCAACTATCAACAAATACTGTTTACAGAAATTAAAAATAATCAAGAATGTTAATTGAAATGATGAAATGTTATTAAATAAAGAATTATTAATACCAGTCTAATGAAGTTACATTGAGAATCTCATCGTCAACCATTAATATTGAGATGAAGAAAAGGCATGTGAAAAAGACAAGTTTATTTGACCTAAACTTCATTCAGGTAAACTAAACTTTTTTAGGAGGGGGAGCATATGTAACGCAACAGAAATGCTGGCATCCATGTTACATAAAAATTAGATTAACAGAATAATAAACAAGTCAATATCTAACCCCATGATAAAACAAAAATCTAATAATTACATTTATAATTATAGATAAAGGTAAATAAGGATGCAAGGTAGAATTAACGAGAATAAACAAACCTGTAAGTTAGATAATAGTTAATGATCTATGTTCAGTGAAAAGTAAACAAAAATGAAACAATAATTTACTTTATAGCAATAGCAAGTAAGGATTTTGAGTTAAAAGATATTATTTGGTGACAACAAATGTTATGATAAAGTTTATGTTATGTTATACCAATTATGTGTTGAGTTAATGAAAGGTAATGAAACAAGATGTATTATTCAATTACTGTTGTAGAATGAAGTGTGAAGCAGCTAGTTAGCGTTAATAGATTTGTATTTTCTTATATATGATCCATAGGTCAAGATAAAATTGTCATTAGATATGGAAAAAATAATTGTTTATGTAAATGTTAATAGTTAAGATTTGATTATATGTATGAATTTATGTAAAAGGGCTATAGATGTTTACCAGTTATAAACACAGGTAGATCCGTTTACAATAAAAGGCCTAACAGCCAAAACCACTATATAACCACTCATAACATAAAGGTTAGGTACATAAATTAATAATAATTAATGAATACGGTTGGAAGAGCTAGAAAAAAAACATTAAATTAGTAACGATATATAATAAACCATATCAATTTATACAAATTATGATAATGCCATGATATCGATTGATAACGTTTAATATCGAAAAGGTAGTAAATATAAAAGAAACAGGCTCATATAAAAAAACCAGCAGAATATGTGTAGAAAATAATAAACCAACTATCGGTAAAGTTATATTCCGATATGATAGCAAATTGATAAGGAATAGACAAAAAATATATGAAATAAACACTATATACAAAACATGTGGAAGGAAGAAAAATTATGTGTTGCTATGGACTACAGGAAATGAAGAAGTTGTTGATTTTGGATTATTGCTTTTTATGATCTGAATGTGATGAGATTAAAAAACCTAAGAAATGTCTATTTAATCGGAATATTCTAAATTAGCAGATACTCTTATAAAGTACAAAATTCTAATGATAATATTTATGATTCTTGCCAGTACAATTTAACCAAACAAGACTATAGTATGAAATCACAATAGAAAATAAATAACTGGGTTCTACAAGGAAGGACTTGAATTGTCCCATATCCGAAAGGAATTGAAGATATATTAAACCAAATAGAAAGAGTCAAATGTATCACAACTAATAATATACATTACACTAGAACTTATAACCTTTCAAATACACGGAACATCACTAATTGCTTCAACCGAGAGAAGAACGTATTTGGATCCAGGAATTGCAGAAGAAGCATCAACCGGGCTGTAAATCAATCCAGAGAGCTGTATTTCCGAGGTGGACAGGACAAGAATTCCATTTTATTAAACCGAAGAAAGAATATTGTACGGCATAATCGCCCAGAACGGTAAATTTATCAATCAACCGCCTACACGATTTGCTTCGTTCTAGTCTGGTAAATTATTATTATATCAATCATATTAACTACACAACACTTCAAATCTGTAAATATTGCATTCTTATCTATGTATTTTTAATCTTCCCCACAGTTACAAGAACCTTCACACCCTGAATTAAGTTAATTACAAATTAAAACACACTATATAACTGAATCTAAATAAAGGATCGGACTAATCAATAATCGATTCACGCAATCTATAGCCCAAGTGTATGTCAGTTAGAACATACCTTATTCAATGTTAAAGAAGTAAACAAATAAAGAACCTTTATATAGTTGCAAAATCTTGTCATTTGGAGTATGATTTAATGAGTTGGGAATAAAAAAGTAACTGACTAAGTATAGAATAATTGGTTAACATAAACAGTGAAATAACCTATAAGTTTCGTTGCTCCGGTACCACAGCGCTTATAGCGGAATTCTCCGACACCAAAGAGAGAGCGTAAAAATACAAAATTATACATAATTCTCTTCAAGGTATAATAGGGTTGAACGAAATTACAGAATAACACATTAATTATTTAAGTTTCAAGTACACTAACACTGATATTTTTTAGAGAGTTAAGTTAATATTAATTAATTACATCAATATATCCCACAACTCCAAATATCTCAGATATTTAAATAATTAAGTAAATTAAACGACCTAAGAGAGTAAAGACAGGGGAATATACCCGTTCATAGCAACGAATAGGCACACATTGTGTGAAAATAACGGGACGCTCGTACTCGTCCCATTACAAATTGGCGCTTACAACAGTGGGGCTGAATTAACTAAACCCGTAATTGCAATACACTCTTGGAGAGGCGGAAACCTCGGACTCAAACCGCTACATTACAAATTGGCGCTCAACCAGTGTAGGGCTTAAGTTAAGTAACTATAATTATAATAACATTACTTAACCAGAGCAGGCAACTGTGGGAGAATAAACATGCATACCAGAGGTAGATCAAGGATTAGGGCAGGAGAAACGGAGAAGGAAATAGATGAACAAGAACAGGAAATAGAACTAACAGATAGTGAAATGGAACAACAGACAGACGAAATAACGGAAACTGAAATAATTACGGACAAGGAAAAGGGAGTAATGGAAGAAGATGCCCAAGGGGACCAAATAGATAAAGCTGGAGCCAGAGAAGCACCAAGTTGGCAGGAATTGATGAAATTTATGGCAGAACAGAACAGACTAACTAACGAAAGTCTGAGGAAAATAAACGAGGAAATCAAGGAGAATAAGGAAAGCAATAGACAAATGAAAGAGGAAAACAAGGAGAATTTTAGGAAACAGGAGGAAAACTCCAGGAAAACAAATGAGAAAATTAAAGAAACCTCAAAACAAATTCACGAAAGGTTAGATAGGAATGATGAGGGTTTAAAACAAATGAAGGAAGACATCTTACAAATACATGAAGAAAATTTAAAGCAAATTAATGAAAAAATTGAAAATCTTCATGTGACAATTAACCAGAAGGTGGACCAAAATAATGAGGAAAGAAAATTAGAAATAGCCAAAACAAATGAAGGGTTAGAAAAAACTAACGAAACAATAGTACAGGTTCATGAAGAATTACAGAATAAAATTAATGACATAAAAATTGAGAATAAAACATTGGTCGAAGAAATCCAACAGGAAACTGTCGAAAAATATGAGCAAATTAAAAACGAAGTACATCAGGTACGGGAAGAGAATAAGGAAGGTATTACGCAAATACAGACAGACATGGGCGAACGACTCGAAAGAGTCTATGGCAATTTAAACAGTATGGAAGGTCAAATTAATACCAGTAAAAATAAAATAGAGGAAATTAGTAGACGTGACTTACAATTACAAGAAGAAGTAGATTCATGGCGGGATAGGACATGCCAACATAGTCATACAAATAGCCACGAGAACCGGGAGTCGGTTAATTTTCGTAATTACAAGCGTAATCCGATGGAATTTTTAAAGAGATTGGAAGAGGTGATCGCAAGAAATAGAGAAAATCGCTGGAGTATTATACGCAGTATGATTGATGAAACATTTAAAGATACTTATGATAATTGGTGGACAGCGGTGCGCCCGGATATACTGGACATGACTGAGTTCAAAAAACAATTTAAAGAGAAATATTGGTCTGAATCGACCCAGAACATGATTAGGAATAATTTGAGTAACAGTCGATACGAAACAAACATAGGCCAGTCTCCTACTTCATACTTTCTAGGAAAAGTATGTATGGCACGGAACTTAGAGCCCATAATCCCCGAAGAATGTTTGGTGATACAACTATCCTACCATTACGAGGAAGGGATAAAAAATGCACGTATGTGTAGTCAAATCAAAACGATTCCAGCCATGGCCAAATTCCTGGAGAATTATGAGCACGAGAACCAATACCAAAGAAATAGGATGTTAAATTATAAATATCAGAAGTATAATAATAATGCGCCACCAACCAATAATGATCACAATCGACCTGCGCAGAATGTTAATGCCAATAGGACCCAAAATGAGCACGCGAATAATAATTCCAGGAACTATAATTATCGTGGCAATAATACTTATAATTACCGCGATAGCCGCAATAATAGAGGAGATGGGGACAGACGACCCAATAATTATAGGCATAACGTCAATTATATCTACTCCAGGCCTCAAGGTAATCAGCGACGGTATTACCCAAGGAGTCACCGATATGACAATCATTATGACCAGTCCCGGCGTGAAGACAACTATCCACCTGAAAGAAATTATAGGATAGCGGAACCTAATACGGAGGATCGCACAGAAACTGTACTAAATCAACACAATAATCCAAGTGAAAATAGAGAAGAGGGGGTAAGCCCTCATTTAAACTAATAGAGGCAGTGACAAATAATGAATACCCTTCACTGAACCGTAATCTTGGGGAACAACGACTTGTAAACTAAATTAAGAGTAATCATACCATAACTATAATTAATAACCACTATTTAAAGAATATCAGAGAAGATTTATTGGAAGAGGATAAGAAACATGTAAACAGTAATAGTAATAACAAAATCATATATGTAACAGCAAAATTCTAAAAGACAGTAAGACCAACTTACAAAAATTATTTGAAATAACTATTATATATAAAACGAATTTAGTAAGAAAAAAAAATTACTAAATCCAAAAAGAAATATTATGAATAAATTCTAAAATACAATAAGAACAACTTATTACCAGTCTTAAAGAGAAAATACTTGGAATTTAAAAAGAATTCGAATTTGAATACAACCACTAAATTCTAAAATACAATAAGAACCACTTATTATCGATTTTGAAGAAAAAAAAAACACTTGTAAATAAAAGAGAATTTGTTGAACAATAAAATAAATAGAAAAAAAAGTCATTCAAAATGAAGTAAGTCTGAATTAAAATATAGTTATGAAGAAGGTATTAAGAAGAAAAATAGAATTATTACTAAACGTTTACAAAGAAATAATGTGAATAATGAATAATGAAACCCCAAGATTACAGAAGAAAGTGAGGATTATTACTAAATGTTTACAAAGAAATAATGGGAATAATGAATAACAAACCCCAAGATTACAGAAGAAAGCTAGAATTATTACTAAACGTCTACAAAGAAATAGTGTGAATAATGAATAATGAAATCCCAAGATAAAAGGTTTTTACCTCAAATCTACCTATGCAAAATAAAGAAAGAGAAAAATCATATGACCTAAAATACATACCACATTGCCAAATGAAGGAAACAACTTCAGAAAACGATTGAATGTAACCAATGTAATATTAAAGAAAACAAGAAGAAAAAAGTATTTATGAACATAATTCATTGAAAAATAAACAGCCAAAATAATGAAATACTATAAGAAAAATAATAGTTGAGCTAAGGACTGTATATAGTCAGAAACGCAGTTATAATGATAATCACACAATAACTATTTAGAAAATATTGAGATCAGAAAAACAAATGAAGAAGATACTTAGCATTATAATCACAACAAAAATGAAAAACAAAAATAATTACAAATGTTAACTGTCAGATTTAATATCAAAGAATGTTTAAGGAAACTAAAATGGAATCACAAAGTATGGAGGATAGTAATGAAGAAATATAAAAGCAACAAAGAAAAAAAAAATTTTTTCCCAAATATTTATTATTAAGTAATTAAAGAGATTATTATATTTTATAGCTGACTGTAGATGAATTCCAGCAGTACTATATTAAGGTGTGGTGTGGGCAGCAGAGTATGAAGCCAAACAGTGCCTCTCTGAACTGTACCAACGCACATATTAGGGATTGTTAGGGAAATTAAATATTTAAGGAATATTAGAATAGTTGCAAGAATGACCTCAGTTTCCAAAAGAGTAGGACGAAGAAAACAGAAAGAAATTAGATGACAGAAGAATAATTGAGAAATACAGTGATTACAGTAATTATAAGTAGAAGAGATTTGAACCTAAAGTATCATTGAATATTGTAGCCAACTATCAACAAATACTGTTTACAGAAATTAAAAATAATCAAGAATGTTAATTGAAATGATGAAATGTTATTAAATAAAGAATTATTAATACTAGTCTAATGAAGTTACATTGAGAATCTCATCGTCAACCATTAATATTGAGATGAAGAAAAGGCATGTGAAAAAGACAAGTTTATTTGACCTAAACTTCATTCAGGTAAACTAAACTTTTTTAGGAGGGGGAGCATATGTAACGCAACAGAAATGCTGGCATCCATGTTACATAAAAATTAGATTAACAGAATAATAAACAAGTCAATATCTAACCCCATGATAAAACAAAAATCTAATAATTACATTTATAATTATAGATAAAGGTAAATAAGGATGCAAGGTAGAATTAACGAGAATAAACAAACCTGTAAGTTAGATAATAGTTAATGATCTATGTTCAGTGAAAAGTAAACAAAAATGAAACAATAATTTACTTTATAGCAATAGCAAGTAAGGATTTTGAGTTAAAAGATATTATTTGGTGACAACAAATGTTATGATAAAGTTTATGTTATGTTATACCAATTATGTGTTGAGTTAATGAAAGGTAATGAAACAAGATGTATTATTCAATTACTGTTGTAGAATGAAGTGTGAAGCAGCTAGTTAGCGTTAATAGATTTGTATTTTCTTATATATGATCCATAGGTCAAGATAAAATTGTCATTAGATATGGAAAAAATAATTGTTTATGTAAATGTTAATAGTTAAGATTTGATTATATGTATGAATTTATGTAAAAGGGCTATAGATGTTTACCAGTTATAAACACAGGTAGATCCGTTTACAATAAAAGGCCTAACAGCCAAAACCACTATATAACCACTCATAACATAAAGGTTAGGTACATAAATTAATAATAATTAATGAATACGGTTGGAAG
Source organism: Magicicada septendecula (assembly GCA_034769895.1). Taxonomy (NCBI): domain Eukaryota; kingdom Metazoa; phylum Arthropoda; class Insecta; order Hemiptera; family Cicadidae; genus Magicicada; species Magicicada septendecula. The sequence goes on from CM068368.1 coordinate 93,547,182, forward strand.
AGCTAGAAAAAAAACATTAAATTAGTAACGATATATAATAAACCATATCAATTTATACAAATTATGATAATGCCATGATATCGATTGATAACGTTTAATATCGAAAAGGTAGTAAATATAAAAGAAACAGGCTCATATAAAAAAACCAGCAGAATATGTGTAGAAAATAATAAACCAACTATCGGTAAAGTTATATTCCGATATGATAGCAAATTGATAAGGAATAGACAAAAAATATATGAAATAAACACTATATACAAAACATGTGGAAGGAAGAAAAATTATGTGTTGCTATGGACTACAGGAAATGAAGAAGTTGTTGATTTTGGATTATTGCTTTTTATGATCTGAATGTGATGAGATTAAAAAACCTAAGAAATGTCTATTTAATCGGAATATTCTAAATTAGCAGATACTCTTATAAAGTACAAAATTCTAATGATAATATTTATGATTCTTGCCAGTACAATTTAACCAAACAAGACTATAGTATGAAATCACAATAGAAAATAAATAACTGGGTTCTACAAGGAAGGACTTGAATTGTCCCATATCCGAAAGGAATTGAAGATATATTAAACCAAATAGAAAGAGTCAAATGTATCACAACTAATAATATACATTACACTAGAACTTATAACCTTTCAAATACACGGAACATCACTAATTGCTTCAACCGAGAGAAGAACGTATTTGGATCCAGGAATTGCAGAAGAAGCATCAACCGGGCTGTAAATCAATCCAGAGAGCTGTATTTCCGAGGTGGACAGGACAAGAATTCCATTTTATTAAACCGAAGAAAGAATATTGTACGGCATAATCGCCCAGAACGGTAAATTTATCAATCAACCGCCTACACGATTTGCTTCGTTCTAGTCTGGTAAATTATTATTATATCAATCATATTAACTACACAACACTTCAAATCTGTAAATATTGCATTCTTATCTATGTATTTTTAATCTTCCCCACAGTTACAAGAACCTTCACACCCTGAATTAAGTTAATTACAAATTAAAACACACTATATAACTGAATCTAAATAAAGGATCGGACTAATCAATAATCGATTCACGCAATCTATAGCCCAAGTGTATGTCAGTTAGAACATACCTTATTCAATGTTAAAGAAGTAAACAAATAAAGAACCTTTATATAGTTGCAAAATCTTGTCATTTGGAGTATGATTTAATGAGTTGGGAATAAAAAAGTAACTGACTAAGTATAGAATAATTGGTTAACATAAACAGTGAAATAACCTATGTTTCGTTGCTCCGGTACCACAGCGCTTATAGCGGAATTCTCCGACACCAAAGAGAGAGCGTAAAAATACAAAATTATATATAATTCTCTTCAAGGTATAATAGGGTTGAACGAAATTACAGAATAACACATTAATTATTTAAGTTTCAAGTACACTAACACTGATATTTTTTAGAGAGTTAAGTTAATATTAATTAATTACATCAATATATCCCACAACTCCAAATATCTCAGATATTTAAATAATTAAGTAAATTAAACGACCTAAGAGAGTAAAGACAGGGGAATATACCCGTTCATAGCAACGAATAGGCATACATTGTGTGAAAATAACGGGACGCTCGTACTCGTCTCATTACTATATATATATATATAAAAATATGCATAAAATTAATGGCTTGTATAAGTTAATGATTGATCTCCATTAAGTAGTGCTCAAGTTTCCAAAGTTTTAATATTATGATGTCCGTAATTAAAACATCAGAGCAGGTTTAGTGTGAATGAGGGTACGCCGTGGACAAAAATTTTCAACATTTTCTATTGAGCGTTGCTTAGAGTAAAGCTGCGAATCTACAGTGTATGTTTCACAGAACAAACACGCGAAAAAGGAGTGCTCCGAAGTCACTCATGGACTCTCAGCATCTTGCAGAGGGTTCATTCCCTAAAGATGAAAAGTCTGTCTATGAATCATTCCTCTGTAAACACGTGCAGTTCCACTGCCCAGCGATCCACAGGACGCAAATTGATGTCCATTTTTTCGGCTTGCAAGCGTTATGTTGGTGTGGGTTTCGGCACTTTCCATTTAAAAAGCGTGCAAATGTAAGAAAATAAACATGAGTGAGGCCAGAAATAACGCGAATTGTGTGAGTGTGTGTGTCTTCCCTGCCTTTTTATTGCTGTAGTCATAATAATAAAATGAAAACGTAAACATTATATAACTGAGATATGCTTACCTGCCACGAACGATATATTATTTTATACATGTATATTAACTCATACATAATTTACATTAAAATGAAAAAATTATAATTTTATTGCCTGGCAACAAAATTATTTTATTTTTAACAATTACCATTGTTTGAAAAAGTTTAAATGAATTTTCAAGTACTTTACTGTTGTTAAAACGTAAAAGGTTGAAGGTAAACTACCCCTTCCCCTTAACCGATCTTCACCAAAATCGAAAGTCCTTGAGTACTCTACAAATCAGGGCTGTATGCAAAAAATTATTTGATTGTTTGAATTTGTGGCTGTTATAGTTTGCCATAGAAAATACCTTGTTAAAAAAACGTTGCAGGTAAACTACCCCTTTCCCTTAACCGATCTTCACCAAAAACAATAGGTCTTGAGAACTCTACAATTTAGGGCTGTATGCAAATAATCTTTTGATTCTGTTTGAATTTGCGGCTGTTATCGTTTGCCATAGAAAATACCCTTGTTAAAACATAAAACGTTGCAGGTAAACTACCCCTTTCCCTTAACCGATCTTCACCAAAAACAATAGGTCTTGTGAACTCTACAATTCAGGGCTGTATGCGAAACATTATTTGATTCTGTTTGAATTTGCGGCTGTTATCGTTTGCCAAAAAAAAAAATTTCCCTTGATAAAAAAAAAACCGTTGCAGATAAACTACCCCTTTCCCTCAACCGATCTTCGCCAAAAACAATAGGTCGTGAGTACTCTACAAATCAGGGCTGTACGCAAAAAATTATTTGATTCTGTTTGAATTTGCGGCAGTTATCGTTTGCCATAGAAAAATATTAGATGCCTATTACATGTTTTTAGTTAACACTGTTTTTGGCTATTTTGACTGCTTTTTATTCATTTGACAGCTTCCTTTATTTAAGATAAATTGTTCACTATTGTCTGCTTGACAATTACATATAGTTTTTATTTAAATCTGATAATAATTAATTTTTTCATGAAATCTTGGTGTATGGTCTCAAATCCAACACATTAATATTTTTTTGTCATTGCAAATATACAATTTTTATTTTAACTTAGATTCTTTCTAATAATGTATTTAAATCATTTAATACATTTATTTTATTTACATCACATAATATAATAATGGATCATGTCCATTTATTCACAAAAAATTCAAGTACCGTCTGCCTAGTGGCAAAAGCTAAAGAGCATGATAATGTCTTTCGGCCGCCAGCTAAACGCAACATTTGCAGAAGGGAAACAATCAGTCAGTCAGTAACCATAATAATGTTGCGTTTAGCTGGCGGCCGAAAAACATTATCATGCTCTTTAGCTTTTGCCACTAGGCAGACGGTACTTGAATTTTTTTAAGCGTTTTGGCGATACCGCAGCGATTGCCTGTTCGAATTCAGCTGCTTCGTTCGCTCGTTTCGTTGCCATCTCAGTTTTCTTATTCAATCTACAACGTTTTACTCGTTCGTTGGCCTTCCTTCGCTTGTCTGCCAGTTTTATGTTGTAGAATGAATCGATTTTCTCCTGCTCAGTCATCGTCGACGCGAACGGTGTATTTATTAAGTACTCGTTCAATTCTTCGTGCATCAAGTCATCTTGTTTCTTATTCAATCTACAACGTTTTACTCGTTCGTTGGTTTTCCTTCGCTTCTCTGATAGTTTCATGTTGTAGAATGCATCGATTTTCTCCTGCTCAGTCATCATCGACGCGAACGGTGTATTTATTAAGTACTCGTTCAATTCTTCGCTCAACAAGTCATCTTGTTTTCGTTTTTGTTGCGATGGGGCTGCTGGTATTGAAGCTTCACCGCCGACAGCAACCGCTCGTTGCTGTTCCTTCTCGAGCTTCTTTCGTTCCCGATACTTTCTTGCTCGCTCGGCATTTTGTCGTTTCTTGATCTGAGCCTTCTCGTCGCTGCTATCCATTGTCGAACGCTGTTTTAATCAGTCGCCACGTTATGGTTACTATATACCAGCAGCAGTGTATTTCACCACAACACAAAACAAACCTTTATTTACAACAATCCCAATGACATTATGTATCTGTGTTATACTTCACATTTCTGCAGTGAGTAATTAAATATAAAGAACAGTAGATTTGCATTTACGATGACAAATATTTTAATGAATAGATCGTTAGCTGAATCACATACGAAGACAACCATTAACTAGAGACAATAACCCCAATAACCTATCTACAGCTATGCAGTGTTGTTTGCTTGTTAGGTCTTTAATCTGCGACGACGTTAGCATGTTAGCGGTCGCGGTTTTAGTTAACGATTCCCGGCTGGTAAATTGTGCTAACACTTGATTTTAAACTTTCAGGACGCTTTATAAATCTGGTTTAATTGTTTGCAGTGATATTATTTTTAACACATTATATATATTGCGACGTATCAAAACAAACGTTTATTTACAACAATCCCAATGACGTCACGCAAGAATGACGTCATGCAGCGTGATGCGTTACAGTTTACAGCGTTACAGAAATTTTCAAATGATGGCCAGCCAAAAGACATTATCATGTCAAAAATCTACACAAGACAGACAGACACACACACAGACACTTTTCGAAAAACTACTTTTTTTCATGTTTTGAGTGTAGTACAATCAGAATCTGCAATAATCTCGAACACGATTTTTTTTGCCATCACCATACTTCCATTTCCTTAAGGAATATGGAAGTAAAACTGTCAATCCACTGGAAAAGTTTGTGGATGTTAATGAAAATTATGTGAAAAAATTATGTATGCATAGTTTGTAAATAAATTAACTCATTCATTTACAAAAAATGCTTATATTTGACTGACCCTTATAAGTAACATGACTTGTACAAGCTCTGTGTTTACAAAATTGTGTTTAAATATTTCACTAACGCTACTGTGAATCTGTAGGTATGTGTACTACCTGGCTGTCTCCCTTCTAATACGCAGTCCCATTCGATACGCAGTTTTCACTTAGTCCTTTGAAGAGCATTTTAACTGGGTTTTACTGTATGCTATTATTACTTTGTGCACTTGAAAAATAGACATAACTTGTTTGTATATCCAATCTACAACCTAATTCAAAGATCTCAAATGGTGTTCATGGCACCTGGTGATGATGAAATATTAAAATGGAAATATAATAAGTAAAATGTTTTCAGTAAAGTAAACTTTATGCGACATGTAAAGTGCAAAATGGATTTAATTCCTGTACATTACATTTACTTCTTACAATATACTGTTATAGATCTTGCAGACTAAATACAATTAATATTGAGACCAATGGTATACCAGGGTTGTAGTATTTCAGAGACTTTTGATAGTGTATCTGAAATCCCTGGGTGTTTTATGTTTTTTGAGTTCATTGACAGTTACTATTACATCTTCCATCATGAACAATAACAACAACGACAATAATAATAACAACTGTAACAATGAATTTATACCACAGCCTAACAGCCTGGAAAATATTAATCAATTTAAAATAGTATCTGATCACAGTATAAATAACAACACTTTTAATTCATTATTTACTTAAATTTAAAAATTATTAGTTTTTCTTTCCTGTTAGGTTGATGGGCAACCGTATTTCCAAAACTATTCAGGAAGCTAGAAAATTGTGAATTCAACACACTGAGTGAGACATTTTCAGAACACACACACACACACACACACACACACACACACACACACACACACACACACACACACACACACACACACACACACACACACACACACACACACACACACACACACACACACACACACACACACAATTAATACATATATCTACTTAACATGTTTGGTTTTTTCTGTTGGTAGAACTACAAATATAGTGACATTTCTACAGTTACCATCATTCTTAAAGAAAGCATGCACGTTACAGCTATGGGCTTCCTTTGCTCATGTGAATCGATTTAACAGACTACATCAGTTCTCAAATGAAAGCCTATACACTAGAGCTTATAATAACTGACAGCTACCTTCTTGGCGTTTTCAGCAGTTGTTGAAATGATAACACCAAACAGGCCAGAATCAGAATATGCAGCATTAAATGCAGAAATAGCCAATGGTTCATTTGAGCCTGCCACAGCCTTTCCCAGAGGTCCAGCTCCAGTGCCATATTTAACTGCAGAACCACTGCCCAACGCGTAACGCAACACTGCAAATGCTAATGCATCCTTCGAATTCAGCCTGTCCAACATATATTTGGAACATTCAGAAAAGTTTCACATACACAGATATTCATCAGAAGTATGAATTCTTGCAGCCTATTGTAATCTTGACTGGATTAGTCAGACTCCACTAACCTTTTACACCATCATTATAGTGTTTGTGAGGATGAACACAAACACACACAGTTTTCATATGTATAAATTATTTTTTCCTCCTTTCAATACATTACTTTTTAGACTCACACAAAATTATCTTGAAAACATGAAACCTTTTGTGAAAGAGTTGTAGATTTTATTTTGATTAAAATGTTTTATTCAAATCACATACTGTAGGAAACGTTTAACACGAAATATGACTCAGATCCCGATTGCTAATTACATTTTACAGTTTGTACAGTTAACATGAAAGTTTTACCTACAAAATATTGTTCGTATTGTTTAAATTAGCAGCCATCTTTACTATTTCTTTTATGAATTTGCTAACTGCTATAATTTTTTATTGTTCGACTAAGCTTTTCGTCATTACTGACATCTTCAGGTCTTAAACAACAACCTAGGTCTAAGGTTGTTGTTTAAGACCTGAAGATGTCAGTAATGACGAAAAGCTTAGTCGAACAATAAAAAATTATAGCAGTTAGCAAATTCATAAAAGAAATACAAAATATTGGTTCATAAAAAAGTTTTGTTAAAATAATTTTGTTGCTGACATTTCAGTAACTCCATAATAAATAAATCCATACATGCATTCCCCAAAATATGTTTTCAATAAAATAGAATCTATGCTTCCTTTCTACAAGAGAGGGAAAGTATAGGTTGTAAACATTTACACTACGTTGTATGTATAGCAAAATTGAAAGTTAAGGGCATGGGAATGCGCAAAACGCTTATGGTCAGAGGGGAATGGTGATGTGGTGGGAGTCGCTTTGAGATGCAAGAAGAGAATTGTTGTTATGAGCATCAGAGCAGCCAACGTATGAATATTATTTCGAATAGTAACCAAAACTCGCGTTTGTAAAGTGTGTTTCACTCTCTCCCTCCCTCTCTCTGTTACATATCTAGTGTTATATAAACCTATCTCGATGTTTTTTATAGTCCCGAATTGTGTGCTGCTGAGACGTACTACCAGCTATTATCGGAATGGAATGGAATGTGCAAACTATGCACTTCTGCTCCTTAATTACATACACTGCAGTTATGTAATTATTCCTATCTTGCAGTTTATCATAAAGGCATGACTTCTTTGTATTAGCTTACTTGCGAAAATCTTTTAATCCTAGATAACAAACATCTGTTTCAAGAAGAAGGAAAAATTAAGTTATTTTAATACAGTATTTTAGGAAATAATACCATATCTATTAAGAACGTCTTAAAACCCCACAAGTATTACAGGCCGTGAGGCGAGTGATGAAACTGTCCTGGTGGTGCACAGTGGCAAAGAGAAAGTGAAGCTGTACGAGTTTAATTAATTATTAAAGTCTATAAATCTGTACCTATTAATAGGCGGCAACTGAAACTTTACTTGTTTTTTAAATTAAAAATTGAGACTCTAGTTACTTACCTTATCGATAATTTACCAAGGTGTCGTCTGATGTACTCTTGGCAGAGAAAAAACACAGGTGAATGCAAATTAACAAACACATATTTTACAAACACAAATAAAATGGTATTTTATTTATTTAGCATGACATTTTTTTCTGTTTACTTTCCAGTTTAGATTTACTAAAATACACTTCGTTCTTTTTACCGTACAATATGATACAAAAGGAATTGTGAAATTACTTCACATTATGACTTTCATTGTTGATTTATACTCTCTCTAGGAATAATATCCTACCAATATTTAATTCATATATGCCTGCTATTAAAATTTACCTACTACTGGCTATAATCTAAATACTAACTTATTTTTTATCAAAAACGACCCAGATTGCTCACACGCACATTCATACCATTTAATTTAAAAACCCCATTGTATTGATTAAATTGCATTGATTAAGGATGAAGATATTAAGAAAGGTTACCAAACCGACGTCACTCCTTCGCTGCCATGTGCCGCGTGTGTTTAAGTTTGAAAGTTCACTATTCACATTTTTTGATTTTGGCCCGTGGGCTCCACTGACTCGATTCTGTTATTTTAAATCACTTTTGACTTTTGATTTCACTTGCTACATAATAAATTTAAATTTTACGTGCGCACGATTTTCTCAGTTCCCGGCCGGGGTACGAGCTTAATTCAACTGGACGGAAAATCGCCAAAAAAATCTCCCACCAGGGACTAGGCATGATGGAATTACAATGCCTTATGTGTTGAGTCGTTCGTCACTGTTCAGGTAACCTGTGTTTTTCCCGTGTGTCGGGCCTTGACGAAATCTGGTGTCCACTGGTTTCGTCACTGAAATAGGCGTGTTCTGAATTGTAGATCCGTCTTGTATAAAGCACATGTTGAACAGAATTCACAAAAAGTCATTTTAGTCGCCTTCTCTAAGCGTCGTTTATGCGCTCCGCAGGTGTTTGTGCGTTAGTTTGCGTCCCACAGCACTACAGTTCTCAGAATTCAAATGCGTCTTGCGGTCACACGCTGCATTCCAATGTCTCGCCTACGCACAAACCTCGCTTCACTGTTCCTTGGTGTGGTGACAATTTTATTTCACATTGGGACTGACCACTCAGATGGAAAATAATTTTGTAGTACATGAAACAATTTTGTGCATTATAATAAAAAAATAAAAAACCCTCCTTTTAGCCCCGTTACAAAAGAATGCGCATGCACGGGACAGCGGCTAAGGACAACAACCCATCAGTTGGCTTAGGTCTCCGTGCACGGCGATTGTGTTATTGCCTTTCTGAAAACATTTCAGTGTATTTCCAGTGTTGTGTAGCTGTTGTCTCCAGGAATGTCTGGGCCGTCATTGTCACATCATACAATGTCAGCAAGTAAGTCTGTTGAGAGAAAAGTGATCCACAGCCAAAGCAGGCAGATTATTCACAATGTTTACGATTATATGAAAAAAGAAAATGGCAGCTTAAGTGAAAAAGCTTTACAAACTAAAGTGGCCGCTGCTTGCGGTGTATCTTTTAGTAGTGTTAGAAGAATTATCAATGAGCATAATAAAAAGTCCGGTACATCGCCTAAGTTCAGTACTCCAAGAAAAAAAGAGGCATAGAAAAAATTTGAAAACTACATTCGATGATTTCGACTTATCTTTAATCCGCAAGACAATTCATGAATTTCATCTAAGTGAGGGTGAAAGGCCTACTCTCAAAGGAATACTACGTGCATTAAGGATAAAATAGATTTCAAAGGAAGTGTTTGGTGTGTCCGGAAGGTTGTAAAAAAATTAGGTTTCCGCTGGAAAAAAACAGAATCCAACAGAAAATTACTTGTTGAGAAAAGCGATATCCGAAATTTAAGGTTAAACTACTTGGTGAATGTTATAATACTCCTCTTATCCCCGTAGTATCTTAATGGTATAATATATTACGTTCCTTGAAATAATAACGCATGGATATGATTTAATAACAGAATGGTTTTATCTCGGTAACATAAATTCAAATTATTGGAAAATTCCATTCGATACATACGGTTGTCACAATCGATATTTATCTCAGGATTTAATAACTAAATAATTTTAATATATTTCGTGGGAATTCTTGTGGCTGCTACGAAAAGTTCCTTTACATGTTAATTAATAATAGAGAGTACCTTTACAAACAATATATTACTTATAATCTAAAAAATTACAAAAATTATATATTAAGTTACATACAAGTTTTGACGATATTCAATACGCTTCGTAAAAGCATGTAGGTTAGAGTAACGTCAACATCATGACTATTTGTCCGTCTCAGAAAATAATGTAGTTTATTAATGTGTACAATAAATGTTTTCCTTGTAATCACTGTTCGCTTAGATATTGAATTTGGTTGCACTTTAAAATGTTTACTAGTGATTAGTGTTAGTGTAAATTGTTATTACAACAGTATTAATTGGGGATTAATTATGCCAACAATAATTAATTAATTAATCTGTGATTGCCGAGCCCCACGTTCTTTGGGAGCCAAATACAAAGATATTAGGAGTTATTTATTATGCTAACTGTGATTAATTAATTATGTGATTATACTAATTTGCAAAATGAGATCGTGTAATCACTCAATTAGGTTACTCATATCAACTGATTGAAGCTAAGTGATACGTTAGTTCTTTTATGTTAGCATAACTACTGCATGGAGACTCTAATTATTGTATAAATTAATAAAAACTACTATAAATCATTCAAGTGCCATTACTTTCTTGTTCTGAGGTAACTTTGACAATAATGAACGCATATATTCTGGATAAAATAAACACTTATTTATTAACATCATTAAATAAAGAGACTTCAATATATAAATATGGATGATTCCCTGTAAATACATTCATAACAAGAACACATGTATATTGTAGCGTGACAGAAAATCTACTACATTTTAAGTCATGTGAAATCATAAAGTTTAATTACACCAACAAATGTTATAATAATATTGAATGACATTTAAATAAATCAGAGGAATGAAACACAATAAAATAAAAATCCTCACTACATTATATATAAAAACCACTGTTTTAAAAACCAAAGAAAGTATCGAAGCAACTCATCAACTCATAATATCATATCAGTACTTTACCCAGGAAGCTCAGAGCAGTAAACCAGTTATATAAGACCATATCAAGAAAAAAGAGACTCAATTAAAGAGTGGTGAATATCAAAATACCCCAAAACCAAGAAGAGGGAAGAATAAAGTTTGTGAACAGGAAGAAAACAATACCCTGAAACCTGTATAGAAGAATAAAGTCAGTTCAGTGAATAAATTAAATACTCCAAACTAAACCTCAGTCGAGATAACACCCAGTACCTTGGTTTACCCAAGAATGAGGAAGGAAGAACAGAAGAGTGAAGACTAGAAGAGGGACAAGAATGAAGACCAGAAGGAAGATACGAAGAAGGACAAGAAAGAAGACAGGAGGAGAGGAAGAAATAGTATGAAAGAAACACCGTAGTAAAACCTATTATTATATAAACTACTATCAACCCCAAACCCACAAAAACTATGCAAAAGAAAGTATAACACCCAAAATCCTATAAAAATGTAATTATTGAGAAAACTAAAGTGCTGTATAGCGTTATAAGAAGTGCACCGACTAAAGCTATTGTGTAATAAAGAAAATAAACTAGTCTTAACGGTCCATGATTACTAAAGGTCTGGTCTGAGATAATAAGACTCAAAATATCAGAACCAACAGTGAAAGTGAATTTGTGTAAGTGTTTTTTAAAAAATGCAATAAACTTAAAGTTGGTGATACTATAACTTATCAGTATGCTATATCACAACTTTAATATCTGATAATAAACAGCATAATAAAATGAAAAATTTCCAATATTTTATTATTTTAAGGTAAATCTTTATTTACAAGACATTTGTAAAAAATGATAATAAATAGAGTATGGGAGTTAATGTTTACTGAGGTAGGGGATCACAATAATAATGGTTTAAACCAGAAAGGACTGGTATTAATATAGTATTAATAAGTGTAAAATGTTTAACTAGACTGTTTATTCACAGTCCTAAAATCAATGTGTTAATAAATGTATTTGTAAGGTTTATTAGAAAATAAGATTTATGTTATGTGTTTTAAAAAGAATTATGTTTGATAAATAATAACCTACATACCAGTAATAATGTTCTAATAGGTATGCTATGTTAGCTCCAAAATAGTTAAAAGATATATGTTCAAGCTATATCTGCAATAGGTTAAATTGTGCAGATTGCTAAACAATGTTCATAATTAATTATTTTAATAACTGTAGTGTTAATTAACTACTACACAACACAATAAGTTATAAATCATGTTATTTTCATATAATTGTAATTATGTAAAGTCAGAGGAGGAATTAAGTTTAAATTATTTGAGAAAGAAAGAAATATAAAATTCTAAAATCTAGGCCATTTGGTGAAATCAGAGAACCAATATAAAATAGTATAATTCACTTATAAATCCTGTAAACTACCAAGATTTATATAAGATAACACAATTAACCACTACTAGGAATGATCCTATGAATTAAAATGATAATAAGGAAATATACCTTAACATTTTGTAAATTGTCAAAATATATAAATTAATTAATTTTAAAGAGCAATGTCAAATTTACAGATTAACAAAAAAAAACCAGTTCAAAGGTGTAATTTATATGTATTTAAGGAAAGGAAGAGGAATGTGAATAATTAAAATTTATTATAATGATGTTAATAATATTTAAAATGGAGGAATTTTATATAAAGACGGAAATCCAATTTTGAGCCTATATTTCCAAAGAGTAAACAAAATTTGTTAATTTCCACAAAATATCTACAGATATGGACTATAATACATCAATTTAAAGGGAATGAGATGATTAAACCAATAATACGGTTAATAATTCATAAAAGTGAGGAATAAAATAGATACATTCCATACATAATGTAATATTTTATCATATGTATGGGAAGTCGAAATATGTTAACAATACTTTTTCAAAGATTAACTGGGCCAGATTTATGACCAAGTTAATTAGTCTTTTGTTGAATATCAAGCTGGACAGTTGTGTAAAGAACGTTTCTTTAAATCGAGAAAAATGGTACTAGCGTTTAGCCATTGAAATAAGTGAACGAGAGTTAGACGGTTTAGACACTTTTTAAATCTAAAGCTGTTAATACATTCACGACAATAGTGAAAACAAACACTTAACTCCATAATACGAGTGATAGAAACAAGTAAAACACTATATCTCAACTGATTTATTCTGCAATTCTTAACCAATAACTTGAAAACTTAACTGCAGAAGTTGAACACATAGAAAATAAACTAACTAACACAAGTTTACACAGAACACTTCACCAGAATACACCAAATAGATTAACAGACATATTACACCAGTGCGGGGACATTTTAAACCTTAATAAAGGGAATTTTATTGTGATTTTCTGACACGACGCATATACTGTAACTTAGTTCAACTCGAGTAGCGGCCATCTTGAAAACGGAGTCTGCTAACCATATCGCAGTGACGTCAGTCTTCATTGGTTTGACAAAACATTTATATTCAAATATTATATACTGAAATTATTTAAATACTATTGAATAGTAATTATTGTATTTATTTTTAATTGTTAATGTTATACTTTCTCGTCACCCTTCTCTGACTATTAATTCTAATCGCTCAAAGAACCTGTCTTGTAATATAATATATCATAAATTTGTTCTGTATGACACAATCGATAATTCCCGAGACAGAGTCGATAATTGCTCTCCATCGATAAAATATCGATTATTATTTTAAATTGTCAATAAATCTTTATATTTTCATTATTTAGTATCTGTTACTTATTTCACAGGTAATTTAAGGGTATTTATAAGGCTGAAGGACTTAAGTAAGAAGAATATATTCTATCTGAACAAGATATTGGACCAGTCAGAAAGGTCACCAATCGATTATTAACTGGAGTTAATCTATTTAACTCCAGACTTGGTTCAAATCTTCAAGAAGTGCTCGACGGTCAATAAATACCTACCTGTTATTAAAATTTTACCAGAACCTTTTAAAAAACAGATTTATCTCTTATACATACCTCTATAAACAAAAACAAAATTATTTTATTATTTGAAAATTCTATTTTTATTGAATTTTCCGTATACATTTTATTCTTTTGTAACGACCGGCATACAGGGTCTGTTACAAAGTGGCGTCCAACTTAGAGGGCTTAATAATCTAAGCTTGGCAGCGATTAATAAATAGAGACAGAGAAAGATGCAAAGACGAGCTATATCGAAAAAGAGGGCGGCAGAGGTCGAAAAAGAGGTTGACATGGGGGATAAGGAGGCAACACCCGTGGAGGATCTGGAAGTGTTACTAAACCCGGTGGAACCGAAACAACCAGCGCCACCAGAGGAACAACCCGAAGTAACAACGCAAACAGGGGAAGTCAATGGCCGGAAGGAACAATTGGAAATGCCGACACGAACGGAGGATGGGAGTATACAAGAGATGATGAAAATGATGAGGGAAATGAGTAAGAACTTAGAATCCAGAATGGAAGGAATGGACAACAAAATGGATTCCACAAAAGAAGATAACAAGAAGATGGAGGAGAATTTAAGCAAGAAAATGGATAACAACAACCATACATTAAATGAAAAACTAGAGGATCTGAAGGAAGATAACCGATCCACAAAGGAAGAATTGGGCCGTAAGATAGAAAATACTAATAAGAGGATCGAACAAACTAGTAGGAAGATGGAAAGAAAAATGGACGAAAATAAGAAGAATTTAGAAGAGAAGATGGATGAGAATAATCAAAGGTTGAGAGAAGAACTGAGGGAAGTTAACCAAGAGAACATGAATAAGTTAGACGAGAGGATTGAGTTAGCCAAAGAGGAGATAAATCAAAAGATAACTGAGACGAAGAAGTCCATTGTAAAGAAATTAGAACAGGAAGTCGTGGTTGTTAACCAGCAGATCCAAGAAGTAGACGAAAGATGTCGTCAAACAGAAAACGAAGTGCTGGAAGTCAGGGAAGTAATAACTAAGGAGATTACTCAGGTCCAAGAACAACAGAAAACTAAAATGGAGGAGACCAAGAAATTTGCCTTGGAGGAAGTAAATAAAGTGAGGACCCAAGTAACAGAAAGATGCGACGGCGTGGAAGCCGCTATGGTGAACATAACCGGACAGGTGCGTCAGAGCCAGGAGGAGATAGAGTTAATAAGAAACAGACCATCTGGATATCACAATTTCCCCATGTCAGAGAACAGAGAATGGCTCAATTTCCGGCAATACAAACGGAAGCCTATGGAGTTCTTGGCACGAATAGAGGAGTACCTCGAGAAACACCGAGGGAACCGATGGGTCCAGAGCAGAGAAATCCTTGACGAGTCGTTTCGGGAGGTGAATGACCATTGGTGGATGGCCAACCGGAGCGACATCGACAATTATGAACAGTTCAAGAGCCTGTTCAAGGCCAAATACTGGTCAGAGACCACGCAAAATCTCATAAGAGATAATATATGCCACGGCCGCTACAAACCACAAGTCGGCAGCTCAATGAGAGCTTATTTCCTCGGCAAGGTGTGTATGGCCAAGCACTTAGAACCAGCCATACCGGAGGAATGCCTAATAAACAAGCTGTCTTACCATTATGATGAGGAGGTGATTCGTGCTAGGAGGGGCAGCCAAATAAAGACCATCCAGGCAATGACAGAACTCCTAGAGAATTATGAAAATGAAGATTACTACCGGCAGAGTCGTAGAAGAAGTGATGGGCCCGAACCAAGGACGTACCAGAACAATAACCAGGGTACGAACCACGTAAATACTGGGTACCAAGGAGGTCGGGCATACCCGCGAAATAACAATTATAATAATGGAAATAATGTAAATAATACCAATTACAATGATAATAATAATACGGGTCCCAACCAGCAAAACCCGAACCGACCCTCTAATGGTTATCAGGGTAACCGCAATCCCTACCCTAATAACGTAAATAGTCAGAGAAGCCCCAATTATGGTAATAGTCCTTACCATAATAATACCAATCGTACGGGTCCCAATAATGGTAATTTTAATAATAATAGGTTTCCTCGCCCTAGAGTGAACTTCATACGAGCCACAGAAGGAAGACAGCGAGGATTCGACCACAATCGACGAAGCAGTTACCGAAGATACGAAGAAAGGCGGAGGAGCCTAGAACGGGACCAACCGAGGTACTATCCGGCGCGTAGGAGCAATAGTTTGGACAACACTGAACAGAGGTCGCACCATGAACGACCGGAAGACCATAGGACAGATCGGCAGGTAACCACTCTGAGCATCTCGAATGAGGCATCGAATAGTATGGCTCAAAGGAACAATGATGCCGAGCCTTTAAACGGGCACAGGCAGTAAGAAATCGCCAGAACCCGTTACTGCCTCCGACTACTGGGTATAATAAAGATAATGAGTCCAATTTTGAAAATAATCACAATCGTATTACAACCATCGGGTGCAACTACCTGAAGGACATCAGACAGGAGTTATTGGAAGAGGATAACAGGAGTCCCACCAATAACTTCAATAATGAAATTATACATGTTGACGCCAAGGTAGAAGGCATCCCAGCCAAGTTAATGATCGATACTGGGTCAAACGTATCAATAATAAGTACGACGGAACTGGAGAGGATACAGCAAGAGTGCAGGAGAACTTTACCAACATTGCCGTTGAATAATATTGTTTTGTTGGGAGCAACCGGCCGACAAAACAAAACTATACGTAGACAAGTCTCCGCCAGTGTGATGAGCTGTGGTATAGCGATTGACATGGAATTCTTGGTGGCGAGCGGTCTGCCATTTAATATACTGGTCGGGTGTGATGTGCTCAGGAGAAATTCCGCCATCATTGATCTAAGAACTGAAACATTGTCGCTGTTTTCAAACGGACATACTTGGACGGCGAACTTGGTGGGTAGTGACCAAGTCGTTCCCGATAGTATCCATCAGCAAATCCGAAAAATCAATTACATCCATCCAACATCCATAATTGAACAGAGAATAGACGACACCTCCAATGAAGATTTATGGTCGCAAAAAATCCAGGAGATCAGGGATTTCCGGAGCGGAATAACTGGCGAAGGTTTAACAACAAACCAAGCGAACAAATTAATAGACATCTACAATAAATATAAATCAGTCTTTTCTGATGAGCCCGGTAAAGTGAAGAATTTCCAGTGTACTCTACAATTCCGAGACACTGTAGACTTTAACCGGAAGTCTTACCCCATTGCGCAATCACGAAAGCAAGCAGTAAGAGCTGAAATAGAGCAAATGATTAACCGTGACATTATAGAGAGTAGCCATTCCCCTTATACAAGTCCTATCGTGGCTATTCCTAAGAAAAACGGACAAGTCCGTTTATGTTTAGATGCGCGCGAAATAAATAAGATGATCATAAATGACAGGACTTCGCCCGGTGAGATTGAGGAGATCTTAAAACGATTCCACGGTACCAAATACTTCACTACCTGGGATACGGTGTGCGGATACTGGCAGGTGGAATTACATCCACAGAGTCGCCAGTATCTGGCCTTTATATTCGAAGGGCGGAACTACCAGTTTAAGAGGTTGCCCTTCGGACTGGTAAACTCAGTCGCAGTCTTTGTGCACTGCATGGATCAGATACTTGGCCAAGAAGCACTAAAATTCACCACCGTATACGTCGATGACTTGCTAGTGTCCTCAGAAACTTGGGAGGAACACTGCTACCGTGTGGAACACGTCTTACAGAAGCTAGCAGCAAACAATATTACTCTGAAGTTAGCAAAGTCTCATTTTATTGCTAAAGAGATACAATTCTTGGGCTTCATATTAAATGATAAGGGAATCTCACCGTCGGCTGAAAAAGTCGAAGCAATTCAGAACTTTCCTATACCAAAGAATCGAAGGCAGTTACAGTCGTTCCTGGGACTCTGTAATTACTACCGCAAGTTCCAGGAAAAGTACTCCGAACTGACTGCCAGATTTCAGCCGCAACTGTCATCTAAAAATAAATGGATCTGGGGTAATGAACAACAAAACATATTGACTCTTATAAAACAAAAATTCCTTAAACACGTTATACTCCGTCATCCAGATTTTAACAAGCCTTTCTTTCTTAATTGTGATGCCAGTGACATCAGCCTCGGCACTACGTTATATCAAGAGGATTAGGAGGGCGAGCATCTTGTAATCTGTTTTGCCAGCAGAGCTCTGAACCAGAGTGAGAAAAACTATCACGTGACAGAAAAGGAGTTATTGAGTGTCGTGTTCGCGTGCGGAAAGTTCCGTACATATATTCTTGGTTATCCCGTTACCGTCCGGACAGACCATAAATCTATCTCGTTCCTTAAGAGATGTAAGCTGAGCCATGGAAGGTTAACGCGGTGGATACTATTGCTGCAAGAATACGACCTTAAGTGGGAGTATATCCCCGGAAGGAAGAATGTCGTCGCGGACGTATTATCTAGAGTTGACATTGACAAACAGACGTTCGAGGGGGAGAAGGAGAGTATTCTGAAAGTGTACCATATTCTCAGCAGCAGCGCCGGTTTACAATCAGTTCTGGAACAACTAAGCACACACCAACAAGCTGACCCGAAATTAATTACTATTATCTCAAGATTGGAAGCAGGAGATGAGACCATCTCCCAATATTACACTATACATAAGGGAATCCTGTTTTCCAAACCATCATTATATAAGGAGGAATGGAAGGTAATAATTCCAACCCATATCGAGAAAGAGATAGTGATCAGTTATCATGTTCGATATGGGCATATGGGCGCTTTAAAGGTGGTAAAGGCCCTGGAAGAAAACTGCTATATCAAGGACATCAATCGGAAGGTACGGAGGTATATTAGAAACTATCGCATTTGCCAACTCGTAAAAACTAATAACGAGAAAAGAGAAGGGCAGATGATTCCAATAACATCGCAGTCTAAACTTGAGAAGGTATTCCTGGATATCTGCGGGCCATTTCCCCGCAGTGGAGGCCGCCACCGATACAAATATATCGTCATCATTATGGACCATTACACCAAGTTCGTAAAGCTATACCCAGCGAATCGGGCGACTACGAATAAAGTTCTTAATATCCTGATCGACCAGTACTTCCCAACCGTCGGAAAACCGGTATCGATCATAACCGACCACGGAACGCAATTCAAGGGGAGGAGATGGCGGGATACACTGCTGTCCATGGGGGTTCACACATACAAGACATCCGTATACCACCCAAGCAGTAACCCGGCCGAAAGAGTCTTGCGAGAGGTGGGGCGCCTATTAAGAACATATTGCCATGATCAGCAGAGAAGGTGGCAAGAATACTTGGAGGCCACTGAAGAATTCCTCAACCTGGCCTACCATCCAGCCATAGGAATAACCCCATACTCCGCAATATACGAGAGACAACCCCCTAGAGAGATTGAAGATATCTTGGAGTTCCCCAGAGAACATAAATATAGATTTGATAAAATTCAATTTTGTAATAAGGTGGCCGAAGATCAGGAGAAACGGCGAAAGAAATACAATAAAAGTATGGGTAAGGTTATTCATTATACCGTTGGAGAGAAGGTGTTGTTGAAGAATAGGGAATTACCCAGTTCCTTAGAGGGGATAACAAAAAAGTTATTGCTCCTGTATACTGGTCCCTATATCGTCTCAAAGGACAATAACAACAACACCTACGAAATCAAGGAAATGTGTTCAAATAAAGTCAAGGGTGTCTTTAACCAGGCATCCATGAAGAAATTTTATGATTAAAAACCTCTAAATTCTAAACACAATATAAGCCAATTATATACAATTTATTTGAAGGAAATTATTTGAAAAGAAGAATAAAAGAGAAGAAGTTTAAAAATAAAATCAGCCAAATTCTAAAAAGAAATATAAGCACATATTACCTACAATTATTAGAAAATTTTATGGCAATGATAGAAAAGGAGTTTAGAATTTAAAAAACCCCTAAATTCTAAACATAATGTAAGACAATTACATACAATTTATTTGAAGAGAAACATTTTTAGAAGAAGAGTAACAAGAAGAATTTTGAAAAAAAACCCCAAAATTCTAAAACATACGTAAGTTCACCTTACATACAAAAATATTTGAAGGAAATTTTATGGCAAGAATATAAGAAGAAGATAGAATTTAAAACCTCTAAATTCTAAACACAATATAAGCCAATTATATACAATTTATTTGAAGGAAATTATTTGAAAAGAAGAATAATATAAGAAGAGTTTGGACTTAACCAGCCAAATTCTAAAAGGAAATATAAGCACATATTATCTACAATTATTAGAAAATTTTATGGCAAGAATATAAGAAGAAGATAGAATTTAAAACCTCTAAATTCTAAACACAATATAAGCCAATTATATACAATTTATTTGAAGGAAATTATTTGAAAAGAAGAATAATATAAGAAGAGTTTGGACTTAATTCAGCCAAATTCTAAAAAGAAATATAAGCACATATTACCTACAATTATTAGAAAATTTTATGGCAAGAATATAAGATTAGAATAAAAACCCCTAAATTCTAAAAACAATGTAAGCCCATTACATACAATATCTGAGAAGAAACAATTTTGAAGGAAGAATAACAAGAAGAATTTTGAATGTAAAATCATCAAAATTCAAAAATAAGGTAATACCACATTACATAACAAATATTTGAAGAAAAACTTTATGGCTATAATATAATAATAAAGAAGGAGAGAATTTAGAAATAAAACCATCTAAGGTCAAAAACAAGTAAGGACAGCTTACTAAATATTTATTTGAAGAGAAACATTTTGACAATAATACCAAGAGAGTTTAGAGAAATAAAACCAGCCAAAACACCTGTAAGCCCACCTTACATACAAATTATTTGAGAAAACTTTATGGAATAATATAAGAAGAGTGAATTTTGAATTATGAATAAATCAAGTTTCCCAAACCAAGTATAAGTACAACTTACCAACCAATTATTGATAAAACACTATGGTGGGATAAACAGAAGAGATTTCCTACCATATTTATGGTAAGCATAGAAGATAATTACCATGGTAACAAAGGATCATAATGGGATGAATAAAAGGAAACAGATTTAGAATTAAAACAAATAATTCTGAACAATATGATAATGTCTAAGTTCAATATGAAGAGTAAAAACCTTTCCGTAAAATGGTGTTGAAGGAAATAAAAAAGAAAAAATTCTTTAATACGATTTGAGTGATTGAATAGAATAAAGTACAAAAACTTCTTTGGAATTATGAGAGAATGAAACTTTGAAGTGGTATGAGGAGAAATTATGACCTCATTATGAAATTAATAAAAAACCATCATTCGAAAATATAATAACAATGACCGGAATAATGTGAAAATAATGTCAAAGAATTATGTAATTAAACGAATTAATATAAAATGATTTATGAATTAAATATCAATTATGATAATGACAGTTATAAAAATTCTAGAAAATAGAACAAGTGGAATTTTAAGAACAAAAGAAACAGTCTAAAAATGTCAGAAAGATATGCTACTATAAATAATGCAGATTATAATGAAAAAACCAGAAGGTAATAAAGAAATTATAACCAAAAGGTTTATATGATAAGAAAAGTTGAAAAATGTAATAATAGAAGAGCTTCCTACCATAATATCAAATGAAAGAAACATCCAGATAATGAGTCAGATGAACAACTGAGATAGGAATATTAAAATCTCTGAGAAGTATAATAAGTAATAAGTGAAGTATCCCAAAGATATTTTTTAAATAGTAACAAATGTGTACTATTCTGAATAATTTTTTAATCTGCCTGAAGATAATTCCAGCAGGATTAATATGTTTTTTGAGCAGAGATGATTTGCCTCTGTACTCAAATATGTGTGAAGTATTGGACAGCAGAGGAAAGTAGCGTACAGTGCCTCTCTGAACTGAACCAGCTCACAAAGTAGGGAACGATAGGGAGGAAATATCCCAAGGAGAAAATACTAAGAAGAAATATGAAAATGAAATAATAAATATGAAACTCAGATGTCTATTACTATCAAGGAAGATCAAGTGAGAATGATATAAACTCAAATATAAATAAGAAAATTTTAAAATGGAAGGAAGTCCAAAATAATAACAAACCTTGAATAATTATCATAAGCAATTGTTTCAGACAAAGCAAGTATAGTCTGAAAAAATTACTTCTGGAGAAGGGCATTCTGTAGCGTGACAGAAAATCCACTACATTTTAAGTCATGTGAAATCATAAAGTTTAATTACACCAACAAATGTTATAATAATATTGAATGACATTTAAATAAATCAGAGGAATGAAACACAATAAAATAAAAATCCTCACTACATTATATATAAAAACCACTGTTTTAAAAACCAAAGAAAGTATCGAAGCAACTCATCAACTCATAATATCATATCAGTACTTTACCCAGGAAGCTCAGAGCAGTAAACCAGTTATATAAGACCATATCAAGAAAAAAGAGACTCAATTAAAGAGTGGTGAATATCAAAATACCCCAAAACCAAGAAGAGGGAAGAATAAAGTTTGTGAACAGGAAGAAAACAATACCCTGAAACCTGTATAGAAGAATAAAGTCAGTTCAGTGAATAAATTAAATACTCCAAACTAAACCTCAGTCGAGATAACACCCAGTACCTTGGTTTACCCAAGAATGAGGAAGGAAGAACAGAAGAGTGAAGACTAGACGAGGGACAAGAATGAAGACTAGAAGAGGGACAAGAATGAAGACCAGAAGGAAGATACGAAGAAGGACAAGAAAGAAGACAGGAGGAGAGGAAGAAATAGTATGAAAGAAACACCGTAGTAAAACCTATTATTATATGAACTATTATCAACCCCAAACCCACAAAAACTATGCAAAAGAAAGTATAACATACCCAAAATCCTATAAAAATGTAATTATTGAGAAAACTAAAGTGCTGTATAGCGTTATAAGAAGTGCACCGACTAAAGCTATTGTGTAATAAAGAAAATAAACTAGTCTTAACGGTCCATGATTACTAAAGGTCTGGTCTGAGATAAAAGACTCAAAATATCAGAACCAACAGTGAAAGTGAATTTGTGTAAGTGTTTTTTAAAAAATGCAATAAACTTAAAGTTGGTGATACTATAACTTATCAGTATGCTATATCACAACTTTAATATCTGATAATAAACAGGATAATAAAATAATAAAATGGAAAATTTCCAATATTTTATTATTTTAAGGTAAATCTTTATTTACAAGACATTTGTAAAAAATGATAATAAATAGAGTATGGGAGTTAATGTTTACTGAGGTAGGGGATCACAATAATAATGGTTTAAACCAGAAAGGACTGGTATTAATATAGTATTAATAAGTGTAAAATGTTTAACTAGACTGTTTATTCACAGTCCTAAAATCAATGTGTTAATAAATGTATTTGTAAGGTTTATTAGAAAATAAGATTTATGTTATGTGTTTTAAAAAGAATTATGTTTGATAAATAATAACCTACATACCAGTAATAATGTTCTAATAGGTATGCTATGTTAGCTCAAAAATAGTTAAAAGATATATGTTCAAGCTATATCTGCAATATGTTAAATTGTGCAGATTGCTAAACAATGTTCATAATTAATTATTTTAATAACTGTAGTGTTAATTAACTACTACACAACACAATAAGTTATAAATCATGTTATTTTCATATAATTGTAATTATGTAAAGTCAGAGGAGGAATTAAGTTTAAATTATTTGAGAAAGAAAGAAATATAAAATTCTAAAATCTAGGCCATTTGGTGAAATCAGAGAACCAATATAAAATAGTATAATTCACTTATAATCCTGTAAACTACCAAGATTTATATAAGATAACACAATTAACCACTACTAGGAATGATCCTATGAATTAAAATGATAATAAGGAAATATACCTTAACATTTTGCAAATTGTCAAAATATATAAATTAATTAATTTTAAAGAGCAATGTCAAATTTACAGATTAACAAAAAAAAACCAGTTCAAAGGTGTAATTTATATGTATTTAAGGAAAGGAAGAGGAATGTGAATAATTAAAATTTATTATAATAATATTAATAATATTTAAAATGGAGGAATTTTATATAAAGACGGAAATCCAATTTTGAGCCTATATTTCCAAAGAGTGAACAAAATTTGTTAATTTCCACAAAATATCTACAGATATGGACTATAATACATCAATTTAAAGGGAATGAGATGATTAAACCAATAATAAGGTTAATAATTCATAAAAGTGAGGAATAAAATAGATACATTCCATACATAATGTAATATTTTATCATATGTATGGGAAGTCGAAATATGTTAACAATACTTTTTCAAAGATTAACTGGGCCAGATTTATGACCAAGTTAATTAGTCTTTTGTTGAATATCAAGCTGGACAGTTGTGTAAAGAACGTTTCTTTAAATCGAGAAAAATGGTACTAGCGTTTAGCCATTGAAATAAGTGAACGAGAGTTAGACGGTTTAGACACTTTTTAAATCTAAAGCTGTTAATACATTCACGACAATAGTGAAAACAAACACTTAACTCCATAATACGAGTGATAGAAACAAGTAAAACACTATATCTCAACTGATTTATTCTGCAATTCTTAACCAATAACTTGAAAACTTAACCGCAGAAGTTGAACACATAGAAAATAAACTAACTAACACAAGTTTACACAGAACACTTCACCAGAATACACCAAATAGATTAACAGACATATTACACCAGTGCGGGGACATTTTAAACCTTAATAAAGGGAATTTTATTGTGATTTTCTGACACGACGCATATGCTGTAACTTAGTTCAACTCGAGTAGCGGCCATCTTGAAAACGGAGTCTGCTAACCATATCGCAGTGACGTCAGTCTTCATTGGTTTGACAAAACATTTATATTCAAATATTATATACTGAAATTATTTAAATACTATTGAATAGTAATTATTGTATTTATTTTTAATTGTTAATGTTATACTTTCTCGTCACCCTTCTCTGACTATTAATTCTAATCGCTCAAAGAACCTGTCTTGTAATATAATATATCATAAATTTGTTCTGTATGACACAATCGATAATTCCCGAGACAGAGTCGATAATTGCTCTCCATCGATAAAATATCGATTATTATTTTAAATTGTCAATAAATCTTTATATTTTCATTATTTAGTATCTGTTACTTATTTCACAGGTAATTTAAGGGTATTTATAAGGCTGAAGGACTTAAGTAAGAAGAATATATTCTATTTGAACAAGATATTGGACCAGTCAGAAAGGTCACCAATCGATTATTAACTGGAGTTAATCTATTTAACTCCAGACTTGGTTCAAATCTTCAAGAAGTGCTCGACGGTCAATAAATACCTACCTGTTATTAAAATTTTACCAGAACCTTTTAAAAAACAGATTTATCTCTTATACATACCTCTATAAACATAAACAAAATTATTTTATTATTTGAAAATTCTATTTTTATTGAATTTTCCGTATACATTTTATTCTTTTGTAATGACCGGCATACAGGGTCTGTTACAATATATATCAAATTACAATGCGAATCCAATACGTTGTTTGCTGGAAAACATACACATACATATATATAATACTTTCGATATATAGAAAAACACAAATAGTCAAACAATAAATCTTATACTAATGCGTTCATTGCTTGCCTCAGATGAATAGCGTTAATTATATTTATCATATTTAATTTAAATACTCAAGGGGTGTTTCTTGAAAAGAGACAGGACAGTAGAGTTCTTATAATAAGAATAGCATAAAGATTACTTGTAAAGCGATTTATCCGATATTTCCATCGGTGTAACTCCTTCTCGTTGGTGGTCCATATGTGTGAAGTTGCGTAGCTGTGATGACACTAACACTCAACACACGCGGATCAGATTCACTCGCGCTGTGTGTATTTTCTGTTGGTTCGGCTGTTACTGTTAGAGTCTATGAAATCATGTGTCGTGTGGGTAAGTTCATCATTAACTATGGTGTATATATCTGACTGTCTATTGTTGAACTTCTTGTGTGTACATTAATGTATAGTGTCTTTGATACTGTGGTGTAATTGTTCCAAATTATATTGTATCGCTTCGCACTGTACAACGTTACGATTTCGTTGTCCGGTAAAACATTAACAATAGTTCTGCGCGTCGGTTATTGATGAAACTGCGATTGGTTAGTTCAGTTCTGAATTTAGCGGTAACTGAGTATAATAAAGAACTCTAGAGTTATTAAGCACTGGCGTATGTCGCATGATTTAGTCGCTGTAGGTACACTATTACCGGATACTCGCCAATATCGAAATGTTAAGTCACTTAATTATATACCGCATAGCAGAGTTTCAAAGTCCCACAGCTGTCCGTATGTTAATCGAACTGTATTAAGACTTAGAAGATTTAGTTCCGTGAAGACTGTTAAAGTATACGATTGAGAAATTTATAAGAAGACTCTCGAAAATTGTATTAAGACTGTTGAAAATGTATGAAGACTAATATATGATGACTGGCGAAAATTATAAGAAGACTGTCCTCCCGCGTGCTCTGCAAACAGTTTTTATCAAGCATCGTTTACCACAATGCAATCTTCTGGAAGGCACGCCTCAGGTCGAACATGATAGGACAGAAGAACTCCTACCCTTATGCAAGACTATCGTTCTTCACTTCTCATTCGACGTTCCCGTTGCCATGATGACGACAGTCCTCTCCACCTGTTCTCTGGGTAGATGCTGGGTTGTGATTGGGTATCCTGTCTCCCCACAAGTTCGCATCGAAAGCCTCCGTACTCTTTTCCTGGAACAAGAGCAATTTCTCGGCTGTCGATCAGGTCTTTGTCTAAGCGTACTCCGGACCCTGCTGCCGTTCTCACGCGAACAATGTGTCGTATTTCGTTATTGTTTCACTATCCTTGACCCCTTTCCGTTAGCTATCCTGACGCAGCGTGTCGTCGTTTCCAAAACGGCACTCCTTCTCCCTGTCGTAAATATCAGTTGTCGCCAGTAAGACGTTCCCCTGCTGTGCACAAGTTCGATTCCATTCTTTAGATATCGATGTCAGTTCTCATACAGGGTAAATACCATTGTGTACTTACGCCCTTTTCTTACTACTGGTACACTTCAAATTAACCTTGCAGTGTGTCCGTCACAGTTTCTCCGTAATTTGGTACTTGACATAGTTCCTTTTTATCGTGCATGTTGCAGGCTGTAAATCTCGGTTGAGTCGAGTCTGTCACGGCCAACCTTATTTCCCATTGTAAAGTTATGTGAAGCGTATTCGTATTGTCCGAAGCAAACGTTCAGTTGACACATCGTAAAACTGTTCTTTATTTATTGCTCGTGGCTCGTGTAGGGGTGTCTTGCTGTATGTAACGTCTTTTCGGTCATAATATAAAAAAATTCTAATTCTTGGTTGTTACGTAGTCCCCAAATCGGATTGGATGTTGGATCAGCAGAAGACATTCTAATCCGATTTCTGCGCTCTGTGTTTGTTGTGGGAGTCCCCTCTGATAAGGTCACGGTCATTGACCCACTTTCCTGTACTTGGGGTATACGGGTATATATTCCCTATATTTTGTTGTAAACTAACTCTGGGAATTTATTGCCGTGCATCTGAGGAAGGATGAACGCATTTTCACACATTGTGCATATCTAATTAGATATGGGATTATTTTACAATAATAATAATAACTGTGGATGGCTGTGTCATCCGCTTATAACCTAATACATGAAATAATGGTTTTCGACATGAAATGTAATTATTCATGTATCGTTTAAATATCGTTACGATAGTTAATGTCCTTAGTCTATCTTGAACATTTAAAACACAATTTACGAACCTGTAAATACATATTGATACATTCATTATTTGTTATTGAGTATCACTTACAATACGTATTACTAACATTTATACTGATTATATAGATTATAAATTTATATACATTATTTAGGAACAATTAACAATTCATTTGAAATCATTATGAATATAGATAACTTCGCTTTATACCACTCAGACTTGATTAATTAATCTTACATCATTGTGTGCCTATAAAAAGCTCGTTATAACGTCTTTAGCAATTTATTGCTGCACATCCGATCGAACGTTTCGCATCATAAGTGTCTTTTCTATTGAAATTTTCATTAACATTGGTTATACACATGTAATTAATGTCATTAGACTGTCACATCATGACTTAAGAACTCCATGTACAAAAAAAATCTTTAAATTGCACGCTAATAAGTTATACATCATATCGTTCAGCTAGTTGGACCGGTTTTCGCGGGACATTCACCCTATGCACTGGCCCACGCCCTCCATAGTCCAACTAATTGTTGATGCAACTTTCGCTTTCCTGTGAAACTCGTACTTTCGTTTCATAATACTTCTTCAACTTGACGTACATTAAATTTCCTTCTCACCTTGTCACTGCTATCGCACTCAGTGAGTTCGTATGTTGCGTCATTTTAATTTCATACGTTAATCGTCATTCATTAATACTCATATCTATAATTATCTTGGTTTATGTATTCTCACATAATCAATCATATTTAATGTATTTTATTCAATATTATCTAACCTAATTATTAAATTTTCAGATGTTCTTAAAATCGCCTTCTTACCACGTGTTCATTTATTTCGTTCTTAACTTTCTATTTGTGGAGACATAGTTGTATGTCTTGTAGACCTTGTGCCGTTATTCACGCACGCATTTTTGTTTGTAAATAGTGAGGGTGCTGACCTTGGGGTTTGCGCCGCACATTTACTCAACAGCCGGTTATTCGTCCCCGTTACTCTGGTACAATGTGCTGCTCTTACGCCTCCAAGATTTATGACATGTCCCTTTCTCTCTCTCTGAGGGTGGGTAGAAGTTATGTCACACCGTCCTTTGCGACCACTTTCTCTAAGCCGACACGCTTTAAATTGCTTTTGTCGCCTCTTCCAAACTTGTCCACGGCTCCTTTCTTCGACATTCATTTTACTACTCGTGTGCTCACGTAATAATATCTTGTTTTCTATATTTTTAAGAATTCTTACCTCGAGCGCTTGGACTCGCCTTTCAGTACTGGTAGCACTTATAATATGCTTAAGTCGTCCAGTAAGATTTTTTCTCCTCCTTTTCCTCATAACATTTCTTGTCCAGGACGAATATGTATACGGACCTGGTAGGTTTTTCCGCTTCACATCATCCATGGCTTGCTTAAATTTGCATTCATTTTCATAACATGCAGTATTCATCTTAATATCGAACTTACCTTTCATGTTTTTTATTAACGCACCTCGACTACTTAGTCGATGTACGCCTGTTCCACACGTTGGATACTTCATCGTTGGATTCACTGATGCAGCATCTATTCTTGTGCTATATAATTTGTGCTTTTTATGCATTCTACTTGATAGTATTAAACTTTTATTATTTCTATCCATGTCTGGATAATCATCTTCCGACGCCATTAAATACAAGGAAACAAAATCATTTCTTTTCTTAATCCACCTGTTTCTCGGCTTACTACTGGCACTTACGTTAGATCCCACAGTTGCTAATTTCTTAGTAGCTGACTCGTCTGTGAACTCAACAGCGTTACCATTATCTCGTACTTTCCGTACCTCTTCATGACTTTTATGCACTTCTTCTTCCTGCTTCTTCTGGACTTCATTTTTGTTGTTGTTCCGGGTATTTGTATGTTCACGTATATCTGTGCGTAACAGTGTAATTTCTTCTGTATGACTATCTAGTTTTTCGCTGAATCTGTCAAACCTTTCATTCTGCTTGGCAAACATCTCGTCTTGCTTGGCAAAATGTTCGG
Organism: Magicicada septendecula; assembly: GCA_034769895.1. NCBI lineage: Eukaryota > Metazoa > Arthropoda > Insecta > Hemiptera > Cicadidae > Magicicada > Magicicada septendecula. The sequence continues at coordinate 93,576,957 of CM068368.1, forward strand.
CAAACATTTCGCCTAGATTTTTATTAAATTCTTTAAAACAGTCATTCTGCTTGGCAAACTGCTTGTCAAACATCTCCTTCTGCTCTTCAAACATCTCACGCATGAAGTCCATTAGTGTTTGCAACGTCACCTCTTCCTGCGGTTGTCGTTGGGACTCCTGTCCCCGTGCTCTGACATCTGACGTCTCCTCGGTCATTTGTGAATAGGTTGGTGATTCCTCTCGTTCGACAACAGGTACACCCTGTTGGTTATTAATATCGAAATTCATGGAATCGGAACTACTGGTCGTCATTTTTGCAGCCTTACTCCACGTTAACATTCAGTCCAACTAGCTTCACACTAATAATATTTGTTCTTACAACTAACATGAAATATATATACGCTTATCCTATCTACTGCCTGCTCTTTGCCGTGCAATGGGCGCCAATACAAAGTAATAAGGAGTTGATCCCTATTACGCCCCGCGTTCTGGAGCACCAAATACAAAGTAATAATTGGGGATTAATTATGCCAACAATAATTAATTAATTAATCTGTGATTGCCGAACCCCACGTTCTTTGGGAGCCAAATACAAAGATATTAGGAGTTATTTATTATGCTAACTGTGATTAATTAATTATGTGATTATACTAATTTGCAAAATGAGATCGTGTAATCACTCAATTAGGTTACTCATATCAACTGATTGAAGCTAAGTGATACGTTAGTTCTTTTATGTTAGCATAATTACTGCATGGAGACTCTAATTATTGTATAAATTAATAAAAACTACTATAAATCATTCAAGTGCCATTACTTTCTTGTTCTGAGGTAACTTTGACAATAATGAACGCATATATTCTGGATAAAATAAACACTTATTTATTAACATCATTAAATAAAGAGACTTCAATATATAAATATGGATGATTTCCTGTAAATACATTCATAACAAGAACACATGTATATATATCAAATTACAATGCGAATCCAATACGTTGTTTGCTGGAAAACATACACATACATATATATATATAATACAATCGATATATAGAAAAACACAAATAGTCAAACAATAAATCTTATACTAATGCGTTCATTGCTTGCCTCAGATGAATAGCGTTAATTATATTTATCATATTTAATTTAAATACTCAAGGGGTGTTTCTTGAAAAGAGACAGGACAGTAGAGTTCTTATAATAAGAATAGCATAAAGATTACTTGTAAAGCGATTTATCCGATATTTCCATCGGTGTAACTCCTTCTCGTTGGTGGTCCATATGTGTGAAGTTGCGTAGCTGTGATGACACTAACACTCAACACACGCGGATCAGATTCACTCGCGCTGTGTGTATTTTCTGTTGGTTCGGCTGTTACTGTTAGAGTCTATGAAATCATGTGTCGTGTGGGTAAGTTCATCATTAACTATGGTGTATATATCTGACTGTCTATTGTTGAACTTCTTGTGTGTACATTAATGTATAGTGTCTTTGATACTGTGGTGTAATTGTTCCAAATTATATTGTATCGCTTCGCACTGTACAACGTTACGATTTCGTTGTCCGGTAAAACATTAACAATAGTTCTGCGCGTCGGTTATTGATGAAACTGCGATTGGTTAGTTCAGTTCTGAATTTAGCGGTAACTGAGTATAATAAAGAACTCTAGAGTTATTAAGCACTGGCGTATGTCGCATGATTTAGACGCTGTAGGTACACTATTACCGGATACTCGCCAATATCGAAATGTTAAGTCACTTAATTATATACCGCATAGCAGAGTTTCAAAGTCCCACAGCTGTCCGTATGTTAATCGAACTGTATTAAGACTTAGAAGATTTAGTTCCGTGAAGACTGTTAAAGTATACGATTGAGAAATTTATAAGAAGACTCTCGAAAATTGTATTAAGACTGTTGAAAATGTATGAAGACTAATATATGATGACTGGCGAAAATTATAAGAAGACTGTCCTCCCGCGTTCTCTGCAAACAGTTTTTATCAAGCATCGTTTACCACAATGCAATCTTCTGGAAGGCACGCCTCAGGTCGAACATGATAGGACAGAAGAACTCCTACCCTTATGCAAGACTATCGTTCTTCACTTCTCATTCGACGTTCCCGTTGCCATGATGACGACAGTCCTCTCCACCTGTTCTCTGGGTAGATGCTGGGTTGTGATTGGGTATCCTGTCTCCCCACAAGTTCGCATCGAAAGCCTCCGTACTCTTTTCCTGGAACAAGAGCAATTTCTCGGCTGTCGATCAGGTCTTTGTCTAAGCGTACTCCGGACCCTGCTGCCGTTCTCACGCGAACAATGTGTCGTATTTCGTTATTGTTTCACTATCCTTGACCCCTTTCCGTTAGCTATCCTGACGCAGCGTGTCGTCGTTTCCAAAACGGCACTCCTTCTCCCTGTCGTAAATATCAGTTGTCGCCAGTAAGACGTTCCCCCGCTGTGCACAAGTTCGATTCCATTCTTTAGATATCGATGTCAGTTCTCATACAGGGTAAATACCATTGTGTACTTATGCCCTTTTCTTACTACTGGTACACTTCAAATTAACCTTGCAGTGTGTCCGTCACAGTTTCTCCATAATTTGGTACTTGACATAGTTCCTTTTTATCTTGCATGTTGCAGGCTGTAAATCTCGGTTGAGTCGAGTCTGTCACGTCCAACCTTATTTCCCATTGTAAAGTTATGTGAAGCGTATTCGTATTGTCCGAAGCAAACGTTCAGTTGACACATCGTAAAACTGTTCTTTATTTATTGCTCGTGGCTCGTGTAGGGGTGTCTTGCTGTATATGTAACGTCTTTTCGGTCATAATATAAAAAAATTCTAATTCTTGGTTGTTACATTATATTGTCTAGTGGTTGTTCCTTGTTGGATAAAAATATTGTCAAATTATACTTTACACATCTAGACGATATTCTGAAGGTTTTCTGGTTTATTCTGAATATTTCTCTTGATTGTGTGTATTACTTGTTCATGAAAATTGTAGTGGAAGGATTATTATCTTTGATGATGGTCTTTCAGATCTTCTTTCACAAACGGGTTATCTATTTTTATATTTTTTAATTACATCTAGACACGCACTATTCAACTGTTTTTCATCACAATTAACAATTAAGTGTTATTTCTTCTTTTTTAGTCATAGAACTCATACAAATTTCTTAAATTTTGATTGGTCATTTATGTACAGGTTAAATGTTATAGGATCAACACCCATTACCTACTTTATATTTTATAAATTACCCTTAATAGATAATTTTATTATTATACTCTAATGATACATGCAATGTTTATACAATTATTAATTAGATAATTATAAACAATTTGATACTAAACATGCCTCAGTTTATAACTGTAAAACCTTATTAATTTGAATTTCTATGATATGTGGTGGAACAATTTGTTATGGTCGATTGTAATTTCTACTTTGACTACCTGAGATAAATATATTTACATAAATTAACTGGTGACATAAAATCTTATAACATACAACAAAACTCTTAATAATAATAATTGTTTTTGACAGTTTTAGTTTATTTATACTGCTAAACTATTGTCTGTATGATAAACTAAAATTCTGTCTAATAATAACAATAAAACACTTTTCATACAAAAATAATTAACACTGTTTAACAGTAGTCTGTGTCACTATTTATATTATTTCACTCATATAACTGTAAGGTTTGTGTCCCTTTTTCTATCCTTAAAATATGTCGATACAATTTTGTTAATACAATTTTAATTTATGATTAAGTACTCTTTACTGGGTTTAGTTGTGTTTCAGGGTAAGTTGATTAGGCCTACTAGGTTTATTTATTTAACTTTTTGTCTGTTTACTGCCCTATTCTACTGGGTTATTTCTGGGTTTCTTGATAATATTAAATAAGTCAAACCAACTAGGTTTCCTTTAATTTGCTTTCAATTATTATTTCTTGTTTCTTCTCTGGATCGGATTCCACTATTATTTACTATTCTTTTTTAACATTTTGTTTCGTTACAAATTGCCTCCCTTCAGAAGTAATTATTTCTGAACACTTCATTAGGTGTGAGGACATAATTACTTATGTTATTTTTCCTTTTCTTCCTCATGATATTTTTTCATGGATTGTTGATTATAATTGCCCTTGATCTTCTTTGAAATGGGGTCGGTTAATTCGTACGTGTTGTTGTTGTTGTTTTTTGTTATGGTGTAGGGTCCAACGTATAGTAATAATAATTTCCTTTATATCCCTTCTAGAGTGCTAGGCAATTCCCTGTTCTTTAACAGAACTTTCTCTCCTACTTCATATTTAATTATTTTACCCTTTATTTTCTGGTATTTATTTCTGCGTTTTTCCAGATTTTCCATCACCTCATTATAGAATTTTAATTTATTAAATTGGTACAGTGGAGACTTAGGAAATTTAATCAATTCTTGGATCTCTCTGGGTGGTTGTTTTTCATACATGGCAGTGTATGGAGTGCAATTTATAGATGGATGATAAGCCAAGTTTAAAAAATCTTCTGTGGCTGATACGTAATCAGGCCACTTCCTTTGTTGTTGATGACAATAGCTTCTTAAGATTCTACCAACCTCTCTCAGTATTCTTTCTGATGGATTGCTACTGGGGTGGTACACGTAGGTCTTATAACTTTTGATGTTCAGTTCTAACAATGTGTTCTTCCATTTTCTGCCTCGAAATTGTGTACCATGGTCTGTAACTATTGAAACAGGTATTCCTATTTTTGGAATGTATTGAGTAGTTATTACTTCAAGAATTTTCTGCGTAGTTGCTCGACTGATTGGATACAATTTGGTGAAGTGGTCCATAATGATTATAATGTATTTTACCGATTGCGACCAAACATATAATATTAATTGTAACACCTTTGCTTTCTATTTCCAATGACACTTGTTTTCTCACTGTTTTATTTTGACGCCCAATGGCACCTATTAAAATAACATTATTGACAGGTAAGGTAGGTATTATATTTTTACTTTGTTTCTGTATTCTCTCCAGTTCAGCATCGTTAATAAGTGATACATTTGCACCAGTATCTATCATTATTCGTTTAGGAATTCCTTCAATTTGAGCGGTTATGTATAAAATTTCATTATGCTGGTTGATTCTACTTGTCACCGTTTCCTCCAACAGTTCTTCTCGAAGATTTTTCAAATAATAACTGTAAATAATAGTAAGATTTTGACTATCCGTCCTTAAACTTTGGTTGTTGTTATACTTCAAAATTCTTTTATTTTCCATAATTAGTTTTTCATAATTAGTTGGTCGTAATTTGTTATTACTATGTTTTTGAATTTGGTGGTTTTTGTACCCAGTAGTTAGTAGCAGTAAGGGGTCGCGAGGGTTTATTACTGCCTCACTCCGTTTAAATTAAGGCTATCATGATTATTTTCCGGGCATGACTGTTGATTTGCCTGGAATGGTGTGCTGGTTCCTGGTTGTTCAACCTCTCGGTTGTCTAATTGTTCGCTTCCCCTTGATTCTCGGAAGTCCTCCTGGCTTCTACTTCTTACTCAGTTATAATGGTGACTCATCCCTCTGGGATTTCCTCTTTGATCGTAACTGTTATTAAAACTGTTCCTCCGAGGTTGATGGTATCTCCAGTAATCCCCTTCTTCTGCACTGATATAATTTATTCGGGGTTGGTACGGATGATTATTATTATAATTACCCTGATTATTATTGTTATTAACTCCTGAGTTACTCCTAAAATTATTATAATTTTGGTTTGTTCGGTAGTTATTATAATTATTATTATTTCTATTACCCGGATGGTAATTTTGATTGGGCCTGTTGTTATTATTATTGTTAATTGGGTTTCGATTGAAGTTTGCTGGTTATTATTTGGGGTAAAATTTTGGTTGTAATTACGATTGTTGACATAACTATTCCGGTTATTCATGTTATTATATTGATTATGATTCATACCATGGTTATTATTTTTTGAACCGCACTGATCCGTTTTGTCTGCTTCTTTTGTAGTAACCCTCGTGTTCATAATTTTCTAATAAGTCAGCCATTGCGTGGACCGTTTTAATCTGGCTTCCCAGGCGTGCTCTGGCAATTCCTGTGTCATAATGGTATGCCATTTTAGTTACTAGGGATTCTTCTGGTATTCTTGGCTCTAGGTGTCTCGCCAAACACACACCTTTCCCCAGAAGTAAGTAGTTGGAGATGTACCTCTATTTCCATCATATCTTCCCTGACAAATGTTGTCCCTTATAATATTTTGTATCGCTTCGGACCAGTATTTTTCTTTAAACAGTTTTTTAAATTGAGCGTAGTCCACTATCTCATTCCTGGTTGCTGTCCACCAGTTGTCCGTAATCTCCCTAAAATGCTCATCCAACATCTCTCTAATCGAGCTCCAGATAGTTATTCGATGTTTATTAAAATGTTCCTCAATTCTGGCCAGGAATTCCATGGGGTTTCTGCGATAATTTTTGAAATTAATCCCTTCTCTGGTTTCATTTGTGGAAACATGAGTAATATTATTTGGTCTGGTTCTAATTAACTCAATTTCTTCTTGATTTTGGCGTACTTGACCAGTTAAATTATTCACCGTAGTGTTAATATTGTCACACCTTTCTCCGGTTTGTTTCTGTAAATTCACTAAATTTTCTTGTTCCTTTTGTATTCCTTCTATTTGAATACGACTATTTTCTTGGACTTGGTCTATTCTGGTATTTATCACTGCTTTATTTTGTATAATGGTTTTGTTAGCTTTTCTTAATCTCTCATTAATGTTAGCTGTTTCTTGCTTCCTTTCCTCATCGATTTTGTCCATCTTCTGGCTAATTGTATCATTGACCTGTTCAATTCTACCATTAATTCTTCTTAAATTCTCTTCATTGATTTGTCTGAACTCTTCCTTCATTTGGTTATTATTTTCACTTATAGTTTGCCTTAAAGTTTCATTAGTACTTTCCTTAATACTGTCAATTTTTTCATTGGTTTGTCTATTGCTTTCCTTAATGCTGTCTATTTTGTCATTCATTATTTTATTATTCTCTTCGAATTTGTCATTAATTTGCCTCAAGTTCTCATTCATTTGTCTATTGTTTTCATCTGTATTCCTGTTAATACTGTCTATTTTCTCGTTTGTACTGTCCATCCTCTCATTCATTTGTTTTATTAAATTTTCACTCATTTTCTCATTTTATATCCTTGAGTTCTCGTTAATCTCTTCCTTCATATCGTCTATTTTTTCGTTTGTTTGTCTGTTATCTTCCTTGATACTATCAATTTTCTCATTTGTTTGCTTGTTTTGTTCCTCCATTTGTTTTAATAAGTTTTGACTCAAAATTTCATTTTGTTTCTTTGAGTTTTCCGTGAATTCTTCCTTGATGTTCTTCAAATCTTCCTTCATTTCTTCCTTCTGCTTCTTAAAATTGTCATTCGTTTCTTCCTTATTTCTGTCCATTTTTTCACTCATACTATTCATTAATTCCATTAATTTTAGAAGATTCGGGTCTCCCCTATCTTCCTTTCTTGCTAACGTCTCCACATCCTCCACCGATGTTACTTCTTTCTCTTCCATCCTGACTTCTTTCTCTGCCTCCTTCGTCCGTCTCAGTGACGACGCCCTTTTATGCATGTTTATTATTCTTTGGAACTTATAGCAGTCGCCAGCTAAAAATTAGGAAATTAATTTGCTTGTTTCAATTTCTTCACCTAATATTCCCTAATTTCAGCCTCACTAGTTGGTGCGCCAATTTATAATACGACCCTTTTATCCTCGTAGTATCTTAATGGTATAATATATTACGTTCCTGAAATAATAACGCATGGATATGATTTAATAACAGAATGGTTTTATCTCGGTAACATAAATTCAAATTATTGGAAAATTCCATTCGATACATACGGTTGTCACAATCGATATTTATCTCAGGATTTAATAACTAAATAATTTTAAAATATTTCTTGGGAATTCTTGTGGCTGCTACGAAAAGTTCCTTTACATGTTAATTAATAATAGAGTACCTTTACAAACAATATATTACTTATAATCTAAAAAATTATATATTAAGTTACATACAAGTTTTGACGATATTCAATATGCTTCGTAAAAGCATGTAGGTTAGAGTAACGTCAACATCATGACTATTTGTCCGTCTCAGAAAATAATGTAGTTTATTAATGTGTACAATAAATGTTTTCCTTGTAATCACTGTTCGCTTAGATACTGAATTTGGTTGCACTTTAAAATGTTTACTAGTGATTAGTGTTAGTGTAAATTGTTATATTGTCTAGTGGTTGTTCCTTGTTGGATAAAAATATTGTCAAATTATACTTTACACATCTAGACGATATTCTGAAGGTTTTCTGGTTTATTCTGAATATTTCTCTTGATTGTGTGTATTACTTGTTCATGAAAATTGTAGTGGAAGGATTATTATCTTCGATGATGGTCTTTCAGATCTTCTTTCACAAACGGGTTATCTATTTTTATATTTTTTAATTACATCTAGACACGCACTATTCAACTGTTTTTCATCACAATTAACAATTAAGTGTTATTTCTTCTTTTTTAGTCATAGAACTCATACAAATTTCTTAAATTTTGATTGGTCATTTATGTACAGGTTATGTTATAGGATCAACACCCATTACCTACTTTATATTTTATAAATTACCCTTAATAGATAATTTTATTATTATACTCTAATGATACATGCAATGTTTATACAATTATTAATTAGATAATTATAAACAATTTGATACTAAACATGCCTCAGTTTATATCTGTAAAACCTTATTAATTTGAATTTCTATGATATGTGGTGGAACAATTTGTTATGGTTGATTGTAATTTCTACTTTGACTACCTGAGATAAATATATTTATATAAATTAACTGGTGACAAAATCTTATAACATACAACAAAACTCTTAATAATAATAATTGTTTTTGACAGTTTTAGTTTATTTATACTGCTAAACTATTGTCTGTATGATAAACTAAAATTCTGTCTAATAATAACAATAAAACACTTTTCATACAAAAATAATTAACACTGTTTAACAGTAGTCTGTGTCACTATTTATATTATGTCACTCATATAACTGTAAGGTTTGTGTCCCTTTTTCTATCCTTAAAATATGTCGATACAATTTTGTTAATACAATTTTAATTTATGATTAAGTACTCTTTATTGTGTTTAGTTGTGTTTCAGGGTAAGTTGATTAGGCCTACTAGGTTTATTTATTTAACTTTTTGTCTGTTTACTGCCCTATTCTACTGGGTTATTTCTGGGTTTCTTGATAATATTAAATAAGTCAAACCAACTAGGTTTCCTTTAATTTGCTTTCAATTATTATTTCTTGTTTCTTCTCTGGATCGGATTCCACTATTATTTACTATTCTTTTGTAACATTTTGTTTCGTTACAATGTTGACAGATATAGGAAAGAAAAGAGGCAGATCGTATACATGGACGAAACATATTTCCATAGTACAACAACGACTGAGAAAACCTGGATGGACAGCACAGTTGGCGGGCTAAAGAAATCAGTCAGCAAAGGATCACGAGTAATTGTTTTACACGCAGGAGGTGAGGAGGGATTTGTAGCCAACGGTTTATTAATGTTCAAGTCTGGATTAAAAAAGGGAGACTACCACGGGGACATGAACTACGATAACCACGAGAAGTGGATCAAGGAACAACTTATCCCAAACCTGAACCCTAACAGTGTGTTAGTTATCGATAATGCGCCGTATCATAACAAACAGGTCAACCCGGTGCCAACCTCATCGTGGAAGAAACAAGATATGCAAAAATGGCTGACTGACAATGGAATTCCTTACTGTGAAAGTATGCTCACAGTAATACTCACCTTCACCAGTTATACTTCCCCTTCACTTCCCCAGTTATACTCACTAATTAAACTGAAGAAACCTCAGTTAAAAATTTACAAGATCGATGCAATCTTAGCCCAGCATGGTCATTCTGTACTCAGACTACCCACTTACCATCCGGATCTGAATCCAATCGAGTTAATATGGGCTACAGTGAAAGACTACATAAAACAAAAAAAATGTCAAGTTGTGTCTGCAAACCGTCCTCCAGCTTGCAGCCGAGAAATTCGCCCAAATCACTCCAGAAGACTGGAAGAAGCGATGTGAACATGTGAAGAAAATAGAAGAGGACTATCTGAACCGTGAACATGTTATCGACCAAGCGACTGAGCGTTTTGTTATACATGTGGATCATAGCAGTGATAGTGACAGTGACAATGATTCAGTTGCCAGCGAAGAAAATATGAGTGGAATAGAAGAACTAGGCTAAAGCCCAATTGACTCGACCGTGTAAGTGTGTGACATGACAAACAGTATGTTTTTTGCTTTTTAAATGTTCTGCAATGCTATTAGTAAATTTTAATGTGTAAATAATAAACACTTTTTTTTATTTTTGTAACACAATTACTTATAATTACTGCTTCACCTGATATTTTTAACAACTTAATTCGTCACATACCATTTATTTTATAAAAACATTTCTTAACCTAATGTTAAGAACAAATATAAGAATTTTATTAAGCATACATTTTCGTAATCTTATGTGAATAATTACAATGAATAAAGTTTCACTTGAACAAGTTTTGCAAAAATGACGTAAATTTTAAGGCATACTAATCAGTTCTAAGCAATATTTATGACAAATTCAGTAATAAACATATATTCCCAGTTTATTACCATACAGTTTATATGTAAAAAAATTAGTTCAGAAAGTCAAAAGAAAAAAGTTATAAGTTTATACAAAAGGTATCTGCGAAAATGCGGTTTTTTATTAAAGAAATTAAATAAAATCATCACTATCATTCAGTGCTTATACATGAAAATGAATCTTTAGAATGCCTTCTTTCTATACATTTTAAAGCAGTTTTAATATTTTAAAACTGTACTAAGTACCGGTTGTCCACTTCTGTTATCTTCAATGCCTCTACGGGGCACTAAAAGACAAACAATAGAACCATCAAAACTCTGTTTGTCGGTGGTGTGTGGGTTAATTATAATATTTTTGTATACATTTTTAATAAATTTAGATACTTATAAATAAAGATACAACAAAACACTTGAACTTTCGAGAAAAGTCCTCCGGATGAAATTAAATCTCCAAATGTTTTTGTAGTATAGGATGTCAGTGGCATCGTATGGGCTGATGTTCAGTGGGTGGCTAGTACAACAATAGCCACCGGCTCCGGGAGGGGAAGCTTCCTCCCCAACCTGCTACCTCCCCTCCTACGTGCATAGACAGTTTCATCACTTGCCTCACGGCCTGTACAACCCGTAAAAGTAACAGATGAATGACAGAGAGATCATTTATGTTTTACCAGCTCGCAAAACAACCTTTTATTGTAAATAAAGCAAAAAGTTAAAGTTATAACATGCAATGTTTAATATTTTAACATTTTTTTTTTCATTTTCATATTCTACTTCATTTGATTATTACTCAAAACAAAAACGCATGCACGCGCCTTAGCGCGCGCACACACACACAGACACAGTATAGTTCCATTATCATAATAGAACTAATATTCTACTATTATTTCTGTACTGTTTGTTTTACACTTATTTATTTTTATTGTAAAGATAAGCATGACGTTAATATAAAGCCTTCCAACTTGCTCAAGTATGTGCGAAAGCTAATGTTTCAAAAAAAGCTTATTTTTTAATTTTGACCCTCACGCCTATCTTTATCCAACTTTTCTTAGGAAAAGACTGAGTTTCCTGTCTTTGCTAGTCGAGTTTGAAGGAGCAGTATCCATTTTAACAAATCACATTATTTGGTGATAACACAATTATGAAAATATGTAATTATAGAATTAAACAACAAAATTAAATAACGATTAAAATGAACTGTAAAACAACAACATAGTTATAATAAACTGAGATAATAATAACAAAAGCAAGACTGAGGTAGTACGTAACACATTAATTAACAACATAACTAAAACGTGACAGGCATGTTGGCAACACCTTCACTTGCATAACAGCTGATTCTGTTACCCTCTCGCCATTCACAATTTCAAAGTGGACTCGTCCATAAAGAAACTGGTTTCTGCGCACATGCCTTTAGCTTTCAATTTTACTATAGTTATGTCTGTACCCGCTATTCTATACATCAGTACCAAGTTCTATATATACGACAGTTGTTTACAAACAAACATGGGTTTTATCTTCATACCAATGTGTTGTGCACTGAACCCAATAATCTGCCATTCCCTTACATTACATGGTGCAGTAGTTGTTCAATGACATTTTGTTCTCTATTGTTTTCATATTAGATAATTTTGTACAAAATGGAGGAATTCTCTTACAAACATTTCCTATGGAAAAATCATATTCACCTTCTACATCTCTACATCATAATCATATTCTTGCTTTAAAAACATTCTAAATACTGAATGAGCTGGATATATGACATTTAGGAATAAAATGAAATCAATAAAGGATTGTCCTATTGTAATTGGATAAGGCAAAAAAATTCTACTGGTAGGCTGACATTAAATAACTTATTTCTCAGCTATTTTACACTTCAGGACTGAATTATCACATGTTAGTAACTAACTACCATATACCTAAAATATATATCTAACATTTACCTAAAATTGTTTTAGATGTTTAGATGTTTTAATTGTTTAGATGGTAAAATTATAGAACAAGTCTCAGAATTTAACTATTTAGGCTGGAAGCTCTTATATAAAAATGAAGATGTTAATGTGAAAATTAATAAATTTAACCAGATAACAGGAACTCTCCGACGTTCTCTAAAACACAAAGCAAGGAAAGAGTCCATAATAAAATTAACAAATCCATGGCAGTTCCCACCCTTACTTATGGCTCAGAAACATGGACAATGACTGCTAGACAAATATCAAGAATTCAGGGTACAGAAATGAAATTTTTGTGTGTCCATAGCTGAGTTCACAAAATTAGATATGAAAAGAAATAGTCACGTAAGAGAGGAACTGAAAGTTGAAGAAGTATGGCATCACCATTAAGTATAGAGAAAGCTGGAAATAACACATTAGCAGAATGGGCAGTGACAGATTCCCCAAGGTAGCCTTATTGTATGTCGTCCGAAGGGACGAGAAGCCTGGGAAGACCCAAGAAGAGATTGTCCGACCAGTTTGGAGCCGGAACAGACTAAACCATCTAAGCCGTGAATAAGAAGAAGCTGAAGTAACAAACTAAAGGGTGTTAATAGTTTTCCCACAGCATCAATGAAGAGGATATTAACCTTATTATATGATTTCCAATTCTTTGCAACACTATTTGCAACTTCACAATTTTTGTATTTATAAGTTTTATTATAAGTAATGTGTACCTTAATTGGATGGATGGACAGACTAGGCATTGGCACTGGTGTGTGGCTTCCCAATGCGAGTACTTTGAATGATGATATTCAGCAATAAAGTATGTAGAAATTTTATCAGTTAAATTTGCAAACTTCACTGTCAGACTTGTAAGTATATAAAACATCCATGTACACTCACTTGTGATACATAACTACACTAACATAATGTACACGAAATTGAGATAATAGCAGAGTTAAAACAGTTAAAGTACAGTATAATTAGAAAAAACATAAAAAGGAAATAAAGAAAAAGGGAATGAAAATACATAATAAAAAATAAAAGCGTGTGCCAATTCAGATTAGACACATGTAATATTTTGCAGTTTAAATATAAAGCATATTTTCTAGGAAACATTACTTCATGAATGGTAAAGGTAAAGGTAATAGTTCTATTTTAGTAAATATAAAAAAACAAATTTTACCCAGCAGCTTCAGCACCAATAGCTACATGAGCAAATGAAGAACCAACATCCTTCCGCACTTCTCCGCCATAGTATTTGGCAGGGCTTTGTTCACCAACGCCACTGTCAATTCCTAAATCTTCTGCCAAGGACAGTAATGTACTGTTGTCTACCCCCACTCCTACAACAGCACATCTGTTTGTCTTAAATGTTGACTGAACGAAATACTGAAGCTGTAAATCAGAAACACAAAAATTAGTATAATGCAGAAACTGTAAGTCAGTTTATACATTGCAATAAACCACTGTTATGTAATGGAAATGATCCTTTTCTTGAAAATGTTGACATATTTTCACCTTATATATCATTTTCCTATTTTTAATAATTAGGACAATGCTCACACTCACTCACTGACTATTATCACTGTACTTTCAGAACCCTTGATTACAAAGATGGCATTTTGAATGGAAAATAAGTCTCTCTCTCTCTCTTTCTCTAAGAAAGATCTCTGAGAGTTCTAAGGAAGTTATCTCACTATGAAAGTTTTGAAAGTTCAATCCCCAAGTGACCGGAGTGATAAATTAGTAGGTTGAGCCTTAAAATAATGAGAAAAAATCTCAATGTGCAGGCGACAAAAAGAGGTTCAAGTGTACAAGGCATTTAACTTACATGTTGAGGTCACATACACGGTTATTATTATATATTTTTCTGCAAGAGGCTGCTTGGCATACAGTAGTAACAAACTTAAATAGTAAAATCCAACTTGAGGAAATTCAGTTGGATAGTTGTGAAATATGATTTCATATGAAATAATATGATTTCTATTCTTTACATTTTCCAGGCTCCAGCAATACTGTAATGCAGCAAACAGTACTAACAACATAAATGATGGAAGTAACCAAGACATTCATATTGTCTGTTCTTATCACTACATTGATCCTGCTGCAACAGAACAAACTAAGTTCGGCTGTATCACTAAACTGGGTTTCAATGCCATTAATACATCGGTATGAATACTGCTTGCAATTAATATGCTAATGTTGTTACAATCCTTTGCTGGGCAGTTTGGAAATGTTGTTATAATCTGTATGATTATGGGAGGGCAAAAGTTGTGAGTACACATGGATGCCAAAATGAGTTTGAGAGTGAAGAGTTATGTATTATATTTGATAAAGAGAATAGAAAGGCAATAGTTTACTGTAACTACCCTTTCCTTGCCAGTCATGAAAATTGCAAAAAACATGTTTTTGTGTTTCTACATTTATTACAGGGCTAAACTACAAAGGCATACAGAAAACCAAATTTTACAACACACAAACATTCAAAAACCATTTTTTTTTTTTAACTAGCTAAAGACTTGAGAATTCCATGAAAAAATCGCAAAACCAATTTTACAAAACCAGACATGCAAAACAATGTTTTTTTTTTTCTACATATTATAAAGAATTTTTACTTGGGGTGGTTAAACAAGTAATAGATTAATAATTAAAAAATCACTTACTGCCAAAATGTTTCAATTTCCCGGGCGCCACCTCATATCTACAAGGATGTGGATATAAAGGATTCATTTGCCAAACACACAACAACAATATTATGTCTAATGCTTATTTAATTAATTAAGTTGTAGCAAATTACAAATATAACACTCTGTATGGATATTTCCTTAAGTAGAATCACTTCTCTTATCTTAACAATGAGTATCTCTGAAATCGCGATTAATTAACATTTAATAATTTTCTAACACTTATAATTGTAAATTATAATCTACAATTGTATTTGGCAAATTTAGATTACTGTTTAGATATGATTTTTTTAAGAATTTACTAATTGACGTTTTATTTTGCTTCAGTCGAATGCAGAGCACTGAGAGGCAGTTCTCAAGGTTAATTAATTATTAGTGCGAGTTCTTTACTTGAATGAATTGAGTTTATTGACTTAACTCTAAAGTACCATTAGTTTGAGAGCGTTGATTATTCGTAGTTCATACTCTCGGTGACATCATGTGGTCCTCTGTGTTTAGTAGTTGCTGGTCTCCGTAGTCGTTGTAGATTACGTATCCCTTCGCAGTCACTGCACCTCACGATCACTGTTTAATTATTGAAGAATTCTCGAACTGTTCACTTTTCACGGCACTCGTATTGTGTTGAATATGAGTGTCCTTAATTGATGTTGGTAAAGTTCATGTATAATGTTTTTTAAAGTAGTTGTTTAGATTGCTGATTTTATGTCTAATGTATCTGTTGTAGAATATGCACTGAGTCTCTCTGTTGATGTGTTCTGTATTATATAAAAGCTGCTGTAATGTTTATAGTTTCTTGTGAATTATTTGTAATTGTAGAATGTCTGTTAATTGAATTTGTCTTCACTTAGTATTGTACTGTGTATCCGTATTCTCCGACACTTTGTTTAAATTACGGTGAAGTTAATTAACTGTAAAGTCTGTTTTACATGTTGACTTCGCGTGATATTACTTTATACTAATAGTCTGTCGAACGCGATTAACTGTTCAACTCTCTTGCTATGAGTTTAGAATTTAGTGAGAATTATAACAACGAGTTTCGTACGATTTGTCGTATTCACTTCATTGTTCACTTTGAGAAATTGAATGTTCGCACTGAAGTAACCGTTCTCAAGACTCTAGATATGCGCACTTCTGAAATTGTGTCGAACGCTTGTAGTTGTTCACGCTTATGTAATGAATCGATGACTAAACATTGTTACCGAGTTAAGACGACTCGTGGTGATCACTTTGTAGATGAGTACTAGACTGCCGTTTTTCTGTTCTGAGATCTACCAAGTAAACTCTCCTCCCGCCTACCTCTGCTGAATCTTCCATCTGCTTGGATACTCTTATTGGTTCTTTAGCCAGTGTGACAAATTGTATATTCGTCATTGATTTTCGAGTATCTCTGCTTTACACGTGATTCTCTTGTCGAACTACCATTCGTCCTGATTGTTCCTACAGCCGTTTTCTCTATTTACTAGGAATCTCATTCAAGCACTCCAGAATTCGTGAGTTTCACTTTCCCCTTGTAAATCAGGCGACATTTCTTTGTCTCTCGTGGCCGTCTCCTAGTGTCCAATTTCTGTTACGCTTTGACATAGATACAATACTGGTATTGTTCGATCTGCTGCACCACTGTTTATCTTCAAGTTGCACTCTGGCTTTGTTCTGAGTCTGGAACGAATCTTCCTTTGTAATCACGACTTTCGTCAAATTTCTACGTTGCAATTGTTCTGGCATCTAATGTTGTACCGTATCGAATTGACAAACTCTTTGCTTTCAGTCTGTGTCAAAGTTTTAAAAAGGGTAGATTGGTTTATTGGGGGTTATGCCTTTCTTCACTCAGAGCAGCTGCCTGATGCGAAATACAACGTCTCACATACATCTAGTAAGTGTCACTCTTTTGTCAAACAATTAACTTTACAGCCGTAACACATCAAGCTGTCTGTAGGTTACAATGCCAAAAGGACAGTCTTACAAACTTTCCCTTCAAACACCCTCACATACTTCTTTGTCAAATATAACTGCTAGTACACATTATTTTTAGCTATTATTTACTACTTGTACAATTTTATAAATACTTTCAAAAATAAACGTTACATTGTCCTTAAATTTTTATTACTTGATGGCGTGTAACAACATCAAATAATAAAATTTGTGCCCTTTTTTTTTAATTATGTAAATTTTAATTAATTAAGTATAAATATCTAATGAGTTACATTTATTTCTAGTGATGTAATCCCTTTAACGGGTTCGAGTACGTTCAACTTGGTTTGTTTACGTTCGAAACTGTCTACAGTGTACTCTTGTGTCTGGGCTGAGATTTATGATCTCTCCCATTCATCCCCTGTCACTCTCTCATTCACACCTTGTTACTTGGCAAAGGGTCCTACTAGCGGTTTCGCTTTTTCTGTTGGCCATTCTAACCTATACAATTGTTTACAATCCTACGCACTACCATCCATTCAGATCACTTATCTTCCTAACATATCATAATATAGAATTAACAACTATCTACTTCATTATGTACATCTGTTTACATATAATTATTCACCTAGATACTATTACTGTTCTTTCTTACTTTCTATTAGTTAAATATCCACTTATATATATTTTTCATTTGTCAATAATTTTCTACTTGCAAATGCATACAACAACAAAAAATTCATAATATCATATTAATTATCACTTAGTTCTTATCATTACTTTCATTGTTAGTCATTGTTCAATGTCTTTGTTTTGTTTTTCTTAGATATACTTTTATTCTTATACATAATATACAAAATATAAATCTTTACTCTGATATACATCGTCAGTTGATAACCTTACTCCGATTATTACTTTAAAATTTTACAATTATTATACATAACTTTATTATATCATATTTATTATATGAGTGCTACAATTTGCTTACTCACGTAACCGATCGTTACTAACGCATTATTTCCTTTTACTGCTCTTCTTGTCAGGTAATATATTGCTTTAGCTGTCGGACATTGAAATTTCCTCTTGTTCCTTTCTTCTCGTCCAAATATTCTAACGTATAAGTAGCTTTACTTATTTGCTTCGCAACCCTATATGGTCCTTCGTACAGGTCGCCAAATTTCGCTATTATCTTATTCATTGCATCGGATATTGGACATGTTTTAACTAATACCAGGTCACCGATGGCGAATGTTGTTAGTTCTCTTTGGTTCATCTTATTTGCATGTAGCTCTCTCTTTTCTTTAATCCTTAAATAAATGTCTTCCGGCTTATAAGTAGTTGGTTCGGAAATCACACCTCTGTCAATAAATTTGGTCCACTCTCTGGTTGGTTTCTTTCCAAAGTGTGCCTCGATTGGACTCATCTCAATGGTACTATGGTATGTCTCATTTAAACAAATTTCAATGGCTTGGATATACTTGGCCCAATTTGAGTGTTTCTCTTTGACAAATACTCGAAATAAGTTGCCTAGTTGTCTGTTAGTTCTCTCGGCTATATTTGTACAAGGGTTCCGAATAGCGGTAAACTTCGGTTTAATTCCTAGTTCTCGTAAACTCCTTGTCCATATATTAGTAGTGAATTGGGTCCCATTATCAGTGACAATTGATAACGGTTTTCCCCATGACGCTATATATTGTTTGAGTCTATTTATGGTAGCACGAGTTGTAGCTCTTTTCAACGCATAAAGTTTGACGTACTTTGTGAAATTATCGATGATAACAAGAATGTATTTAACACCTCCAGTCGATGTAATTAGGGGTCCATAGTAGTCCATACTGATTAACTCCCCTTTCTTCTTTGGCAGCATCGGTATGGTTTCTCCTACATTATTCTTATGATGATCCTTACATCGCTGACATGTATCGCACTTAGTAATGATTTGATGTATCGTTTTGTTTATTCTGTCTCCAGTAAAGTACTCTCGAAAAAGTCTTTCGGTTTTTTGTATGCCGCAGTGTCCGTATACAACGTGTAATTCTTGAATTAAATTTTCTTTCATGTTATTCGGTATATATGTTTTCCATGACTTCTTGTCTTGTCGGTATAGGATTTTTTTAACATATTGATATTTATTACTTAATTTAGAGTCTTCCTTACTTTCTAATTCACAAATAATTTTGTTCAATTTAGGATCTTGGCGCTGCAATTTCTCAATATTTTTTATATCCTTCATTATTTTCTTATCCAATTTCAAGGTAATACGATTAATTTCCACCTCTTCACTAAAACTGACATCACTGCTGTCCATAGCGTCCTCTGGGTTTCGGCTTAGTATGTCGGCTACAATATTTTCTTTGCCTTTACAATGCACAATGTCGAAATCGTATTCTTGGATGCTCAGTATCCAGCGGGTAATTCTAGCATTTGATAGGTGACATTTGTGTAGGAATGTGAGAGCTTTATTATCTGTTATGATTGTGAATCTATGTCCTAATAAGTATATCCGAAATTTCTTCAAACAATGTATGATACTCAGCAGTTCCTTCTCGGTTGTGTGATAGTTTAATTCAGCACCTTTGAAAGTTCTGCTAGTAAAAGCTACGACGGCGATGCGTCCTTCATCATATTGAAACAATTGCCCTCCTAGTGCGTAGTTGCTGGCATCCGTTTGTAAATGATATTGCTTCTTGAGATCTGGGTGTTTTAAAATTACAGTATCTATAAATAATTCTTTGACTAATTTGAATTGTCGGTCGTGCTGCTCCGTCCACTTGAAGTTGCGCTCCTTCTTTAACAATTGTATTAATAAAGATGTTGTTTCAGCATATCGACTGGTAAATCTGTTATAAAAATTTGTAAGTCCTAAAAACCCTTTTAGTTGCTTTTGATTTCTTGGACGTGGAAAATTTTGGATTGCCTTTACCTTGTCTGGCATAGGACTAAGGCCTTCTACTGATAAACAGTAACCAAGACAATTAATTTCTCTACGGAAAAACTGTGATTTTTTTGAAGTTCACTGTGATGTTTGCTTCGTATAAATTGGTCAATAATAGATCTAAATGTGTGAGGTGTTCCTCCAGACTGTTAGATAGACATAGGCAGTCGTCTACATATATTATCGTAAATTTCTTGACTGCATCTGACAACACAGTATCCAATCCTCTCGTCAGGCTGGCCAGACTTGTCTTTAATCCAAACGGTGTGACTGTGAAGCGGTAGGTCTTTCCTTTATATAGAAACCCGGTGAAGTCCCTGCATTCTCGCTTAAGTGGTACCTGCCAGAAGCTGGAGCGTAGGTCGATCGATGACATATATTTTACTCCTCCGCAATTAGCAATGAGCTCGTTGATTGGTTGTGCCCCTTCGAAGTCAGGTATCATCACCTTGTTTAACTTCCTGGCGTCCAAACACAATCTTACGCTCTGGTCCTTTTTTATAACTGTCACCATGGGATTGATATATTGGCTGCTCGCTCGCTCAATCACTCCGTATCTTAACATTTTCTGGATCTCCTCTTCGACTTTGTCTTGATAGGCAATTGGTATAGGCCATCCCTTTTGGAAGAAGGGGGTGTTGTCCGTGATACGTAGTTCATGTTCATATCCATGAATTCGGCCTGGTTCTTCTCGGAATAGATTTCTACTTTTCATTAATATTTTAGTTAATTTTTTCTTCGTTTCTGTATTTATATTAGTTAACTCTTCGACAGCTTCTTGAAAGTTAATAGATTCCTCATCGGCCGTTTCTTTATCCAAAGCGATCTGATGTATATGTACAATTTCATTAGGATCCTCTACATTTTTCTTATAATTTCTATTTTTAATATGCATTACATTTTGCTGGAAATCTATAGTACACTCACCTTCCTTCAACATATTTATTCCTAGTATACAGTCTTTATTCAGTCCAGGGATGATAAAAAATACTAAGTCAAATTTATAATTATCAATCTCAGCTTCTAAAAGTACTTGTTTTCGTATCAATTTTGATTCATGTCCGAATGCACCTTTTATATTGGTATTCGATAAGTTTAATAGCTCGATTCTACCTAATTTATCTTTATTATGGTTGAACCACGTTTCGGCAATGCCGTTTAATTGACTCCCCGAATCAATTAGTGCAGTTACTTCTACATTATTTAATTTTATTTTTATTTCCGGACATTAATTGTACGGGAAATTAGTGGTTTCTTCTTCTTCATCCATTTTATCCAATTCTTCACGAATATCAATATAATCTAATGCTACGTCTAACTGGTTATTTATTTTTCCACTAGCTAAGTATTGTTGCCGCGACAGTGGGTTGGCTGGTCGTTTTTTGTACGTGATTCTTGTGAAGGGCCAGGTTGTTGACGCTCAATTGTTACTGTGTTGACAATGGGCTGTTTTGTTCCCCTATCCTCTGTACCAAACGTTTGTTTATTGCGCCACCCAGGTCTGTGACCCTCGTGTTCAGTCTCCACTTTCATACTCTTCGTTTTATGATAGCCATTGTTAATATGTCTTCCACCGTTGTCAACCGTTGTCTGTTGTGGCTGCCGATACGATCCTCTCATTTCTCGTTGTTGAATGGTAGCAAACTCATTTAATAAGCTTTCAAATTGATCTACTTGTTGGACGCCTCTAGTTATGATGGCAACTTCTATTTCCTTACCATAGTGGCGTGCAAGTTTGCGAATTAAATGCTGGTCCGAGATTGGTGGTATCAGTTGTCTGCACTGTAGAATTTTATTCTCGAGGTATTGCACCATAGTGAGTTTACCATTCGGATAATAACATCCGTACTCCAAGCTGTCCTGGATGTTTTCTTGAATTTGTTGACTCCAGAATTTCTTGGTAAACGCCTCCTCGAATTGTTCAAACGTATGTATTTGGGATTGTACGATTCTCCACCATACTGTTGCTTCACCCTCTAGATGCCTGCTAATCCACTTAATACCTCCGCTGGGGCAATATATTTCTTTAACCTCTTTTAATTCTTTTAGAAATTCCATGGGGTAGGCATCTCGTCCGTTGTACCGTACCTCCTTTAACTGTTCTTGGTTAGCCACAATAGTATTTTGGTTGTTTACCATTGGTCTTGACTCCAACTCTGTTAATTTTCGTTTTAATTGCTCTTGATCTTCTTTCATCTTGTCGATGCGTCGACCCTTTTCTTCAGCTAATTTTCTTAATTGTTATTTCATTTCTTCTTTGTTTACGGTAGAAATATTTCTGACTTCTTCTCGGACGACCTCTTTCGTTGTTTTTATTTCTCTTCTCACTTCCTGATTGATTCGATTTAAATTTTCACTTAAGTTTTTAGTAGTTTTTTGTATTTCACACTTAAATTTTTCACTTTGTTGCTGTACCACCTCGCCAAAATTATGCTCAGTCTTATTCAATTCTTCACGCCATGTTTTATTCACTATTTGAATATCACCAACTAATTTGTCATGCAACGTGTTCATATCGTTTTTTATCTCCTCTCTTAACTTAGTGTGCTTTACTGTAATATCCTTAATAGCTACTTCTAATTTATTCTGATTTACTTCAACTTTTTCTTCTAATTTCTTCTGATTTACTTTAACATCTTGAATGTCTTCTCGTATCTTCTTATTGTCTTCTTGTAATTTATTCAGACTTATTTCTAATTTATTCTGTAATTTCTTGTTATCTTCTTTCATCAATTCGTATAGCATTTGCAGCTCACTTTTTGGCTGTGGTCCTTCTGCCCTTATTTGTTCCTTCTCCGTCTGTGATACTGTCGCACTTACTTGTTCAACTTCTGCGCGTGGTCCTTCTGCCCTTATATTTTCAATATCCGTTCTGATTTCTTCCTCCATCATTGCTATGACTTGAGGATCTCCCATTTGGTTATATATCTCCATCTCTTCGCTCTCTTCAGCTTGGTGCTTGTGTTTCTTCTTCACTGGCCATTGTCGTATTAGGTGTTTCTTTTTCCATTTTGCGTGCCTTACTTCGCGTCAACATATACCGTATATATTCGAACCGTGACTAAGCAACTGTAGTTACAATTACTAGCCCTATGTTCTTAATGTCTACTCTATTTATTAATACTTTTATTTTATTTCTAATTCTCAGTTTAGTTAACTTATTTAACTCAATTCATTCATCTGCCTTTTTGACAAATCTAAATTTAGATTTTGCCACGCGAGTTGGGCGACAAATATACAGAATTTTTACTTGGGGTGGTTAAACAAGTAATAGATTAATAATTAAAAAATCACTTACTGCCAAAATGTTTCAATTTCCCGGGCGCCACCTCATATCTACAAGGATGTGGATATAAAGGATTCATTTGCCAAACACACAACAACAATATTATGTCTAATGCTTATTTAATTAATTAAGTTGTAGCAAATTACAAATATAACACTCTGTATGGATATTTCCTTAAGTAGAATCACTTCTCTTATCTTAACAATAAGTATCTCTGAAATCGCGATTAATTAACATTTAATAATTTTCTAACACTTATAATTGTAAATTATAATCTACAATTGTATTTGGCAAATTTAGATTACTGTTTAGATATGATTTTTTTAAGAATTTACTAATTGACGTTTTATTTTGCTTCAGTCGAATGCAGAGCACTGAGAGGCAGTTCTCAAGGTTAATTAATTATTAGTGCGAGTTCTTTACTTGAATGAATTGAGTTTATTGACTTGTGACCAGTGTGACAAATTGTATATTCGTCATTGATTTTCGAGTATCTCTGCTTTACACGTGATTCTCTTGTCGAACTACCATTCGTCCTGATTGTTCCTACAGCCGTTTTCTCTATTTACTAGGAATCTCATTCAAGCACTCCAGAATTCGTGAGTTTCACTTTCCCCTTGTAAATCAGGCGACATTTCTTTGTCTCTCGTGGCCGTCTCCTAGTGTCCAATTTCTGTTACGCTTTGACATAGATACAATACTGGTATTGTTCGATCTGCTGCACCATTGTTTATCTTCAAGTTGCACTCTGGCTTTGTTCTGAGTCTGGAACGAATCTTCCTTTGTAATCACGACTTTCGTCAAATTTCTACGTTGCAATTGTTCTGGCATCTAATGTTGTACCGTATCGAATTGACAAACTCTTTGCTTTCAGTCTGTGTCAAAGTTTTAAAAAGGGTAGATTGGTTTATTGGGGGTTATGCCTTTCTTCACTCAGAGCAGCTGCCTGATGCGAAATACAACGTCTCACATACATCTAGTAAGTGTCACTCTTTTGTCAAACAATCAACTTTACAGCCGTAACACATCAAGCTGTCTGTAGGTTACAATGCCAAAAGGACAGTCTTACAAACTTTCCCTTCACACACCCTCACATACTTCTTTGTCAAATATAACTGCTAGTACACATTATTTTCAGCTATTATTTACTACTTGTACGATTTTATAAATACATAGTTACCGTTGGTCTCCAGATCACTGTATATGATTAAATAAATAATTACCTTATTTTATCCACTAAGTGATCTTCTTTTTCTTTTTAATTACTACATGTTTCAGGGCTTATATCCCCATCTTCAGGTAAAAGCAAATCTACCCTATTATTAGGGTTTCGTTAAAAATTCACAACGACACAAACACATAACACACTTAAATAAATTAACATTGAACATTAAATCTGTATCGGAACACGCTACAAACGAACCAGTGCACTGGCCGAAGTCCGACTTTCAACTGATCCGTACACGCTATTCACGGTTTGTTTTCATAGCTGTGTCATATAGTTTATTTGATTTGAATGATAACTGTTCATTAAGTACCATCACTGTTCATTACAAATAATCATCAAAAACAGCTTAGTAATGGACAACATACATAGCATAAAAAATACAATAGGATTTATAAACAAAGTTAAAAACATTAAAGTACTGCCTAACCATAAACTGATATCTATGGACATAGTGAATTTGTATACGAACATACCCGTGCTAGAGACGATAAATATTCTCGAGAGACTTTTAATCAAGACAAATGTCTTAAAACAGATACAAATTGATGAACTTATATTTTTATTGAAAATTGTTGTGCAACAGAATTACTTTACACACGACAATAAGTTTTTTATCCAGGAAAATGGGCTGGCCATGGGTTCACCGGTGAGTGGAATTTTAGCGGAGATTTACATGAATCATTATGAGAACAAGTATATACTATCTGACCAAAACAAGTTATACAATAAAATCATCTCATACACACGGTACGTAGACGACACATTTTTAATTTTTGGTGGTACTCTTAGACAGATAGACGGATTGCTTACTTTTTTGAACGGCATAAACAGTAATATTAAATTCACTATGGAAGTAGAACATAACAATATGTTGAATTTCCTGGACGTAACCACATATAAACGTAATAACCTCCTTAACTTTAAAATATATAGAAAGCCAACAACAACTGATATAGCCATACATGCTAGTTCCAATCATCCTTATACACATAAAATGGCAACTTTTAACGCACTGGCACATAGATTGACAAATATACCGATGGACATAGAAGACTATAACGATGAAATTAATATAATAAAACATATAGCGATAGTGAATGGTTACAATAGTAAAATCATTGATAAAATAATATATAAACACGCTAATAAATTAAAACGATTGGACAAAGTTAAAGATAAAACCCAATATGTTTCTGCTAGATATACAAACATACTACCTAATACACTACATAATGAATTAAAAAAGCTAGGAATTATTGTCTCATTCAGGACCACGAACAAATTAACAAATATACTTAAGCCTAATACCAAAGCATTACTAGAGGATTGTTCCGGCGTTTATAGAATCCGGTGTAATGAATGCGATAAAATCTATATAGGCCAGACGGGGAGAAAATTTTCCGAGAGATTTAAAGAACATTTACCTAAGAAGTTCCCCAATAATAATGTATCGCATTACGCACAACATCTAATAAACGAAAATCATACATACACTGGATTTAAAGAGAATTTGGAACCTTTACATATAGGTAAAAAGGGTAAACTACTGGATGCTTTAGAGGAATTTGAAATATACAAGGCCTTAAGAAGAAATAAAAATCAGGTACTTAATGAACAGTTATCATTCAAATCAAATAAACTATATGACACAGCTATGAAAACAAACCGTGAATAGCGTGTACGGATCAGTTGAAAGTCGGACTTCGGCCAGTGCACTGGTTCGTTTGTAGCGTGTTCCGATACAGATTTAATGTTCAATGTTAATTTATTTAAGTGTGTTATGTGTTTGTGTCGTTGTGAATTTTTAACGAAACCCTAATAATAGGGTAGATTTGCTTTTACCTGAAGATGGGGATATAAGCCCTGAAACATGTAGTAATTAAAAAGAAAAAGAAGATCACTTAGTGGATAAAATAAGGTAATTATTTATTTAATGATTTTATAAATACTTTCAAAAATAAACATTACAATATACTTCAAGCCTAAACTAGGGATGAATGTGTCAAATCTGACAAAAAATTTTAAGAACTAAAACAAGTAAAAACTGTGGTTATACAGGGTCCGGCATACCTCCCCTATTGAAATAGGTAATTACAAACAAACAGAGAAAGATACAGAAAAAATATTTTTATTTATGAATAACATACACTATGCCATTTTACATTGTTTTTTAAAAATTATGTCCATTAAATGGCGGCCTCCATTACTGACACACTGACGAAGCCGTTCCCGAAGTTTTCCATAGCTCTTCATGTCATTTCTGGCGGAATGCTGGAAATAATCACAAGGCGTCAAATCTGGCGACCTTGGGGGTCAGGCAATGTCACCGTGCAAGGAGAGCAGACGCCCAGGAAACAATTCTCTCAGAATTTCTCGAGAACGCCGAGCAGTGTGGGCTGTAGCTCCGTCTTGTTGGGACCAGACTTCTCCTTCATAGTCCTCAATGAATTGGTTAAACTTGGGCCGGAGGAAAGTTTCTAACATGTGACAGTAGCGATTGGAATTAACCGTTACTGCCTGGCCATCTTCTTCAAAAAAGTATGGACCCCACACACCAAATTCAGCAACGCCACACCAAACAGTAACATGAGGGCTGTGAAGTGGTGAAGTTCTCGAGGGTTACCTTCAGCCCAGTACCGAAAATTTTGCTTATTTACAGCGCCTGCCAAGTGGAAGTGAGCCTCGTCAGAAAAAATCACAACAGCTGTAGGGGGAATGTTCTGAAGAATGTCTTCACACAAAGCTCTGCGAGTTTCAAAATCTCTTACGCTTAGTTCTTGTGTAACCATCATTTTGTAGGGATGCATGTTGAGATTGCTGTGCAGGATTCTTCTTACACTCCGATCAGACATGCCCAGGGAAGCTGCGTGTTTCACTGCTGAACGCTTTGTAGATTGCAGGACGGAAGCTCTCACACGTGCCACATTGTCCGGCATTGTTACGGTCCGAGGTCGGCCAGGAGATTTTCTTTTTAATGCTGAACCTGTTGCTCTAAAGTTCGCTACCCAAACATGAATTGATTTTCTATCCGGAACAGACTCATGTCAGCCAAGTGCGAACCGAACACGAAATGCACGCTGTGTAGTAATCACAGAACCACCATTACGAATAAATTCCTCCACAACAAAAGCGCGATGCTCACCAAGCCAAGCCATTGCGCTCACTGAAACGGCACGTACACCACTAGCGATCGATACCCCCTCCACAGCCATACCCCCACCACCGCTCGTCCAGTGGCCTCTCCAAATGGGGGAGGTCTTTATGCCAGACCCTGTATATTACAGACCTAAACTAGATGCAGATGCAAAGAATCCATATAAATTTTCTTCATGACAAATTTTCAAAAGTCAACTTGCACAATACTTGTAAGCACTGCACTTTTTGCATTTCTATTTATTTATATAAACAAAACAATGTAAATAATTACTGCAAGATAATTATGTTTTATGCTTCCTTCCGTTTTTTTTTTAAATTACATCTTAGTCTGTAGTTTTGGCCTGTAGTATACGTAGCAATGCAAAACCATAGTTTTGCATGGCTGGCTTTGTAAAATTGGTTTTGGAATTTTTTGTGTGGAATTCTTACATCTTCAGCTAGTTTAATTAAATATAGGAACACAACAGAGTTTTTGCAACTTTTGTGGCTGTTGGAGTCTAAGTAGTGACAGTATACTAATAAAAAAATGTGCAAAATATGTACCGTACACACTTCTATAAGAAGCAGGAAAGACTTCTATATTAATCATGTGTAGGACAAACCAACAAATGAAAAGTGACAAAAACTGTGAATAATAAATGTTAACTGCCATGTCTGACACTGTTAATATATATTTTCTAAAAACGCAAATTTGATAAAATGATTGTAACTTAATTACAAACAATACAATAGTATATACTTACAGTCTCTGTACCAATCTTGCTAATATTATAATCTTTAACAAAAAGAGAGTTTCCAAGTCCTGTTCTGTAAGCAGCAGTGTTTAATAAATCTGCCACAATAGCCTGTAATAGAAAAAAAAATTACGTACATTAATTAGAAAAAATTGTAACATAAAAAAACAGCCCTGACAAAGTCACTCATTTATAAGTAGGAATTTATACTTTTCTTAAAATATACATTCTGGTCTCAGAAATTATTTTTTAAACAAGATAACTGTCAAAGAGTTTCAACTTTCACATTAACACTCAATATTACTTACCGCAGAATCTTCACTTTTATGCAAAAAAACGTCTTTTAACACTCAAGACATTTGTTTAATTACACAAAATTGTGTTAGAAGCCCTAACAGTATCAACTGCAGTATACAGTAGGCCTGTATGATAAGGTTTTCATATTACTATTAAAAAATATACAGTATATGCTAACAATGTTTTTTTTTTTAATTTGTTTAAAACAGTTTGTCACTAATTGTTGTTTTTTCCATCTCCTTTTTTTCTGTTCATGCTTAAATTTAATCTTCTTCTACATATTCAATTAACTCTCATCATACAACAACACCGTTTTCATAAGGTCCTTAATACAATGATCATCTCTGCTCCTCTATCACTGAACGCTTTTCACAGTATTTTGATTTAATTTCTTGCATTTTTATCTTGTTCTGATCAGATACATTTACTCCACAAGCTGGATACTCTGACTCCGTGTAATCACAAATTAAATATACTTGCTCTATATTAATGCACATTCGCGCGCACACACACACAAATATTCTTTCCATTTTTCATGATTCCTTCATTTCCAGTTTTTATCATCATTGCAATTTAATATGCTCACACTTATAATGTCTTTGTTCTCATAAATTTAATTTTCTTAATAAGTACAATAGGACACCAAATGAATAAATCCCACAGATCAGCTACAAAATGTAAGTATAACATTTTATTTACATTTCAATGATTTATTGTTGTCATCACCACCATCAAAATTCTGAATCCCCTTTTCCTACCAGGAAATCATGGAACAGACAATGAATGATGCAGCTGGCAGTTTTTTAGACGCATGAGTACAAAGAAATTCTGTGATTTCTTTACACTAGTCCTTAGCAACTGTTTGAAATCGTGGTGCACTAGTTACATCACCACAATGGTTAAAGTGGTCAGCATCATCTTGAATTCTATAACACTTATGAAAAATGTTTGTAACAGTAGAAAAGCAGAAGCGGCCCCAAATCCTTACTCACCATTAACTAGAAGCTGAAAAAAACAAATTGCCAATCACGCTTGGACAGGCGGTGCATGACAACTGCTTCACCATCCCCGTAAAACAAACAAACAGAAATACTATATAATAAAAACAATTCCCTTACAAAGACAAGACTATATTCCAGGAACAATAGATAAACCCGTCGAGCACAGTTATGTTAAGGTAAGGTGACACACAAACAGTTTGTTTAGTGAATTTTTTACCCAAATTACAATAAGTTTTACAAACACTTTGACTGTAGGATTTATAATTTGTAATGTGTCAAAAAAGGGGGTTTTTTTTTTTATTAAATTTATTCTGTATCATCATTGTAAGTCCCATGTAAAAAGGTTGTATTCAAACAATGAACCGTAACGTAACTTTTTGGGCAGAGTGTAGTTGAAGAATGCAACACTTGTTTGGAAACTGAGCGTTTGTCACGTACGATATGCGCACACACTCGTAAGGGTGTGGTTTCTACGCACAAAAAAAATCTGAACCGACGCTACGAAAATGGCGAGGCACAAAGATTTCCTTGCCACGTGCTCTGTAGACGGCGGAAATCAAGTAGAGGCTCCACCCAAATAAGCCTCTTATATCGTCGCCGCTTAACAACACTAGCCCATGTGGCCCATAGACAATACAGACATATTGTACGATAAAAAATGTTCCCAATTATGCTACTATCATCAGTTGTAAATTTATGAAGAATGATTCACTCTTCATAATCATTTAGCAATTTATCGATAGCATACACAAAGTTGTGAATATCTTACCTGTGGAGGCAACGTGGCCAGTTCATACTTAATGCGAGGAATGTTGTCTCCCAATTCCCATGGTTTGAAAACATTATTTGTTGCTACAGCTTTCAGGTATTTTAGGCCCAATTCACTAATAACAATACAGAAAATTGTTTTCACAGTTAAGAATAATTTACTTAAAACTACAATTTTATTTTAAATTGATATGATTTCAGTTCAGTGGTGTTCATTCCGCTGCTCAAAATTGTATTTTTGTGGTACTGCATACATACTGTCCATGCTGGTGATTTCATATTCTGAACTAATAATTTATAACAATCACCATAATGTGAAAGAAAGTATGATTTGGGTGTACTTTACATCCTATTACTATATATATAATTACGGATGATGATACTAATAATAGTAGCATGAATTTACTGCAAATGCCTGATGTCTTATGTCCTAATGTCTGAGTCTTGGAGTTTAACCCAACAACTTATGGAAACGTTCTTTCAGGTTTTAGCTTTTTAAGTGGGTAATCAATTCAAAATTCATTTTAAAATGTATGCAGATAGGAAGAAGTAAGCTACATTTACTTACTTTTCTTATTACAAATACACTTATAAGTAACTAATTTACAAAAATTATTTAAAAAATAAATTTTATTCTCTAATGAATTTAAGAAATATCAAAAGTATACAAAACAAATTTCAAAAAAGCAAACTTATTTAAAAGTAAAAACTGTAGCATTCTTAAGGAATTCAAAGTTACTGAATCAGTAGAACATCACTGATAATTGAAACCATCAATGGATTGTATAATTAGGAGAATATTACATGACGCAGTAGATCTGTCATTACAACTGTACGCTGAATGCCTAAACAATTCATAAACTTGGATGATACACTCTTCATGAATAAATTACTATATTCATCATGATACCAAGATACTAACATCTCTATTCACACACACACACACACACACACACACACACACACACACACACACACACACACACACACACACACACACACACACACACACACACACACACACACACACACACACATGCGCGCACAGTTTGGAATTCACAAAAAATTAATCTGTTTTAAATTTATAATAAAAATGTAACGTAAAAGGCTTTAAAAAATTATATAAAAGCACACTTAACTATATTACCATACATTTTATCAGGTGTTCCTTCAAGAGTATAGGCAATGCTTTCTCTGTCGGATGTAACACTCAAACTAGCACCAATCTGTTGTAGGTTTCGAACAATTCCAAACTTTGTGAACTCTTCAGTTGTTAAACCAGCAGAGGATCTGAGTAAATTGCTAACGCCAAGATTCTCGGCTGTTTCATACCTTGAACCAGCCCTAAACAACAAAATAATGTATGAAAAATTATTCATATTTTTACACGTTCTTGTTTTATATAAAACAACAGTGCTATTCATGATCACATGTCGGGCTATACAGTTACCCAGTTTTCCATTTGTTTCAATAGTTCATCCAGACACAAAAACTTTTTCTTGACTTAACATAACAAAAAAAACTACTGACACACAGAACACTCTTAAAATAATTACAAATTATGGAATTTGACGGTTGTTGTTTGGAATGTTGATTAACTAGTTCTACATTTACCACCCTTATCTTCAAAATATTTTCTCAGCATTTGTAGGAAAAAATTCTAGGATTCTTTTACAGCACATTTTGATATAGCATAGTACAAATTGTTGACATGGTACGAATAAAATTCATTTGACTTTTAAGACTTTTAACAGTATTTCATTTTCTTCAACAGTAGAAGTAAAAGTAAACTTAGCAATATCTAAGAACACAGTAGGCCTACAATACACTAAGCGGTAAAACAACAAACTCTATGCATGTAACAAGTTACCTGTTTACAACATGACATATACATTGCACTGCTCTTTTCGGATGTGGTGGGTTCTTTATTATGTGAATTGTTCTATTTTAAAGCATGAAATGATAACTCTTGTATATCAGGGCTGCAGTACATAAAAAAAAAAAATAGACTTTATATAACCAATCTATATATATTAATACGTGAAGAGAAAACTTTGTACCCCTTTTTAAGCATATTGCGCACACGGAGGAGTGTGAGATTTGGCATAGTTAAAGTTTATATGGAGAAGGAGTGCAGAAAGCTAAAATTTATATATAATATGTGTTACAAATACATTAAATTAAATTAAATAAAACATTCATTTGCACTTGAAAATTCATTTAAACTTTTTCAAACAATGGTAATTGTTAAAAATAAAATAATTTTGTTGCCAGGCAATAAAATTATAGTTATCTTGATTGTTCATCTCTTCTTTCACAGCACTAACACTTATCTAAAAATTAACTTTTTCTTGTGAAAACTTACTTTTTTCGTCGTACGCCGAAACGCGTCCGACGAAAAAAGTAAGTTTTCACAAGAAAAAGTTCATTTTTAGATAAGAATAAAATTATAATTTTTTCATTTTAGTGTACGTTCATACTGCCAATGTCAAACACATAATAGTCTGTCGTTTGTTTACGTTCATACTGCCAATGTCAAACACATAATAGTCTGTGGTCAAACAGTCGCACAGAGTAGAGATTGTCGCCAAAGAATTTTAAAATGTTGCCAACAAATAATTACTGACAGATTGACTGAATGAGCTGTGAATTTTGTGTGATTTCAAATGTTCCTTTTTCAATAGTCTGTGGAGTGTATAAGGCAAAAAAGCGTTTATTTTATATTTTGTATATTAGATATCTGTGTTTTATATATTAATGTGCAGTTGAAAGTGAAATACAGCTTGCTTAATATACACCTGTTGCAAAAGGAAAATTTTGTAGCTGCAATTTGAATAGACTCGCCTAATTACTATTGGTGGTTTCAAAAAAGTGAGTACATTTTATTATTATTAAATTAAACCCTGTCTAATCTTAGTTTCAGTAATTTCATTACATTTTTTTTTTTTACATTCAGATATTCGCACCTACTTCCATTATGCCTCGACATAGAACACTGACGGGTCGGAGTGAGAGACAAAGAAGAAGGAATATACATTCGCGTGAAAGTCAAAATGATAATAGACCAAATGCAAATTTAAATAGTGTAAATAGTATAACATTGACGGGTCGGAGTGAGAGACAAAGAAGAAGGAATATATAGTCGCATGAAAGTCAAAATGATAATAGACCAAATGCAAATTTAAATAGTGTAAATAGTATACAAAATGATGAAATTATTTTGAGGGATACATTTAAATGCGCACTGAATGTCATTCCAAGAAATTTTAATACTTTTGATTGTGGATTAATGCATTTACAATGCAGGTTTTGCAATGCAAAACATTTCGAATCTGAGGTCACTTTAGGTGAAAGGACTGCATTCACTTCATGTTGTCATAAAGATAAAGCAATATTACCGGCCTTAAGTCAAAATGAATACTTTAAATCATTGTATGATGGACTTACTTCAAATGAACCTTCAATAAAAAGAAAGTCAAAAAATTATTTTGAAAACATTCGTAAATACAATTCATCATTTGCTGGTTAGCTCAGAAGCTAAAATTTCAGATACAGTTATGCGTGGAGTGTATCATTTTAAAATACATGATGTTTTTTATCACAGATCAGGTCCAATGACTGCTGGATATGGTCGCTCACCATGTTATGCGCAATTATATTTTTATGATGTTGACAATGCTGTCAATTATAGATTACGTGAACACTATAATCAAACATGCAATAACAATATAATGCGCGAAATCTCTCTTAAATTGGAACGCATTAATCCTTTCGTTCGGTCATTCATTGCAATGAAAGATTATTGTCAGAGAGTTGAAAATCAAAATAAAGAAAATTGTATGCTCATTAAAGTAAATCGTGATTTAGATCTACGCCATTATAATGATGCAGTTCAAACTGATGTAGCAGTAATATTTAGTACAGTTGATGGTGAGCCACCCTTTGAACGAAATATGGTTTCGTTTTCAAAAGTTAATGGTACCATTAAAAATATCTCTGTTTTGGATTCATCATTGGACCCTTTAGCGTATCCATTACTTTTTCCAAATGGTGATACTGGGTGGCATATCAATATTTCTCATAATGTACCAACTACATCTAATTCAAGAGCGCCCAGAAATAAATTAACCATGCTTCAGTATGCAGCCTATCGACTTGCAATTAGAGAAGATTTTAGCATGTTGCACCATTCACAAAAATTATTTCTGCAGTGGATAGTTGATATGTATGTGAGAATAGAGGGCACAAGGTTACATTTCATTCGACAAAATCAAACAAGTCTTAGGTCTGAAGTTTACAACAATTTAACAGATTATTTAGAATTGAACCCCAATGCCAATAATGTTGGCCGTAGAGTAATTTTACCATCTTCATTCAATGGATCTCCAAGAAATATGTATCAGAATTATTTAGATGCAATGTCAATTGTACAACATTTCGGAAAGCCTTCTTTGTTTATTACAATGACTTGCAATCCAAGTTGGCCTGAAATAGTTAGCAATATTGGTGTAGGTGAGTCAGCTAATTTTCGACATGATATTGTTGTGCGTGTATTCAAGTCCAAACTGAAAGCATTAATTGAGGGCCTTACACTAAAAAAAAATCTTCGGTAAAGTTGAAGCACTCATTTATACAATTGAGTTTCAAAAGAGAGGATTGCCTCATGGTCACATTTTACTCTCTTTAAATGAGCAAGATAAAATTGTTAATGCTACCGATATTGATAAAGTTGTATCTGCGGAGATTCCTAACATTCAAACACATCCTACATTACATGAATATGTTGTAAAACACATGATGCATGGTCCATGCGGTGTACTTAATACAAATTCTGTATGTATGACAGATGGAAAATGCACAAAAGATTATCCAAAACGATTTAATGAATTTACATGTGAATCATTAAATGGATATCCATTATACAGAAGGCGTGATAATGGTATTAATGCTGAAGTTCGCGGTAGTTGCCTCGACAATCGTTATGTTGTACCATACAATCCGTATTTACTTGCCAAATTTAATTGCCATATAAATGTTGAAGTATGCACTACAGTTAAAAGTGTTAAATACATTTATAAATACGTGTATAAAGGCTATGACAGTGCATCTGTTGAATTAGGTTCAGAGAGAAATGAACCAGGTCAAGAAATACAAATTGATGAAGTTAAAAATTTTTTAAATGGCCGTTATGTCGGATCAACTGAAGCTGTATGGCGCATCTATGAATTACCAATGCATTTTCAATCACATGTCATCGTTAGACTTGACATTCATTTACCGCATAGACAGAATGTTTACTTTCGAGAAGGGCAAGAACGTCAAGCAATTGAAAATGCAAGACAAACAAAATTATTAGCGTTTTTTGAATTGAATCGATCAGATCCATCAGCGCATGAATATAAGTACTGTATATTGAAATTCCTCTGCATTATGTGTGGGAAAATTCCCGAAAAAAATGGAAGAAGAGAAGGCGTGGAGGTGATAAAATCATTACACGCATATATGTAGTATCACCAAAAGACATCGAACTTTTCCATTTACGATTGCTTTTATTACATGTCTGTGGTCCAAAATCATTTGAGGATGTTAGAACATACAATGGAATTATACACACTTCTTTTGTTGAAGCGTGCCATGCTCGCGGCATTGCTTCAAATGATAATGAATGGCACGAATGTTTAAATGAAGCAAAAGAATTACATTCACCAAAACAAATGCGAAATTTATTTGGTTACATTTGTGCATTAAATGTGCCAGCCAATGCATTGGCGTTATGGAATGAATTTAAAGTATATCTTAGTGAAGATTTTTTGAGAGATTACAACGAAGAAGTATCCTTTAACACAGCTCTATTAGAAATTGAAGATATTTTGAATGTTCATAATTTGTCATGTCAAGAACTTGGTTTAGCAGTTCCCACGTATTCGCAGAGAACAGACGAAGCAAATGCTGTTGATCCAATAGAACAAGAGTTTCTGTTTTGTGAGCATTATGAAACTGCAAATATTGAACAGCGTAATCTAATTGATCATGTGATTTGTGAAGTTTTGCACCATGATACTGGATCTAATGTTTTTTGTTTAACCGCTCATGCAGGTTGTGGAAAAACATTCACACAAACAGCAATCATTCACAAATTAAATTCGCTTAATCTTAGTTGCATTGCAACAGCGTTCAGTGGCATAGCTTCAACTCTATTACTTGGAGGTAGAACTTTACACAATGTGTTTAAATTGCCTATACCCATTTTGGAAAATTCTGTAGCGAATATTACCGCAAATAGTAGCTATGGACGTTACATAAATTCATCATCATTGATAATTATTGATGAAATTTCTATGTGCCCACTGGAAGTGTTGAAAATCATAGATAGATTATTGCAGGATCTATGCGATGAAAATGATAAACATAAACCATTAGTGAAAATGATACTTCTGTGCGGTGATTTTCGGCAAATCTTACCAGTTGTCCCACATGGATCACGTGCAACTTTAATTGAAAATTGTGTCACGAGTTGGCATAAATTTGTTTATTTTCATAAAGTAACGTTTACTCAAAATATGAGAGCCTTACCAAGTGAAATAGAATTTGTCGAATTCTTGAAAAAAATTGGTAATGATGAAGCCCCACAATTCCCTCAGTCTGGTGAAAATGTTATTGAAATACCTCAGCAATTAATAGGAGATGAAAATAATATTATTAATAGGTGTATGGAAATATTTCCGAAAACATACTCTCAGATAACATATTGAAGTCAGTTATTTTAGCACCTAAAAATGATGATTGTACTTTTATTAATACTGATATACTTAATCGAATACCAGGTGAACAGAAAACATATCATAGCTACGATAAAATAATTTGTGATGATGACAATGAAATCAATAACTATCCAGTAGAGTTTTTGAATTCTTTGACTATTAGTTGTTTGCCACCATATAAGTTAGTATTGAAAGTTAATTGCATCGTTTTACTGATCAGAAACTTAAATACAAAGGAAGCATTAGTCAATGGAACAAGAATGCGCATCAAGTGTATGCATCGTAATGCTATTGATTGCGAAGTTTTAACTGGAACCACACGCAATAAGAGAATTTTGATTCCACGTATAAATTTAACATATTCCGGTACTGTTTTACCACTTAACTTTCAAAGAACTCAATTTCCAATTATACCTGCATTTGCGATGACAATAAATAAGTCTCAAGGACGAACACTCGAAAAAATTGGAATTTTATTGAGGCAGCCAGTTTTTACACATGGTCAATTGTACGTCGCAGCAAGTAGAGTTCGATCATTCGATGGTTTGAGATTTTATATTTCCGAATATAATGGCCAAGGGCATTTAGCAAATGATGAAAGAGTTTTTACAAAAAACATCGTTTACACAAAAGTTCTGAATCATTAAATTCACTTTCAAACTATTTTAAGTTCAATGGACAACATTTATTTTTTTAACCGCCCGGTTTTTGTTGATTTAATGAAAAATATATGAGAAAATACGAGGCACGTATTTTTTATTTCATTTTTTATTTTGTATTAATTTTTTATTTAATTTTATATAATTCGAAAAAGATAGGCAAAATAACTGCGTAGTCTTGGCGAAACCTCGTCAGTATGGCAATAAAGAAACCCAAGGAAATGTCAAAAAACGCATTATTGCTTTTTAAATATGGCTTAGCCAAGCTAAACCTCATTTTTCCTATCTTTCATATTTTTCAAATAACTTGAAAATTAATGCATAGAAAAAAAAATTAAAAAATTATATAAGCTTTGTAGCAGATAATCTTCAAACTGTTTTCGAATTTTGTACCTTACCAAAAATGAAATGTAATCCACTGGAATTGAAAACAATGTATCTTATACTTCTATGAATGTCAAGTCTCATTTTTATTAGCGTTTATTTGATTCAATAATAACATGAAAAAATTAAAACTGACAATGAATTATATCAAAAAATAAATATGAATACAAGCTGAAATTGTGTTTTTATTTCAACTGTTACTAACATTAAATTTTAAATTTCACAGGTATTGCAGGGAATTAAGGCAAACAACACACGCTAATGACGTATTTGTACACGCTCGCAGCTGACGTAATAGAACAAAATTCAAAAAAATTATATGCAATGATTATAGAGGTATACTCTTTGACAAAAGAACCTCAATAACGTTCAAACTTAAAAATTTAATGAATTACGGTCGAATTTCGACCACTGGGCGACCACTAGTTTATTTTATTACTTAATATCTCTATTTGTATACAATATTATATATTATCTTTTTTCCTATAACAAATTAAAAATTCAAATTTTTCAACTACATGGCAGCAATGGCCATTTGTGACTTAAAACAGTAGTCTAGTTCTGCAGTCTCTTGCTAGTAGAGCTAGTTGAATTTATTTAATTATTTTATTAAACCGGATTGAGAGTTGTCCTAGGTATTTTCCAAATAAATAATATTTTAAAAGTTCTGTACTAGTGAGTGTCACTTCTTAAATTAATTAATGTCTTTAGTAACACTGAACTGGTATTAATCTGTGAGCGTACTTAATTACACTTTATGTTTAATTGTGAAACTGGACAAGGTTATGTTTTTTTTTACAAATGGTTGGATAACTAATACACAATTATTACCTGGAAGGTGAGTTTAACACTCATCAATTACTAGGATTTAATTTGTTTTTTCTTTTTCTCCTTATATTTTGTTGCACCTTGCTGGAATATTAGCGATCTGATAATTAGTTCACTCCCGCACTCACTATTGGCAGTTATGTTTACTGATTTATCTTTAAATTATTTATTAATCTCACTCTCGTGCGGATCGCATTGTACTCAGTGATGGTCAAACTAAAAGTGATGCTTTCTTGTTCGATGGCATATATTCTGGTGGTGCCCCAGAAATACCTTCTCTTCCTCTTAATTACTAACAATGCATCAACACCTTTTATATTTTCGCACATTTGGCTACTTATGATGGTTCTTGACTCACAAAATATCCTTGGCCTAACCAATTTTTACATAATTATTGGTTTTCTACGTTTAATTTCCATATATTAGGCAGTTTACATATTTATTATAATACAAAATGTATTAGGTTAACTTGATTACTTAGCCATAACTAATTTCCATTTGTTCTATGACATTCAATCAGAACACAACTTGCGACATAACTAATTCAAAATATTTAAAACAATTCCATCCTAATTTTAACCCATTAATGAATTTTACACATAACTATAACAATTTTGGGGTTTTAACTTTTTTGTACACATCAAGTGTCAATAACTAGCCAATGCTGAGTCCTAGGCTTTTTAAATGCATCCAAAATGGCTGATGATATTAATAAATTAATTTACCTTTCAATAATCTGCCGTGTGACTTCTTATAGAACTCTTCTATAACGCATTTTGGAGACTATGCTCCATCTTCAGATAGTAAAATTAAATGAAACTATGTCACTCTTACAAGATCGTTAATTAATAAATTGTGAATGTGCATAAGAACTGTACACGATGTTGGGTGCGCACCCATTCAAGTTCAAACTGCTACTAAACGGTTGTTAGACTTTATTGTAGTCTTAGCAAGCAGGCTCAAGGCGGTATCGTACAAGCGGTTGGATCCAAAGTTCAGTTGATCATTGAATACGAAATCGCGACTGCTTAGGTTTGCGTATGCACCATAGATTTCAAACTCCTCCAAGGCATTCAAGAAACGGACCTTCTTACATACATGCTACGGTATTACGTTGGAATTAAAGTCTGTGTAATTATGATTGTGTGTGGTCAGGTGTTGTGCATAATTAGAGTTGATGCTGTTATCATTTCTTATTTTCTTGGATATATGTTCCTGAAACGTTTGAGGAAATCTCTCCCCGTCTGTCCAATATAGAAGCAATTGCAATCATTTGCATATTAACTTGAGGTGTGTGTTTTTTCGGTCTGAGAATGCTTAGTTAACTTATTATTAGTTCTGAATGAAGTAGTAAAAACATTATTATTCAATACAGAGGACAAAATCTTAGGCATAAAGCTTGTATAATTAGTGGATATAAAAATGTTTTCTGTGTTTTTTTTTTATTCGGGATTTAAGTTTGTTTTTTTCGTGTTTTTGTTTTTCATGTTTTTTTTCAGTAGTTTGTCAATGGTCAAACTATTGTAACCATTGGCAACCGCAATGTATTTTATGGTAATCAGCTCATCATGAAAGTCATTATCATCCAGGGGGATTGTCAATAATCTGTGAATAAAACTATTGTATTCACAATAAAAAACTGACAATATTATTCACAAAACAAGATTACAATTTTACATTTTTACTATAATTTCTCCCTCAGTATGTACTGGTGCATTTTATGGCACACACACACACACACACACACACACACACACACTTAAAGCCTGAAAAATGTAATAAATTCATTTTTTTAACAGAGGATAATTTTTTAAGATTTGGATTCATGAATTTCTCCTATCCCCCTACATCCACCTGTGTACATACTTAGATCTATGTTGTTTCATTTACTGTTTAATGATCACAACTGCAACGACCACGTTTTTATATCCATTTGAATTTAACTGACAGACTTTTGCCGTCACAGAAAAATATAAAAATGCCTTGTTTCTGCCACCCAAACAAATCAAGCAGCCATCTTCAGGCTAATTATATACTAATACATGTAAAGAAATCAATAATTCTATCAACCAGTGATAAAGGGACAAAACTTCACATAATATATTATCACAAGATAAAATAATCCAAATGAATATTTACTGTGAAAAACACAAGCACAATGCGCACAAACACTTACACACCACCAAGGTAAAAAAACACTGCGACAATTATAATTTCTCTTAAAAATCTACATACAAATATACTAATTAGTGAAAACTATTACCTGAAGAGTATAGATACCCTAGAAATTGGCAGTCCACTGTCAACAGATGCAACAGCTAATTTATTTGGTAAAAGATTGCAACTGACTTCTGAACATCCTAGAGCATATTTAGTAGCAGCTGATGCATAG
This sequence comes from Magicicada septendecula, assembly GCA_034769895.1. NCBI lineage: Eukaryota > Metazoa > Arthropoda > Insecta > Hemiptera > Cicadidae > Magicicada > Magicicada septendecula. The sequence continues at coordinate 93,618,573 of CM068368.1, forward strand.
GTTCGTTTCTACAGAACACAATGAAAGGGTTAATAATTAAAATGGTTGTGACACGAACTGACTACAGTGGCCACACAGTATCGTTACACATTGCTTTCACTGATGCAATTCGTATATGTGTAAAATGTTGTGGGGATGTTTCTAACATTACTTTTTTATGCTAAACCTGTTTACTATTATGTAGTTAGAATGGATCACCCTAGTGTTCTTCTAAGCAGCTCACTTAACGAAAAGTTATTTGCAGCCAAAAGACAAAATAATTTATAATGACTGGATAACTTTGTGCAGTAAACATACAGTATTCTTAAATATAACAGAACTACAATTTATGTACTAAAGCAATTGATTTGAAATCACAAAATCAGTCATAGCATGATAATACTTTAATAGAGAAAAATCATAGTAATAAATCATTTAATATACAGTATCAAAAACTGGATAAACAATTCATCATAGAAAGTTAGGAAAAATGAATGACGCTCTTAGGTTTTTTAGATCCTCTGGGGTTAATACTACTCTTTCTGATCTGTTATGCATGAAAAATTCTTATACATTCTTATATCCTTTATGAATTGTTGATTCTTGTATATGAATGGATTCTTGTATATTCAACTGCACTGTACATAGCCCTGTGCACAGGAATGAGTTACAAATAATTGGCATATAACACGATACATTTTCAAATGATTTGGTGTAAAGGCATTAAATGTGATAAATGGAGCAAAAGCTCAACTAAAGCAGACTGTCTCAAGTGTACATGAGGTCTGTTCATGAAGTATTTGACCAAGTACTTTTTGTGGGAATGTGTTTAAATGTAAGTGGTAAAAATTTGGTGAAGTCCAGCAGTAGTATCTAGCCCATACGCACAATTTTTGTAACCTCACCAAGCGAGTCAGTTGTTCTCCAACAGCCACAGTATATGTTAATGTAACAAGTGATTACATTGTGTCCTCTCAGCTGTTACATCAGCACTTCTTATGCAGCATTTTTAATTTGGGGAACAGCCAGAAATGACAAGAAGCCATGTCTGGTGTGTAAGAGCCTAGCAAACCTGAAGAATTCCATGTTTCGTCTGAAATCCAGGATTATACAAAATTAATGGGTGGTGGCATTACTGTGATGCAATTTCTACTTGCACAATTCTTACATGTCTGTTTTCTGCATGACAAAAGTGTTACAGACCCATCACACAATACTGTTTGTTGAAGTTGGTCCTTCTGGTGCATATTAACAATGAACAACTCCACAACAGCTGAAGAAAACAGTTATCAACACTTTCACTTTGCTCCTCAGCTGTCTTTGGTCTTGGAGATAATGAATCCCATTGTGACTGCTGAAACCCATATATGCAACACGTCACCCATTACTAAAGCTTACGGAAGTCGGGATCACCACTGGTACATTCCAGCATGTTCTGTGGAATGTCAAAACAGGTCTCTTTCTGTTCAACTGAAAGCAACTTTGACACAAATTTTATAACCCTTTGTGGGCTCGAGCTTGTCCATTAAAATTGTTTAGTCACCACCCTCGCTAATCCCAATGTAATTTGCAATTTTTCTCAAATGGTCTGCAAATGATTTTCCACTATCAAACTGTACATTTTTGTTAATGGTATTTAGATTTCTGCTTGTTGACAGTCTTTCAGTATACTGGTTATTATCACCTAAAATCTGGCTATTTTGAAAATGGTGACACTATTTTAATATATGTCACCTCCATAGTACCAGTCCCAAAAGCCTGCTGAATCTTACAACCTGTTCCGCTTTGAGTAACACCAGGTTTCTGGTAGACATTTGATGCAATTACATTGTTAACGCACTCCATCATTATGCACAAAGTAAAAATACGACAAGCAGCTATCACACTAACATACACAATGGCTACTGGACACCTGACGTGCTATACAACCTTATAAAAAATTATGCATCCACACTACATACTACTGGTGTGCTCTGCCAAGCTGCACCACTCACATCTAAATATTTTGCAGCAAAAAAAAAAAAAAAGATTTGGTCATTTTCTGAACACACCTATATGTATTATATTAAAAACATTTAATTTGCAGGGTTTCAAGTAGCCACAGAACTTTTTTTCTTTATCAAAACTACAGAAGGTTCAAAGCTAATGAACATTTGCTTGCATGAGACCAATACAATTATAATTTCAAAATGTTATTTAATGTTCTGTATTAATTACAATTTTTATGCACATACTACTACTGTATTCCTTAAAAAAAAAGTGCACTCAATTTTATATTTAATCTCAATTTTATATTTCAGTTAACCTCACCTGTATGTGCAATTAAGGCAAAATAGTGACACAAAAGAAGCTCGATTTGTTTGTTACTATTAGTCGACATTTACACAAAGATCACAAAATTATATACTTATGTATTTTTATATTTTGATAACAAACATTTAAAAACACACTTTTTACAATGAAAAGTACAATACTTTTTTTTCTTTTGATAAGTACACACCTATATGACAGTTTTAAGTTGATGCAAATCACACTTCATTTCTTTGTTTAAAATTACTAACCTACACACATATACCTCTTATGTAACTTTCATACCCAACACTGAGAGGCAGAAGGTCTACATAAAGAAGTTTCCATGGCATCTATTCCCCTCATCATGTAACCATTATGTTTAAGGTACAGGGCCTAACTCACTTATTTTTAGCAGGTCAGTCGTTTGAAATAAATGCCTACACATTGATCATATATAATGATAAGTACATATGAGCCATTCAGAGGTCAACCTAACTCCATTTTTTTTTATTTCTTGGTTTTGCAGATGTTGAATTGAAAACAATACCATCTTTTCAGAGGTGAAAACGACTAAGTCCATAGTTTAATATTTTGCTGCTAGAATGCACTAACTATTTTACCAACTGAGCATTTCAGCAGTTGTTTCAGTTGTCATAGTGATTAACTCCATATGAGCTGTTTATTGTCGACAGTTGTACGGTAGTTTAATGGTTACACTTTGCTGTGTTTAGGAGTGATGCATTAATAATTATGCTTTAGCAAACTTTTTAACTTAAACCTAAGTTTTTAAAAACTAAAAATGAGTGTTTTATGCAGTGAAAGTGACTGTTTTATTATTAGTGACATTTTTGGTGACACCACGGTTTCAGATCCAGATTATGAACCAGATCGTGGTTTAGGTCTAAGTTCTAAGTATTCAAATCATGAGGTAAATCTTGAAAATAGTTTAATTTCTAATGAAGGATGTAACATAAAAAATAACAGTAATGTTTCTGTGGAGGAAAGTAACGATTCAATTGGTTCTAATTTTGAGGTTAGACCTAAGCCTATAAGAGGTCCCACGCGCTCGAGAAATCCTGAGAACTGGAAGAGGACACAAAGAAAAGATTATCTGCTGAAGAGTATAAAACGAGACAAGGTAGAACAATTTCTGCAAAAGTAAATATCACTATTGTATTAACGACTCGGAACACTAAGTTTTTTATAAGTAAAATCATAAAGATTTACCTTAAAGCCTAAACCGGTTTTCTCCTTTAAAAGGCTTCTTCAGAGGCTGCTGTAGGTAGCGCTGTCCGTCTTGTTGTTGGCGATGGGATAGATTTTCGAAAGATCGATGCTGTGTGTGTTGGGTGAGATGTGTTCGAATAATGCATGCAATTTGAATTGTGTCTGTTCGTTTAGGATGTCGTTTTTATTTGTTTTAGTGTGTTTGTAGATTTCTAATTGTTCTAGAGTGTCTAGTTTTCGGCCTTTTGTGTGTACATGTAGAATGTTCATGTTATTGTCGATGTTTTTATATGTGTGGTTTGCTTCAAGAGGTGGTTTGCAAAGGTAGATTTTGTAGTGGAGTGGAGTGCCTTTGTGTGTTCAATGTATCTCTGTTTGAAGCTACGTCCTGTCTGGCCTATGTTTTGATAGTGTGTGTTCTGTTTTGTTAGTAGTTTTGTAAGCGATTCTGTATCCTGCTTTTTTGAATTTGTGGGCTATTTTTTCAGTTTGTTTGTTGATGTATGTTAGTGTTATGAATTTGTTGTTTTCTGTCTTTGTCTGTTGTTTGTTTTGTGTTTTGTGTAGGAGTTTACTGACTATTGTTCTGTCATATCCGTTAGATTCTGCTAGATATTTTATCGTGTTTAGTTCGTCTTTGTAGTCTTTTTCATCTAAGGGGATGTTGTTAAGTCTATGTATCATGGTTCTGAAAGCAGCTAGTTTGTGTTGTATTGGGTGATTTGAAGTGTTGTGTATTAGTGTGTCAGTTGTGGTTGGTTTTCTGTATATACTGAATTTGTGCCTGTGTTCTAGTTTTGTGATGGAGAGGTCTAAGAAGTTTATGGTATTGTTGTGTTCGTATTCGGCAGTAAAGGTTATGTTTTTATGTATTTTGTTTATGTGCGTTAGTAACTGTTCACATTGTCTTTTGTTTCCCCTGTATAGTAATAGAATGTCATCAACGTATCTGTGCCAATATAGTATTTTATGTGAGTGTCTGTCATAGTTTGTGAGTATTTTTGTTTTTTCTAAGTGTTGGAGGAAGACTTCTGCTAGAATGCTGGATATGGGGGAGCCCATGGGTAAGCCATCGTTCTGTGTGTAGTATTTATTGTTATAAGTAAAGTAGTTTTGTTTTGTGATAATGTTCAGAGTTTCTGTTATTTCGTTGATAAGTTCGTCTGGTGTGTTGTTCTGTTTGAGTTTGTTTTGTAGGATAGTGATTGTTTCAGAGGTGGGGATGTTTGTGTACAGGTTTTTAATGTCAAAGGAGGCTAATGTGGCATTATGGGGGATGTGTATGTCTTTTATTTTTGTTACTAGGTCAGTGTTGTTTTTTACTGCAATGTTGTTGTCTATTTGTGTGTGTTGTCTAATAATTTTGTCTAGATATTTTGCGAGTTTGTGTGCAGGGGCATTGCGGTAGTTGATAATGGGGCGGATCGGAATGTCTTCTTTATGGATTTTGGGAAGCGCTTGGAGGGTAGGTGCTGATGGTCGGATTTGTTTCATGTAGGGCTTTTGTTTATGTGTTATTATGTGTTTGGCTTTGTTGACTAGTTGTTTTACTGTGTTTTGGTATCTGTCGGTGGGGTCGTGTTTTAGTTCTGTGATGTTCTGTTCTATGAAGTTTTGTACTTTTTTGTGTAGGCTGTCTGTGGGGATAATTACAGTCGTGTTGCCTTTGTCTGCTTTTACAAATCTGATGTTGTGTTTGTGTGCCTCTTCCCTCAGTTTGCCTTTTCGGAACACACAAAAACAAATAAAAACGACATCCTAAACAAACAGACACAATTCAAATCGCACACATTATTCGAACACATCTCACCCAACACACACAGCATCGATCTTTCGAAAATCTATCCCGTCGCCAACAACAAGACGGACAGCGCTACCTACGGCAGCCTCTGAAGAAGCCTTTTAAAGGAGAAAACCGGTTTAGGCTTTAAGGTAAATCTTTATGATTTTACTTATAAAAAACTTAGTGTTCCGAGTCGTTAATACAATAGTGATATTTAGTTAAGTAACGGACATGTCATGGACAACGAAATCCAAGAATTCTGCAAAAGGTTTCAGTGACAAACTATGTACATGTGCAAAAGGGTGTAATGCAAGGATATCAGCGGAGGAAAGAGAGGGTGTGTTCAAATCTTTGTACTGCTTAACAGATCAATCTCAACAAAACATTTTCCTTCGCAGTTGCATAAAGGCCAGTAGTATTAGGCGGCGATGACCCACCAGTAATGTAAGAGGCCCGAGAAGCCACAGTTTTTCCTTTCATTTATGCATTGGAAACAATGATATTCAAGTATGTAAAAAATACTTTAGAGAAACCTTTCAAGTCTCTGATGGCAGAATTTACAGCTGCAGTATTAAGGAAGACATTGGTCTTGTGATAGATGGAAGGGGCCATTCTACTCCAGGAAATAAGATTGATACAACAGATGTTGAAAACATATCAAATCTTTTCCTGCCTATGTCAGTCATTACACACGAGCTCATAACCCAAAGAGGAAATACTTAAATACATATTTTACTATTAAGAAAATGTACGAAATATATATTACATGGTGCAATTAAAATTACAAAACTCCTGTAAAGGAAAAAATTGTATTATCATGTGTTCTCAACTGAATTAATTTGGACTTTAAACCTCCTGCTAAGGATCCATGTCAGGTTTGTGACAGAATACAAAATAAACTTTTACAGGCAAGTGAAGAGGAAAAAAAGAACAATTGAATGTGAAAAGGAATTACACCTAAGAAAGGCAGAAAAGGCTAGAGAAAGTTTAAATGAAGATAATAAAAATGTTTTGATGATTACTATGTACTCGCTTTTGATCTGCAAAAAGCGTTAGCAATTCCTAAATTATCCACGTCTGTTGCCTACTACAAAAGGAGCCTATACGCTACGTTTTTGGTATTCACATGTTTAATAATGGCAAAGCTTTTATGTATGTCTGGCCAGAGACTAAAGGTTCAAGAGGTTCGCAGGAAATTAGCCCTTCCCTCAAAAAGCACTTAACTATCCATGCTAGTATTGTTAAAAATATTGTTACATATTCTGATAGTTGGGTGGATAAAATTGCAACATAAAATTTGTGTTAATGTTAATGAAACACCTGTAAAGCCAAAATGTAAAAACAGAAGTTACTGACCTAAACTTCTTGATGCCGGGACACAGTTACTTACCCAATGATTTAGATTTTACTTTCATTGAAAAAAAAAAAAGTAAAAAAGAGTAACAATATCTTCTCACCAAGGGATTGGTATAATATTATTATAGAATGCAGAAAGAATACCAAGTACTTTTTGACAGAAATGAACCATGAAGACTTTCTTTCAACATAACCTTTAGAAAAATCTATCACCAACAGAAAGAAAATTGCAGATGGGGAAACTGTGGATCGGTTACAAATGAGATGGATCCGACTTGAAAAAAAAAATCACTTTGTTCAAGTTCAAAACAAATCTCTTTCCTGATATGCCATTCCAGAAGACCAATATTAAGAAAGAGATACCACTGGTCAACCATTCACTAGCCTTGCTACGCTGCGCAAGATTTTTTTCTCCGACAACAAGGCCGACTTCTATGGCTAAAAAAAGGACATAATGGAGCTTCTGAAATTCATTCCGCCAGTGCATCACGACTATTATAAGGACCTAAAGACAGAGAGATGGAGCTCAGAACACCCAGCCAGTGATGATGAGTGCTATACATACTGAATAGGACAAAAGTTTGTTTAACACAATATATTATGATTTTTCATCATATGAGGTTTTATATTGTAAGTATTTTAAACAAGCTTACTTATGTAACTACTTGTAGTGTTCTGTTTTATACTTTTTTGTATAACAAAATGGACTTGAGCATAAACTTTGGTGAATATTTCTTTATACCTTCCAGTTGGCAATATGACTAACTCCACTTAAAATTGGTTTATTATAATACTTTGTAAGAAAAAAGGATTTTTCAAAGGGCTTTAAGAGGCTTATTGAACACGTTATAATTTTAGAAATGTGAACCACATATTAAAATTTAGTTCAAATTTAATGTGAATTGTTTCTAACTACGTACAATACTTTGATTTTATATAATATTGAAACTTTCTCTTGTGAAACTTACTTGTCTTTTTCGTCGAACGCGTTTCGGCGTCGTAATCGCCTTCGTCGTATTAGTTCTAAGCTGACGAAGGCGAATACGACGCCGATATTATATAAAGTGTAGTGCTGTGAAAGATGAGATGACCAAACAAGACGACTATAATACTTTGATCGTTGATATTGAAAATTTACTCCTGGTGGAGTTAATCGGGTTGACTTCTGAATGCCTCATATATAAAACCGGAATAATGTAAGGTTACTGGCAGAAAAATTAACCCACACAAAAGTAGATAGATCAAAATGAAGCCTTCTATCAGAATGCTTCTTGGGTCACTTGACCAAAGCCTTCTATAAAAGCCACTTGGGTCCGATTCAACAATGACAATTGAAGAGGTAGCTACATAATGTCTACTGTAGATGAATTAAAAAAAAAAAGATTCCACTTATCAACCAAACAGTAATTACACAAATAGTATGATTTTTATTATGTTCAAACGAATCATAATAATAATAATTTACATACATAATTAATAATCACAAAAATTAGCAACCATCAAATTCAAACTAACGTACATACAATATAAGAAATAATTGTCTTGTTGTTGCATCCTCTTCGTTCACTTTATTAATTTTAATAATATTTAATAATAATTCATTAGTGAAAGTTTTATAAAGAAATAATTATATTTAAAATAAGGAATATAGTAATTAATTTTCAATGTATTTTTTTGTTACATAAAATAGTCTGTCGACACTTATGTTATTGAAAATGCCAACTGTTTATTGGACATGGCAACAGATCTCTGTTGCTGAAACGTTTATATTATAACACTGGTTTAATAAAGTTCAAAACATGACTTCTAACAGAAAAAAAATTCATAAAAATTACATTTAGGCCTATTCCCTGCAAATTCTCTTCCTAATAGCAGACGACGCATACTTATAAACATACGTAATTACAACTTCCCTAAATTACGTATGTTAATTAGTAATTGTAAAATATCTTGTAGGAAAATTAAGCTTACCGCAACTGCTCGCAAAATTGGGGCGGTCTTTACATTTGCAGCCATAACCGCTTATTTTCCAAGCTTTTTGACCTCTACAAACTCCCTTCGACTGATTTCCGTATGGCAGGGAGATAAGCAGGGTGGCCACACACCGATAGTTAAAATACATTAAAATAAGTCCTTTTAGAACAGTAGTAAATTGAAAGTAAATACATAATATCGCATGATGAACGTAAAATAACAGAATTACTAGTTACAGCGTTCAATTACGGATGAACAATACTTACGTATTGCAAATATAAATTTACCGATATTTTAAAAGGTAAAACTTTTACGGTTTTTACTAATAAAAAGTTTTGTGTTCGGAGTCGTAGTGAAATAATTATATTTAAAAACCCCTAAATACCGAAAATAACAATTTGGCTTCTATTGTTTTTGTCAGTATAGTTTTGATTTTCAACTTCCTAGATATTATAATCGTCATTAACTCCTATCAGGTATTATAACCTCCTTAGCCTTAAACTAGTTTTATTATATGCATATAAAAGAATACTTAAATTTAGAATGTCTAAATTCAGGAATATTTAATACTTGATATTATATGAAGGAATCAGTCGTATGGAACAGTTTTTATTAGTTACGCAATAAAAATGTTTATAGTAGAGGCGTGAAACGAATGTATACACATTCTGTATTCTGACGATACCTAACTGACCAAGTTACTCTACTATATTTCGAATAGCCGAAATATTTGTAAACACCTTAGAACAGAAACACATACTGAACAACAACAACAAATACACTGATAAACTAATATATTGGCACAGGTATGTTGATGACATTTTACTCATCTACAATGGCAACAAAAGACAAATAGAAAATTTCCACAAATACATTAACACTATACACCATAAATTAAAATTCACACTTGAAATAGAACTAAATAATAACATAAACTTCTTAGACCTTACAATCACCAAAACAAACAACACACACACATACAAAATATACAGGAAACCCACCACATCAGACATGGTCATACATAACTCATCCAACCACCCAACTCAACACAAACATGCAGCTTTCAACTACATGCTCCATAGGCTCACTTCAATACCCCTAAACACACATGACTACCAAGATGAATTAAAAACAATCAAATATATAGCAGTCAAAAATGGATACAACCCCGAATTAATAAATAAACTACACAAACGAATCCTAAACACAAAAAGTAAAACACATTAGACCAACAGCACACAACCCAGCAAATATATAACACTTACATACTACAATTCCAATACACACAAAATTGCAAACACATTTAGGAAACACAATTATAAAGTAGCCTACAGAACCAACAACACCATTAGTAAACACATAAATAATACTAACAAAGACATTGACACATACAACAAAACAGGGGTTTATAAATTAAATTGTAATGATTGTCACCAATTCTACATCGGCCAGACGGGAAGATCTTTTTCTTCCAGATTTTCAGAACATTTAAAAGCCCTCACCACAAACTACATACATTCCACATTTGCCACACATTTACATAACGAAAACCACAGTTACACAAACACAGAACACAACATGGAAATATTACACTATTTACCTAAAAGTAGAAAACTAAACACAGCTGAACAATTTGGAATATACAGATATCACACACTACAACCAAACAACATATTAAATGAACAATTACATTATAAATCACATACACTATTCGATACACTGATCCAAACACACAATTTGAACCTCAGCGCCAATCCCTTCCCACCATCAACCCCCACCACACACACCAATACTCCATAACGGTTATTCTGTAATCGACATTCAGTATTACTCCCACTGAGGAAGAGGAACACCACCTCGAAACGTTTGGGGAAGTGACAACGAGTAGCAAGTTCATAAGTGAAAGTTTATATATATTAATAAATTTAATAAAGTGAACGAAGAGGATGAATCAACAAGATAATTATAAAGTTAAGAAGTTTTATTGCGCCTTTAATATTAAAATCATGCCGTTTGTATAATAGTTCCAGTTTACTCCAAAGTTTGTTTTCTTGTAAGAAAGGGTAATGCTGAATCACTCACTTGAATTATTCTTCCGGGAAGTTTTTAGAAAAAAGTGGAAATAAGTCATTGGACATCAATGAAGCTGGTTCTAGGTGGGCTGTGTAAGTAAACCTATCTTTTACATTAGTTATAACGATGTCACATACTTCTTTTGCATCCACTATTCTAGTGCTGCATCCAACAAGTTGTCCCTTTTTCTTGGTTGCTCAGGGAACTCTTAATTTATTTGTGTTTCTATTTCATTTATTTTCTCCCTCTCTTTCTGCATCTCATTTTCAAAAATTCCGATGTCACTTTGCCACATTACACTGTCTTTGTTCCTCTCTGTAGTTGTTGGTACAGTATGTCCACATGGGATAGAATTCTATGGGAAAAAGTTAGCCAGAACATGAAATTTTGGTCCTGAAGAGCCCTTTTGTGACCACTTGCCTCATTAACTGTCTGTTTGTACACTTTTCTTCCAATTTATATCGGTTTTCGTACACAATATTGACTGTACGAATGTTGTAAATCCATCTTGTTATAGAAACTCTGGGTAACCTGGCTTGCACTACTTCCTCCAAAATGTCCATTTGTAGAGATAAGTGTGAAAAAAATGCTGGAATGGCAGACAGATTTGAGAAAAAACTCTTTAACATTTTGTTGTTTATACTTGTTGCTTTTCCTAGCAAATTAAGTTGATGAGCGTAACAGTGTATAAAACATGCGAACGGATACACTTCTCTAATTTTTGCTTGTACACCTCCAACAGAATCACACATAACATTAGCACCTTCATAAGTCTGAGCTATTAACTTGTCCTTTGATGTGTGCAGAAGAGGATTGATGTTGTCCATTATGCACTTTGGTAAGGTTTCTGCACATTTACCTTTAGGACTGAAAAATCCCCAAAACCTTTTGTATACCAACCCCTTAAACACGTACCTAAAAACTAATACCATTTGACAGTGGTTTGTCACATCAGTTGTCTCATCACATTCGACTGCCACAAATTCATAAGCTTGTATCTCTTTTTCTATTTCTTCCATGCAGACACTATGCATACAGTCTAATATATATAATTCCATATTGTTTTAGATGTACCTTTGAATACAGTGGTCGATTCTAAATGGTCTTTTATTGATGAATGCAGCTCCACAGTAAAATTAATTAAACCTTTATATACCCCCAGATTTGTAGACGATGCTGATTCGTCATGAACTCTTAGAGACAACTCAAAAACACTACAGAATTTGACACATGAAATTAGCTGTTTTAAAATATGTCTGTTTTTGCTGACTTGAATATTGTGCTTTTCAATGTTGTGTCTAAATAGTGAGTTCAGACTAGACAGTATGTTTACTTTAACTACAAAGAAAGATCACCAACACTATTCATGTGACTGATGGATATTTCATGCTTCTTAACTTTTCCTGTAAGATGTTTTATATCATTAACCCCTTTTACAGTCCACAAGCAATCACCACTGTCTCTGGAAGAAAATAAAATACATGGAAAACAGAACAAAGATTTATGAATGTCACAACCACAGATCTAGTCATTTTTTTGGTATACATCTTTCAAAACCAGTTGCCTTCTGAAAACACGATTATCACTTTTCTTATTTCTGTTTGCATCATGCAGAATTCAGGAGTTTGCCTACCTACTGACTTTAGTTCAATTTTTGATAAGAGTTAATCTTTCAAAAGTTATTGTTTTAAGCACCTGCACTGAATCATCAGTGTTGGATAAAATGCTAAAACAAAACCTAATAATTCGACACTACAATATTTCCCTAAATTGTTCATGAAGCTATTAAAAAAACACAAAAACTCATAACCCAAACACTAAGTAAATGCCTCCTCTGAATTAACTATGCCAGAGAAACTCTAAATACTAAAAAGAGAGAATATCATATTATCAGTACTCTGTGAGTTGTTGTACTGAGTGAATCATGCCACTTTCTGCTCAACGTGGCATGGCAACAGTCACGCCGGTTGACAGTGTAAATGCCACATATAAGCTTACAAGTTCATTCAACTTTGGACAGAGTGGGGGCAATGGAGAAATGGGCACAATTGTTACAGCGCCGTGATCAGTGGCAGCTCGTACAGGGAGGGCAAAAGGGCGCAGCCCTCCCACTAAATTTGCAAATTAAACTTGTCAATAATATAACTATTATGTGTAGTATCCTTATATGATATATATTTTTGGGCGACTAATAGTGGTCACCCGATGTTTTTGGCATGGTCCCGCAGCCGGACGCTAATACGACAGCCCTCCCTGCATAGGCGGGTCTTGTGGGGAGCAGGGAAAGAGGACGTGTACACATCTATGCTTTTAAATTAGCGGTAGCCATAATAGGGAGGACTCTGCCCACTGTCTGATTTCGCGGCTCTTTTCATAGAGAACTGGAGCGTTGTTCAAAACTTCTCTGTTGCTGTTTAAAGTGCATATATTTTCTCTTGTATTTTATATAGTTTTGATTGTATTCTTGTTGTACTTTTTGTGTAAACGTAATGTTCTAATAATTTATTCTTTATTAGGAAGTGTATTCTGTGTAGGCCTGAGCCTGTGTGTTCGTGCATATTTGTTAGAAAAAAAAATGGCTATGAATTCAGTAAATAATATTAAACGTTTGATTATTTCAAATTCACTTACTTACGAAAAAAAAATTAGAACTAAAAAAATTAAGGCCACCAAAACCCAATTTAGATATCACACAACAAAATTATAAAACGGACAGGCCAGCATCAAGTAAAAAAAACTACACAAGAAAATTTAATAGAAACTGTTACTTACATGCTGACTGGATATGTGGATGTGAGGTGATGAATTCCTTTTTTTGTTATGTATGTTTGGTGATGAACCTAAACAGTGATTCAGCCTGGACTGAAAATGGAATTAAGGACTTGAAACATTTGGGAGAAAAAAATTAAAAAACATAAAATTAGTGAAACTCATATGAACAATTGTAGTGAATATTCATTGTTAGGAAAAGTCAGTATTAGTTGCCAGTTAGAGAGTGCATATAGATTAAAAATTAAACAACATAATGAATAAGTCTCTACGAACAAATACATCCTAAGTAAGTTAATTGACTGTGCAAAGTTTTGTGGAATATTTGAACTAGCTTTAAGGGGACATGATGAAACAAACACATCTGAGAATCCAGGTATTTTTAGGGGCTTAGTAAATTTAATGCCAGGCCTAGATAGCACCTTAAGAGAGCATATTGAAAAAACAAACAATAGGGTTTTCATTGGTCTTTCTAAAACAATTCAAAATGAAATTTTGGATTATATTTATGCAGTATGGATTGGACTAATAAAAAAAGAAAGAAATGAAACTGACTACATTTCAATTGAAACAGATGAAACCATGGATTGTGTCACTCTGTCACAAATGGTGTTAGTTGTGAGGTATGAATTGAATGGAAAATGACAAGAGAGATTTATCAGTTTTGTCAGTCCACAAGATCACTCCGCTGAAGGTATTAGTAATACTATTTTTGAAGAATTGGCAAAATTAGAACTTGATAAGATGCCTAGTAAAATTATTGCACAAAGTTACGATGGGGTAGCAGTAATGAGTGGAAAACATAACGGTGTTCAAGCAAAGGTTAAAGCCATGTACAAGAATGCCCAGTATATACACTGCTATGCCCATCAACTAAACTTAATTATTGATCACGCTGCATCACAAAACAAGCAAGTACAAATATTTTTCTGTAATTTAGATGGCTTTACAACATTTTTTTCAAGATCTTCCAAACAAACTGAACTGCCATACTTGATGAAGTAGTAAAGAAACGTCTCCCAAAATGTTCTAATACCAGGTGGAATTTTAAATCCCGTTGTGTGACGACAGTATTTATTCATAAAAATTACATTTCCGCTGCTCTTGAAAAAATCATATATGATGACGAGAGTTCAAAAAGCATTAGGACTGAAAAACAGATTAAATAATGATGATTTTAATTTTTGGTTAACATTTTTCAACAAAATTATGCCAGCCTGTGACATTTTGTTTAATCAATTACAGCAAGTAGAAATTGACAGTTTTAAAACACACCAGTATGTTGCCTCATTCAAGTCACATATTCGAAATGTCAGAGATTATATTGATTTTGATGCCAGTCTGTCTGCAACAGATGATTTTGAAGAATTATGTCAAAATCCAAAAAAGTCACGTTTTGATGAAAGCAAGAAGACTGGAGCTAAAGAAGTTTGTGACATAATAGTTACCAACATAGACGACAGATTTTCATTTTCAGACCATTTAGCAATAGCAGTTTTGTTGCAACAAACCCTGTTTTCTAACATCAGCTTATCTTTCCAGAAACACAGTTACAAATTGCTGCTAAACAATTTAATTTAAATGAAACTGCATTAAGACATGAACTGGTAGTTCTATACAGCAGGCCTGACTTCACAAAAGCAACTGGCGCATTGGTTCTACTCAATTTTGTATATGAAAACAATCTAGTTACTGTTTTTCCCAAACTGGTAAAACTATTAAAAATTATTTGTACAATCTCTATGACTACAGCAGAAAGTGAACGATGTTTCTCAACTCTCAAATGCATTAAAACATTTACACGTAATACAATGAAAGAGGACAGACTAAGTGCTCTAGGAATGTGTTCAGTAGAAGAAAAAAAATGTCAGAAATAACTCCTAACTTCAATGAATTAGTTATAAACATTCTACCAAGCAATTTTGAGAATGGATTTCATGGTCAAGCAAATAAACTAATCCAAGGTAGGGAACAAATATATTTTATTTAGTAATCCATGCATTTAATAATATATAATTTATGAAGTATTTAAGTTTAGGAACGTGAACTGTTTAGGGTTATAAATAATTTCAGTTTCAAACACTGTTTAAATATTGGTAGTTTGCAAGGTAGATTTTTAATATTAACAATACTTTTAGTAGTAAAGCAAAAGGTTCAATTTTACAATTATTTCATGATAATAGCAATAATTTAGTTTCTACTGGTGACGTTTGTTACATATGGGTCCAAAAAATCCCCCCTCCACCCGTCTTAACATTACCAGCCGCCACTGGCTGTGATGCATGCTGTTCCGATAACAATTCTGCTATTACCTAACACGAAAACATTTTCTTGTCTGAAGTATTAAAGAAAGATATAAAACTTTCTACAAGTAGTGATAATGTATTGTTTAATGGTGTGATTTAAACTGGGGGGCGCACACTTAACGCACTAAGAAGGAGCCGCCCCTGGTAATGTTAGCTAGCTAAAGCAGTTGTTACAGCAATTGACCCCCAAAAATGCTAATGGATATAACATCTCTATGGTACTGGATTTAGATTGTGGGCCATAATTGACTTTACAAATGCATACTGCGCTAAAAACTTAAGTCAAATAATTACGGTACTTTCATTTTCACTTTGGTAGAGTACTCTTGAGTCTGACAACTGAAACTAGTTAAATTAATATTGATAGTTCAATATACATTATAACCTAACCTAACACATTACGTCAACATGGTAACAAGAATATCAAGTGTTCTGATTTAGTCAGTTCTTTTTTGCATGTGTATGGCCAATTATTTTATGACATATTTAATTGACAGTTTAAAAAATGCCTGTGACTATGGGCAAAAGAGAGCAGCAATATACCAGATTAGTGTTACTTTATTTTCTTTTTTACAAAGAAAAAAAAATGAGTCTTGAGAAGTTTTTTTTTTTTTGGATGCTGAATCTGTAGTCACTACAAGATATGAGAAATTAAGTCCCCATCAGTGTTTTACCAACCAATTTCAATGAAATTAAGGAGCGGAAAGGATGGGATGCATCTCTAACAGCCCCTCCCTCACACTCAATCGTGAACTTCACCTTCAAAAGGTATATTCTTATTACTGCAAAGGCATTGACATCTGAGTGACTCCTAGTATACAGAGTTACATACCTACTTTGTCAAGTAGTCCTTAGAGGGTAGATGAGCAGTTATAGAAAAATATTCCCCACCCTCAAAATATTTCCAGTATTTATGGATACTTTTGTTATTATGGGATAGTCATTTAATATGATGTTATTTTTGAGTCACTTTATCTATGAAAATGAGGTACTTTATTCTTATAACGAAACTGAACTATGCAGATAATCATCCCTCCTCGACCAATCCCCACCATTAATGATATTTACACTTTCATAGAGTAATAGTTTTATCATATGTAATTGCTAAGGTATCTTATCATTCAAAACTAAATACTCATAATTTACTTGATATCTGCAAAGTAATTTTTCAAAAATCACCCCTCCCTCTTCATATAGATATATCATTTACCATTTTACAGTGGATTAATGACTTCATTTTCGGGGCACTTATTTATCAAAATTAAGAACTTTACTCTTATTAAAACACAAAACAATGCAGGTAAACTACCCTTCCCCCTTAACTGAACAACCCCATTTTTTATATTTACACTTTTGATGAGTAATAGTTTCATTATATGTAATTACTAAGGTACCTTATCCAACTACCCTTTTTATTTATAGATATTTCACCTACCTTTCTGCAATGGATTATTATGACCTTCTTTTCAGGATAATTTATTCATTAAAATCAAGTACTTTAGTCTTGCTATCCTATGCTTACATTCTGCCTGATGCCATAGTTACATGTGGAAAAATTTAAACATGCAGCTGTACAAAATTCAAATGTTGCAAACTTTGAGTGACAATGATAAAGTAAACCGTGTGACTTTTTGCCACCAGTTCTCGTATGTCATAAATAATAACGTAGACGTTATACACAATACGCTAATGACTAATGAAACGGGCAGATATGAAAATAAACAAACCTTTGGTATTGAGAGCCACATAACATTCGACAACCACTGCACACTGTTAAACTTACTGCAGTAGCTTCCTTTGGAATAATCACCTTACTTCTTTGAGGATGGGAATGGGAATTCCAGTATTGTCACATCCGAGCAATATGTCCAAATGATTAACGAATTTTTGTCTCCCCAAGTTGCAGGAAAGTCTAAAATCACACCAAACAATATGGGGAGCAACCAGCCATAGGGCTAGGTGATTAATGGATGCAGTTTAACGAGTTACCTTCAGGAGTGGCAACATTCCATGACCTGCGAAATTAGGAGCATGCCATTTATTCTACTGGGGATATGTTGAGAGTAAGGTTTGTACTCCCATGAAACAATCAAAGTTGGTGTAATTTCTGTTCACATGTACACTGCATAATGGAAAACATAAAAACTCAACTTCAAAATTGTGTGAGTTGAAATTGTCTGACACGTTCGGGGCGTAGTTTCTGCATCTATTTAAATGCTATTATGTATGCTTTCAATTTAGTGTAAATGCCAATTTTACAATCCATAAATAAAAGCAACTGAATTTTTAAAGTCACCCGTATCACTGACTGATCCTGTATTTTAAGAATTATTTTTTACTAATGTTTACAGGGATTTCATCGTAGTGGACATCGCAGTATGTTATATTTCCTAAAAACCCAAATTACAGCACTTATTTCTCACTATTTGTATACAGTAGAACCTCGCTAATCCGTCACCTGTGGGACTGGGGGTATGGTCGGAACGCAAAAAAGTCGGATTATCAGAAGAATACAAAATGTTATTATTTCATTAAATGAGACAGTCTAAAATAAAATAAAACTTATACAGTAGGCTAGCAGGCTATATGATTGGTTATGTACAATAAAGGATAATATGTACAGTATGTACACACAGTATTAAAAGTGTAAAAAAATATTTGTAAACACTAAAACTGTCACCAATTACTACGTACACCAATTCACACAGGACGAGTAATTAGCACGCACTAGTAACGAACCGTGCTTACACTGAAACAAAGTGTAAATGAATTGGCTCTATCTATTGCGAGAGCGCCCGCAATTCTAGATATGGAGTTCCACAAATTTGATGTTTTGAACAGTGTTGGCTCGATGTTTTCGATTTGCCAGAGCTCGAACTTCAGGACCGCAGAGATGTAGATATAACAACAGCTCAACACTCTTCATACCCAACACAGTTTAGCCACCAAGTGTAGTACCCTACTTTTATTTTCATGTTTATCACGGCGACTTGACATTATTATGACCTGGTGTAGGCTAGACATTACAGTATCTGTTTATTCAGGTGCAGTCATGTAGTGCAATTCTGTCAGCTTGAGACTAAACTATAACGATTAGTCACTCTTATTTGAATAGCAGTATGGTACAATAAGTGGATATTGCAAAATGCTTATTATATCATTGTGTATGGGTGGTCATAATTATTGTTTGTGACAGGTGGAAGGAACTATAATTTTTGACACGACCTCTTATAAACTTTTATTGAAAGCAATTATAATTGCGGTTGTAATGAAACACCAGATTTGACATCATATCGTAAGCAAAAACAAAACTCGAGAAATGTGGCATAGCACTGAAACGAGAGTAAGAAAAAATTCGGAAGATTTACACCAAATTTCGTATTTTCTGGAACATTAAAAAAATCGCAAGGTCTTCCAAAATTTCGGAAGACCTGGCAACACTGCGCACTAGACACTAGATGCCGGCTCACTGAGGCAGCAAAACAACTGACAAGTATGTAAAAACAAGCTGGTGAGTCATCAACAAGTCGGTGCCTGAGCCGTGGTCGGACCAACAGGAGCGTCGGACCAGCCGGGGGTCGGACTAGAGAGGTTTTACTGTAATAGTAAGCATTTAGAAAAGAAAACATTTTTTTTCTTGTAATTGTTAATAACAATAAGTTGTCTGTTTCTAAGCAATTGATAGATATTAAATGAAATTATTTAATTTAGTTCAAACTGGCAACGATAACAGATGTGTCCTGTTGGTGTCTCTGCAGATAAATTCAGCTTGTGGCTCCTTTACCCCCTGTGAAATACTCCAGGTAATGGAATTTTTGCTACTCTGATTGTCACAATTAGGATACGGGCATCACACTCACATACAACCATTTGGGGGACACATGTCCTGTGTTAGTCTGCGTGTTGGGAGTCGGTACAAGTGCGCACCTTGCATTGACTTCAACACGCACTCTGGTAAGCGCAGGTATGGGTTGCCCGCGCGTACAGACTCGCACCACACCGCTGAGCCGACACATGTCCTGGAATGCAGTCTGCGTGTTGGGGGTCACTGCAAGCGCGCGCCTTGCATTGCCTCCAGCACACACTCTGGTACGTCGCACGCATGTGCGCTCATGGTGTACACACATGCTTCGTTGTTTTAATCGTGGCACTCATAGTAGTAAAATTTTGCAACTGGAGTATGTTTGCAATGGGCAAATTCAGCGAGGGTTGAATTTATTGTAGAGACAACATACAAAACATGTTACATGTTCTGGACTATAATTTGACAAAATAAATATATATACATTTCTGGTTGATGAATATGTCCACCATGTTGGACTTATAATAAATGTATTAACAGAAACTACAAATTTGAGTTTTCTTGTTACTTAATTTAATGTATTTCAGTAATTAATAGTTTTCATATTCTTTAATAAATTTGTAAAAAATTCGTTAATATATTTAATTTTTTGTTGTTGGTGTTGCTCCTATAATAGAAGGTGGTTTCGTACAATGTAGGCAAAGGCTTAACTTTAACACTTGGAAGTTAACTTTACGTTAAATTACATATTTTTAGTTTTCCTCTTATTCTTCTCCTCAACCCAGAGGTTAGTGGGCTTACAATTTCTTCCTTTACGTAGACAGCCTTTTGATACCACATGCCTTCTTCCTTTTCCTACCCGAACCATGTAGTCCCACCTGGGCCTTGGCCTTCCCCTCCCACTACGCCCTTATCGGGGCAGCAAAACAGTTTGAACCTCATAGCAGGTGCCCATCAAACTTTCAACTTTTCCTTTCCACAGTTGATCCAATCAACATTTCTTTTTTTAATTTTATAAGCACATGAGTGCATAAAAGTCTCCTTTCTGTACTTACTCTAATACTGTCTTCTCATTTCAACCTGGAGCGGTCGTGGCGTAGTGGCTATCATGTGATGCTGCTACGCTGTCGTTGTGGGTTCAATTCCCACCAGGGGCCATCTGATTTAGATACGACCGTTCCCCCTCGCAAGGTAATGGCAACCCAGCGAGTGGTATCCTGCCTAGTATAAACCCTCCCCTCCAAAAAAAAAAATTGCCGTTCGGATCCGGCGTTAAACTGTAGGTCCCATATACCTGTGAGAGACTCAGTAACACACGCACCACGGGTATATGCGGGGAGGCTACTAACCAGTCGAAAGACTGAAGGACTACGAACTGACTGAACATTTCAACCTGGGTCTGCCTCTTCTTTTACCTTCTGGTTTTGCTTCCCACGCTCTTCTGGGGTATCTTTCATTTTCTATTCTACAGATGAGGCTAAGACATCTCAACTGTGAGCTTTGTATCATATCAATTAGAGGGATCATCTTGAAATTCCTGCGGGTAGTGAGGCTTCGTATTATATGTTACTATTTTAACAAAATATTTAATTTCATTTGCATACTTACACCGACTGTCACTTGGTGGAGTCTTAGTAACAACTTTTTCTACATTTATTCTGAAGAAACCTGTACGCCTTCCAGAATGAATTCATGAAATGTGCTATCCACCTCAACTGAATTTTCACTAAACAATTCCAAATCTTATCAGAATGTATATGTCAAACAACTACTATCGTTAGAACTTATCACACAACATTTAAACTACTAAACAATCTGTAAACATGTTTAAGAGTAAGGTAAACTATTACACTAAACACAAACTTAAGCGTACTCGAGATTCATTTACTAACAAGCGTGGACCGCAAACAAAAAAACCACAATCTTCTACAAAGTTAAATACAACTACAGAAAAACTATATAAAAAGAACCATTACTTACCCTCTAAGCCCACTGGACAGAACCAAGAAGCACCACCATTGACACTTAAGGCTGTTCATTGTGTTAAACTTAGATATAGTGTACTAGCTGAAGTACCCGTTCTACGGTGGCAAGCATTTTTATTAGCACATATTTAATTATTTATTGGCATATATTAAATACATTTAATTACATATTGGCTATGCAATTTAATTATTGGGCGAAAACTTCTTTGTAGACCACATTTTTGGTGTAAACTCTGTGGTCTTTCTTTAAGTTGCCTTGTTGGTCAGTTCCTAAGACTTTTACCTTGACTTGCTGAAAGGACTTTGTTCTTGAAAATGCAACATAAAGTTGTCTATGACTGAATACTGGAGATGGCAAATAAATACCAACTGAATCCAGTGTTTGCCCTTGGCTTTTGTTGATGGCCATAGCAAAAGCAAGTCTAAATGGAAACTGTTTTCGTCTTAATGTAAAGGGAAGGTCAGGGTCACTGGGTGCAAGAATAACTCTTGGAATAAATACCCTGGTACCTTTAAAAGATCCGGTCAGGATTTCACAGTCAATGACTTTTGACATCATTTGCTTGATGACCATTCTGGTGCCATTGCAAAGACCTCTTGTTGAGTCAAGGTTTCGTAGCAACATTACTACTGCACCAACTTTCAAGTTAAGTCTATGAGGAGGCATACCTCCAGGTGTTAAGCTGTTCAAAAACTCCATTGGATAGTTTGCTGCCTCCTCGGCATTTGCACTGTCTTGCTGAATAGAATCTATGCTGGTATAGCATTTCAATTCAGATTGAATTCGTCTAAGGACATTTTCATTAAGTTCAAGTGACTCGTGGTTTTTTAGTCAGGATTGTACGGTTAGCAATGCTGTCATCTCCTGATTGGATGACCTCAGGAAAGTCAGCAGCAACAATACATCCATTTTCAATCCAGACTGGAGGAATTTCAAAGATGCCTTCCTCTAATCCAGGCTCTTGGAGTTTTCCATTCCCAAGTTTTAAAAGCCAATCCGAAAAGCCTCGGTGTTCTGATGGGGGATTGTCCTCATTGGCATGCATGTTTTGGTCTAACTTTAGGACCTGAATTTTTTCCAACACTTACTATTCTTCATGCATGAAGAAAGTATTTCAGTTCTGCTGCTATGTGGAACAACAGGGAGAGTTTGTCTAAAATCTCCACCA
This sequence comes from Magicicada septendecula, assembly GCA_034769895.1. NCBI lineage: Eukaryota > Metazoa > Arthropoda > Insecta > Hemiptera > Cicadidae > Magicicada > Magicicada septendecula. Next base: position 93,641,288 of record CM068368.1, read on the forward strand.
AAAAGAAAGACCACACCTCCAAATGGTTTTTTAGAAGGTACTTTTGGATCTTCAGCTAAGAGTTCTTTATACAGTGTGTCAACTGCATTTACTCCATGTGCTGGGGCCATTGAAGCTTCATCCCAGATTATCACTTTGGCCTTTTCCAGTTCATTTGCCGTATTAGTCCCATGTCGAACATTACAGGTTGATGTTTCATTTATTGGAATACGCAGCTTGAAACGACTGTGGGAAGTTCTGCCTCCCTCAAGCAAAGTTGCTGCTATGCCTGTAAATGCACATGGCAAGACTAATTCATTTTTGCTACGCACATAGTGCATGATTATGTTGTAAAGGAAGGTTTTACCACTTCCGCCAGGTCCATCAATAAAGAATAGACGTTTGGGTAAGTTAGGGTTTTCAATTGCTTCCCTGATTTTGTCGAAAGGCCTTCTTTGCTCTGGGTTGAGCATTTGAAACTTTTCTTCGAACATGGTTTTTTTGGCAATTGGATCGTAATATTTTCCAGAATGGATTGGCTCGTCATAGCTGCCAACTGGAAGTTCTAGGCCAAAATCTACCAATGACTTTCCATGTGTTCGAAGGACAGATTCAATTTCTTTAAGCGTCAAATAGAGAGCTTTTTCTCCATCAGGAAAGCGTCTCTTATAGTCTTGCATAAGATTGTCCTTATGTCTGTCGAATAATGCTGCTGCATCCGACGGCTCACACACGATACAAATAAATGCAAACAACTGCCTAAGTTGTACTGGCATTTGATGGGTTGCAGCTTCTGTTAGGCAAGTATCCCATTCTGAGTCATCATCAGTTAATCCCCTTGCAATGCATGCTTCTTGGAAAGTTGCCAAGGGGGTAGGATTTCCTTCGACCGTTGTTAGGTCCTCGAAAGATGTTGCTCCTCTAACATTGAGAAGGAGAATTCGGAGGAACCATTTTTCTCTATCCGTGGGACTTACAGCAAACATTCTGCCAACTGTAGTTTCATGTCCTCTAAGACGTGGTTTCCATTTAGAATTTTTGTCATCCCAGGTATAGTGTTCGGGAATTTCAATATATAAATACTCTCGGGCATTAGGGTCTTCCTGATTAAGTTTAAACCAAGCCAGAAGTTTGGACTTGGTGGCTTTTTGCTGTACAGCTTCAGCTTCCTTGGCTGGTATAAAACATATTGTATGCTTGTCCTCAAGGTGGACATTAATCTTTCCACATGATCAGTTTGGTGGTGCATTTTGTATTCCCTGAGCCTCCAGCATGCTTCAGGTGCACTTACATATCGGGTCTCCAAGTAATATTTTACTTCGTCCCATTCAATAGTAGCTTCCTGTTCTGTGGGAACAGTAACAAATTGAATATTTGCACAGTCATGCCCCTTGTAAACGTATTTGAAGAGGTATTTAACACTTTGAATTGAGCTACAAATCTCTACGTTAATGTGGGCGTTGTATTTCAGAGACAGGTATGGGTTGTATGGCACCACCCATCTGTTATCCACTTTGTTTCCCCCAAGTTCAACAAAGTTACCATCATCTCGGCGTTGATATTTTGGGTAACCATTGACATTGCTGTTGGTCTCGGCACAGAAATCTTTTGGGAATTCTTCTGTGCATTTGCCGTTTTCCATACACGGTGCGTTTGGATTTAATGGACCACATGGGCCGTGTATCATACAGGATTTTACAATTTCATGTAGCCTCGGGTGGGCATCTTTATCAGGGAGTTCTGCACAGACAATTTTGTCAATTCTTTCATTCTCCCAGACTTTGTCTTCCAGGGCCATGAATATGTGCAATATGAACAATGTGCCCATATGGTAGACCACGTTTTTGGAACTCAATCACGTGGAGCATAGCCCTAACACATCCAGATCTATGGTGTTTGGTTAAGTCTTCAAGTAGCAATTTCAGTTTCATTAAAAACTATAGGAACGGATTCGATGCCGGTAAATATCATTTGTTTATTTACTTGTTACTATGGTAACATACCGATGACAGACACACTACCTAGCGCGTTATATTATAGATACTACTATATAAAATTATTGTAGATATAGTGTTTGTTCAAACTGTGAATTACTTTGCTCTTCTGTGATTATATGCACTCACATCTTATCTCTTTCATATTTTATCTTAGTAAAAAAAGCATTCACATTCTTCACAGTTTTTGTAAACACTACATTATACATGTAATTTATTTTCTCTTGCAGTACCAGAAAATAAAATTTTATGATTAACTTTTTATTTAATATGACATAGTACTGTACGTATAGTTACAATGGTGATCAAACATTATATTATTTGCAACCCTCGAAAATTGCACTCGCCCACTTGCCAGTGGCGAGTGGGTTTTGACTGAAAAAAAGGAGAAAAGAGGAGAGAAAGAATGAAAAATGGAAAAAAGAAAGACGTCTATTAAACCAAAACACGTCATGTTTTTGTTTTAGTAAAGGCGCGTGTTGAAGTCATAGGCTGTCAGTTAGCTGTCACCGTGTGAATTTTATAAACAAAACTGCTCTGTTGGATATAAACATCTTAAAACACGTTGAACAAAATAGTGTTGCTGAGAGAGGGGAGCGGAAATTTCACGCCATTCTGCACGGGCCGCCGGCCTTTGTCACTCCTTCCAAGTTGTACAGTCTGCTTATTATTGTTGAGTTGACTGGATGTGTTACGTGTGTGATTTATTGTTTCGTGTATTAAGAGTATTCTCAATTTCTAAGATCGTGTTCAGCATGTATTTTATTTTTCGTGTGTTATTTTATTCATAATGAAACAGATTAAACTTAATTATTTCTTTAAAAAAAAGTTCTACTGTCAGTACGACGAAGCCTAGTGAGTCTGCGAGTGCGACGTCTACTGCTAGAGATGTAAGTGCCGGGCCTAGTAGGGAAACTGAAATGCCTACTGTGGAAAACGCGAGTTCTAGTGGACTTAGGCCTACTCACGGTTCCTCTGGGAAACGAAAATTTCAAAGAGCTTGGCTGGATATCTTCCCCTGGCTAGCTTACGATTCCGACTGCGCAAAATGTACTATCTGCGCTAAATACCCTCAAAACCTCAAAATAGTGACCCAAAATGGGTAGCAGGATTTTCTGGTTCCATGAAAAAGGAAACTTTTGTGTTTCATGGTAAAAGCCTAGTACATATGGACAATTTAACGCAGTTTGAAGTAGAGTCAGAACCAGGAAAAGCTCCTCTTGCCAAATGTACCGTATTTTCGCGTGTACCACGCGCCCTCGTGTAACACGCGCACCCCTTATTTTTAGGTCCTACAAAAAAAAAAAAAAAAAATCGCGTATTCAAAAATGTGAAAAAAAATCATATACCGGTATTTGGAATAGTATTACCATATATCTATTGTAAGGGAAAAACTGTAATAACTAATGAAATAAACGTCAAGTTACTTTTTTTGTTACACTAACTTACGGATTTATTTTTTATTACAAGTAAAAAATGTATGTTTATTACAATGAAAATTAATATTTATTACAACTAGATACAGTAATTAGAAGCGAAGGTTACAGCAATCGTTACAGAACCAGCCGTAATTGTAAATTCGGGTTTGCCAACCTAAAGAAAATTAAGAGTGCATTAGAACAGTACATCAATGAAAACGAACACAGTTATAAACCCAAGGGATACCGGTATGTTTGATGTAGTTTATGAAAATTTTTTACTAGTGTCTTACCTGATTTTCATTCGTCGTTGCTACTGTCGAATGGGGAGTCTTCATCAGAAGCAGACGCTGCCTCATCTTCACTAACGAACAGTTTATCGTCTTCACTGCCATCCAAGGCGTTGGAAATGCCAGTTTTTTTGAAACTTTTCTTTATTAAGTCTTCTGGTATACTGTCCCATGCTTTGATGATCCAACTGCAGATCAGCGTCAGTGATGGCCTTCGGAGTCTTCCTGTCGGCGTCAGCTCGTGTGGTGCAGTACTCATCCACTGGGTGTACATTTTTTTTAACTGGCACTTGAAGGGCTTATTTATGCACACATCAAGTGGCTGGAGCATCGAAGTCATTCCACCTGGAATAATCACTTGTTCAGTCTTTGTTTCTGATAAAACTTTCTTAACGTCGTCAGTCAGATGGCCACGAAAACTATCCATAACAAGCATCCCTGGGCGTTTTAATAATGCTCCAGGTCGCCGATTCCAAACGCGCTTTATCCAGTCAAGCACTAACTCATTGTCCATCCACTCTTTTTCTTGAGCTTTCATTATCAAACCTGGTGGGAAACTTTCATTTTTTGGAAGGTTTTTCCGCTTCAAGATTACATAAGGAGGCAGTTTCTTTCCATCGGCTAAAACAGTAAGCATTACAGTGCACCGTTGTTTCTCGCAACCAGCTGTACGAATTTTTACAGTTTTGTCACCAACTTTATTTACTGTCGTATCCACAGGCATCTCGAAATAAACTGGAGTTTGATCCGCGTTGCCGATCTGGCATAGTGGATAATTGTTCAGTTTTCTTAACTGAATTACGTAACGCTGAAAACACAAGAGTTTATCAGTGTACGCCTCTGGTAAACGTTGAGATATCGTTGTTTTCCGTCGAACAGAAAGGTTACTTCTTTTAAAAAACCTTTGAAGCCATCCCCTGCTTGCTTTAAACTCATTTATGTTAATATTCAGCTCCTTCGCAATCTTAATTGCCTCTATTTGGCACATTTCTGTGGAAACAGCATAACCATATTGACGCTTATCATCTATAAACGCTGTAAGTTTAACTTCTAGTTGAGGATATTTTGCAGCTTTACCTCGAAAAGCTCTTTTCTTTAAAGGAGCTTCCGTTAATTTTTCTTTTTTCTTACGCCAGTCTCTGATACACGATTCCGGCACATCGTATATTCGGCCCGCTGCTCTATTTCCTATTACCTCTGCTTCGTTTATAATTTTTAACTTCTCTCCGGCAGTAAACGAACGCAATCTTTTCCCACATTCCATTGTAAAACGAAACAACACCTTGATAAATTAAAAGAACACAAAACACAAACGAAGACAAATTGTTTAAAATGATATGATACAGTACGATATACCGTAGTAATTACGATTGCCGTAAATTCGATATTGAATAACGTAAATACCGTAACACAATAAACATTTGGTGAATACCGTAAAACACTTCAAAACACAGCTTACGTTTTCACAAACCGGTACAGAACGAACCGAATTTTAACAGTAGACTGTTAGAAACACTATGAAATGCTACCTGCTATTTTGCAGTGGGGGTTGAAAGTGTTGTCTGTGCAATGCTTTAGTCAAGGTCAATATCCGCCCGATGTACGGTACATAGTAGTGACTGAGGTTTGAACAGGAATTGCGGTAGCATAAGGTCAATGACCACTCTGATGAAGATTGGCAAGTTAGTTTCCTCGTGTAACACTCGCACCCCATTTCTACGAAATATTTTTTGGTAAAAAAGGTGCGCGTGGTACACGCGAAAATACGGTATTAAGAAAATAGAGTCTTCTATGTTTGAGCATCTAACAACTTTATTCAACATAGCCTATTTTATAGGCATCAATGAAAAACCATTTACCGACTTCCCTAAGCAAGTTGCCCTTGCAACTAAATTAGGTGTAAATGTGGAGACAAAACAATATGTAAATGATAAAAACTGCCAAGTTTTCATTAATTTTATTGCTAAACAGTTACAAGAAGATGTGGTTCAAAAATTAAAAAATGCTCAGTGTTTCAGTATTTTGATTGATGGTTCCATGGACCGAAGTGCTGAGGAACATGTGATTGTTTATGCTCATTATGTGTGTGAAGGGGAGATAAGAGAAGACCTTTTAGGCCTTGTGCCTCTCGAGAGCGGTAGGGCAGAGTCGTATTTCACTGCTGTTACTGGGCTCTTGGATAACTTAGGGCTTGATTGGAGAAGAGAAAAGTACATGGTTAGTGTGGGAACTAACGGGGCGTCGTCTATGATTGGCTCCAAGTCAGGTTTCGTACTTCGTTTGAAAGAAGAAGCTCTGCATTTAATTAGCATTCACTGCGCCGCGCATTGTCTACAATTGGCCATACTTGATGCTGCCAATTCCATCCCTTACCTAGAAAAGCTTGATGAAACTGTGAAGAACATATACAAATTTTACAAACGATCCTCAAAACGCCTCCATGAGCTTAAAAACACCGCGAAAACTTTAGAAAGTGAGATAGTAAAACTCAGAAATATTCACAATGTACAGTGGCTATGTAGTAAATCTGACGCTTTGAAAGCTTTACGGCGTGATCTCGTACCTCTGGTCATCCATCTTGAGGATATAACGAACCGGAAAGCTACAACAGGAGAAGCTACGGATGCAGCTAGAGCAAAAGGCTATCTAAAAATCCTTACATCATACAAGTTTGTAAAAACACTAAACTTTTTGATTGACCTGTATGGGAAACTAGAGCCATTTTGTAAAGTTTTACAGTTGAAACAGTTACTGGTCTCACAGGTACGATTGTCAATGATGGTAACGGTGGAAATGGTTCAGTTCTTGCTTTCATATGAAGGATCCAGTGTGAAACAATTCCTTTCTGACACTTCAGACTCAGAGAAACTGAATTGCTCAAAATACAAAGGTGACCAAGGAATTGTTCTCACAAACACGTCTCAAGGGGAGGAAGAATACAAATCAATCCGTAATAAGCTGATCGAAAGCACAGTTCATTACTTGAAGTGCCGTCTTGATACACTTGAGACTGTAGTAGGCACCAAGTGCCACGTTCTCGATTTCTTGTGCCTTCCTCAAGATGACACCCTAACTGCATATGGCAATAAGGAGATTCTTCAATTGGCGTATGTTTTTATTACTGGTGATATAAATGAGGATGTTTTGCTATCGGAATGGCTTCAATTAAAAATGATGGTTAAAGAAGAGCAAATAACTTCAAAAGGACTGGGTGAGCTATTAAAAACTCTGTACAAGTTTCCTGAGCGTTTTGGTGAGCTAAAGAAAGTATTTTGCATGCATGGCAGTAACAACAGCATCTTGTGAACGGGGATTTAGCTTCGTTAACAGGATAAAAGTGAAACAGAGACTTTCCTTGGACATCACTTCATTAGGAGATCTAATGCAGCTGGCAGTAAATGGACCACCCTTAGAAGATTTCAACCCTGGTGTAGCAATAGACAAATGGTATTTCTCGTCGGGACTTCGCCATGTTAGTGGCCACAAGAGGAAACACTCAGCCTAGTCCAGCTTGATTATTTTTAATCAATTATTTTTCATCTTCAACTCGATAAGGGACTATCAGAATATAAACTGGGCTAATGAATAATGTAGCGGTACATGCTAAATATTAAATAATAAAGTTTTATTCCCCCCTCCCCCGGGAAACGGTATCTGGCGAGTGGGAAACGCCAACAATTTTCGAGGGTTGATTATTTGTATATGAATACTGAGACATATTTACTTACTAGAATTTCAACTTTCATTATTAAAGGACAGGAATGAAAGGAAGGAGCAAATGACTAGTACAATTCCAAATGGTTCACTGATTCATTTTCTAGTAAATGTTTAAAGTATATTATTCACAGACAAAATAATTATTACATTATACAACAACAGTACATGAATGTTGTCATTCAGTATATAAGTTAACAGACAGTGCTGAAAAATATAATACAAGCGTTAGCGACTGGAAAAAAATTTCAAGGGCGATTTGTGAGTGTACTATTTCCGGGAGCAACAGACATTTCTCCTCCCTGACCTGTCTCTCGTTGTGGACTCTGTAACAGTACATAAAAAAGCAATTTAATAATAGTGAATGTGTCAGATGATGTTATATTATATACTGTCTATATTGTATACTACAAACTGTGTTTGCAGGGGGAGAGGAGGTTCCAGTTCTGCACAATGTAATTACAGTCAACTCCCAATTATCCGGGATAATCACCGGCAGGGTGCGATAATGGATAAGTCAAAATCCCGGTTAAAGCAAAAATTGTAACCTAGTGCTTAAATTAAGGTCTTAGTTACAAATGAAAAATGTGCATACAATAAAGTAGTACATACATTTTATTACACAATAAAAATGAGTCAAATCACGTGTCAATTAAAAAAGTATATTTACAAGCAGAACAATATGTACAGAGTCAGTGTTTATACATGCTGAAAATAATCTCTTAATAATTTTTGCTACTTAGCACTTTCTGTTTTCTTTAAAACAGACGACCTTATTTTGCGTAAAACCAACTTGTCGCACAACACAGTGTCTTCGTGTCCTTCTAAATAGTCAAGAAGCCCCTCCACGTAATTGAGCGCTGTCCCGTATGTGACTTTGGGCTCGGAAACACGTTCGTCACTCCCCTCCCTGTCGTCTTCACTACCACTCTCACTTTCTGCTACGCCCTGCGCATGCATCAATATTTCGTCGTGTCAAAACCTAAAATGCGGGTATGTTAGCGTCGACTTCAAACACAAGTCACAATGGAAACAATGACTGACTTGACTGTCAAGGTCAAACTCGGCACACACCGCTACACTCTGTCCGCACTAAGATGAGCCGTGCAATTTGATGCAGCGCGTTGCGTCTTCTAATCGCGCACGCACGCGGTGTTAAGAGGCCATCAAATTGTATCGTAACACATTAAACAGACTGTCATTTGCTTATAATAATTACAACTAGTAATATTATAATATACTAGCTAATGTTATATAATATCTCTACAGGAGCTGATGTTCAAGGAAGGCAAAAGATTTACTCTATTGTCAGTCCAAGATTGGCCATTGGGATATCTTTTTCCATACTATTGGACTCGCCCATTATCGTTTCTAGGAGCCAAATGCACCGACCGACCGGGACATTTGGACAACCGGGCGGCACACTAGGACGATCCCGGTCAAACACAATGTACGCTTCCCTCCCCAGCGGGAGATTAGTGGTCGGATAGGCTCGACTGTCCGCAGGCGAGTCAGCTGTAACGATGGGTTGCCAATACAGGATGGATTGGCTGCCGCAATTAGGCACATGCACACCTCGCGGTTTCGGCCCAGCGATAACAGCAAAGCAGGAGCTGACTGTGATGTCATATGTAAACATGAACACACTATGACAGGATCACTTCTTAGGAAGCTTTAGACAACGACATATGTATCAAATTCATTAGCAATGTCTACGAATTTGTTTTTGTAAATAGTAGTGTTTTACAATATTATGACCGCAAATGTGCTGTATATAACCTGATGATGGTCTATGACCGAAATCGATCGTTTTAAGAATGTGAATAAAAATTTTATTACACATCATATGGTACTTTAGGCCAGTGTTCCGCAACCGGTGTGCCGCAGCACAATAGTGTGCCGTCACAAGGTGAAAGGTGTGACGCGAACTTTTACCTATTATTGTAATAAATTAATTGTCGATTTTAAGTAAGAAGGTGCTTGTTTATTCTTTAATACATGCTGATAACTGTTATATTTTCATAGAAATTAAATGTAATTTATTTACTCAATATTGTTGTTATAGTTTGCTTATCTTAAGTTATTTGTATTCTCGCCTGAAATATTGGGCCGGTTTGATGGGCTACAGGCGGCAAGCTTTGTGTTCACCGCAAAGAAAGCCGCGTAAGACTTTTAGCAAGCCTTTTAGCGGCCCGCACCAATCGTACAATAGAGTTTACGTTCAAAACTCTAAACGTTCTAAACTCTATTCAAGAGAGTTCTTTGTAACACCACATCTTTTGTGTACGGCTGGCTGTACGTGCTTTTAACTAAAATTGCGGGGATTAGCAAAAATTTCCCTCTCTTTTATTACTTTATTGCCTTGTTTTGATATTTGTGCCTGTTTGTCGGCGCTTCTTAAACTTTATTGCTCTTTTCCTTCGCCGAAGGACCCACACATTGTCAGACAACAATTACAGTATTTCAGTTCAGTTCTATCACAGCTGTGCTCTGCAGTAGTGCGAATATTATGATTGCTACACCAGTCTTACTATTTTCTATTACAGTGTTATTAAACTATTTTTTTTTTCGATATGGATAAGTTCCTTGTACGGAGTGGTCCGTCCTCGAGTGCAAGTAGTGAAACCATCAAGCCCGAAAAAAAGTAACAGAAAGTAGTTCACCGGCAATATAGTGATAATTATTTATCTTACGGTTTTTTTTGGTGTGGTGACAAAACATGCCCAATCCCCGAGTGTGTTGTGTGTGGTGAAAAACTCAGTAATGCTGCTATGGTTCCCAGTAAATTGAAACGACATTTGTCAACAAAACATTCCTCTCTGTTAAGTAAAGATGTGAATTATTTTCGTCGGTTGTTGGAACAAAATAAAAAACAAGTGACGCTCATGACTCGTCGGTACGTGTTTCGCAAAAAGTACAGGAAGCTAGCTATAAGGTAGCTGAACTTATCGTAAAGGCCAAAAAACCACACACAATAGCAGAAACGTTGTTAATGCCCGCGTGTAAAGAAATGGTAAAAATAGTCCTGGGTTTAGAACCTGGTACTGAAATTTCAAAAATTCCTCTCTCTGCTGACACAATCAGCCGCCGAGTTAGTGACATGTCCAGTGACATCGAAGACATTATGAAGGAGAAAATAAAGAGCAGTCGAAAGTTCTCACTTCAGATCGACGAGTCCACCGATATTGGTGGTCACGCACAACTTCTTTCCTACATAAGGTACGTTGATGGGGATGTAATTGCAACTAATTTCTTTTTTTGCAAAGAACTACCCGAGCGAGCAACCGGTGAAGAAATATTTCGTACGACTAATGAATATGTGGTCCGTAGTGAATTAACATGGGAGGATTGCGTTAGTGTTTGTACAGACGGAGCCGCTTCTATGGCAGGCCGAGTGAAAGGATTCGTGGGTAAAGTACGCGAAGTAAATCCTAACTTACGAACCGACCATTGTCTCATTCACCGCGAAGCCATTGTTGCTAAGTCTTTGCCATCTCCTCTGAAAATTGTGATGGACGAAGTAGTAAAAATCGTGAACTTCATCAAATCGCGGCCCCTAAATATGCGGCTTTTTAACGTTTTGTGTCAAGAAATGGGATCAGAGCACACTACACTTCTGCTACATACAGAAGTACGATGGTTATCTCGAGGTAAAGTGTTAACGCGAATGTTTGAACTTAAAGAGGAGGTACTTGCATTTTTGACTATTGAGGGGCATGAGTATGCGGATTTATTTGCCGATGATGAATGGGTATCTAAGTTGGCATATCTTTCCGATATTTTCGTACACTTGAATGAACTAAACAGAAAAATGCAAGGTAGAAACGAAAATATTCTGACTAGTATGGATAAGATTCAAGGATTTATTAATAAGTTAAATTTGTGGATACAGACAATTGAAAATGGATCGTGTGAGATGTTCCCAACTGTATGGCCCCTTGCTGACGATAATAAGGTGTTGATGGACTTAATTAAAGAACATTTAGTACTCTTGCAGCAGAATTTCAAAAAATATTTTGGAGAGAGTGTTGAAGATGTTGACTGGGTTCGTGATCCATTCATTATGGATTCGAAACATCTTCCAAATAATTTAGGTTTACAAGAGGAACTGGCAGATTTGAAAGGAGACAGAACATTGAAATTAAAATTTTTCGAAGTGCCTTTGGAAATATTTTGGTCGTCAATAAGCAGTGAATACCCGGCTATATCCGAGATGGCAGTTAATGTGTTATTACCATTTTCAACTACATATTTGTGTGAACTGGGCTTCTCGACGTTGACTGAAATTGAAACATCAAAGAGAGAGAGACTCAAAACCATCGATGAAGAAATGAGGCTTGCGTTGTCAACATTTCCGCCACGAATCAGCCGTCTGTGTGCACCTAAGCAGGCTCAAGTATCACATTGAAGGTATGAGTAGAGTTATTTACTTTAAAATTCGTATTTTCTACAGTGAATTAAAGTTTATAAATTGTTAATAAATGCATGAGTCTATTCCTGTTTTATAATAATAATAATAATAATAATAATAATAATAATAACAACAACAACAACAATAATGATGATAATAATAATAATAATAATAATAAAAATTGATTACATAACGACGTAATACTTCGTAATTATATTAAAATCATATGATTTTGAGGGGACAAACATTTTGGTGTGCCGTGTTGAGTCTAGGCCCGTCTGGGGTGTGCCGTGAGTAAAAAAAGGTTGCTGAACACTGCTTTAGGCTATACAAATAAAAAAGAATACAATAGAAAATTGAATTATAGGTACCATTAGAAAAACAATAAGTGTAAGTATATAAAAAATATCGGTATGGAGAACCATACATGACTTCCATTTTCTAAGATTTATATTTAAAATCATTTACGAAATGAAATGTTTCTATAGAAACTACTTCTTTCCACTTATTGCTTCAGCCTTAACCACAGTACTGTGATCACTAACGTATACCACCACACGTTATCGCACTCGATTTTCACTGATGATGGCAGTCGATGGCACTGCAGAAACGTCTGGTTTTGCAGAAAACATTGAACTACGGCCAAACAGCCTGGGAAGGAATTTTAACAAAAAACTACTACTTTGTTGCCGATAACGTAGTACACATATAAAAATTATTCCCTCCCCCTTTAACTATAATTTTCATTTATAGAAATTACCCCACCCCGTTCAACTAGCCTCTTCATTTATAGATATTTCATCTACGTTTCTATAGTGGATTATTAAGATCTTATCAGGATACTTTATTTATCAAAATTAAGTACTTTACTCTTGTTACAACAAAAAATGTTTCAGGTAAACTGCCTTTTCCCCGTAACCGATCTTCACCAAAATCAATAGGCCTTGAGTCTTCTACAACTTAGGCACATATGTAAAAAATTATTTGATTCTATTTGAATTTACAGCAGTTATCGTTCGCCATGAAAATATTTCTCTTGTTACAACATAAAATGTTGTAGGTAAACTACCCCTTTCCCTTAACTCCTTCACCAAAATCAACAGACCTTGAGTACTTACAACTTCAGGAACGTATGCAAAAAATTATTTGATTCTCTTTGAATATGCGGCAGTTATCATTCGTCATAAAAATAAAATTACCCTTTTAAAACATAAATGTTGCAGGTAAACTACCTTTTTCTCTTAACCGATCATCACCAAAATCAACAAACATTGAGTACTCCATAATTCAGGAAGGTGTGCACAAAAGTATTTGATTCTGTTTGAATTTGCGGCTGTTATAGTTTGCCATAGAAAAAAAATCTACAGACACAGACACTTTTCGAAAAATGACTTTTTAATGTTTTGAGGGTAGTACAATCAGAATCTGCAATTATCTCGAACACGATTTTTTTTTGCCATCACCATACTTCCATTTCCTTATGGAACATGGAAGTAAAATATCGGTATGGACAACCATACATGACCTCATGTTCTAAGATTTATATTTAAAGTCATTTATGAAATGAAATGTTTCATAGAAACTACTACTTTCCACTTATTGCTTCACCCTTAACCACAGTACTGTGGTCACTACGTATACCACCAAACGTTATTGCACTTGATTTTCACTGATGATGGCAGTCGATGGCACTGCGGAAACATCTGGTTTTTTCCAGGAAACATTGGACTACGGCCAAACAGGCCGGGAAGGAATTTTAACAACAAACTACTACTTTGTTGCCGATAACATAGTACATATTTAAAAAATTATCCCCTCCCCCTTCAACTATAATTTTCATTTATAGAAAATTACCCCCACCCCGTTCAACTAGCCTCTTCATTTATACATATTTCATCTACGTTTCTACAGTGGATTATTAAGATCTTCTTATAAGGATACTTTATTTATGAAAATTAAGTACTTTACTCTTGTTACAACAAAAAATGTTTCAGGTAAACTACCCTTTCTCCCTAACCGATCTTCACCAAAATCAATAGGCCTTGAGTCCTCTACAACTCAGGCACATATGTAAAAAATTATTGGTTCTGTTTGAATGTACGGCAGTTATCATTCTTCATGGAAAACGTTCTTTTGTTACAACATAAAATGTTGCAGGTAAACTACCCCTTCCCTTAACCGATCTTCAACAAAATCAACAGATATTGAGTTATCTACAACTGAGGAAGGTATGGACAAAATTATTTGATTCTGTTTAAATGTGTGGCAGTTATCGTTCGTCATAGAAACAATTACTCTTGTTAAAACATAAAATGTGGCAGGTAAACTACCCCTTTCCCTTAACCAATCTACACCAAAATTCACAGGCCTTCAGTCTTTTACAATTGAACGTTTGCAAAAAAATATTTGATTCTGTTTTAATGTGATGCAGTTATCATTCGTCATAAAAAATTACCGTGTTTAAAACATAAATGTTGCCAGTAAACTACTACTTTCCCTTAACCAATCTTCACCAAAATCAACAGACATTGAGTTCTCTATAGCTCAGGAAGGTGTGCACAACATTATTTGATTCTGATTGAATTTACGGCAGTTATCATTCGTCATAGAAAATACCCTTGTTAAAATACAAAACGTTGCAGGTAAACGTTAAATGTAAAAGAGTGAACTTTAGAATAATATCTCTTGTATAAAATTTAGTAATTGAGAGTAACGTAAATGATAAGAGAAATATCTGATTTTTAAGTTAACGTAATTAATAAAGTATTTGTTGATAAAGGAGAATGCATATGCAGTAGAAAGTTTTAAAGCCAATTAATATTAAAGAAATTGGAATACAAGTAAATTCATTATTGAATTAAATTAATCAGCAATTGCAAAAGGTGACTACACAATGAGTAAGCCGAGAGCAAAAATATTTAATTAAGTAAGATTAGATAATAAGATTTATGTATAACCTGTTGTATGTAATTTGTTAGCTATAAGTCGTGTGTGAAAGAGTCGTACAAACGATTTAATAATGAGTACTATTTCAATATGCGAAATGAAAGATTTTGTTTAATAAAAAAATAAATAATGGAACAATTTTTAACTTATATAACGCATCATCTTCTTATTACGATTACACCCATGAATACATTCAATTTGCTTGTGTTGTTATATAAATTTGGCGCTCCAAAAGCGTGGGGCTACCCAAATTAAATTACATTGAAATCAAATTGTATTGTTATAATATATTAATAAATATTATTTATATAATACTTAATACGAGTAAAATATGTTTAGAACAAAAAATTGTGTTTGTCAGTTAACCATGTGGGTCAGATTTTTTGAGAACTTGGGACTATTATTCATTGAGCCTATTAATGAATAGTGAGATGAAACTATATTTCTGAATTATTGATTACCTGTTTCTTAGTTGAATGAATTTAGTATAATCCACGAGTTGTTTTATGTACTAAAATATTTGTTTTTTTATGTTGTAACGTGACAGAAGATAGCACAAGATTTGCAAGTTTAAATGAATAAAGAAAAGCTGTAAACTGAAAAGCTTTTAACACTTATTTTATATTGTGCCCCAAGTTCTGGAGCGCCAATTTAACACATAAACGAGTTGTACCCGTTTACGCCCAGCGGTGGACGCCAATTTTATAACTTTTATTTATGCTGCTTATTTTATTCAGCATAAATTAATTGACATATTTTAATTTATTTGTATTTTCTCTTATCTCAGGGTTTATAAAATAAAATGTAGACTTATTCTTATAAATAGTTTTTCGATTTATTAACAATTAGTTATGATTGATTATCATATTTATCATTGACACATGAATTATGCAATTTCTAATCAATATATAAACATATTCTTTTTCATAAATCTTATTTCATTACTCATATTTACAGCTCTAATAATTTAAATATTGTAATTCTTATTCAAAGAGTTAAAAAACTTTTAATAATTATTCTCTTAAATTTTAAATACTATAACATAGTTAATTACTGATCTGGATTCATTTAAAATCGGTGCTCATAAATAAATTTAACTTCCATATCTTCCTAATATTATTTAATTTTGTTTTTTAAGTAAAATTTTTATCTTAATTCTTTAATTAATTCGTGTGAGTTCTTTAAATGAACAGACAGTGGACCTACGACTATTTATGGCATGATAAGTTTACTTGTGGTATGTATCCAAATCTGGTAGAGGTTCATATGGTGTGGTTCGCATGTTGATCGTCTGGTGTAACGGCGATAATTCCCTCCAGATTAGCAGATTGTATCGTGGTCTCCCGTGGAGTCTCACAAGACAGCACAGCACCAAACTGCACTCACTCGGAATTAGTTCGCGTTAGCTGTTATTATAGTTATTCGCTTCCACAGACATTATTGATTATTATTTATCAACTGCGTTATGGTTGGAACTATTGTTATTTATGAGTTTAGTTCGTCTTGTAACGTTACTCGACGATAAAGTTATTGTTGCGTATTTGCAAAACTAAATTACAGCGTTATTTAATTATCATTCACTTGTATGTCACTAATAAAATTACAGTTCTTTTACCGAAATTGTTTTTAGTACGAACTTACTTTTCTAACCATCGTACCGAATTTCTCTAAGTCCCATAATTATGAAATCTCGGTCGCGGACTTACACTCCCGTTTCCGTCAAAATTTTAGTTAGACTCCTCGACACCTGCAACGTTTTTTTATCAAGGGTAATTTTCTATGGCAAACGATAACAGCCGCAAATTCATACAGAATCAAATAATTTTTTGCATACATCCCTGAATTGTAGAGATCTCAAGGACTTTTGATTTTGGTGAAGATCGGTTAAGGGGAAGGGGTAGTTTACCTGCAACCTTTTACGTTTTAACAACAGTAAAGTACTTGAAAATTCATATCAAACAATGGTAATTGTTAAAAATAAAATAATTTTGTTGCCAGGCAATAAAATTATAATTACTTCCATATTCCTTAAGGAAATGGAAGTATGGTGATGGCAAAAAAAATCGTGTTCGAGATTATTGCAGATTCTGATTGTACTACACTCAAAACATGAAAAAAAGTCGTTTTTCGAAAAGTGTCCAGCCGCAAATTCAAACAGAATCAAATAATTTTTTGCATACAGCCCTGATTTGTAGAGTACTCACGACCTATTGTTTTTGGTGAAGATCGGTTGAGGGAAGGGGTAGTTTACCTGCAACGGTTTTTTTTATTAAGGGTAATTTTTTTTTTGGCAAACGATAATAGCCGCAAATTCAAACAGAATCAAATAATGTTTTGCACGCAACTCTGAATTGTAGAGTTTTCAAGACCTATTGTTTTTGGTGAAGATAGGTTAAGGGAAAGGGGTAGTTTACCAGCAACGTTTTACGTTTTAACAAGGGTAATTGTTTCTATGACGAACGATAACTGCCGCATATTCAAACAGAATCAAATAATTTTTTGCATACATCACTGAATTGTAGAGAACTCAAGGCCTTTCGATTTTGGTGAAAACCAGTTAAGGGAAAGGGGTAGTTTACCTGCAACCTTTAACGTTTTAACAAGAGTAAAGTACTTGAAAATTCATTTAAACTTTTTCAAACAATGGTAATTGTTAAAAATAAAATAATTTTGTTGCCAGGCAATAAATTATAATTTTTCCATTTTAATTCAAATCATGTATGAGAGAAAGTATATCATTTGTGGCAGGCAAGCATATCTCAGTTATGTAATGTTTACGTTTCCATTTTATTATTATGACTACCGCAATAAAAAGGCAGGGAACACGCACGCGCACGCACACGCACACGCACACACACACACACACACACACACAAAATTCGCGTTATTTCTGGCCTTATTCATGTTTATTTCTTACATTTGCACGCTTTTTAAATGGAAAGTGCCAAAACCCACACCAACATAACGCGTGCAAGCCGAAAAAATGTCCAGCGTGGATAGCGATTTGCTTCCTGCGGATCGCTGGGCAGTGTAACTGCACGTGTTTACAGAGGAACGATTCATAGAGACTTTTCGTCTTTAGGGAATGAACCCTCTGCAAGATGCTGAGAGTCCATGAGTGACTTCGGAGCGCTCCTTCTTTTCCGCGTGTTTGTTCTGTGAAACGTACACTGTAGATTCGCAGCTTTACTCTAAGCAACGCTCAATAGGAAATGTTGAAAATTTTTGTCTACGGTGTACCCTCATACAGACTAAACCTGCTCTGATGTTTTAATTACGGACATCGTAATATTAAAACTTTGGAAACATGAGCACTATATAATGGAGATCAATCATTAACTTATACAAGCCATTAATTTTATGCATATTTTTTATATATATGTGTACTACGTTATCGGCAACAAAGAAATAGTTTTTGTTGAAATTCCTTCCCGGGATGATTGGCCGTAGTCCAATGTTTTCTACAAAACCAGACGTTTCGGCAATGGTATCGACTTCCATCATCAGTGAAAATCGAGTGCGATAACGTGAGGTGGTATATGTTAGTGACCACAGTACTGTGGTTAAGGCTGAAGCAGTAAGTAGAAAGAAGTAGTTTCTATGGTAATATTTCATTTCGAAAATGATTTTAAATATAAATCTTAGAACATGGAAGTCATGTATGGTTCTCCATACCGATATTTTTTTCATTTTAGTGTAAATCATGTATGAGTGAAAATATATCGTTCGTGGCAGGCAAGCATATCTTAATTATGTAAAGTTTACGTTTCCATTTTATTATTATGATTACTGCAATAAAAAGGCAGGGAAGACACACACACACACACACACACACACACACACACACACACACACACACACACACACACACACACACACACACACACACACACACACACACACACACACACACGCACGCACACACACGTGCACGCACACACACACACACACACAATATTCGCGTTATTTCTGGCCTCACTCATGTTTATTTTCTTAAATTTGCATGCTTTTTAAATGGAAAGTGCCGAAACCCACACCAACATAACGCGTGCAAGCCGAAAAAGTGTCCAGCATGGATAGCGATTTGCTTCCTGCGGATCGCTGGGCAGTGTAACTGCACGTGTTTACAGAGGAACGATTCATAGACAGACTTTTCGTCTTTAGGGAATGAACCCTCTGCAAGATGCTAAGGGTCCATGAGTGACTTCGGAGCGCTCCTTCTTTTCCGCGTGTTTGTTCTGTGAAACATACACTGTAGATTCGTAGCTTTACTCTAAGCAACGCTCAATAGGAAATGTTGAAAATTTTTGTCTACGGTGTACCCTCATACAGACTAAACCTGCTCTGATGTTTTAATTACGGACATCGTAATATTAAAACTTTGGAAACATGAGCACTATATAATGGAGATCAATCATTAACTTATACAAGCCATTAATTTTATGCATATTTTATATATATATGTGTACTACGTTATCGGCAACAAAGAAATAGTTTTTGTTGAAATTCCTTCCCGGGATGTTTGGCCGTAGTCCAATGTTTTCTACAAAACCAGACGTTTCGGCAATGCCATCGACTTCCATCATCAGTGAAAATCGAGTGCGATAACGTGAGTTGGTATACGTTAGTGACCACAGTACTGTGGTTAAGGCTGAAGCAGTAAGTAGAAAGAAGTAGTTTCTATGGTAATATTTCATTTCGAAAATGATTTTAAATATAAATCTTAGAACATGGAAGTCATGTATGGTTCTCCATACTGATATTTTTTAATGTTTTGAGGGTAGTACAATCAGAATTGCAATTATCTCAAACACAATTTTTTTTGCCATCACCATACTTCCATTTCCTTATGAACATCGAAGTAATACATCACATTATCATTAATTACAACTAGTGGTTTATTTGCTACAGTACTATACTGAAAATAATACGCTTAAGAATACTGTAATAAATTAAAGTCATTATAAGCATAGTATGTATCAATATTTTTGCTAAAACTACAATTTCTTTAAATCATATATTTTTCCCGGTTGATCCGATCCCAGAAAATCGGGAGTTGACTGTATTATATTTGTATAATAGAATAATTTATATATGTATGTTACAATTCCTGCGTGTGTGTGTGTGTGTGTGTGTGAAAATTCCAAAGTTCTCAGAGTTATAATAATTAGTACTACATTAATATTGTAACGGGACATTTTGGCCTACCTGGGGTAATATAAAAAAATCAGTGTATTTGGATACATATTTTGTGATGTAACGTAATTTTGGGGAGACATAAACGTAAATTCAGCATATGGTAAATTTTATTGGGAACAGTGATTGTAAAATATTATTCATGAATTATAACGACGTAGTTGGCAAACAGGCGAAATTGTGTCAAGGTCAGCTCCAGATGCTAATAGAACAGTTATTTTGAGAAACAGTGACTAACCAATTATGTAACATCAGGTCGGACGATGTTGCGTCAGTACTTACATAACGCTGGAATGCGGGAGTGGTAGACGAACTTCATGCTGGCGTAGATACAAGAAATTAGAACAATGGAAAATAGTAAAACCGCTGCGGCCTTTTCACAAAGTAGTGCCATTCGTCTCATCCCAGTCTGAAATAAGCACTTGCGCGAGTGACACATACAAAGTTCCGGAACGTAAATTGCGGGCCCACAAAACAGCAAAACATGTGAATAACAGATTTAAAGTGTGATAAAAGTAAAATTCATACAGAAATAACAGTTTTCGTTATACAAGAGCAGTTTTTGGAGATCATCAGTTTAAAATAACAAATGTCCGCGTAAAAATGTGACGTCTTCAAGACTCAATTGAACAGCTAAGTAACCAATAAATAAAATAAGTTTTAACAAGGGCCAATCAAAGTAAAAAATGACATAACTTTTAAACAAAAAATGAGATCTCTAAGGGTATAAGAAACTGTGTGTGTGTGTGTGTGTGTGTGTGTGCGTGAGTGAAATTATGTTGTCCTAAGAACGCTGGTTTGCGATAGTTAAGATTAGTTATGTGTCATTTCTTATTTTGAATTTATTTACCATTTTATCTTTTATTTATCGAGAGAATATCATGTAATCAATATATAGATTGATATTAATCTCCCAACAAGTGAGGGAGTGGAAATAATATTTGGTTTGTGTTTAAAAAATGAAAGAATAAGAAAGATAACAATAAAACTTAATTATGGGAAATAAGTAAAGCTTTCTTTATTTCAAACAGCCATAATTCTGTTCTCCTGTGTTCGCTGGAAAGAACCCAACTTTGGTAAGTACCTATGTTTTCTTTTACAATTGGCTAACTGTAAAGATGGCGTCTGAATATAGACGTTAAAAAGTGTTTATATGTGCAATTAGATATTAAATAATTAAAGTAATAAATAAAATTTAACAATGGCGCCCTGTGATGGTACAATTCTGGTGCAATCTTAAACTAACAAAAAAAAATGGTATAAAAGACCATAAGTATTGTATTCATTCATTTTTAACAATTTGGTCATAATTAATTAAACATTTAATAATCCCTGTAAAGTTTCGGTGAGTGGACTATACAACTATTTTATAAACACAAAAGTGAATTGACAGGATTCTGACTGTTTTTCATTGCTGAACGACAAAACACCGCAAAATCTTATGTCGCATACCGAGATAAAGCGACAAGCCCTGATGACGTCAGCAGTGAGGAATGTATTTCCGTAAACAAGTTGAAGCTGTAAACAAAGAACAAAGCCTGATGACATCGCTGTCGCCCCACCTACGCAATTTGAAACAAAGACTCTTGGTCATTTTCTTCTAGAGCGTGAACGCAGCCGGCCGGCAAACAGTTCACCGAGTGTGAATTTTAACTTTTACACCACTAAAAGTGGTTAATTAACTATATAAAATATCGGAAATGTTGGGGCGATAAAGAACTTGCACAGGTGTCATCGGCCGATGGATCGTCCATCAACGGCGTGCGTGTAGGATCTGCCCAAAGTGTTTTCGTGGGCAGACACGACGTTGTGGGCCATAAACACGATGTTAAGTAGGAACAGATTGCACGATCGGACGACCCTAGCAGTGCGGTGAGACCTGTCCAAAATTGGTGAGAACGTTCCAACATAAATTTTATTTCAAGCAACCGAACATCAATTCAAAATTCATTTAATAATGACCAATAAAAAATTTTATTTAAAACATTTTAAATGAGCTCAATAAAATAAAAAAATTGTACCAGAGCGTGAGAGAGTGCCTTAAATTTTCTAAGTGCTGGTTGTGCTAGAGATATATATCATATATCAAAAATATCAATATATCAATATTTATTCATATATCAATGTTTCATGTTTAATGTTTATTTTGGAGGGTTTGATGTCTGATATTTGATAGACGCCCCATGGCGTAAGATGTACTTGTACGTATATAAATAAATTGGGTAATCTCATTGGTAACAATTTTAAACAGGTATTATTATTTCAAATAACAATTTCCGCTAATCAAGAGTTCGCTTAACGAATTCCTGCCCTATAATGACTTTGAAAGGTAAGTAAAATTACAAAGTTATTTACGTCTATATATATATATACTTATATCAAGATGGCGCCCGACTTTTGAAATCATTGCTTATATCGTATATCGTATGTTTTATTATCAGTAATAAACGTAATATAACAAATGGTGCCCTTACAGCTGGACAATTATATAAATTGTATATAATATAAGCCTACAAAAAGAGCGGAAAAGTTTATCTGAGGTAATAAACCCAATATTAAATACGTAAACACAACCCAACTTTTACGAGGTTATGTTATAAGATTGTATGCATGCATATATTATAAATAAGCAAAATGAATACTGATGAAGATAATGCAAAAGTCAGCATAGCTGACGAAACAGTTACGAGTGAGATGGACGTTGAATTAACCCCAATTAGTCAGATCAGTGAAATCAGAGCCACTGAGTTAAACACAGTTCCTTTAACCTCCATCTCAACTAGTTCAGAAAGTAAACCAGATGGTACGGCTGCCATGATGCAGCTATTATTAAATAAATTTGATGAACAGAGTGTAAAGTTTGATAAATTAGACAAAAAGCTAGATGAGCAAAGAGGCGATTCTAATATTAAATTTACTAATTTGAATAATAAATTTGATAATTTTGACAAAAAGCTAGATGAGCAGAAAAATGAAATCATAAATGGTCTTGATATCAAGTTTAACGAATTAAAAAACGAAATTAAAATTCGTAATGATAATCTTATTAGGCAGTGTGATAAAGTGATTAAAAAGTTGGACGAGAGTTTAATTCAAATAGAAAATCAGAAGGTGAGTAGTAGTGAAAATATGACGAAAAACGAAGTACTGACTAATAACGTAAGTAACAGTGATAATCTGCATAATGAATTTACAGGTAGTACGAATATGATATTAGAAAATGATAATGAAAATATGAGTGATAATGAAGTGTTTGAGTGTATTGAGTCAGAGAGAGAGAGCTTGGAGAAAGTATTTTTGTAAAAGGGGTGCAGGGGTTAGAATTTTCTTTTGATGTTGTGTTAGGGGGTGAAGAAAAGTCTTCACGTATTTTTAATAAGGACGAGAGTTCCTTCAATTTATATTTGGGAGACGAAAGGTCTACAAATAAAGTTCCTTGGTGTTTTTGTGTACCTCATAAGTGGTGCAGTAATTTTGAGTTAGTGACCCCTGCATATTTGGAGAGAGAGAGTGTAACTTGGTGTTATGGTGAGAAATATTTAAAGAGAGAAAGAGTAGAGAGGTATTGTGAGAGTAAGAGAGTAATAGAAATTTTTAAAGTGAATAGAAAGTACAGAGAATTGGTAGAAAGGTTAGGATTAGAGACGGTGGATGAAAATAATGAATACTTACATTATAGTAACAGTAAAATTGAAATAATAATAGGTGATGATAATAATGGTATCAAGTACTTACCTGTGGTAGAAAATTATGATGATAATTACGGTAATAACCAGATTGTAACATATAATAATGATGGAGACAAAACCATACTCGATCGTGGCTTGATATATGAAATTGAAATTGTGAATAAATATGAAATAGTTGATAATTATTATGAATATAATGTTTCCGATAATAAAATTTATTTATTAAAAAATAAATTAAATAGACCTAAGATAAGAATGTTATTCAACGATGGAGGATAGAGTGTTTAATTGTGTAACGAACATTTAATATATGCGAAAAGTGGTTTAGAATTGGACTGCATATGGACTGATTTCGATTAATGACACAATAATGAAGTTGGAGTGTATATTTTTCATTGTTTTATATGTATTTATGTCAATGTATTTATGGGTTTTGACAATTTTTGTGTATTACAGGTAATTTTTATATATTTGTGTACACCATGTATGTTTTATTTATTGTGTTAATAAGTAACAGTTAACATGTTTTGTGTAACTAAACAAGTAAAATTTTTTTTAAATAATTGAATAACAATTAAAGAGTAATTATTCTTTATTACTTAATTAATATGGTACAAAAGGAAGTTGTACTAACTGAAGTTGTAAATTATTAATTGTAATAGAAGTTTCTAATGAAGTTAAAATATTATTTAATTGGTAATGAATAATAATAAATGATTAAGTAAGAATATATATTTGAATTTTGAGAGGTATTGTTATGAGTAAGTGAGAGATGAATTTTATAAGACCATTGTCAATGATTACAGTAAGGTAAAGTGTTTAAAACAGGGGATAGAGCCTGGGTATAGATAGAAGCATGTGAGTTATTTAATTGAAGTTAATGGGAGTTAGATAGTTAAGAATTTTGAAGTAAATAATACAAAGAAAGTATTAGATATTTAGGGACACAGTAGTTAGTGATTATTTGTAGAGGTAAGTAAAGGTAAAGTCAAGGTTAAACATATGTTTGTTGTTGATGATATTTTGTAGTGGGGGTGAGGTGATAAGGAGTAGCCAACGTATAGCGTTGTGGCAGGTAATAGCGTAGTTTAAGGGAGTGTTTGCCGAATTTTTTGGAAGGGCAAAATATTATGGATGTATATAGCCAGTTAGGGAACACCCATCTCTGTACAAAGACTCGCGGTGCTATAGGATTTATCGTCGGAATGAAATTAGTAAAGGTGTTTATAATTGAGATATTGGTGTCATGATAGGTAAATTTGGTTGTTAGTTAGAAGAAGGTGAGTAAGATTATAATAAGTAAAAGCATAATGAATACAGGAGTCACCCAAACAATGATTAGAATGCGAAAGGTTAGGTAGTTAGGTAGGTAGAAAATTCAGAGTAGAAAGGAAATAGGAAATGAATAATGAAATAATAATAATATATTATAAATATTAATAATAAATTTGAAATAAATTTAATAATATAATAAATAATTGATGTCTAATTAATCAATTAACTGAAATTGTAATTTTTATAATATTTAATTACAAACTTAAAAAGATTTAGAATATGCAAATCTTAATCAAGATTAAATATGAATTAACCATTTCGATGTGTTACCGTATTAATATTAATGTATCAATGTATTATTATGTATCATGTATTATGTATTGTTATGAAATTTTAACGTGATGTATAGGAAATAGTGTGTGTGGAGGAGAATGAGGGGTAAATATTGTTAACAGCGCCAATTATTACCTGTTAATAATAATAATAATAATAATTTTAATTTCAATAAGATTTTATTAACTATTTTTGTTTTTTCTATTAACTCCATGTTTGAGTAATATTGGGAATTTATATGTGGATTTCCATGTTTTCATTTATAATTAAATTAAATTTTTTTATATCAATATGGGTTTCTTTTATAATTACAATAATTATGAAACCGAAAGAGTTAATTATTATCGATGGGAATCGAAACAATATTTTTATAATTCAGGGTAGTCTATAATGAGAATGGCAATTCTATGTAATTCTTGTATGTTACATTTTTCGTATTTATATTCTAGTAATTCAAGCAAACCCAGTGCTTATTAACACAAACCAGCACATAGCTAAGGGGAACCAGATCAGTTAAGGATAGAGTGATATACCAAGCCACTATTTTGATATTTAATTTATTTATTGTTTCAGTGTTTGGTGATGTTATGACGGCGGTCCTGAGCTGGCCAGCGCATCAGAGCAGGGGCGTTATGCGCCTAATTGGCCTTATGGTGTTGGGATCTCGAAGGAGAAGTCCAGTAAGGTCATGCAGGTACTGTCATCATCATCAGACCATGGGTGAGTTATTGATTTTCTTTTTATATAAATTGTAAGTGGGTTGTAGCAACATATCCTGGCTGATCCCTTTAGGAAGTATGAATGGGTCAATGAAAGTTTTTATGCTTCGGCACAAAATCTTTCAATGAGGGGGTTTTGTGATGGTACAATTCTGGTGCAATCTTAAATTAACAAAAAAAAAAAACATGGTATAAAAGACCATAAGTATTGTATTCATTCATTTTTAACAATTTGGTCATAATTAATTAAACATTTAATAATCCCTGTAAAGTTTCGGTGAGTGGACTATACAACTATTTTATAAACGCAAAAGTGAATTGACAGGATTCTGACTGTTTTTCATTGCTGAACGACAAAACACCGCAAAAAACTTATGTCGCATACCGAGATAAAGCGACAAGCCCTGATGACGTCAGCAGTGAGGAATGTATTTCCGTAAACAAGTTGAAGCTGTAAACAAAGAACAAAGCCTGATGACGTCGCTGTCGCCCCACCTACGCAATTTGAAACAAAGACTCTTGGTCATTTTCTTCTAAAGCGTGAACGCAGCCGGCCGACAAACAGTTCACCGAGTGTGAATTTTAACTTTTACACCACTAAAAGTGGTTAATTAACTATATAAAATATCGGAAATGTTGGGGCGATAAAGAACTTGCACAGGTGTCATCGGCCGATGGATCGTCCATCAACGGCGTGCGTGTGGGATCTGCCCAAAGTGTTTTTGTGGGCAGACACGACGGTGTGGGCCATAAACACGATGTAAAGTAGGAACAGATTGCACGATCGGACGACCCTAGCAGTGCGGTGAGACCTGTCCAAAATTGGTGAGAACGTTCCAACATAAATTTTATTTCAAGCAACCTAACATCAATTCAAAATTCATTTAATAATGACCAATAAAAAATTTTATTTAAAACATTTTAAATGAGCTCAATAAAATAAAGAAATTGTACCAGAGCGTGAGAGAGAGAGAGTGAGAGGGAGAGAGTGCCTTAAATTTTCTAAGTGCTGGGTTGTGCTAGAGATATATATCATATATCAAAAATATCAATATATCAATATTTATTCATATACCAATGTTTCATGTTTAATGTTTATTTTGGAGGGTTTGATGTTTGATATTTGATAGACGCCCCATGACGTAAGATGTACTTGTACGTATATAAATAAATTGGGTAATCTCATTGGTAACAATTTTAAACAGGTATTATTATTTCAAATAACAATTTCCGCTAATCAAGAGTTCGCTTAACGAATTCCTGCCCTATAATGACTTTGAAAGGTAAGTAAAATTACAAAGTTATTTACGTCTATATATATATACTTATATCAAGATGGCGCCCGACTTTTGAAATCATTGCTTATATCGTATATCGTATGTTTTATTATCAGTAATAAACGTAATATAACAGCCCGTAACTGAGGGACAATTTTATATAAAGAAATTTATATAAAAATAGGCCTACTGGGAGAGCAGAATGGTCGTTTGAAACAAAAATAAAATTTTGGTATGTAGAAATAGATGTAGATGACGAGAGTGTCAGATAGGGTTATGTTACAGGGTTATTGAAGTAGATGTATAGTAAATAAGTCAAAATTACATAAATAAAAATGATGAATACTAATGAAAATATTAACAATGAAGTCAGCTTCACTGACAGCCAGACAAAAAGTCAAATAAACAGCGATTCAGGTATTCAAACAGAGTCACTGTCAATAAGTGACCGTAATGTAGACAGAGCTGTATTAATTAGTGAGGCGGGAGCAAATTCCATTCCCATAACAACTAAAACAAAAATAAAAGAAAAAGAATTGTCATTAGAGGACATATTTGATTTTATGAAAACTAATTTCAGTAAAGTGAATAGTAATTTCAATAAACAAAGTAATGATTTTGATGAAAAATTTGATAAAATAGATCGTCGCTTTGATTTGATGTTCAAAACAACAAATACGATTTTTTTTTTTTTTTTTTTTTTTTTTTTTTTTTTTTTTTTTTTTTTTTTGAAACTGGTCTAAAAGACCAACCATCAATTTACATCTAATGTTATAATTTAAGTTACTTATACAGTCACCCTCGGTGTACTATATATTACTTTCTAGATTTCTGCACACACTGCACTGCACTAATCCAACAGTTTTAGTTCTCTTCAGCCTTCTCACTGTATTGGTGTTGTCAAGCAGTTGAATAGCTTCTACATTGATATGCTGGTGTAGTCTAGATTCATGCTTTGCAGCAAACCTTTTAATTTCACTGCCGACATCAGGGATCCTACGGTCTCGATGTATATCACTATTTCTGATGTACCATGGAGCACTTACCATGTTCCGTAGCACTCTATTCTGGAAGGTTTGAATACATCTAATGTTCGTTTCTTTCGCACAACCCCACAGTTGAATTCCATAAAGCCAAATTGGTTTCAGAATTTGGTTATATATCAAAATTTTGTTGTGTATTGACAACTGAGAATTTCGTCCCAAGAGCCAATACAGTTGTCTATATTTGAGACCAAGCTCCGCCCTTTTTTTTTCTGATGTGCTCCTTCCATCGTAGCTTTGTATCTAGGGTCATCCCCAAATATTTGGCAGTGTTTGCGCATGGTACTACAACACCATTTAAGGTAACTGGAAGACTGTTCTCTATCCTTTTGTTTGTAAAATTGATATGGACAGATTTCAGTTCATTAAGCTTAATTTTCCATTTCCCAGTCCACTGCTGTATCTGATCACTACCATCTTGAAGCATGTTGGTAGCTTCACCTAAGGTCGAACCAATCGCCATTATAGCTGTGTCATCAGCGAAAGTAGCAACAGTCACATTCTCTGGCTGTGGCAGATCACATGTAAACAACAAGTAGAGGATGGGCCCCAAAACACTCCCTTGGGGCACACCTGCCCTCACTTCTCTTAGCTCAGAATAGTCATCTTCCTGTTTGACTCTAAATAATCTTTCCGATATATATGATTTTAACACGTCAGCATATTGTTTTGGTAGCATTTTATTAAGTTTATGTATTAAACCTTTATGCCAAACTTTATCAAAGGCCTGAGCCACATCGAGGAAGATTGTCGAACAGATTAGCTTTTTTTCTAGTGCTTTTTCTATTGTGTCTGTTATTCTATGTACTTGGTCTATTGTGGAATGTTTTTTTCTGAACCCGAATTGATGATTTGGTATCAGCTTTTTTCTCTCTATTACTCGATTTAGCCTTTGCAACAGACGTTTTTCAAAAAGCTTTGATATAGTTGGCAACAGTGATATGGGCCGATATGATTTGGCCTCATTTGGCGGTTTGCCTGGTTTACGTAGCATAATAACTTCTGCCACCTTCCAGACACTAGGAACATGCTTTAGCCTAAGTGCCGCATTGAATAAATATGTAAGCATAACAATCCCTTTCTTAGGTAACTGCTTTAAGATCTCACCTGTAATGAGGTCAAAGCCAGGTGATTTTCGGGGGTTCAAGTTTATCTTGATCTCCTTAGCTACCTCTTTTGGAGTGACCAGTTGAATGTCCTCCTCTTCATGATTTGTGTCTTCATCTAACTCTGTATCAGACTGGGTATTGTTTGGCTTAAAAATGTCAGCTAGATGTTCAGCAAACGCTTCAGCTTTTTCTTTATTATCTCTAGCCCACGTACCGTCGCTTTTTCTAATAGGTGGTACTTGAGTGATCGACCTTTTAAGCTTCCTTGTTGCTTTCCACAACGAGTACTCTGTATCTGCATCTGCTGTTAGATTTTCCAAATAGGAAGCTATTGATGCTTCTTTTAACTTCTGTATTACACGCTTTAGTTGTTGCGATTTGTTGTTAAGTACAGTTTTATCATTTGGGTCACGAGTCTGTTGCCATTTTCTTCTAGCTCGCCTCTTTTCTTTGACAAGTTCTCTGATCTCTCCAGGATAGTTGTTACCAACAATTCCATGGGTGATTTCTCTCGTATTGTTCCAGGCTGCAGTTTGAATATTATAATTAAACTTCTCGGCTTCTATTTCTAATTGCTGCTTAGTTCTCAACTGAACATTGAGTTGTATCTTGCCTTCAAGTTCTAATTTGAAGCTTTCCCAATCAGTAGTTTTGTTAACTAGGCTTGGTTTGTTTACTTTTTTTATTATCCTTTCACTCAGCGTCAGGATTACTGCTGAATGATCAGAGTCAAGATCAAAATTCTCCTCGATATCAATAAAATTCTGCGAGACCCTCCTTGATATGAAGAAATCTAATAGATCTGGAATTTTATTAGGATCTGTAGGCCAGTAAGTAGGCTTGCCTGTACTGTGGAAGCTACAACCTGTTTCTTGTATTGCTTTATTAAGCTCGCTACCTTTAGTTGTTGTTAATCTGGATCCCCAATCTAAATGTTTGGCATTGTAGTCTCCGCCTACAATGAATCTCTCACCTAGGTGTAATATAAATTTCTTGTAATCTAACTCCTTTAGGTTGTGTCTTGGAGGACAGTATATCGCACCAACAATTAGGTTTTGCTTGGTGGATTTGATTCCAACTACAGTGAGTTGGATTTCTGCAGTCTGAAGGTGACACTCCTCATAGTGGTTAATCTTATTCTTAATAATAATAGCACTACCTCCTTTGGCTTTATTATCTGGATGAATTGTTTGATATACCTGGTATCCATTTATTTTTAAGCATGACTGATTTGTTAAGTGTGTCTCTGATACTAGACATATATCAATGTCTTGTGCCTTGAGGAATAATTCTATTTCTTGCTTTCTGTTCTGGATACCGTTGGCATTCCAGGTAGCTATCCTTAGGTCTTTCTGGTCCATTGATTAGTTCTCTGTGGGATTGTACCCGGATTTCTGGCTTCTAATCTATCTAGTCTATCCATGACTATTTTCATCATGTCCATCATATTCTGCATCATTTGCACCATTGATGAATCATCATTTTGAACTAAAGTCTTGTTTAGCTTTAACTGCTTGAGCAAAGGACATTTCACTATTGATTTTATTAGCTGTGAAAGTTCTTGGTTGAGGTTTTTTAGGTCGTCTCTCACTTATTAAATTATTGCGTCTTATTTGAAGTTCACGTGCAACCAAACAACCCCTGTAGCTAGCAGGATGTGCTTCTGCACAATTTGAACACTTTGCTGGCACATCTCGTTCTTGCTGGCAATCGATAGTCCTGTGATTGCCTGCACACTTTACACAGATAGGTCCATGTTGGCAATACTTATGAGTGTGACCATATCTTTGACACCTTTTACACTGTGGTATCAGTTTGTTACTCCTGAGAGCTTCAATTTTTATTTTCATATGACATAAATATTGAATATAAAATTTTTTTTTTATATCCTCTGATCTATCAAACGTTAGCATAAATAATGGCAAATGTATGATTTTTTCCTTGCCGTCAACTTTAGTCTTTCTAATTTTGTTAACTACTTCAAGGACTTTATATCCTCTATTCAATAACTCCTCTTTAATCTCTTCTGATTTGCATGTTGGACGCAAGTTACGTGCCATGACTCTTATTGGTCTGGTCTGTTTATTTTCATAAGTATGCCATTCCAACTTACTTTCTTTTAGGAGTTTTGTCAGTTCTCTATATTCCATTTCTGTGTCTACATTAATTTTCAGCTGATTGTTGTTCATCATGCTGGTGTTAAATTTCAAATCTTTTGATTTTAGTTTCTGACTTATTTCTATATAATTTTCCACATTGCTCAGTATCACTGGCGGTGGCTTAGCCTAGCCGATTTTTTTACATTTTCTTTAGTCCTCTTGCTTTTGTTTATTGGACTGGTTTTCGGTGTTTCTGGTGATTCCATAGTTTTCCTTTTACGGTTTTTATTCTTTTCCAGTATCCAAGCAGTTTCTTTGGCCACGATTTCTTCCTCTTCTTCCAAGTTGGCTAGACTATAGGATACCCTAGGCTGTAACTTCTTGATTTCTTCCTGTAGTCGTCTGATTTCGTTATAAGCAGAATTAAGCTGAGCATTCGATGAAATGAATACACAAAATGTTAAGTTTGAAATTAACATGAACAAACGTCTGAATGAGATTGATGAACATTTTAGTACAATCAAAGACCAAATATTAGAATCAATAAGTAGCAGTTGCGAGAAAAAGATTGATGAAATGAATAAAAATTTAGAACATAAATTCCATCAGATAGTGAATAAGAAGTTATATGACAAGGTTATAGTTATGACAAATAATAATAATGACAAAATAGTGGAAGAGGTAGTGTTAGATAATAAAGTGACTAGTGATGATAATGATGTTAATTACAATTCTGAGGTAAGTAAGAATTATGACAATATAAGTAAAAATATGGTGTTAAAGAATAATGGGGTAAATATTGAGAGTACTGATGAAGTTTTAGTGGAAGTAAGATGTAATAAGGGAAGGTTAGTGTGTGTTGATGGGTTAAGGAGAGTGTGTAGAGAGAGTATACAGGTAGAGAATATACTGGGGGTAGATTTTTCCTGTGATGTAGTTGGGGGTGAAGAAAAGGCTTCACGAGTATATTTGGGAGACATATGGTCTGCAAATAGTTGTCCCTGGATTTTTTGTGCACCTGATAGGTGGTGCAACAATAAAGTTGTAGTGTCCCCTGCATATATTGAGAGAGAAAGTGTGATATGGTGTTGTGATGAGAGAAAGAGAAAGAGAGAAATAGAGATTTTTGAGGTTAATAGAAGTTATGAAATGTTAGTGCAGGTTTTAGATATTGAGAGAGATGAAAAAAGTGACTTGCGTTGTGAAATAGAGATAGACGAATATTTTGATGATACCTTTATAAATGATAACTTACCTGATGTGGTGATGAAGGTAGTGGAAGAGTATGATGATAGAATGTTAAACAAAAACACTGACGGTGACAAGACCAGAATTCCAAATGTAGACAGGTTGTATGAGATAGTAATAATGTGGGGTAAGCCTATAAAACATTGTTATTGGATAATGGAAACATTTGAGAACATAGATAGTTATTATAATAATAAAAATAACAAATTGAAGGTTGATAAAAATGATTTATGTTTTAAATATGTTAGATATTTATACGATGATGGTGGTTGAAATTAAAATAAGTGAATGAACATTTTAAATATTTTAGTTTATGGTTACGACATGGCTAGATTATGAAATGAAGTGTGGTAAACTGAAAAATAATGACAAAGATTTGTAAATAAATTTTAGTGAAACTAACTGTGTCTGTATTGTAACAAATATGTAATGTAAACAATGTGTGTATGTAGTAGAAATTGTTTTAATAATAATAATAATAATAATAATATTTTGGCAGACTAAATATATAATAAGAATAATTATGAAGGTAATTAATGAATGGTAATTGTGTTGGAGTAATTTAATTAAAATACATTGTGTTAATAATTGATGGAATTAAAATAATTTGAGATGTTTAAATAATTTTGATTGATTTAAAATGTTATATAATTGAATTTTGAGGATGAATTTAGATTATTTTATGAGATTTAAATTTGGTAAGAATAAATAAATAAATAAATGTTAATTTGTGTTTAGTTTGTGGAATAACATGGTTGTTAAAATGTTTCAGAAGGTACATGGAGTTATTGGTGTTTGGTGTTTATATTTGTATGTCTATGATAGTATGGGAGTGATTGATCATATGTAAGTATGAATGTGATAATGACCTTGAAGTAAAGTAAACATCTTATAATGGCACTAAATGAGTTTGAAAGAAGCTAACTTAGGTAAAATATTATTGAAATGATGCAAAATGAATGCTAATAATAAATTTTGGGAGAAACTAATGGTCCAATAAATGTTAAATAATTATTTAGAGTATAAATAAAACAAGTTAATAAAAATCTCAAGTTATAATGTTTATAATTTTCTATACAAATTATTTATGCAAGATTAATGGGTAATTTTGGGGGGTTGTTTGGTGTTAATCGAAGTGAAATAATTATGGAAAGTAGATACTGCAGCAGTAGAAGGGTTTAAGTTTAGCTATTAGTTATGCTATTGCAGTGGTGGCATGTGCCACTGCAGATAGCGATGTTGGTGGTAACATCAAGGTATGTTACCATCATCGGAGCCCAAACTGGCGTAATATACACTGCACAACTTGTTACGTAATTTCATATTATATGTTGATTTGTTGCCGTGCAGTGTATCATAAAGATGAAGTATAACATGCACGAAATGAAAGATGATTTCCCCGCCTTTTTGGGAGATTACTGCCTTACCAGCACTAATCGTGGTTTTGGACGACAGCCAGCTGTGGGCAGCAATTGTAAACCTGACTATGGTTGGCTGTGTTTGAAATTGGTATAGATTTGAATTAATGGGGGGTGACTTAGGGGAAATCCCCGGAACTATGGAACAGCGGCTATCACTCTGTTCGCGTGGGAACAGTTAACCAGATGATAGACCCGCATTAAGGGTGTATAAATATGTAACTTTTAAATATGATATCTAGCATTTTGAAAAATGTAACGCAGAAGCAAGGACAAGGAGATGACAAAATTCCTCCAAAACTTCAGTCCTTGTGGATGCAACTGGACGCCACAGTCCAGGGGATTTCATAGTGTGTGTGGAAGGGGGGTTACTTGGGGGAATAACGAATTAAAAATTTGTTGTAACTTAATAATGATGACTCGCTACTGAGCTGACTAAATAATTTTGTTTTGATTTGAGAAATGGGTGCACTAAATGTTTCTTATATTGTGTTTATTATGTCTTATTGTGTTAATTGCATGTAGTATGTTAGGGATTATAAAAATGTAATAATATTTTATAGAATAAGTTTTCAATGTGTTTAAAGATTTTAAATAGATAAATAATGAAATAAATTTGAGATAGTTATGAATTTGCAATGGGTTGTAAAAGATAGAATTTGGGTGGTTATTATTTCGTTAGGACATTTAAATCAGTCCAAGTTAAGTTTAGAAGGAGAGTTGAATAAAGTAAGATTGTTGTGAATAAACGTAATGTAGAATTTGAGTATTGATAGTGACACAGTAACTATGGGGAAATATGTAGAGTAATGATTGATATGTTGAGGTAATAAGGAAATGGAGATATTTTGTAGATGAAAATGATGTAATGGGAGAGTAATTAGTTGAGGGGAATTTTGTAAGGGGGGTGGTATGATAAGGAGTCCTCAACGAAAAGCGTTGTGGCGGGATGTGAACCGTTATGCGCCGGAAAGGGTTACCTAGGGAGGGTCCAGGAACCAAAATAAGGGAATGAGCATTGGGAAGGGAACACACATCCTGAGTACAGAGGGGTAGAGAGTATTTTGTTATAGGGGTAGAATGATGCGAAATGAGTTAGAGTAGTAAGTTAGAGGTAGAGAATGGGTGGTAGATGTTCTGGTAGATGGGTGTCATACTACATAAAGAATTTGTAAGTGAGCGTTAGAGTCATAAAAGGGGTAAGATTATGGGTAAATGCCAAGTTGATAAAGTGAATTTTTGTATGAATAACTGAGAATCACCCAAATTAATAAATGAATAATAAATGAAAAAAAAATATATTTTTTGGAAAAGTTAAGGGATAAATAATTGATGATTAATTAATAAAAGTTCAACTGAGATTAAAATGTAATTTTTATAATTTTATATGCAAATTTAAAGATGTAAAGTGTGTAATTTTGGTCAAGTAAAAAGGTGAATTGTTTATTTTTACTGTAATAACAACAATGTTTATTATGATGTAGAATATGTAGTTGATTTTATGATGTACTTAGATGCTTTTGTGTTAATTTTAAATGAATTTAATTGTTTTAAAATATTAATCCTAGGAGGAAAGGTATTTGTAATATGGTAATGGGAAATGTTTATTTAAATTCTGATAGAATCAGAGGAATGTATTTTGAATTTTGGGATAAAAGTTAAAAAGAGAAAGTAGACAGAATGAGATTATGGAATTAAAAAAAAAAAAGTATCATGTTAGGTCATGTATTTATATATAAGTTAGAGGTTAAGAGAAAAAACCAGTGCTTCTTAATGCAAACCAGCACAGCTAAGGGGAAACAGATCAGTTAGGGATATAGTATTGTATAAGGCCACTAGTTGATATTTTGATTTGTTGTTTCAGAGTCTGGTGATGCTGTGGCGGCGATCCTGAGCTGGCCAGCGCGTCAGTGTACCTGGCTGACTTTATGGTGTTGGGATCTTGAGTGAAAAGTCCAGTAAGGTAATTCAGGTGCGGTCACAGTCACTGGACCAAGGGTGAGTTAATTATATTTTTTGTTTGTAAACCATAAAGGGGGTTGTGGCAACATATCCTGGCTGATACCTTTAGCAAGTATGAGTGTGTCCATGAGAGTTTTTATGCTTCGGCATAGAACCTCTCATTGAGGGGGTATTGTAACGGGACATTTTGGCCTACCTGGGGTAATATAAAAAATCAGTGTATTTGGATACATATTTTGTGATGTAACGTAATTTTGGGGAGACATAAACGTAGATTCAGCATATGGTATTTTATTGGTAACAGTGATTGTAAAATATTATTCATGAATTATAACAACGTAGTTGGCAAACAGGCGAAATTATGTCAAGGTCAGCTCCAGATGCTAATAGAACAGTTATTTTGAGAAACAGTGACTAACCGATTATGTAACATCAGGTCGGACGATGTTGCGTCAGTACTTACATAACGCTGGAATGCGGGAGTGGTAGACGAACTTCATGCTGGCATAGATACAAGAAATTAGAACAATGGAAAATAGTAAAACCACTGTGGCCTTTTCACAAAGTAGTGCCGTTCGTCTCATCCCAGTCTGAAATAAGCACTCACGCGAGTGACACATACAAAGTTCCGGAACGTAAATTGCAGGCCCGCAAAACAGCAAAACATGTGAATAACAGATTTAAAATGTGATAAAAGTAAAACTCATACAGAAATAACATAAATAACAGTTTTTGTTATACAAGAACAGTTTTCGGAGATCATCAGTTTAAAAATAACAAATGTGTGCGTAAAAATGTCACGTCTTCAAGACTCAATTGAACAGCTAAGTAACCAATAAATAAAATAAGTTTTAACAAGGGCCAATCAAAATAAAAAATGAAATAACTTTTAAACAAAAAATGAGATCTCTAAGGGTATAAGAAACTGTGTGTGTGTGTGTGTGTGTGTGTGTGTGTGTGTGTGTGTGTGTGTGTGTGTGTGCGTGCGTGAGTGAAAGTATGTTGTCCTAAGAATGCTGGTTTGCGATAGTTAAGATTAGTTATGTGTCATTTCTTATTTTGAATTTATTTACCATTTTATCTTTTATTTATCGAGAGAATATCATGTAATCAATATATAGATTAATATTAATCTCCCAACAAGTGAGGGAGTGGAAGTAATATTTGATATATAATTACCTTAATATCCACTTTACCGATACACAGTTTCGTCACTGATGACGCGTTTCGGGACTAAGTCCCATCCTCAGATACATAATTAATAAATTAAAATATTAAAATCATGACCATGATACTGGTCAAGTCAAAATAAATAAAATAAATTATAAATCGCATGTAATAAGTTTTGCTAACCACGGCTGGAGCTCCCGCATGCGTTCACCCGCAACCGCGATTGTCACGCGACTGGTCAAAGATTAAGACAAACTGATTGCAGTGTCGAACAGGTAATTTGACGCAAAATTTACCTGGTCATTTAATAAACTGTTTTTGGTGTTACTATCTTTTAAAGCTTTATAAATTTCAAATTCCTCCAGACTATCCATCCGTCTACCCTTTTTACAAATATGCAACGCTGTTAAATTTTCTTCGAAGTTCGTATATTTATGTCCGCTTGATATTAAATGTTGTGCAAAGTTGGACTTATTATTACTTGGCTTAGGAATATGTTCTAGAAATCTTTTATAAAAACATCTGCCAGATTGACCGATATAGAACGCATCACAATCATCACATTTTATTTTATATACACCACATTGCTTTTTTAATGGTAATTTGTTTTTGTTTTTGAAATAATTTCCTAAATTATTATTTGTTTTAAATGATAAATATAGTTATTATCTTTAAGAACGGGTCTTAAAATATTTGGCATAATACCTGTGAAATTAGCCGAAAGATATTTATAATTTTTGTTACTTGCTTTTATAGTTTGAATTTTTATTTTCTAAACGTTTCCTATGCCTATTTATTATTTTGTCAACTATTGTAGATTTATACCCGTTATTTATTGCTATTTGTTTGATAGTGCTAACCTCATTTAAGTAGTCCTCCTTTTCGAGGGGAACATTTAAAAGTCTGTTGACAAGACTGTTAAACACTGCCACTTTTTGTGTAACGGGATGATATGAATCATAGTGTATTACTGTGTCAGTACTAGTGTGTTTTCTAAAGATTTTGTATTTTAAATTATTCCCGTTGTGTAATACAGTGAGGTCTAAAAAATTGATACTTTTGTTGTTTTCGATCTCCATAGTAAATTTTAATGTTATGAATTTTGTTTAGGTAATTTTTAAATAATTCTATTTGTCTGGCATTCCCGTTAAAAATAATAAAGGTATCATCTACATATCTGGAGTAATGGATGATTTTACTGGCGAAATAATTATCTTTTAAAATTTTTGTATTTTCTAAATGGTTTAGATATAGGTCCGCCAGGATGCCAGAAAGTGGAGATCCCATGGCAAGTCCTTCATTCTGTTTATAATATGCATTTTCAAATGAAAAATAGTTTTGATGAAGAATGGTTTTTAGTATCATCATCAGTTGGTTAACTTTCTGTATTTCTAAAGAACCTTTATTCATTAAATTATGCCTGAGTAAAGTT
This sequence comes from Magicicada septendecula, assembly GCA_034769895.1. Classification (NCBI taxonomy): domain Eukaryota; kingdom Metazoa; phylum Arthropoda; class Insecta; order Hemiptera; family Cicadidae; genus Magicicada; species Magicicada septendecula. Next base: position 93,680,010 of record CM068368.1, read on the forward strand.
AAAGTTTCATCAATAGGCACATTAGTGTATAAATCTACTATGTCGAATGATACTAGTTTGTAGTTTGGTTGAATTGTAACGTGGTTTATATTTTTGATAAAATCCTTATAGCTTTTAACACTCCGATTATTTTCTAAGTTGGTGTGCTCTCTGATGATTTTTACTAAGGTTTTAGCCATTTTATAACCGGGGGCAGTTGTAAAATTAACTAATGGTCTAATTGGAGTGTTCTGTTTATGTACTTTCGGAAGACCCCTTAAACAAGGCGCACTAGCATTTATTGGTTTTAGTGAGGATTGTGTGCGTTTATCAAATAGTTGCGTGCATTTATTTATTGTTTTATTCAGTTCTAAAGTGTACTTCTTAGTGGGGTCGGATGTCAACTTAGTAATATTGTTGTCATTTATAAAGTTGTGTACTTTTTGTGTGTATTCGTCAAGTTTCAGCATGGCTATAGAATTTCCCTTATCTACCTTGGTTATGTAAATATTATTATTAGAAAGTTTTTTATTTAGTTGTATAGCTATGCGTTGTTCATGTTGTGCTTTAGTGTAATTAACTTTATTTTGTATAAGCTTATTGTTCTTGTTTTTAATGATTTTATTAAACTTATTATTTACTAATACTCTTATTTCATTTTGTTTACCTGGGTCAGGAATGTTTTTTATCACTGACTCGGCTTCAATTATTTCTTTAATTAAGTTATGTTTATTTTTAAGGTTGGGGGGAAAATTGTAATTTAGACCTTTGCTGATAAGTTTTGTCTCTGCGTCAGTTAAAGTGACGTCAGTTGTATTTATTACTCTAGGGTAGAAAATGTGCGTGCGTTCGATGTTATCTTTATATTTACTATTACTTAACTGGCTGATTTTAATTGCCTGTTTATGTTTGTGAAGTCTAATCTTATTGACTATATATATATATTTATATATCTATATATAAATAATATATTAATATATATTTATATATAAATATTTATAATAATAATAGTATGTTTTTCTTTTTTTTAATTACAATAAAAAAAAAAGAAAAACATACTATTATATATATATATATATACATATATATATATATTTATTATATATGAATATATAAATGTGATAATACAGTAATATTAACATTAATATTTTTAATTTAACCATAAACATACTGTATAAAATTATAAATATTAAAAAACCGGGATTACTCAAATGAGTGAATATTGTTGTAAAAGCTCTGTTTACAAAGGTTTGATGCCATGATTTATAAATTAATGTGAAAATATAATAATATATCTCAAAAAATTCACCAGCCATGAATTCTTATTTTTATTGTGAGGAAACATCGATTAAAAATAATACATTTTTGAGTGAATATTGCTTTAAAGGGATTTTTTGACATTTTGGAAAACTATGCTATTAATAAATAAGTAAAAGGAGGAGTTTTATTCTAGCTTGTAAATTAAATATTTAATTATATTACATGGATAACTTTAAATTGATTGAAAACTATCTAAATGATAATTATCCATAGCGCAGTATTAAGTATTATTAATTATTAATTTTAGAGATAATAATTTTATTTATAGAGGACAAAATTCGTGCCAGCAGTTGCGGTTACACGATTCTCTAAATTTAATTATATTAGTTTCAGTTAAAAATAAATTAATAGTAAGGTTTTTAAATTTTGGTGAAATAATGTATAAATATGTGTTTACTTTTATGTCTGAGAAACTTTTATCTAAAACTAGGATTAGACACCCTATTATTGAAAGTGTGAATAAAATAACTAGATTATTAATAGTTATGATCTTTAAATTCAAAGAATTTGGCGGTAATTTATCTAATCAGAGGAATCTGTTTTGTAATCGATAACCCACGATAGATTTCACTTTATATAAATTTGTATACCTCTGTCAAGAATGCTTTATCAGAATAATTTTCATTTATTTTATTAATAAGATGTCAGGTCAAGGTGCAGTTAATTTTAAAGAAAGAATGGATTACATTATTATAAAAATGAATTGTTTTCTATAATGAAAATCATGAAATTGGATTTGAAAGTAAATTTATTAAATATAGTTTTTTGAATTTAGGTTCTAAATTATGTACATATCGCCCGTCACTCCCACTATAAAGTGGGATAAGTCAACAAAGTAGCTGTACTGGAAAGTGTGGCTAGAGTGCAAATTAAAGCTTAAGACATATTATTTACACTAATAAAAATTATTGATTTATCAATATAATTTGAATAATAATTTAAATTTATAATTAATTTGTTGAGATTATTTTAAGTAAAAATAATTATTTAGTTTTAGTACTATTTATGGAAAAAATATTTTTAATTGAACTGTGAAGATCAAACAATAAATATAGATAAGTAAAATTATAATTTGTACCTTTTGTATCAGGGTTAATTAATTATATATAAAAATTTATTTTTCCCGAATTATAGTGATTTAAAGTTATTTGTTAATTATTGTAATATAAATATTAATAAAATAATTTTAGTGATGAAACTTCTCTCGAACTATAATATTTCTGGTTTCTTAAGAATTAAATTTAATTTAAAATAAATATTATAACTTATATTTTAATATAAAGTTTTATATTTATTTAATTATATTAAGGATAAGCTAAATATAACTTCTATAATATTTTAGATTTTAATTAATTAAATAGGCTTGCAATTAGCCTTTTTATATGAGTAAGTTAAATTTTATTTTCTATTTTAATACATTTAATATATTTTAGGTATATATTAAGAAAATTAAATTAATAAAAATATTTTTATTAAAATGATTAAATTAGTAAATTATGATAAGTTGTATTTAAGAACTAGGCAAATATAATTTTCACCTGTTTACCAAAAACATGTCCTTTAGAAAAATATTAAAGGTCTATTCTGCCCAATGATATTTTAATGGCCGCGGTAAGTTGACCGTGCAAAGGTAGCATAATAATTAGTCTTTTAATTAAAGGCTTGTATGAATTAATGGATGAAAAATTTTCTTTTTTAATTAAAATAGATTGAATTTAGAGTTTAAGTAAAAAATCTTAGATAAATAAGTGGGACGAGAAGACCCTATAGAATTTTAAATAAATTTGTTTTACTAGAATTTAGAATTAACAACTGAAAAAATTATTTTATTTTTTGTTGGGGTGACATTATAATAAATAAAACTTTAAATGAACTTTTCATAAATTAATGCTTAATTGATCCAATTTTTTTGATTATAAGATTAAATTACCTTAGGGATAACAGCGTTATTAATTTGGAGAGTTCATATCGATAAATTAGATTGCGACCTCGATGTTGGATTAAGAAAAGAGTTTAGAGCAAAATCTAAATATTCTGGGTCTGTTCGACCTTTAATTTCTTACATGATCCGAGTTCAAATCGGCGTGAGCCAGGTTGGTTTCTATCTACTAATATATTTTTGATATTAGTACGAAAGGACCATGTCAAATAATTTAATTTATTCTATTTTAGCAAAAAGTGCATTAAATTTAGAATTTAATTATGTAATAATATTACATGTAGAAAATGTTTATAATTACTATTTTAATTACTGCTTTGTTTATTTTGATTGGTGTTGCATTTTTAACTTTGATGGAGCGTAAGATTTTAAGATATATTCAAATTCGTAAGGGTCCAAATAAAGTAGGATTTATTGGTATTTTACAACCATTTTCAGATGCTATTAAGTTATTCTTAAAAGAGAGAAATATACCAATGTTATCCAATTATTTAATTTATATAATTAGACCTGTATTAGGCTTATTTAATTCTTTACTATTGTGAGTCATTTATCCATACTTAATCAATTGTGTTTCGTTCAATATGGGTATAATATTTTTTTGTTGTTGTACAAGAATAGGGGTTTATAGTTTAATGATTACAGGCTGATCATCAAATTCTAATTACGCTATATTGGGTTGTATTCGATCAATTGCTCAAACTATTTCATATGAAGTCAGTCTCGTATTAATTATTTTGTGGCCTATTGTAATAATTGAGAGTTTTAATTTAATTGAATTTTATTTTTTTCAACAATTTATATGATTAGTATTTCTGTTTTTTCCTTTGAGAATTTGTTGAATTTCATCATCAATAGCTGAAACTAATCGATCACCATTTGATTTTTCTGAAGGGGAATCAGAATTAGTTTCTGGATTTAATGTTGAGTATAGAGGTGTAGGATTTGCATTTATTTTTTTAGCTGAATATACTAGAATTATTTTTATGAGTATAATATTTTGTTTAATATTTCTAGGTAGAAAAATTAATTCTTTAGTTTTTTCTATTCAACTAACATTAATTTCATTTTTATTTATTTGAGTTCGAGGTACTTTACCTCGTTATCGTTATGATAAATTAATATATTTAGCATGAAAATCATATTTACCAGTAAGTTTAAATTTATTGATTTTTTTTTTCATGATTAAATCTATTATTTAGTTCATTAAAAATTGTCTTACTATTAAGTTAATAGAACTTAATTTTCTTTTCTTTACTTTCAAAGTAAATGCTTTATTTATAAGCTAATTAACTATTTAATTAATTTATCTCAAAAAGATTTAATTATAGGGTCTAAAACAAAATATATAAAATAAATTGTTGTTAAAAGTATCCCGATCTTGATATATGGGTATTCAACAGGACAAGCTCCAATCCAAGTTAATAAAACTAAAACAATGAACAAGTATCAAAATAAAATTTGATTAATAGGGTAATTTGATAGTCCTATAAATTTTGAATTGTTTATGAAGGGAACAAAAATTAAAATAAAAATTGATATGAATAATGCAATTACTCCTCCTAATTTATTAGGAATAGATCGTAGGATTGCATATGCAAATAAGAAGTATCATTCTGGTTGAATATGTTTTGGAGTAACTAATGGGTTTGCTGGAGTAAAATTATCAGGGTCACTTAATTTATATGGTTCAAGTATCATATAACAAAAAAAAATAATTAAAATTAATAAAAATCCTAGTGTATCTTTAATAGAAAAATAAGGATGGAATGGAATTTTATCATTATTTGAATTAATTCCAAGTGGATTGTTTGACCCCATAACATGCAAGAAAATAAGGTGTACAATTGTTAATGCTAAAACAACAAATGGTATAATAAAATGGAAAGAATAAAATCGAGTTAATGTTGCATTATCAACAGCAAACCCTCCTCAAATTCAATTTACCAAAGTTGTCCCAAGATATGGAATTGCTGACAATAAATTTGTAATGACTGTTGCTCCTCAAAATGATATTTGTCCTCATGGAAGAACATAACCTATAAAAGCAGTAGCTATTAAAGTTAATAAAATGATCACTCCTACAGCTCAAGTTTCAAAATTTTTATATGAACCATAATATAGTCCTCGCCCAACATGTAAATAAACACAAATAAAAAACAATGAAGCTCCATTTGCGTGTGAAATTTGTAATATTCATCCATGATTAATATCACGACAAATATGTCTTAATCTATTAAATGCACTTGCTACATCTGCATTATAATGTATTGACAAGAATAATCCAGTTAAAATTTGAACAACTAAGCATATTCCTAGCAGCGATCCATAATTTCATCAATATGATAAATTCGTAGCTGCCGGTAAATCAATTAGTGAATTATTTATTATTTTAATTAGTGGGTGTATACGTCGAGTGATGCTTAACATTCGTTAAAATTTTCTCCGTAAAGGAGACAATTTAATTCTAATAATATTCACAACAACAATCAATGTAAATAGAAGATAAATAACTAACATAATAGTTATTATTCCTGACGGAAATATATATAATTTTTTAATTATAAATCTATCAAATAAATTATTCATTTCCAATAATTTATTAACTCTATCTATCTTAAATCTAATAACATTTATAGTTATAATCAAAATTCAAATAATTATGTTTAATATTAATAATTTTATTGAAAAATAAAATTTTTCATTTGAAGCAATTCTTGATATATACATAAATAAAATTAATATTCCTCCAATAAAAACAAGAAATAAGATATAAGAAAAAAAATAAGAATTTATATAAAATATACAAATAATTCTGGTTATTATTGTTTGTATTAATAAAATAGATCCCATTGATAATGGGTGCTTCATAAAAATAAAATTTATTGATAATAGAATTGTAATTGATATCATAATTTTCATACAGAAGATAATTTAATAAAAATGTAAGCTTTGGGTGCTTAAAATGATTCTTTACTCTCTTCTGAAGTTTTAAAATTATTAATTTATCTTAGATTTACAAGAGCTAAATTTTTTTTAAACTATTAAAACAAATGAATCTGTCATTACCTTTATTGTATTTAATTATATTTATATCGGGCATTATCTCATTATGTTTAAATCGAAAACATATCATGATAAGTTTATTAAGATTAGAATTAATAATTTTAAGATTATTTTGTATATTTTCTGCATTTCTATCAATTGAATTAAATGATATATATATATATTAATAGTTTTGCTAACATTTAGTGTTTGTGAAGGAGTTGTAGGATTATCAAGATTGATTAATATGATTCGATCACATGGTAATGATCAACTATTATCAATATCTTTAAAAACATGTTAAAATTAATTTTATTTTCATTATTTTTAACCCCTTTATTATTTAACATATGGTTATTAAGAAATATACTAATTCTTTTAGTGCTATTTATCATCTTATTCTTCAGAAAAGATTTAATTATACTAAGATATAATATATATATATAGATAATATTTCATATAGATTAATTATTCTTACAATTTGAATTACTTTCTTAATAATTAATTCTAGTCCTTTATATAAATATAATAATATAAATTTATTTTTGTTTATAGTGTTATTATTAATAACATTATTAATTTTATCATTTTGTTCATACAATATTATGATATTTTATATCTTTTTTGAAACTAGTTTGATCCCTACCATAATTATTATCATAGGATGGGGGTATCAACCTGAACGAGTGAATGCTAGATATTATTTATTGTTTTATACTTTATTCGCATCTCTCCCCATATTAGTTTCAATTATATATATGTATAGAAATAATATAACTAATATTATAATGTTAATGAGATCAAATAATAGGTTTATTTACTTGGGGATAACATTAGCATTCATAATTAAGGTTCCGTTATTTATATGTCATTTTTGATTACCAAAAGCTCATGTCGAAGCACCTGTTTCTGGTTCTATAATTTTGGCTGGAATTCTTTTAAAATTAGGAACTTATGGCTTAATTCGTGTTATATATATTATACCAGTAATATTTATCAATTATAGATTCATCTGGATTTCTATTTCATTAATAGGGGGAATTATGATTAGATTATCTTGTATAATGCAAATTGATATAAAATCTATAATTGCATACTCTTCTGTAGCTCACATAAGATTAGTTATTGGAGGAATTATAACAATAAATATATGAGGTATAGTCGGAGCATATTTCATAATAATTGGACATGGTTTATGTTCATCTGCTTTATTTTGCTTAGCAAATATTTCTTATGAACGTTCGGGAAGACGTAGAATCCTAATTAATAAAGGAATATTAAGATTTATGCCTTCAATAACTCTCATATGATTTTTAATATCTTCTAGAAATATTTCATGTCCTCCAACAATTAGTCTAGCAGGAGAAATTATAATTTTAAATAGATTAATGTCTTGAAATCCATTGTGTATAGTTTTCCTATCTTTTTCTTCATTTTTATCAGCTTGTTATAGTTTATATCTATACTCTCATACCCAACATGGAATAATTTTCTCGGGTTGTTACTCTTTCAATTCTGGGAACGTACGTGAATTTTTTTTAATTATAATACATTGAATTCCATTAAATTTAATTATTTTGAAATTAACATTATTGATATAATTCAATTAGTTTAAAATAAAACATTAAATTGTGGATTTAAAAATATAAATTTATATTGGATCATTACTAAAAATAAACTTAATACATATATTTTCTTAATTTTATTGATTTTAAGATTAATAATATTAATTTTATCAATAAATATGATTATTTTTGATTATGCAATTATAATAGAATGACTGATTGTTACAATTAATTCATGTAATATTTATATAACATTAATTTTTGATTTTATATCAACTTTATTTCTTTCAACTGTTATAGTTATTTCATCAATGGTTATATTATATAGAGGTATATATATGATAAATGATAAATATATTAATCGATTTATTTATATTATTATAATATTTGTAATGTCAATAGTATTATTAATTATTAGACCTAATATAGTAAGCATTCTCATTGGATGAGATGGATTAGGATTAGTATCATATTGTTTAGTTGTTTATTATCAAAATTTAAATTCTAGAAATGCTGGGATATTAACAGCATTAATAAATCGTATTGGAGATGTTATAATCCTTTTATTAATTGCATGAATGATAAATTTTGGATCTTGAAATTTTATATCTTTTATTGATAAGATAATAATGAGTCCAATAATTATACTAGTTATTATTGCAGGATTTACAAAAAGAGCTCAAATTCCTTTTTCTTCATGACTTCCAGCAGCTATGGCTGCTCCAACTCCAGTATCGGCCCTTGTTCACTCATCAACATTAGTTACTGCGGGAGTATATTTAATTATTCGATTCAGAAATTTAATTATATCATTCAATCTAATTCAAGTATTTTTAATGTTATCATTACTAACAATAATTATATCAGGTCTAGCTGCAAATTTTGAATTTGACTTAAAAAAAATTATTGCATTATCAACTTTAAGACAATTAGGAATTATAATATCAATTTTAATATTTGGTTATCCAATATTATCCTTTTTTCATCTTATTATTCATGCTTTATTTAAGGCGTCACTTTTTTTATGTGCTGGAGTATTGATTCATAGATTAATGAATAATCAAGATATTCGCATAATGGGCTGTATAAGTTATAATATACCAATACTAGAACATTCATAAATATTGCAAATTTATCATTATGTGGGATACCCTTTATGAGAGGGTTTTATTCAAAAGATTTAATTATAGAAATAATATGCTCCAGAAATACTAACTTTTTAATTTTATTATTGATATATGTTGGAATTGGAATAACATCTTTCTATTCTGCCCGATTAACATATTTTTCAATAAGCATAAATTTTAGTTATTATAATTTTAGTTCACAAAACGAGTCATTTAATAGTATATTAAAGAGAATCATGGTTTTATCTATTTATTCAATTTTATCAGGGTCTATATTTAGATGAATCATATTTAATAATCCTGTAAGAATTATTCTACCCATCGAGGGAAAGCTAATAGCAATGGCTCTATCTTTTCTAGGGTTATTAATTGGATATGAAATATCCATGTTTTCATCTATAGTAAAAAAATTTACAAGAGAGTTCATAAATTCCATATGATTTTTAAAACAACTATCAACCTTTCACACTCAATTTCTTTTTTTAAAAAATTCACTTATATTTCAAAAATCAATTGATTTGGGATGAGGAGAAAAAATTGGGCCCCAAGGCATGATTGAATTGATAAAATTAATTATAATATTTAATATTAATATAAGAAAAAATAATTTCAAGATTCAAATAATAACATTTATTGCTTGATTTCTAATTATGATATATTTAAATAGCTTAAACATTAGAGCATAATATTGAAGATATTAAGGTAATAAATATTTTTAAATATTTACAAGGGTTTTCCTCTCTTTTCAATGAAAATGAAATGTTTTATAAACTTTATAAATAAGGAAAAAACGGAGTTTAACCGCTTTAAAAGCTAGTTAGCAGCTGCTTTTATTCTTATTTCCTTTTAATTGGAAATTATATGTTCAATAACTTTATTAACAATAAAGTGCCTTATTTTTGGCTTCAATTAATAAACAAAGGAATAAAGATTCTTTTTTTAGGTCGAAACTAAATGTATTTATTACTTCATTGCTTTTAAGAATGGCTAATATGAGCACCTATTGATTGCAATCCAATAATTATAATTAAATACATTCCCGTTAAATTCAATTTAACATACTATTTTTTCATTCATGATATAAGCCTAATATTAAAAATAATAAAAATAACAATATCACTAAATAAATTTCAATAATATTAATAGTTGTTATTACAATAACTATGGGTATAATAATCACTAATTCAACATCAAAAATAAGGAAGATGACTGCAATTATAAAAAAATGTCTTGAAAAAGGAATTCGAGATGACTCAAAAGGATCAAATCCACACTCAAATGGAGATGATTTTTCACGATCAATTATTGATTTAGTTGACACAAAATATAAAAGAGTTATTAAAGTAAATAAAATTAATAATATCATAATACAGTAACTTACAACATTGAAAATTATTCTATTTAAAAATTAATCCTTTTAATTGGAAGTTAAACATACTTATATACTAATAGAATATTTATCTACCCCATCAGTAAATTGATATATATAAAAATAGTCAAACAATATCAACAAAATGTCAATACCAAGCAGCTGCTTCAAAACCAAAATGATGAGTTCTAGAGAAATGAAATTTCAATTGACGTAATAAACAGATTATAATGAACATTCTTCCAATAATAACATGAATCCCATGAAACCCTGTTGATACAAAAAATGTTGATCCGTATACGGAATCTGAAATACAAAACGATGATTCAAAATATTCATATACCTGAAGAATAGTAAAATATATACCTAATATTAAAGTTAATAAAATACCATAAACAGATTCATTATATTTACTTTCTATTATGGAATGATGTGCTCACGTAATTGTTACTCCAGAACACAATAAAATTATAGTATTTAATAGAGGAATTTGTATTGCGTTAAAAGGCATAATTCCAGAAGGAGGTCAATTTATACCAATTTCTATAACAGGTCTTAATCTTCTATGAAAAAATCCCCAAAAGAAAGAAATAAAAAAGAAAATTTCTGACACAATAAATAAAATTATTCCTAATTTTAAACCTCTCACTACAACTATTGTGTGAAATCCTATAAACGTCCCTTCACGCGAAATGTCACGTCATAATTGAATTATAGTTAAAATTAAAATTAAAAATCCAAAAAATAATAAAATAAAATTTTGTATATGAAATATTATTACTATACCAGAAACAAAAGTCAGAGCCCCAATTGACCCCGTTAGAGGTCATGGTCTACAGTCAACTAAATGATACGGATGATTATTCATTAAGATACTTCTCTATAATACAGAGTTCTTAAAACTGTAAAAACATAAGATTGAATTATACAAACTGCTGATTCAAATAATATCAATAATATCTGAATTAAAATAATTAGATTTATATAAATTTCTAAATTAGTTGATCTATTTCCTAATAATGTTATTAGTAAATGACCAGCAATCATATTTGCTGTTAGACGAACAGCCAAGGACCCCGGTCGAATTAAATTTCTGACAGTTTCAATACATACCATGAAAGGTATTAAAATTATTGGAGTTCCTATTGGAACTAAATGACAAAACATATGATTTGTATTGTTAACAAATCCAAATAAAATAAAAGTCAATCAAAGAGGAAGAGCTAAACTAAGAGAAAATACTAGATGTCTTGATCTAGTGAAAATATATGGAAACAATCCAAGAAAGTTATTGAATAGAATAAAAATAAATAAAGAACAAAACAATAATGATCTACCAAAAGATCCTGAACTTATTAATAAATTTAATTCAAAACTTATTGTATTTAAAACTTTTTAATAAAAATTATATAACGACTAGGAATGTATCATAACCCTATAGGCATGAATAATAATAAAATTAAAGAACTTAATCAATTTAATGAAAATAACCCTGTTGATGGATCAAAAGTTGAAAATAAATTTGTTATCATAATCAGTTATATAAATTATTAAAATTATTAGTCAAATTTATCTTTGGAATTTTCATAAAAGAAAAATAAATAAAAGTTATAATTAAAATAACAATTAATAAAAAAAAGAAAAACAAAAAACATCAATTTATTGGAGATATTTGTGGGATAGAAAAATACCATTCTTAGTTTCTTGAATCTGACAGATTGATGTTTTTATAATAAACTAACTTTTCATCATTAAAAGTAGTCGTTAGTTACTATAAATTGGTTTAAGAGACCATCACTTACTTTCAGTCACTTAATGAATAGCTTATTAATCAATTAATAAAACAATTTATATCAACTCTTTCAATAACAATAGGTATAAATCTATGATTTGCTCCACAAATTTCAGAACATTGTCCAAATGATATACCAGGTCGATTAATAAATATTCTTGCTTGGTTTAATCGACCAGGCACGGCATCCACTTTAATTCTCATAGATGGTATAGCTCATGAATGAATAACATCAAATGATGAAATCAATAATCGAATTTGAGTACTAAAAGGTAAAATCGTTCGATTATCTACTTCTAATAAACGGAACTCTCTAATTAATATTTCATTTTGAGATTTTATATAAGAATCAAATTCAATATTTAAAAAATCTGAATATTCGTATGATCAATATCATTGATGACCAATAATTTTTAAAGTTATTAAAGGTTTATTAATTTCATCCAATAAGTATAATAATCGTAAGGATGGAAATGCAATAAAAATTAATGTTAAGGCTGGTAGAAGTGTTCAAAAAAATTCAATTAACTGTCCTTCTAATAAAAGTCGATTAACAATATTATTAAATATGATAACTGTTATTATATAAGTAACAATTGAAGTGATAATAATTAAAATAATTAAAGTATGATCATGAAAAAATATTAACTGTTCTATTAATGGTGATATAGCGTCCTGCATATTAATATAAGATCAATTAGAAATTTCTAACAAAAGTTATTTATATATGAATCTTAAATTCATCGCACTTCATCTGCCATATTAGAATTGAACTAATAATGGAATCTCACTATATGAGTGCTCAGACGGAGGAAGTTTATGTAACCATTCGATAGAAGAATTTATATTAATTGAATATAAAATCAACCGATGTGAAATAAGTCTTTCTCAAATAATAAACAATAAAAATAAAATTCCAATAAATGAAATTCTTCTTCCAATAGAAGATATAATGTTTCATGATATAAATGCATCAGGATAATCTGAATATCGACGTGGTATACCTCTCAATCCTAAAAAATGTTGGGGAAAAAAGGTTAAATTTACCCCGATAAACATAATCAAAAAATGAATTTTTAATCAATTAGAATTTAAAGATAATCCAGTAAATAAAGAATATCAATGAATAAATCTTCCTAAAATTGCAAATACTGCACCTATTGATAACACATAATGAAAATGGGCTACAACATAATATGTATCATGTAATACAATATCAATTGATGAATTAGCTAAAATCACCCCAGTCAATCCACCAATAGTAAAAAGAAAAACAAAACCTACTGCTCATAAAATTGAAGGTCTTATCTTGATTTTAACTCCTCTCAGAGTTGCTAATCATCTAAAAACTTTAATTCCAGTTGGAACAGCAATAATTATTGTAGCAGAAGTAAAATAAGCCCGTGTATCAACATCCATACCAACTGTAAATATATGATGTGCTCAAACAACAAATCCTAAAATACCAATTGATATTATAGCATAAATTATTCCTAGTGATCCAAAAGATTCAATTTTTCCTCTCTCTTGAGTGATAATGTGAGAAATTAGTCCAAATCCAGGCAAAATTAAAATATATACTTCTGGATGTCCAAAAAATCAAAATAAATGTTGGTATAAAATTGGATCTCCTCCACCTGAAGGATCAAAAAAAGAAGTATTCAAATTTCGATCAGTTAATAATATTGTAATTGCACCAGCTAAAACTGGTAATGAAAGCAATAATAAAAAAGCAGTAATTAATACTGCCCACACAAATAAAGGTAACCGATCCATGTATATTCCCACTGATCGTATATTAAAAATTGTTCTAATAAAATTAACTGCACCTAGGATTGAGCTAGCTCCAGCCAAATGTAAAGAAAAAATAGTTAAATCAACGCAAGATCCTGAGTGTGCAACGCCTCTTGACAACGGAGGATAAACTGTCCAACCAGTACCTGCACCTCTATCAACCATTCTACCAATTAATAATAATGTCAATGAAGGTGGTAATAATCAAAAACTTATATTATTTATTCGAGGGAAAGCCATATCAGGAGCACCAATTATCAAAGGAACCAATCAATTCCCAAATCCTCCAATCATAACTGGCATCACTATAAAAAAAATTATAACGAAAGCATGAGCAGTAACAATCACATTATAAATTTGATCATCTCCAATAAAAGATCCAGGAATGCCTAATTCAACACGAATAAGAACTCTTAAAGTTGTACCTACTATTCCCGATCAAATCCCAAAAATGAAATATAATGTTCCAATGTCTTTATGATTAGTTGAGAAAAATCACTTATTCATAACTAATCATTGATTTATTCCCAATTGAGATGACTGAATTAGGTAATAAACTGTAAATTTATTTATGGATAAACTTTCCTCTCAATAATCTAATCTAATATTTCTTCCCTATTCTTATTTTTTTCTTCAATCTAGTCTTATATTTAATAATAATATTAAATTGCAAATTTAAAGGTGATTAAAATAAATCTAAGGCTTACAAGAAATTATATTTTTAACTTTGAAGGATAATAGTTTTATTAACTTAAAACCTTACTAATTCATAACATTAAATAAGGTTACAACTATAAATCCAATCAATAAAGAATTTACTATAAATAATGTATTATTTAATCTAAAAGTTGACAACTTTAAAGATATATTGTTTATCATTAACCCTGTCATTACAACTCGCAAATAATAAAATAACACTAATAAAGCAGTTATTACTAAAATTAAACATAAAAAATACATTTTATTAACCAAAAGACAATAAATTATCATAAATTTTGGGAAAAACCCTAAAAATGGTGGTAATCCACCTATTGACATAAAAATAATTATTAACATTAATGATTTAACCCTATTGTTAAACAAAATAAAAATTTGATTTAAATAATTCATATTATTTATTCAAAACAGATAAGTCAAAAATAAAGAGAGGGAATAAATTAAAAAATATACCAGCCATATATAATTTATTAATATAACCCCTCTAAAAATTCAACTTAAATTGTAAATTGATGAATATGCTAAAATTTTTCAAATTGATGAATAACACAGCCCCTAATGAGCCTCAAATACATGATAAAACAATAAATAAAATCAATCTTATATCTAAATAACTCAATAAAATAATGGGAATAATCCTCTGAACGGTTATAATTAAAAAAGACACTAGTCAAGACAACCCATCAATTACTGAAACATATCAATAATGGAATGGAGGAGATCCAATTTTAATTATTAAACTAATTATAATAAAATATTTTACTTGAAATAATATTCCTAAAATAACAACAAACAGGAATAATAGTCTTGAACCCATTCTCTGAATAATAAAATATTTAATTATTGACTCAGATGAGTAAACTCTCATTTTATTCATTATAAAAGGCAAAAATGATACCATATTTATCTCGACTCGTATTCATCAACCCAGCCAATTGTTTGAACAAATCGTCAATATAATACCAAAAAACAAGAATGCCACAAATACTATATAAGAGGAATTTTTTTTAATTAAAAAGAGGATAATTTTCCATAAATGAGGTATGAACCCATTAGCTTAATTTTAGCTTATCTTTTATATGTTGTAGTTTATGAAGAACATTAATTTTTGATATTAAAAGACAGTTTAATTCTGTTAACATAATAAGAGTATAATATTACATAATTTATTCTATCAAAATAACCCTTTTTCACTCAGGCATCTTATTTTTTTTTATTTTTATTTTTTTATATATGACTTATAATATCTGGTGTACGGTTTATTATACAATAGACTTACAGCCAATACTAGTTTGGCAACTTTATATACTCTTTCCTTCATTTTTCCCTATCTCTATTTATTGATTAAAATAAATTTACGGAACTGAATAACTAGTAACAGTTAAAGAGTTAGCTAAAATACAATAATTACATCAATTTTTGTACACCCACATTTTGCAAATCCGGTCCATAAAATATATGCTTACAGTATGTTTATAGTTAAATTAAAAATATTAATGTTAATACTACTGTATTACCATATTTATATATTCATATATAATAAATATATATACATATGTATATATATATATATATAATAGTATGTTTTTCTTTTTTTTTTTTTATTGAAGTATAAAAAAAAAGAAAAACATACTATTATTATTATAAATATTTATATATAAATATATATTAATATATTATTTATATATAAATATATATATATATAAGATAGATTATATATATTATAAGATTAGACTTCACAAACATAAACAGGCAATTAAAATCAGCCAGTTAAGTAATAGTAAATATAAAGATAACATCGAACGCACGCACATTTTCTACCCTAGAGTAATAAATACAACTGACGTCACTTTAACTGACGCAGAGACAAAACTTATCAGCAAAGGTCTAAATTACAATTTTCCCCCCAACCTTAAAAATAAACATAACTTAATTAAAGAAATAATTGAAGCCGAGTCAGTGATAAAAAACATTCCTGACCCAGGTAAACAAAATGAAATAAGAGTATTAGTAAATAATAAGTTTAATAAAATCATTAAAAACAAGAACAATAAGCTTATACAAAATAAAGTTAATTACACTAAAGCACAACATGAACAACGCATAGCTATACAACTAAATAAAAAACTTTCTAATAATAATATTTACATAACCAAGGTAGATAAGGGAAATTCTATAGCCATGCTGAAACTTGACGAATACACACAAAAAGTACACAACTTTATAAATGACAACAATATTACTAAGTTGACATCCGACCCCACTAAGAAGTACACTTTAGAACTGAATAAAACAATAAATAAATGCACGCAACTATTTGATAAACGCACACAATCCTCACTAAAACCAATAAATGCTAGTGCGCCTTGTTTAAGGGGTCTTCCGAAAGTACATAAACAGAACACTCCAATTAGACCATTAGTTAATTTTACAACTGCCCCCGGTTATAAAATGGCTAAAACCTTAGTAAAAATCATCAGAGAGCACACCAACTTAGAAAATAATCGGAGTGTTAAAAGCTATAAGGATTTTATCAAAAATATAAACCACGTTACAATTCAACCAAACTACAAACTAGTATCATTCGACATAGTAGATTTATACACTAATGTGCCTATTGATGAAACTTTAACTTTACTCAGGCATAATTTAATGAATAAAGGTTCTTTAGAAATACAGAAAGTTAACCAACTGATGATGATACTAAAAACCATTCTTCATCAAAACTATTTTTCATTTGAAAATGCATATTATAAACAGAATGAAGGACTTGCCATGGGATCTCCACTTTCTGGCATCCTGGCGGACCTATATCTAAACCATTTAGAAAATACAAAAATTTTAAAAGATAATTATTTCGCCAGTAAAATCATCCATTACTCCAGATATGTAGATGATACCTTTATTATTTTTAACGGGAATGCCAGACAAATAGAATTATTTAAAAATTACCTAAACAAAATTCATAACAAATTAAAATTTACTATGGAGATCGAAAACAACAAAAGTATCAATTTTTTAGACCTCACTGTATTACACAACGGGAATAATTTAAAATACAAAATCTTTAGAAAACACACTAGTACTGACACAGTAATACACTATGATTCATATCATCCCGTTACACAAAAAGTGGCAGTGTTTAACAGTCTTGTCAACAGACTTTTAAATGTTCCCCTCGAAAAGGAGGACTACTTAAATGAGGTTAGCACTATCAAACAAATAGCAATAAATAACGGGTATAAATCTACAATAGTTGACAAAATAATAAATAGGCATAGGAAATGTTTAGAAAATAAAAATTCAAACTCTATAAAAGCAAGTAACAAAAATTATAAATATCTTTCGGCTAATTTCACAGGTATTATGCCAAATATTTTAAGACCCGTTCTTAAAGATAATAACTATAATTTAGGAAATTATTTCAAAAACAAAAACAAATTACCATTAAAAAAGCAATGTGGTGTATATAAAATAAAATGTGATGATTGTGATGCGTTCTATATCGGTCAATCTGGCAGATGTTTTTATAAAAGATTTCTAGAACATATTCCTAAGCCAAGTAATAATAAGTCCAACTTTGCACAACATTTAATATCAAGCGGACATAAATATACGAACTTCGAAGAAAATTTAACAGCGTTGCATATTTGTAAAAAGGGTAGACGGATGGATAGTCTGGAGGAATTTGAAATTTATAAAGCTTTAAAAGATAGTAACACCAAAAACAGTTTATTAAATGACCAGGTAAATTTTGCGTCAAATTACCTGTTCGACACTGCAATCAGTTTGTCTTAATCTTTGACCAGTCGCGTGACAATCGCGGTTGCGGGTGAACGCATGCGGGAGCTCCAGCCGTGGTTAGCAAAACTTATTACATGCGATTTATAATTTATTTTATTTATTTTGACTTGAACAGTATCATGGTCATGATTTTAATATTTTAATTTATTAATTATGTATCTGAGGATGGGACTTAGTCCCGAAACGCGTCATCAGTGACGAAACTGTGTATCGCTAAACTGGATATTAAGGTAATTATATATCATATAATAAGTGATACGGTACGCAAACAAATAAGTAATTAAGTAATATTTGTTTTGTGTTTAAAAAATGAAAGAATAAGAAAGATAACAATAAAACTTAATTATGGGAAATAAGTAAAGCTTTCTTTATTTCAAACAGCCATAATTCTGTTCTCCTGTGTTCGCTGAAAAGAACCCGACTTTGGTAAGTACCTATGTTTTCTTTTACAGTTGGCTAACTGTAAAGATGGCGTCTGAATATAGACGTTAAAAAGTGTTTATATGTGCAATTAGATATTAAATAATTAAAGTAGTAAATAAAATTTAACAATATTAATATTACATTTTAGTGGTGACAAAGAAAGAATCAAGTCGTATTAAAGTAGGAACTACAACTTTAACATAATAAAAAAAAAGAGTAATCTCCCTACAATGGACTGCAATGGGAAAAAGAAAGTGTCCGCTATTCAGAAGTGTCCACTTTTTTCACTGTCAGTAAACCAGTACTAAAGGGGAGGTGGGATTGGGGGGGGGGTCCAGAAAACAAGTAAAATGAAGTTTTCTCAAATTTATGTATTAAGTTATTAAACACTAAATATGTGCAGTATATTATAATCACACACAATTATTATTTATAATTTCAACATCACTGATTTTTTCGTGTTATTTCCTGCTGAACCACTGTTTTTAGCGTTAATTCAAAATATTGTCACAAATTTATCTTTTAATTAAAGAAAACATATACCATTTTTAAGCTTCTTTTATGCAGACTTAACATACATCATATCTAATCATTTTGATCACATGTACATCAGTTATAAAACAATAGTCTTAAACATACTCTTTCATAAAAAAAAATTAATCTTTGTTATTTATGCTGACGGCAATTAAATTTACATTTTAGTAACTGTTATAAAAGAATATCAGTGGAAAGAATACTATAAAAAGCTGTGGTATGATGAAAATGTTGATGAGGAAAACTACATAGAAAATGAAGACAGAACTGTAGATTTAATTGAGATTCAAGAACTTGAGGAAGCCATAAAAAGAACAAAAAACAAGAGAGCAACATGACCAGACAGAATGAATGCGGAATTAATAAAATATGGAGGGATCATGCTGAAGTTATGTTTTACTACACTTAATAAACATGTGCTTGTAGAAATGTACTGCGCCAGACGAATGATTATTTCATTTTATAAATATATTTTATTTCCATTAGTAAAAAACTTTATTTAGATTCAAACTAAATAATTTCTTTATTGTTAATCCATTACACTATAAAGTCACCATCTGCTGCTCCAAAATATTTATAAAACATGTCTTACATGGGTTGCAAAACAATTTAAAAGCAGTTTTTAGTAGATCCTATGTTACTGAAGTTTGGGAAACACTACGTGAAGATACTACACATATAGCTATTGTAAACATTAAGGATTATAATTATTTACAACTGCATACTATAAGACTGTAAGTTACTATACTTAATACTAGTGCAACACTACCTTTACATGTATCTGATGTTTGAGCATTGCGGCACGCAAAATAAGCATACGAGTTTGCCGTTGATATTCCTTGCCTATGGACAGTGACTTTTCAAATGTTGTACTTCGCTGATCCATGTCTTTTGCATAAAGTATCTATAAAAAAATGTTGATAAATTTGATTTAATGTTCTAAACGTTCGCATCTACTGTATAATACTACAGCAGAACATCAATAATCTGACCACAAGAAATCAAAACCTTCCACAATCCAAACAAAGGTTTTGCTATAGGCATATCTATATCAAAAATTACTGTTTGATTCTGTTTTGAATACATACAACAGTGCTTGGCATGCTGTAATCTAGTTGTCTCTGTAAACACTTATGAATTGGGTACAATTTTTAATTTGTTTTACTGTTACCAACTATAGTAGCCTGCTGCTCAAATAGCCTAAAACCGCGTCCACACCGGCGTGCCATGCCTGTTTGGTTTGGTGCGTGAACCAAACAGGCACAGCGCAGCGCGCCCTGTTTTGATGGCAAACTACACCATATTGCGCAACTTCGAGCGCTAGCGAACGCGATCCAGACAGTGTCGGTACAGCAAAGGAAACTGTTAGTTTGTGCACGTGCTACTTGCACAATGTTTCTCAGAGATCATCAGGTTCCAACAGTCCAGAACAGAACGCGCACGAACGAACAGTTGCCTTTGACATACCGACACTGTCTGGATCACGTTTGCTGGTGCTCGAAGTTGTGCAATATGACGCGGTTTGCCGTCAAAACAGGCCGCGCCGTGCCACGTAGTGTTTGGTTTGGCACAGCGCTGCACGGCCGGTGTGGACGCGGCTTCATATTAAACACGACGTTATCCTATTATAATATAGCTGATTGTAATTTAAATTCTAGTGGTCTCTTTTTCAGCCGCCTGTCAATGAAAAGTACAACTCTGATATTTATTGCCTAACATTTGTGAACACTAATTACTTTTTTATTACTGTTCTGTTATTATAATATTTTGTGTTTGAAAATATGAATACATGAATTTGAACTATCCGTGGTGCAAATCCGTTCCAACTATTAACTCCCTACTGTAATAAAGTACAATACATTTAAACTTATTTTAATTTTAAATCATTAAATAAATTAATTTTACAATTTTTTATATTTTTTGACCCTTTTCTTGGGCTATGCTGCCCTAAAATTTTTAAATTAAAAAAAATGATCACTATATTCAGATTCTGACTAAAATTCTTTAATGTTTGATACACCACCTGGATTTTCCCAATTGTACCAAAATTTTTATCCAGGTTTTAAGATCTAGCTTTCCAAAATTTTAAAATTTCAAAAACTGAACACATTATTCTGATTTTTGTTAAATTATTTTTAATTTGATATCCCATGTGGATGTTTTGCTATTTTTTCAAACTTTAGACGCTTACAAATTTCCCTCCAACTCGTATTTTTGTGGTGGTGGTGGGGGAGGGGGATCAATCTCAAAAACAATAGGGATCTATGGGGGAAAGTATGGACAAAAATACGAAATAGTTTTCATGAGTCATACTGCAAACACACATACAGACAAGTGAAATCTGAGAACTCACTTCAACAAGAATGTGAAAATATCACTATTTAAAACATAAAACACAAATACCGTATACAAAATTTAGATAATTTAAATTTAGTTACAGAGCCCTAAAAAATATATAAGTAAAATATGACAATGATACCTTATTGTGAGAGTCTATACGCGCTTGTATTTGCCCATCAAGAATCAACTGCATTAGTTCATCTTCTAAGGCTGATACAGAAGTATTGAGAGCGTCAGCCATTTTTCGCATGTCTGCAGATAAGTAGGGACTGTAAAAACAATCATTGTATAGTGTCAATATTCTATGATACAAGCATTACAAACATACACAAATGTAGTACTATGATAAAAAAACTGGATAAACAACTTAAAAATTCTTTTGTAATAAAAGAAACTACAAAATTATAAGTTCAGATATTTTTACTGTACCACAAAATTTCACTGCTATTTACAAGTATAGTTGCCTACTATTTAAATCTTGTGTATTCTTTTTTTTTGTAAGACTCAAAGCTACAGGTTCAGAGTTTAAGTGGTATGATTTTTTTGCACATAATGTACCAATGACAATAAGTATTTACTCAAAAATTTGTTTTTACGATTTGAGTACTGTTTATTTCAAAGATAATGTGGGGGCCATTTTAGTAGGTGGGAATAACAACAACAACAACAATATTGTTAAGCTTAAAACTTAATCTGGAATTGCACACAGTACGATACTCTTTACACATATGAATACTTAAGCATCCTCCTTGCCCCATGCTATAACTACTAGTACTGTTATTTTAATCCTTTATGATTGATAATTTGTCAAACCGATAAAAATTCAAACTACTTCTTACCACATTCAGTTCAGATTATAACTCAGATTCTACATCACCTTAGAACAAAATCCTTCAACACTGAATTTTGTTTTTCCACAATAGGGCGTGTCCTTATTTCTTTAGCTAACCTATATTTTACTATGTATCAACTATAAATAATTACAGTATGTGTGTTAATATGAACTTAGCAAGCTTTACCTGAAATATTGTATAAGAGCCCTATTTCTTATCTGCGTGTACAAGGAATTGACATGAGGTGCTATGTACATGTCCAAAAATAAATTATCCTGAAAAATGAAAAACATATTTAGAAAATGTTATGGCAAAAAATGTGTTTGAAGGAAATTAAAATTTCACTTGACAAGTATATGTGCGATATTATACTGGCAATCTTTAACATGCAAATCATTTTCGAATCTGATGAAAATTACTTTTACAGCACAGTCCTCACCCAACTACTTCTGAGCAGTATCTAATGGAACGAATAATGTACAGTGGAAGATTGTATGGTAATAATTATTAAATTGTGGTACTTTCACTTGTGAACTTACTTGTTGATATTCCCTCAAATGCCGTTTCGGAGTTGTGTTCTCCTTCTTCAGTGAGGTTTGAATACGGAATGGTCAAGTTGTCGGTAATTTGTAACTTTTTTTTTGGTTATCAGGTTGTGTTTGGGGGTGTGGAGGTGGAAGGGGGATTGGCGCAGGATTTTGAATTGTTGTATGCGTTGTGTATAACTGTGTCGAATAGTGTGTTTGATTTAAATTGTAAATGTTCATTGAGTATGTTGTTTGGTTGTGTTTTGTTGTGTTTGTATATTTTGAATTGTTCTGTGGTGTTGAGTTTGCGACTTTTGGGTCGGTAGTGTAAAATTTCAAGGTTGTTTTTTATATTGGTGTAATTGTGGTTTTCTGTCTGGATGAGTGTGGCAAATGTGGATTGAATGTTATTATTGGATAATGCTTTGGTGTGTTCAGAAAATCTGGAGGAAAAAGATCTTCCTGTCTGGCCTATGTAGAATTTATTGCAATCGTTACAGTTTAATTTTTAAACGCCTGTTTTGTTGTATATGTTTTATGTCCTTGTTTGTGTCGTTGATGTGTCTTTTGATGGTATTGTTGGTTCTGTATGCTATTTTGTAATTGTATTTTCTGAATGTGTTGGTGATTCTGTGTATGTTTGAGTTGTAGTATGTGAGTGTGATGTATTTATATTGTTGTGTGTTGTTTTTATTTTGTGTTTTATTGTTTTTGTTTAGGATTTTTCTATGTAATTTGTTTATTAAATCAGGGTTGTATCCATTTTGTAGTGCTATGTATTTTATTGTGTTTAGTTCTTCTCTATAATCTTGTTTATTCTGTGGTATTGTAGTGAGTCTTTGTTCACAACTCCGAAACAGCGTTTGAGGGAATATCAACAAGTAAGTTCACAAGTGAAAGTACCACAATTTAATAATTATTTAGTGCTGTGAACAAAGTAGTGATGAACATTCAAAATAATTGTATGGTAATAGTAAGCTTTTATGATGGTGCCAATAAAAGCTAAAACAATTTAATTCATAAATCAGGAATATTAACAAAATGTCTTGGAGATAATGGCATAAGAAAAAAACAATACAAATTTCAAAATTACACAAAATGTATACTATTAGTTTACCTTGATTTCATCAAGTAGTTTCAGACATGATGCGTATTTGGATTCATAAAATTTGAAGATAATGTCTCGTAGCTGTGGTTCTAATTCTAGAAACAATTTAAATGAGCTGTAACAAACCAAATTTAATCATATTACATACATCTGTAGTTAAAAAAGATACTCCTTTATAGATCGATTATTTATATTTCACATTATTTTTTTGAATAACATTATTATTAAAAAATGTTTCTATAACATATGCGCACTACCCACAGAAATATTAAAAATAATAAAGGTTTCATATTCTAATTAAACAATTTTTTTTTCAATAAACTTCTTGTAAATTTAATAATAAATTCACTTTCAACTATAGTGAAATTAAAACATTTCCCCTAATTAATTATCCCATATAATATATGCTTTTTGTCCAGTATTGGCGTGTCTCATATGCACAGTCTTTATAAAGTACATAATTCATTGTGCTTAAACTCTGGATAATATGGTCTTTTTGTTAATTTTTCCAATTAATTTCACAAATACTGAAACAAGTATAAACAAGAAACTACTATGTCGATGTTTTGGCCAAAATCTTAAGAGCAATGAATTTTTAGCTTATGCCAGACAAATCACACGTTTTCAAAAGGGAAATGTGTAATGATCAAAAATTAAGTGAGGAAGGTATAACAGTGTTTGTTGCTGCAAATTCTGATGGTTACGTCAAATGACTATCATAGTTTGCTCATGGAAGGAAAATCAAGAATATCTTGTCAAACGTTTGTCAGTGCCAAGGATTAGTTTGGCACTAAATGTTTTACTTGTGGTTAAAGAACTTGGTCAACAAGACTAAGATTTCTTTATTCATAAACAATGCCCAATTCACCATAAACTGTGGGTTTTAAAAATGCAGAACTTCAGTTTATGGGGCAAGGGATAAGTGCTTAGGGATTTATTATATTGCAAATTAATTTATTTAGCACAAAGAGAGTGAATCTTGAATAATATGTGAAATACGTATTACTACTGAATAATATACCATCTCTTTGTAAGTATTGGGGCCTTCTTTCTTATAAGCTTACAACAGATGTCCATCACATTAAAATTTACTGGGAGAAAATTTCAAGAAAGGCCAGTCTTTGCTTTTCAATAAGCAGGACCAACGCACTGTGATTATAGTTAAAATTTCTAGTAGTGTAACAGCAAACTATGGGTCTGTAGACAAGAAAGTTTTAATGCAATGCACTGTATGTTTTTGTACATTACACGAAAAAATCTGAGATGTACTATGAAAACTACACAAACTCTTTCATTATCTAGATGAACAAATACAACTGACATAATGGAATGTAACTATGAACAAATACCTGAAACAACATTACTATTTTTTTTCTTAACAAAATAATACAATTATGAGTACAATACCTGCTAAAAATCACATTCTTCTGAAGTTCTGCTCTGTCAAAAGTGGCAAGAGCACAAAGACCACCATACATAGCAACATTATTTGGTGACATTAGTTCTGGAAAATCACAATGGTCTAAGTTAGCTTGTAAAAAGTGCTTTGCAGCTGTCTTGTATTTGCCTGTGGCTAACTCCGCAAGACCAGCCGCACATTTCAGTCGCGTGAGTATTGCTTGATTACTCTCTTTGCCCTAAGACAAAGTAAACAGAATTAGTCTAGTCAATAGTTTATTAAATGGAAATAGGAGTTAAATGAGTTTAATGAATAAAGTGTGTTCATTTTAAAACTTCAAAGATTTTTTGACTTCCAAAATTGAAAATGATTCTCACTTTCAAAACACAATGAAGTATAAAAACTGCAAGGTAGCAAAATAAAAATTTTCAAAATATCTCACTTGGGGTGGGGCAAAATATCTCACAACAAAAAAACATAATGGAATTTAAAGAGCACCAAGTTTCCATACAACTATTTACTGTACTGAAGTACAGTATTTACTACAAAAATAAGGTCCCTTTTTTGCTACAATTTTTTCTTTAAAATGTTTGGAATTTTAGAATTAAAATTGATTATATGGAGACATGAATCAAAAATGAAAACAAGCAGTGTACCTGGGTAAAGGTTAACATAGTATTTATTAGCAGTGTGTTGGTCAAAATTTTTCGATTCCGGCACCGGTACCAATTCCTTAAAAATTGATTCCCGATTCTCGGTACAGGTACCAGCTTAAAATAATATTAAAACTGAGCATCTAAATTAACTACGTCGTAATCTATTATATAGGTTTAATACTTAGTACATTACAAAAATGGCTATAAAACTCGTATCAATAAAAAAAAAACAAGTATAGTCTTAAAATAATTTGGGGTGAAACATAATTTTTTATATATATGTTATCTGTTCCAATTTCAATTACGTTATAGATCGTCTTTCACTTGACTCGGCAGCAGTAATGTCATCGCACTTAAATGCTTCGTTGTTTCTTTTGCACGTCAGAAACATCACTAATATCGATCGATACACACTGAATTGTCTAATGCAAAAACGAAGGTATCAGTTTATAAAACATGTAAAAGTACTGGTACCGACTTTGTAGCACCGGTTCTCGATACCGGTACCTAACCCCAAGAACCGGTGGTATCGAGAATCGGTACAGAGAACCGAGACATCCCTAGTATTTATTAACACACATTGTATTCCAGCTCAAATCTCATAGCATTCTGGTGTTCAGGCCAATAATGTAACACTAAAATCAGGACAAGCTTACAAAATAGTCTTCAAGCGGTCTTATTTTCGAACAAATACTGTAAACAGTTTTGGCAATGTAATTATACTAAATTCAATCTTATTTTCGTATTCCTTTCAAGTCTGTTAACTATTATTCAAGCCTTTAACTATTATTCTGTTAACTATTATTTTTCAAGCCTTGTGAACATATATTTGTGATTACAAAACAAATTCACTAGAAAACAAACATTAGTTCAGAAGTTTGTGTAAAGAATGTCTTGTTTTGCATTACTGTGAAACAAATATTTGGCTTCACACTTAAGAACTACTAGTAAAACAAATTTCAGTGTCCGTGTTATGAACTAACAAAATATATCAAATTTAAAATTTTATTAACTGTATGGAAATACACTGTTGTAATTTTGTCTTTGGTTGCTTAGATGCAAATGAAACTAATTTATGGTGGCAATACTGTCAAGAGTACATTGTTTTGTATCTCAAATCTAATATCTATCAGGGCAAGCAATAGGGAAGAATGGAATCGACTCTTGGAGCAGGCCAAGACCCACCAAGGCTTGTTGAGCCATGGCTGATGAAATGTAATATGTAGACAGTAATTGATTTTATTTTTAAATTCAATGTGATACATCTTTCAGTCTTATGTTGCTGCAATTTTCTGATCATACAATGGAGACCAATTTTCAATCCCTGGTTGTCCTGCGTTTACAGATGGTCAATAAAAAACCCTGATTTTTAAACTTATACAAAAATGATTCTGTATAAAGTGTGATTTTCATTTTGAAACACTTAACACTATAACAAAATTAGGAGGTTTTTTTTTGCTAACAAATAGAATGTATTGGATGGGATGTGGCTTGCAAGAGTTTTTCATTGGCAAACACGCTCCAAATTCAATTGAGAAAATGATGAACACCAGGAACAAACTGCAGAGATGTAACTCTTGACCCGATTATCAAAATATTTTTATTTCAAGTAAGATTGATCAAACAAGATAGTGAACTGAAAAACAGATGAAGTTTTACAAAAATTGTTGACAAAGACCACTGTTAACTTGATCTCCAATGCTGAAAATTTAAACTGATACAATCGTTAATGTATAATTAGTTCATTAGCACAATTGAATTTTTATATTTGATCAGAAAAATTTGTTATCATACTTAGAAATAAAAGGGGCAGATGAAGGACCTCATTGAAAGCCAAATCAATCGAGGACCTATCGCCCAGACCTATTCAACTGGTTCCTTCATCTGTCACTCTTAGCTTCTGACGACCAAGATTTTTGTGCTCTACATGTAAAAAGTAAAATTACTACATGGAGGAGTAGATACAGCAGGAAGAGATTTACATATGCTTTGCCCGTCATGTACGAGTTTTAAAGACTTATTCGTATATATTGTAATCTAACAGTATATGTTCTCATTTGTCTTTTTACTTCTTTAGTCAATGTGTTGCTTTTAATTCATTTATCGTGAAGAGTTTTTCAGTGTAATTTGATTCCACTTGTGTAAAAACCGGCCTTGTTGCCCCAATCGATTGTGTCTTCGAGCGCCCTGTTCTTCTTTTTAATAATCTGGTCCGTTCGCTGCTCACTCTCCTGTTGACTTGCCTGTAATTGTCCTGTAAATTTTCTAATTTTCTACAATGACAACTCTTTCCAGTCAAAATAACAATATTTATTTTTATTTAAATTATTCGGAAAAAGAACAGTCGACTTGTGTCGAAACAAAATATTGGTCGGGTCGACTCTACTGCTCAATTCAACTATGACACTAACAACCTTCAATAAACAAATTAATTATAATAATTATATTAAATCTCAGGGTTTAAGGGTTCTTTGAGACTGTCATTGAATTCAGAGAATGCATACAAAAATACATCACAAAAGGTAAGTAAAATTTAAAATCTTAATACTATATTCTATTACTCGTTGCTAAGCAACGACTGTCGTTTCCGCAAGATGGCCGCTCAAACGTTTACCTTGAGCTGTTCCCAATTATTTTAAAATAAATGTTTTAGTGTTCACAGTTTTAGTTTTAAGTTTTTCCTTCAATTAATGATCACTGGTGTTTGTTCTGTAAGTGTAGATAGTGTCTACGATAGTGTTGTGTAATCGTATCTGTAGTGTGGCTATTAATTAAGTTTGGCCTCACTCACATAAATTACAAACGTCGTTCGTTTTGGGTAGTCAGGATTTTCTGAGTTTCTGCATTTAGTTTTAGGTTTAATTTAATTATTTCTGTCTTCTGGTCTTCCACAGTGTTTACCGCTTCTGTTGGTAATTATTATTGACGGCCAACGGTCCAAAAAACATTACTTACATTTAAATAATATTGGCTTCATCAGAGCACATCTGCCCTCTGCAATGGTTAACAATACAATTCTAAATTCTTGCTTCTTCATCAACGGTCTCCTGACCTCACAATACTGGCCTGTGATTGGTTAAAACTGAGAGTTCATAAGGTCACATGGTCAGTTTACAAAAATCAAATGTTCATTTGCCTATAAGAAAAATACTCCTTTTTTAGCTTTAAGTTTCCTTAAATTTAAATTACATCATGTTTTTCTTTATATAATTATGAGCATTTTGATACCTTCTTTATATAAATTGGTTATTATAAAGGGTGACTTCCCACCTTACAAAATTTCTAACTTTGGGCCTACACTTTTAGTTTCCTGACATTTATTTACTAATCTATTTTATAATTTACATTTATTATTACTTAAACTTTGATTCTGAACCCTTTTTTTCTGATTTTAAACTATTTACTAAACGAGTCTGGACCCTTAACATTATTTAACAAATGGTTACAATAAAATCCTTTAACATATTATTCAATATACTGCCTCTATGGCCTAGTCGACAATTATCAATTTACAAATAATATACTTAGTGTTAATACAATAATTTGATTAGAACAGAATCATCCGGCATGCTATGTTTTAAGTATGGCCTACATGATTAAATATTGTATTTTACAATTAGCCACAATGATTAGTTAACTGGCATACTATTCAGCCATCCCATTAATCTTAACTAGTACTATTAATCAGTGATTGGATTATTGTTCATGGGTTTTTGGTTCCTAATGCATCACCTTCTGATTCTGCTCATAGGCTCTAACTACTTCTAACAACATTGTTCATGAATGTTACTCATAAGCTTTGGCATAAAACACAAACGTAACTAGTCATGCCAAAACCTTTATGAACATCTTAACATTATTTAAAACCCCCATCACAACTCTCTATTAACTTGGTCCATGGGTTTTCTTTTTACATAAAAGTATTTAACCCACACTTCTGCCATTTCCCCCTCACTGACACTTTTTGTGTTTGGGAATATCACTGGTACTTCACTGACACTTTATTAATTGGGTGTTTGTTTGTTTGCACTACCTAATATCAGGGGTCACTAACTTTATCCCACACTCTTTCACATTAACATAAGAACAAAAGGTTTGTATGTTTTTTTATATTTATTATACATTTTGATTAGTTTATTTACTATCTGCATTGTATTTTTTAATTCACTGTGTGAAAACTAATTAGTGTATAAACAAACAGAAGGCACCAAAGTGTGTGTAAATTTTATAGTTATCCACAGTAAGAAAATGACGTTAGTAGGACACACTACGCGAAGTCAGTGCGAAATAAGTGTGCCAAAAATACGCAAATTACACTAAGATGCTCAAATTAATACAGCGAGTGCTTAATCAAATTATCAATGGTTTGTGCTATCTCAATTCCTTACAAAACATTGCAATTTGCAGAAAATTGCAAATATATGAAAAGGTTCGGGAGTGGGGGCTATCATGTGATCTGCAGGTCTCGACAGGACAATTTCAGAACCAACAGGTGCGGAATCTCGAGAGGGTATAATTAAGGGTTCGACTGGAAGCCCTTCTCTTCATTTCAAGACACAGTTACAATCGGACACGCTGTCCATCGGCAGAACAGTTTTATTTTGTTATAAGTCTCATTTATGAACGAATAAAACCGTTTTCAGTAATTATGTTTACATTAGTACAGGAAACGTAGAGTACCGGGACCGTTTAAGTCAGCAAGAGTATCTACAGAGAAGCTGCAAAGAGTGACGCGAGATGCTGGACGTTAGGAGATGCTTTTTAGACGCCTCGCAGCGGATGTTAATCTCTGGGACGGACCACACACTGCTGGAGAACGACGCTGGACTCTGGACATATCCAGGACCACGCCAAGCCAGGAGTAACGGTAACCTAACGCTGGAGAATGCTGGACCCCGTCAATAAGTCATAAGATCATCAAAACTCAAGGTGACAAGCATAATGCATTTATAAATGATTTTTTTTTAAAGAGCTCATAAAGACTATATAAAGAGACAATGAATTAAAACAAAAAAGTTTATAATTAGGTAAATAATGTAATAGAGTCTTATGTAAATGTTTTAGTCGTAAGAATGAGCGATCGCATATAGATAAACATAGAAAAAAAAGTTTAATTTTGAGATAGTATTTTTTTTTTTCAAAGACAAACAATTGAAATGATTTGATATTTGCATTTTGTAGAAAAGAATAATTTAAATTTTGAATATGAAACAAATGCCAGGTCTAAGAGTAATTAATATAATTTTAAATTCATTTTACTTCCATATTCCTTAAGGAATGGAAGTATGGTGATGGCAAAAAAAATCGTGTTCGAGATTATTGCAGATTCTTATTCTACTACACTCAAAACATGAAAAAAAGTCGTTTTCCGAAAAGTGTCTGTGTGTCTGTCTGTCTGTGTGTCTGTCTGTCTGTGTGTCTGTCTGTCTGTAGATTTTTTTTCTATGGCAAACGATAACTGCCGCAAATTCAAACAGAATCAAATAATTTTTTGCATACAGCCCGGTTTTGCAGAGTTCTCGCGACCTATTGTTTTTGGTGAAGATCGGTTGAGGGAAAGGGGTAGTTTACCTGCAACGGTTTTTTTTTAGCAAGGGTAATTTTGTTTGTTTGGCAAACGATAACAGCCGCAAATTCAAACAGAATCAAATAATGTTTCGCATACAGCCCTGAATTGTAGAGTTCTCAAGACCTATTGTTTTTGGTGAAGATCGGTTAAGGGAAAGGGGTAGTTTACCTGTAACGTTTTATGTTTTAACAAGGGTATTTCCTATGGCAAACGATAACAGCCGCAAATTCAAACAGAATGAAAAGATTATTTGCATACAGCCCTAAATTGTAGAGTTCTCAATACCTTTTGTTTTTGGTGAAGATCGGTTAAGGGAAAGGGGTAGTTTACCTACAACGTTTTTTTAACAAGGGTATTTTCTATGGCAAACGATAACAGCCGCAAATTCAAACAGAATCAAATAATTTTCTGCATACAGCCCTGATTTGTAGAGTACTCAAGACCTATTGTTTTTGGTGAAGATCGGTTGAGGGGAAGGGGTAGTTTACCAGCAACGTTTTTTATCATGCGTATTTTCTATGGCAAACGACAACTGCCGCAAATTCAAACAGAATCAAATAATTTTTTGCATACAGCCCTGATTTGTAGAGTACTCGCGACCTTTTGTTTTTGGTGAACATCGGTTGAGGGGAAGGGGTAGTTTACCTGCAACGGTTTTTTTTATCAAGGGAAATTTTTTTTTTTTTGGCAAACGATAACAGCCGCAAATTCGAACAGAATCAAATAATGTTTCGCATACAGCCCTGAATTGTAGATTTCTCAAGACCTATTGTTTTTGGTGAAGATCGGTTGAGGGAAAGGGGTAGTTTACCTGCAACGTTTTTTTAACAAGGGTATTTTATATGGCAAACGATAACAGCCGCAAATTCAAACAGAATCAAATAATGTTTTGCATACAGTCCTGATTTGTAGAGTACTCAAGACCTATTGTTTTTGGTGAAGATCGGTTAAGGGGAAGGGGTAGTTTACCTGCAACCTTTTACGTTTTATTTTCTATGGCAAACGATAACAGCCGCAAATTCAAACAGAATCAAATAATGTTTTGCATACAGCCCTGATTTTTACTTCCATATTCCTTAAGGAATGGAAGTATGGTGATGGCAAAAAAAATCGTGTTCGAGATTATTGCAGATTCTGATTCTACTACACTCAAAACATGAAAAAAAGTCGTTTTCCGAAAAGTGTCTGTGTGTCTGTCTGTGTGTCTGTCTGTCTGTCTGTCTGTAGATTTTTTTTCTATGGCAAACGATAACTGCCGCAAATTCAAACAGAATCAAATAATTTTTTGCATACAGCCCTGATTTGTAGAGTACTCGCGACCTATTGTTTTTGGTGAAGATCGGTTGAGGGAAAGGGGTAGTTTACCTGCAACGGTTTTTTTTTAGCAAGGGTAATTTTGTTTGTTTGGCAAACGATAACAGCCGCAAATTCAAACAGAATCAAATAATGTTTCGCATACAGCCCTGAATTGTAGAGTTCTCAAGATCTGTTGATTTTGGTGAAGATCGGTTAAGGGAAAGGGGCAGTTTACCTGTAACGTTTTATGTTTTAACAAGGGTATTTCCTATGGCAAACGATAACAGCCCAAATTCAAACAGAATCAAAAGATTATTTGCATACAGCCCTAAATTGTAGAGTTCTCAAGAACTATTGTTTTTGGTGAAGATCGGTTGAGGGAAAGGGGTAGTTTACCTGTAGCGTTTTTTTAACAAGGGTATTTTCTATGGCAAACGATAACAGCCGCAAATTCAAACAGAATCAAATAATGTTTTGCATACAGCCCTGATTTGTAGAGTACTCAAGACCTATTATTTTTGGTGAAGATCGGTTAAGGGGAAGGGGTAGTTTACCTGCAACCTTTTACGTTTTAACAAGAGTAAAGTACTTGAAAATTTATTTAAACTTTTTGAAACAATGGTAATTGTTAAAAATAAAATAATTTTGTTGCCAGGCAATAAAATTATAATTTTTTCATTTTAATGTAATATAATATTTTTCATTTAATACAGCAATAAAAAGGCAGGTAAGACACAGCCTGGCTGTTTGGCTGAAAATGATTTTAAATATAAATCTTAGAATATGGAAGTCATGTATGGTTCTCCATACCGATATTTTAGAAAAAACATTGGTATAGACTGAGCAAGCTGAGGTCAGATCTGATTTAAATGAATTCAATTACAATAAAAATTAATTACATTTAAATTTAATTTCTTTTATTAAATCAATTTGAATAAATGTCTAGATTAAGATTATTAACATGTCTAGATGTAAGAGTGTTGTAAATGTGTGTAACACCGTATAGCTTAAGAGATAAACACTTAATAATGAGTGATATCTTGATCAGAAATTATTAACAATGTTTTATTATTTATAATGCTTTTTAAACAATAAACATGAAATTTTAACTACTCATAAATGTACTACTCTTATTATAGTTACACCTGGTATCGTTATATACGTTAAACACCTGGTATCGTTATAACTGTTTAAAGACCTGGTATCGTTATAACTGTTTAAAGACCTGGTATCGTTATATAAAATTGTCGCCCATTAACGTGGAGCACGACACGCCTACATTTAATAATAATTGTATGCTCTATCATTATCAGTGTTTGATAATTTATATGATACAATTAATATTATATTTTAATTATTTTTGTATGTTAGTTATTTTAAAATTTGTTGTGTGTATTGTATTGTAATAACGCAACTGGCGCCCGCCCCAACAAACAGGTGTAATTGTAACATGAGTAGATAAAAATAAATAAATAATAGTAATTAAACAATAAATAAATAAAAGCTCACATACGGTTCACCAAGAATAAATTATAAATAATATTTTAATAATAATTCACTATGGCAGCACCAGAAAGCTTGAATTTGGAAGCACTTCAAACCATCATGCGTGCCTGGGTGGACGAATTAAGTACAAACCAAAAAGAAGAAATAGAAAGCAAATAGAAGAGTTAAAAGAATTTAATACAAAGCAAATGCAAAAGAGTAGGGAAGAATCTAAAGTCGAATTCAAAGAATTAAAGAGGTCTAATAAAGAATTTAAAGCTGAATTAGTGAAAACTAATGAACACATACAAAAGAACAGTGAAGAAAGTAGGGCCAAATTTAAAGAGTTTAAAGACCAACTGACTACAAAACTCGAAGAAACTAATACGAGAATAGAAATATTAGAAACTAGAGTAGAACAGTCGCTAAATGAACAAGCTATAAAGATAGAGAATAGGTTTAAAGATCAGAAAACAGAATGGTCGAAAGAATTAAAAGAAAGTATTAAACAATTAGCTGAACACTGGAATGACAAGTTTAGAGCTTCAAAGCAGGAACAAGATATGAGGATTAAAACAGTTATTGAACAAATCCGGGAAAACATTAATAAAACGCAGGAAATAGAAGCCCGAATGACAACGTTAGAAACTGCTGTAGTAGAGTCTGCAAAATCCACCAAGGACTACTCAGGTGTAATGAACACACTTAAGAAGATCTACGTGGAGAAGTAGAACGTCTGAGAACGGAGATCAAGAAATGACCGGCGCAGACAATGATGTTCACTGCACCCATAGAAGAAAGATGTAAGATAACCTTTGCAGGTAACAAAGGGGAAAATAGCATGGAATTTTTGGCGAATATCGAGAGAGAAATTGAAAAAATTGGAAGTATGAGTGGCAACGAGGAGAAAGTGAGTTTTGTCACCCGTCATTTAAGAGATTCTGCAAGTCAATGGTACTCCATACTTCGAGACAATATAACCACATATCAGCAATTCAGAGAAGCATTCGAAAATAGGTACTGGAATATCCACACTCAAAGACAAGTACGTGACCAATTGGAGTATGGTAAATATAATCCGCATGGACGCCAGAATATTGAACAGTATACAATAGCGCAGACTGAACGCGTAAAACATTTAAAACCAAAATTTCCTGAGTATGTGTCTAAGTTGTCTTACCATTTCCATACAGATATTCAGTCAGCTGTATATATGCAGGGTGTCAAAACGATCGAACAATTCTTAATACTTGTCACTCAATCACAAAACATTAACAAGAGTAACACTTCATCACACAATCAACAAACACGCATTAATTATCACGCTAGTTACGACCGTAGTGATAAAGCACGTGAACGTGACGATACGCAAAACCGTGATAATTATAGGCGAAATTATACGCCGCCAACGCACAGTGTAAAGCAAAACACAGCTGTGAATAATGCAGAGAAGGAACAACACTCCGAGAGAAATGTGTGCGATACAAAAGGGGGTTTGGCCTGGCCAAATTTGAAGAAAAAGTTTAGTAAACCATATGATCGCACCGTATCCACAATGCAGAGAAAAGTGAAGAGAGAGGGGAGCTGTAGTGTGGGAAGCAAGAGAGAGAGAGAGTGCTGACGAGGAAATAAAAGAGAGACAGCGACAGGTGCCTGTTCAGCCATCCTGTTCCCGCGACACAACACAATGACGGAGAAACAGGACGTGCTGTTACACAATAAACAATATATATCCGTGCGACGTTAGAAATGAGTTATTAGACACTGACAGGAATGTGACACCAAATCAACAAGAAATAAATTGTCCTATAATTAATGTACGCATTAATGGATGTAGAATTAAAATGTTAATTGATACAGGTAGCCAATTGACTGTACTAAACAATAAGTGGGTACAACAAATCAAAAAATATTTTAAACAAACGGCTATTTTACCTGTCAATAATATAAATGTTAGAGCCATGAATAAGAAAGAAAAGGTTAGACAGCAAGCTTACGTAACTTTAAATTGTAAGGACTTAGAAATAACATATCCTATGATCATAATGAATAAACTTATATATGATGGAATTATTGGAATAGATTTATTAAATACTTTAAGTGTTAAGTGCAAGGATTGATATTAATAACAATAAGATTTTATGTAATTATAAGGATGTTCTATATGAAATAATTATGAATGAAAATGAAGAAAATTGTGAGGTAAGTGGAAAACCTATTGTCGTATCCAAGCCACGTATACGATATGCATCTACTCAGCATGCTAATACAGCCGAAGAAGGAATGTCATCTCAGGAAGAAGCGAAGTTATTTAAATTAATAGAAGAGTATAACGAAGTATTCAGCGATGTACTGACGCAGACCACAGCCTACGAACATGCTATTATGGTATCAGACCCTACAAAATTTGTCAGACGAACGTATCCAATACCCATGAAGTACGAGGGAGAAGTTGAACTGCAAATACAACAGATGATAGAAAATAACATCAATGAGCGGTCGAACAGCAACTTCCTTAATCCTCTAGTTATAGTAAAGAAGAAGAGTGGAGAAGTACGTTTGTGCCTGGACATGAGGAGTTTGAATAGCGTCGTTCTATGTGAATTCGATTGTGCACCACCTGCGGACGAGTTATTTGCAAAGTGTGAAGGAGCACGTTATTTGACTAAGTTGGATTTACGGTCAAGTTTTTGGCAAATTCCAATTAGAAGAGAAGATAGAAAATATACCGCCTTCCTATACAAAAATAAATGCTACCAACACAAGGTAGTTCCCTTTGGTTTGAGCACGAGTTTGGCTGTGATTGTAAAATGTCTGGAGAAAGCATTAGGACCAGAAGTGGAGCCTTACACCATAGTGTTCGTGGATGATATCTTGGTAGTATCAAAAACACTTGACGAACACACTGAACATCTTAACACTATATTCCACAAGGTTAGGGAAGCCCATATATCCCTTAACCTAGACAAGTGCGAATTCATAAAATCCTCAATCCAATTCCTAGGTCATATTATTTCATCCTCAGGTATTCAACCCAATCCCATAAAGATATTCAGTATTACCGATTTCCCTACACCTAAGAACATTAAAGGGTTACGAGCATTTTTGGGACTCACAGGATACTATAGAAGATTCTCACAACAATATGCAGAAAGAACACAACCGTTGCTGGAGTTAACAAAGAAAAATCACAAATGGAAGTGGGAGAAGAAACATCAAGATGCCTTCGAACAAGTCAAGAAGTTATTCATTGAAAACATAATGCTTCATCATCCACAGCGAGATGGAAGATTCGTCATCTATGCAGACGCTAGCGACTACGCGGGTGGAAGTGTGCTGTATCAACAAGATGCTACAGGAGAACACTGTGTCATTGCATATGCCAGTAGAGTATTCAAAGGGCCAGAGAAGCAGTACTCTACATCTGAGAAGGAGATACTTGCTATAGTATATGACCTGAAACAGTTTCGATATTATATTTACGGAACGCATTTTCAAATACATACGGACCATCAAGCGTTATCATTTCTATTAAAATGTAAAGTAACCAACGCTCGATTATTACGATGGATCCTAGCAATCGGTGAGTATTCCTTTACTATAAAATATTGTAAAGGGAAAGGTAATTTTATAGCCAATACATTGAGTAGATACGTCACAGAAGAGTGTGAAGAGGTCTACAAAAATAACCATAATGAGTTACAACTGTTACCTATTAAATTTACTGCTGATAATGATGTTAAACATATGCTGAAGAATCTAGCTCAACAACACCTTACTTCTTACTTCTTAATACGAGCATCCGAGGCTGGGTGTTTCGATGGCTCGATGTCTCCTGTAAGTGTCTGCTGCTAGCGCCCACCAACAACTCTTGGATAGTATTTTATCCAGAGTTTTTTCTCCGGCCATTTTGTGTTTAAGATTTTCCCTCGCGGGTAGCGTTGCCGGGCAATCCAAGAGAATGTCTTGATCTCAACAACAAGACTTAGATGATGCTACGAGAGGATTTAAGCTACGAGATCACCTACCAGACCATTACAAGGTACAAAATGGAGTCTTATATAAACTAATGAGGCAAGATTGGAAGGTAGTATATGTTGCATAAATTGATTCGACCAACGCACGAAAGTTTAGCACATGCTGCTGCACTTAAATGTTACTTAAGCCTACGGGAAGATTTCACCATCAATAATATGTTCAGGAAGATTAAAAACGAAAGTAAGAAGTGTTATGAGTGTCAAACAGCAAAAGGACCTAATCTACATACCTATGTGGAAATGCAGAGTATCCAGAAGGACCAGAAAGGAGAGCTAATTGCAGTGGATTTTTTGGGACCACTTCCAAGATCAAGTCGTGGAGTGAAACACATACTTGATTGTATTGATGTATTTTCCGAAGCCGTCCATCTGTATCCAATTATGCGACCCACCACTAAAGTTGTTTTGAAAATACTCTTGCCGAAATACATTCCTGCATATGGTAAAATGAAGAAGGTACTTAGCGACCAAGGAGTGCAGTTCCAAAGCGATGTATGGGAGAAGACTCTTCGTGAAAATGGAATCCAACCTGTACTCACATCAGTACGACACCCACATGGAAATCTCGCGGAGAGAGTAAATAAAGAGTTAGGTAAATATCTACGAATCTACTGTCATGACCAACACAACAAATGGGCAGAGTATTTACCTTTCTTTGAAAAAGCAATAAATGAAAATTATAGCGAAGCAACAAGTTATATGCCAATCGAGCTAGATGAAGACAAAAGCCTATTAGATTCTGGACCAAATATGTAAGCAAGCCAGAGAATCAAAATGTACCTATTCCATTAAGTGTAAAGGTTGAGTACGCTAAACAACGCATCATAGAACAAGGTAAAAAGAGGAGAGCAAAGTTCAATAGAACACATAAATTACAACAATTCGACGTAGGAGAACAAATTCTATTGAAAGCTAATCCCGTCGGAAAACACATTGACAAGACAGCAAAGAAATTCTTTCGGCTGTACAACGGACCTTATACGTTGAAACAACGCGTGGGAAGACACACGTTCATCGTATACGACAAACGGAAGGAAAAGGACATCGGCAAATATCATGCGAGTCATTCAAGAAATTCTACGTATGAATAACAAGAAGAGAGAAGAGAGAAGAACAATGCCACTGCGCCCGTCCAAGGTCAATGCACTGATACTAATGAACATTTTATCCCCACACTGTTTTTGTTTTTAAATGTATTAACATTCACATTTTTTGATTTGCGTTTTATGCAGTCTATGCGGACGCCCGCGATTGCTGCTGCACAGCACAAAGGATGATTGTCGACTGACTTTCAGTGTTAAAAATTTCCGTTTGTGTCGCCTTTAAACTGGTTCACTCCGCTCCCCGCCATACGTCTCGTCCTCAGTACTGAAGAGTTTCGCTGAGCTTAGTATCACCTTTTTAACTTGCCACGAACAGATTTTCATCAACAGCATACTAGCGATGTTAGTCACTGGCTATAAATAGACTTTCATTATGCTTCATAACCATATATGGTCATGAAACTCTCACTGGCAATCTCCTCACCTTATGGGTGCCTCATCTTCACATGTTATAAAATTTATAAAATAGTATTTATGTAAATTTTGCCCCATTACAATACCCCCCTCCAATGAGAGGTTTTATGCTGAAGCATAAAAGCTCTCATTGACACTCTCATACTTTCTAAAGGGATCAGCCAAGATATGTCGCCACAACCCCCTCTACATTTTATTCAAAATCGTGGTTAACTTACCCCTGGTCCAGTGACTGTGACCGCACCTGAATGACCTTACTGGACTTCTCTCTCGAGATCCCAACACCGCAAGGCCAGACAGGCACTTGACGCTCCTGCTCTGGCG
Source organism: Magicicada septendecula (assembly GCA_034769895.1). Classification (NCBI taxonomy): domain Eukaryota; kingdom Metazoa; phylum Arthropoda; class Insecta; order Hemiptera; family Cicadidae; genus Magicicada; species Magicicada septendecula. Next base: position 93,720,509 of record CM068368.1, read on the forward strand.
CGCAGGCCAGCACAGGACCGCCGCCACAGCATCACCAGACACTGAAACATGAAATCAAAAATATCAAATAGTGGCCTGGTATAATAACATATCCCTAACTGATCTGGTTCCCCTTAGCTGTGTTGGTTTGCGTTAAGAAGTACTGTTTTCCTTTTTGTTATACATTTGAATGAATACTTAGTCTAACATAATACATTATAAGAATTCCATACCAACATTCTGTACAACCTTCTCTCGTTAACTCTTATCCCAAGATTCAAAATTATTGCTCTGATTCCCATCAAAATTTAAATAAACATTTCCCATTACAACGTATAAATATCTTCCATTATATAATTCACATTTCAAAATTAATAAACTCCTTATATAGAGTAAAACACATTAAATCAACATCAGAACAAATTACTTACTTAACAATCGTTAAGCATCTTCATATTACTCCTTAATACATCAAAATAAAATACTCCTCGTCAATACATCATCCCTTTACATCAAAAAATCAATTACATACTCTACATTATTGATGTAACTCATTTTAATATTTAATATTATTAGTACACTCGTTACTAACACCTAGTAACCACCTTCTCCATCATCACATAATTTATTAAAATATGAATTTTTTTTAAATTCCTCCTTCCATACACACTATTACCCCCCTGGACTGTACGCCCAGTTGCCTCCACAAGGACTGAAGCGGAAGGGGTGAACACTTTTTTCTTTTCTTTCTCCCCCATCCTTGCTTTGCTGTTATACAAAATTCGGCATTACTGATATCTCGGATACCAGTAATCCTACTAAGTTAATATTCACACTCCCTTAATCGGTCTATCACCCATACTTAGGTATATAGCCGTGTTCCAAAGTTATATAATCTTAGATTCCCCTGACCTAAACCCCCCAGTTGTATTTCTAAGTTCACTAATTTAGAATATTAAGCCAAATTCACGGTCAGGGTTCGGTGAAGGCGTGACAGCCCGAAAATGGGGAATCTCATTTAAAAAACATACAATTCATGTTTAAGATTCCTACACACTAACATAATACAACATAGTAAACACTCACAATGAACATAAACCTCATTACATTAAAATAAACATCTCAGCTGCATCTGAATAAAATTTCCAAACATTCCAAAACTTTAATTTCAGTTGAATCTGTTAATACTCAACCTTTAATTATTTACCACTTCTTATACCATTAGATTCTCCAAAAATTCAAATTTATTTTCAATATCCATTTTACATAACATTTTTATTTATTAAACATTGTGATTATTACCTCAAAATAAACAATTCATCTTTAAATTTGCATATAAAATTATAAACATTACACTTTAATTTCTATTGAACTTTTTACTAATCAATCATCAATTATTTATCATTTACTATACCATTAAATTCTCCAAAATTTTTTAATTTGTTATCAACATTCATCTTATACAATAATTCATTTATTATCTCCTTTCAAATTAATTCAACTATTTCATCAAACACATTTAATTACTTTAACAAAATTCACAAAGTTGAGTATACTTCACCTTGCTATATCATTACATTTAACATCAACACAAAAATATGTACAATCCACATTATTATCTGTTATCGTTTACCACAAATCATTTCATAAAACAGTTCATTTCAAAACCACTACTCACATAGTTAAATGTCCATAAACACTAATTGTTTACTCCCCATCATCGGATAATAACCTGGTCTTACGCCTACACAATTCATTTTTTATTAAATACATTATATTATCTCTATCAATATAACGACTATTTAAATTCTCATACTTTTCCACAATACCATAGTAATTAACAGGATTATTCCATATTATTACGTCATATAACTTGTCACCATCAAGTATAGTCAAGTCACCCTTAGTATGATTTGTCACAATTAGGTCAATTATAATTTCATCATTATTATCATCTGCTGCTATACCAGTTTCGACACAAGGTAAGTAATCGATATCATCAACCTTATCATCATTTGCTGCACTAATTACTTCGCAAGGTAAGTACTTAATATCACTAACTCCCTCAATATCTAACGTCTCTACTAATTCATTATAACCTCTATTAACCTCAAACAACTCTATTTTCTTATCAAAATACCTTTCATCATAACACCATTTCATACTTTTGCTATCATTCCATGCTCAGGGTACTAAATTATAAAAACACCTCCTGGCTTTCCCAGGACAACTACAAAAAATTAAGGGACAATTATTTGAAAACGCATTGTTTTCCAATAAGGGACATTCGCCCTTCAAAAACATTTGTAAACATCTTGGTTCACAATAAACCTGGGGAAACTTTACCCTCTGTCCTATATTCACAAAATAAATCTCTTCATATTCTCTCTCTAACTTATAAACACTGATTTCTACTCTCTCACTACCCTCTACTCCCATTATTCTCTCACTCTCTCTCACTGTTTCTATATTATCATCATCACTATTTATTTTCACTGAATTACTTTTATATATCTCATTTTCAACTATCTTACCACTATTTGTTAACTCATTTTTATAACTACCACTTACCTCGTTATTTATTTCATCATAATTTGTTTCGTTATTTTACCACCATTATTCTCACCTATATTGACACCATGGTCGTCTGTTACTTCGTTATTTTCATTTTTGTCACACTCACCCGTGTCGTCATTATTTTTGACACCACTACACCCACTCATTTGTTTTAATTCAACTTCTATATTCTCTAATTTATTATTTATTTCAACGAATCTCTCACTCACTCCATTAAAACTCTCACTTATACTTTCAAATTGGTTATTCATACTTAAATTACTCATTTTTATTTCGCATCTTATATTCACCGATTCATTATTTATGTCTCCTAACTTCTCGTCTTGTTTGTTAAATCTATTATTTATTTCATTTATCCCTGATTTTATTTCAGTTTTCAGCTCTATGTTACGTGCATTTACCGCTGACTTGATTTCAATGTTACATGCATTTATCGCTGACTTGATTTCAGTTTTAAACTCATTCAAACTCAAATTATCATGATTCTTATTTTGTTGGTCAAATCTATTATTCATCACTTCCATAATCAATGCTAATTGACTAAATACATTTACCTCGTTATTTCTACTACACTCAGCTTCGACCGTTTCATTTACATTTGCTATTTCGCCTACATTCTCGACATTTTTATTCGTGGTTACCATATTACCTTGCGTAACATTCAACACTGACCCCACATCTATACTTTCATCTAAATTTGTATTTGCGTCTTTCTCTGCCATTTTTCGACTAAATTGTAAATCAACTTTAATGTAAATAATGTAAATTTCAACGTTAATTTACAATGTCCCTGTTCGGGCGCCAACTGAAGTATTATCGGTAATTAATAATTAAATTTGTCCCTGTTCGGGTGCCAACTGAAGTATTATCGATTATTAATACTTAATTGAATATTAAGTGTAAAGGTTGATCCAGGAACGTTTAGTGTTCTTCGTTTAGTGTACTTCGGCAGAGAACAATGGGCAAATACAAATAACAAAATGCGTAAAATATAACACTATTTATTTTCTTTTGATAACATGAAAAAGGTCATGAACACATTTATTCCGCCTTAAGGTGTAAAACTGATTACCAATAACTATTACATCAGAATACGAATAAGTATATCAAAAATTACGCAAACTCAACACTTCTTACTAGGCCTATATTCATATTCTTCGCTCACACAATCATACACACTTACATAAATTTAGGTTTTGTTGAGCTCAACTTATAAAATTTGGTGAAAAGCCAGTATTTAATTATTGTTGAAATGTCGACTTCCCTTTCATGGTGCGTATGGTTTCATCATACGAGACGTCTCCTGTTGTGTGCACTGTTTTGTTGTTTTAACTTTTATATCTTATGGCCGAAACTGTTAATTTATTCCCAATAGTCATTGATACTAATGAACATTTTATCCCCACACTGTTTTTATTTTTAAATGTATTAACATTCACATTTTTTAATTTGCGTTTTATGCAGTCTATGCGGGCGCCCGCGATTGCTGCTGCACAGCGCAAAGGATGATTGTCAACTGACTTTCAATGTTAAAATTTCCGTTCGTGTCGTCTCGGAAACCAGTTCATCCCACTCCCCGCCATACGTCTCGTCCTCAGTATTGGAAAATTCCGTTGGACTTAATATCACCTTTTTAACTTGTCACGAACTGATTTTTGTCAACAGCATACTAGCGGCGTTAGTCACTGGCTATAAATAAACTTTCGTTATGCTTCATAACCATATATGGTCATGAAACTCTCACTGGCAATCGCCTCACCTTATGGGGGCCTCATCTTCACTTGTTAAGTTATTTATAAAAATTAAAAAAATAGTATTTATGTAAATTTAGACTCATTACAGAACGAATAAAAACGTTTTCAGTAATTATGTTTACACTAGTACGGGAAACGTAGAGTACCGGGACCATTTAAGTCAGCAAGAGTATCTACAGAGAAGCTACAAAGAGCGACGTGAGATGCTGGACGTTAGGAGATGCTTAGTAGACGCCTAACAGCCGAACGAGATCCACCTCGCAGCCGATATTAATTCTCTGGGACGGACCACACCAAGCCAGGAGTAATGGTAACCCAACGCTGGACCCTGTCAATAAGTCGTAAGGTCATCAAAACTCGAGGTGACATGCATAACGCATTTATAAATGATTTTTTTTTAAAGAGCTCATAAAGACTATATATAAAGAGACAATGAATTAAAACAAAAAAGTTTATAATTAGGTAAATAATGTAATAGAATCTTACGTAAATGTTTTAGTCGTAAGAATGAGCGATCGCATATAGATAAACAGAAAAAAAAGTTTAATTTTGAGATAGTATTTTTTATTCTCAAAGAAAAACAATTGAAATGATTTGATATTTGCATTTTGTAGAAAAGAATAATTTAAATTTTGAATATGAAACAAATGCCAGTCTAAGAGTAATTAATATAATTCTAAATTTATTTTTAGAAAAAACATTGGTATAGACTGAGCAAGCTGAGGTCGGATCTGATTTAAATGAATTCAATGAAAATAAAAATTAATTACATTTAAATTTAATTTCTTTTATTAAATCAATTTGAATAAATGTCTAGATTAAGATTATTAACATGTCTAGATGTAAGAGTGTTTTAAATATGTGTAACACCATATAGCTTAAGAGATAAACACTTAATAATGAGTGATATCTTGATCGGAAATTATTAACAATGTTTTATTATTTATAATGCTTTTTAAACAATAAACATGAAATTTTAACTACTCATAAATGTACTACTCTTATTATAGTTACACCTGGTATCGTTATATACGTTTAAACACCTGGTATCGTTATAACTGTTTAAAGACCTGGTATCGTTATATAACGATTATCTATATAACGATTTGCATCACTATATCGTTATATAGATATATTCGTATAATCTGAATATATAAAATTAAGAATCACATCACAGCTCTGTTCAAGAAGATGTTCGTATGTAATCTCTGAGGCCAGGAGAGGCCAAGACTAACAGCATTGGAGCAGGAGATAAAATTAAGAATAAATAAAAACTTGTATTGTTCTCATATAGATTTTCTTTTTGTATAATCTACAGCTTGTTATTTGTATTGGTATGGCCTGGAAATGAATACAGACACAAAACAAAGAAACTGAAATCTACTTTTAACTATAAAAATTAATATTTCTATTATGAATTTGCTAACTGCTATAATTTTTATTGTTCGACTAAGCTTTTCGTGTTCACTGACATCTTCAGGTCTTAAACAACAGGTTGTTTAAGACCTGAAGATGTCAGTGATGACGAAAAGCTTAGTCGAACAATAAAAATTATAGCAGTTAGCAAATTCATAATAGAAATAGTAAGGATGGCTGCTAATTTAAACAATACGAAGAATATAAAAATTAAATTTGTCACTAAACACATTCATAAAATCTTGCAGTTAGGGAACAACTGTAGGCACTTAAAATCTTAAGTAATGATTTACGGTATATCGTATAGCTGTTATGCCAAAGTACAACTCTCATCGAATGGGATAAAACATGTGGTAAATAACAGAGTTTGTAAAAAACCAAATTGTATTTTAATTGTATTAGAATGTTATAGATGCGCCCAAATTGAGATATTCTGAAAACAACAATTACTCCTGAAACGAAGGCACTCACAGTTACAATAATCAGATAATGTAATAATGTACATTCTGTATTTCAACCAGGGTACCAACATCTCAAATTACCAAAAGTTCCACTACTTTAATTCTTTTTTATATTAGAGTGTTAGAATCTTCTGGATAAAATGAAAAATAAACTGGAGAAATCTTCATACATAATTCACCAAAGGCTTTGTGAAGTTATACATGTAAATATGTTTCAACACTTAACACCTTCAACATATACAAATGTCAGTAATTTTTATGAAATTTCTTATGAAAGTCAAGTTTCTACCATTTTTCTCTGAAGTACCATATTAGAAATAACACACGTAGGTTTATTTGACACACATCTTTTACTACTGACAACTGGTGAGAAATTTAAGTACTTAAGAAATTGTTATGAAAATTTGTTATTTGTGAAAAACTTTTAAAGCTTTTATAATACTACAGGTTTGAACTAAATTAAAGAACTTACAATCAAGACAAAACATACTGACCTCTGAGAAGTCTGGCGTGGATTCTGCTTTGTTCACATAACTAAGAACATGTGACCAATTTTGTAAGTACACGCTCACCTAAAAATGTAAAATTACTTTGCAATTCAAGGTTCCTGTGCTAAAATAATAATAAAAAAAAAATACTCTAAGAATGTTATACCAGTATATGGTTCATATGCGATTCTTATTCAAGTACGAACATCTTTTTCTATTTCATTATTCAAGAGGAAGTAGACAGTTCATTAAATAACCTGTCTCATAATGTTTTTATCCATTATTGTTAAATATTTTTATACATATGAAAGTTTAACATTTTAAAATTAATTTTACTTGACAATCACTCAAACCTATCTGAGAAGAATGTAGGGTCAGTCTATAACAATTTTCTTCCAAAAATTTTGCCATTTGGAATTTTGGGTTTTCTGGTTACTAAAAAAAAAACAAAGAAATTTTATCATTGACACTATTGTATGAATATTATACTCAGCCTGCAAATAGTAACATATCTGAACTGAATTGCTTATTATTTTTATTTATTAATTTTATAGCATTTTAACTGAATTTAATTTACACAATAAATTAAGCAGTTTCTGTGGTTGAATATTTCCTTTATTTTAGACAAACCGTTGTAAAAATCATGAAATTTTGTTTGATTCTTACACTTTGCCATAGCCTTGTCTTAAAATGTGTAGTAGAGCAGGACTTTTTTTGTTGTTTTCTTGTATTCCACTGGTCTTTATTTGCCAGTTTAAAATGAAAAAAAAAAAATTATTTTGTGTTTAACTTTTGTTTTTGTAATGGGGCAAAAAGGGGGGGGTTTGATTTTATTTAAATTTATTCACATTTTATTTTTCATCAGCGGGGCTAGTCCAATGTAAAATACGCCTATTCAAACAAAGAACAGTAGAGTGAACTTTTGAGTGAGGTGTTGGAATGGAATGCAATACTGCGTAGTTAAATTCGATGTTTTGTCACGTACTACTACGCGCAACATGAACACGCGCGCAGAGGCGACGCACATCCGTTCGAAAGGGACGCTAACAAAATGTCTAAGCTGTAAGATTTCTTTCACCCCGTGTTTGAAGATGATGGAAGTACAGGGAGGACTCCGCCCACCTAAGTCTCCTGCCTTGTCGCAGTGCAATCTCATCAACACCTGAAGCACATGGACAAAGCCATACATTGTGAGCGTTGACGAACAATTCGTAGCATGCAGGCTGTGTGTTTCCGTCCGCTTCACAGAGCCTTGGTGGGGTACCTTGGACAGAGTTGCAGTCAGTCGACTTAAACCCCGGACCACGCGTGGTCACCAAAATAATTAACTCGAGTAAATTACGGTCGGCCGACCAACCCCAGTATATATCCGAAAATGTGTACAACAGTGCAAAGAAAAAAAATCTAAACCAATATGGAACAGTGAACGCAAAGAAAGTTTTATTGAAAGTGAAACCATAAACTTTTGGACATCAAAAAAAGAGAACTTAGTGAGACGCGCCACGCGGTCGGGGGAAAGGATGCCACACATGTAACAGTATACAACCGAAACTATTATTATTATTATTTTTACATAAAAGGGGGCAATCAGGTATGAATGCGAGTGTGGGCATTGCTGGGTCGCCTTGATTAGAGTTTAAGTTTAATTTTTAAGACCATTATATTTTTTTTAGTAAGAAATGATCTTTGATAATATGTATAACTTGTTTATATTGTTTGGAGTATAACTCCGGAGAAAAAAAAACCAGCTTTAAAGTGTCAAAGAATATTTGCAGTAGACCAGAATAAATTAATTAATATGCTTGGTTGCTGTTTTTCTTGAAAGCAATCAAAAAGATAAATGATAGTTTTGAATATAACTAAATGAAAAGTTAATGAAATTTAATGTCAAAGAATTGCTGAATAAATATCAATATATAATGCCTAGATTGAGAGTATAGTTTATTGAAGAATGTTAACCTAAGTCACGCTTATTCTTCACGAGTTCGTGCGAAGAACTTTGGACCCGAGAAAGGTAAGAGTGTAAGGATTGTGTATTATTTTTAAATAATTACTTTGCTATTAATCAGTAGCTTCTCATTTTGACAATCTGCTAAACAGAGCAACTGAACTGTATTCTCCTTAAGCCAAATCCATATTAATATGTTTTATACAGGCATTTATTTTTATAAAACATGTTTCATGACTATAAAGTAACCACTTTGTTTTCTGTTTTCTATAGTTAACTGTATCACTTTAAATCATTCAAAATTTTACTTATTCTCCTCAGGAATGTTCAAAGGTCACATGAAATGAACATTAGATAACAAGTTTATAGTTTTATTCCTAAACTATTTCCAACTTTGTTGTGCTTACTTGCTTTCCATGTTGTCGTGGTTTAGGACTTGATAATGGTGGAGAAACTGAAAGGCCTCATCCAGAGCATGACAGGTAACACTTCAGCAAGTAAGCACGACAAAGTTGAAATTATAGAGACTGCTAATTCAAATAAAAGATGAAGAATTCCTAAAATATGGTAGGCATTTCCAAAAGCCCTTACAATCGTTTACAAAACAGGATGGTTTACAATGAAAGCTACGCTAACCTAAACTAATGTTTACTATGTTTTTAATTTGTTATTTAAAAAATATAGGGTTATTTGTTTAAATCTGCTGGCTCATAACATTGTATACGCTAAAACTGTGCTGTTTTCCTGGACTGCTGGCAAGGCAATTTTTCCATTTCCCATTATAACTAGCTTATGTTGTGCATGAGCACAATTCATATTGCAGGTTTGCTGCCCATTTGTTTACTTTAGGTTTTATTTGTCAACAGCCTTTTTATTTGTTGTTTTTAATTACTATGTTTTTAACAGCCTTTTTTTAATTACTATGTTTTTAATTTTTTATTTAAAAAAATTAGGGTTATTTGTTTAAATCTGCTGGCTCATATACAAGGTTAAGCTACGCTACAACTCTGCAGTTTTCCTAGACTGTTGGCAAGGCAATTTTTCCATTTCCCATTACAACTAGCTTATGTTGTGCATGAGCACAATTCATCTTGCAGGTTTGCTGCCCATTTGTTTACTTTGGATTTTATTTGTCAACAGCCTTTTTTACTTCCATGTTCCTTAAGGAAATGGAAGTATGGTGATGGCAAAAAAAATCGTGTTCGAGATTATTGCAGAATATGATTGTACTACACTCAAAACATGAAAAAAAGTCATTTTTCGAAAAGTGTCTGTGTGTCTGTCTGTAGATTTTTTTCTATGGCAAACGATAACAGCCGCAAATTCAAACAGAATCAAATAATTTTTTGCATACAGCCCTGATTTGTAGAGTACTCGCGACCTATTGTTTTTGGTGAAGATCGGTTAAGGGAAAGGAGGTAGTTTACCTGCAACGGTTTTTTATCAAGGGGTTTTTTTTTCTATGGTAAACGATAACAGCCGCAAATTCAAACAGAATCAAATGATGTTTTGCATACAGCCCTGTATTGTGGAGTTCTCAATACCTATTGGTGTTGGTGAAGATCGGTTATGGGAAAGGGGTAGTTTACCTGCAACGTTTTATGTTTTAAAAGGGTATTTTCTATGGCAAACGATAAGAGCCGCAAATTCAAACAGAATCAAATACATTTTTGCATACAGCCCTGTTTTGTTGAGTACTAAAGACCTATTGTTTTTGGTGAAGATCGGTTAAGGGAAAGGGGTAGTTTACCTGACACGTTTTTTGTTTTATCAAGGGTATTTTATATGGCAAACGATAACAGCCGCAAATTCAAACAGAATCATATAATATTTTGCATACAGACCTGAAATGTAGAGTTCTCAAGACCTGTTGGTTTTGGTGAAGATCGGTTAAGGGAATAGGGTTGTTTACCAGCAACATTTTATGTTTTATCAAGGATAATTTTTTTTTTTGACGAACGATAACTGCCGTACATTAAAACAGAATCAACTACTCTTCTGCATACCTTTTTGAATTATACAGAACTCAAGGTCTGTTGATTTTGTTGAAGATCGGTTAAGGGAAAGGGGTAGTTTACCTGCAACGTTTTATGTTTTAACAAGGGTATTTTTTCTGTGATGAACGATAACTGCCGTAAATTCAAAGAGAATCAACTAATGTTTTGCATACAGCCCTGAATTGTAGAGTTCTCAAGTCGTATTGTTATTGGTGAAGATCGGTTAATGGAATAGGGTAGTTTACCAGCAACGTTTTATGTTTTATCAAGGGTGTTTTCTATGGCAAATGATAACAGCCGCAAATTCAAACAGAATCAAATAATTGTTTGCATACAGGCCTGAATTGCAGAGTACCCAAGACCTGTCGTTTTTGGTGAAGATCGGTTAAGGGAAAGGGGTAGTTTACCGGCAACGGTTTTTTATCAAGGGTAATTTTTTTCTATAGTAAACGATAACAGCCGCAAATTCAAACAGAATCAAATGATGTTTTGCATACAGCCCTGTATTGTAGAGTTCTCAAGACCTGTTGGTATTGGTGAAGATCGGTTAAGGGAAAGGGGTAGTTTACCAGCAACATTTTATGTTTTAACAAGGGTAATTTTTTATATGACGATCGATAACTGCCGTAAATTCAAACAGAATCAACTAGGTTTTTGCATACCTTTTTGAACTAAAGAGAACTCAAGGTCTGTTGATTTTGTTGAAGATCGGTTAAGGGAAGGGGTAGTATATCAGCAATGATTTATGTTTTAAAAAGGGTAATTTTTTTTTATGACGAACGATAACTGCCGAAAATTCAATGAGAATCAAATAATTTTTTGCACCCTTTCCTGAGTTGCAGAGAGCTCAAGGTCTATTGATTTTGGTGAAGATCAGTTAAGGGAAAGGGGTAGTTTACCTGCAACATTTTATGTTGTAACAAGAGAAATGTTTCCATGACGAACGATAACTGCCGCACATTCAAACAGAATCAAATATTTTGTTGCATGCTTCCCTGAATTGTAGAGGACGGAAGGTCTGTTGTTTTTGGAGAAGATCGGTTAAGAGAAAAGGGTAGTTTACCTGAAACATTTTATGATTTAACAAGAGTAAAGTACTTAATTTTTATAAATAAAGTATTCTGATAAGAAGCTCATAGTAATCCACTGTAGAAACGTAGATGAAATATCTATAAATGAAGAGGTTAGGTGAACGGGGTGGGGGTAATTTTCTATTATTAAAAATTATAGTTGTAGGTGGAGGGGAGAATTTGTTATATGTGTACTACGTTATCGGCAACAAAGAAGTAGTTTTTTGTTATAATTGCTTCCCAGGCTCTTTAGCCGTAGTCCAATGTTTTCTGCAAAACCAGAGTTTTCGGCAGTGCCATCGACCGCCATCATCGGTAAAAATCGAGTGCGAAAACGTGAGGTGGTATACGTTAGTGACCACAGTACTGTGGTTAATGCTGAAGCAATAAGTAGAAAGACGTAGTTTCTAAGGAAATATTTCATTTCGAATATGATTTTAAATATACATCTTAAAACATGGAAGTCATGTATGGTTCTCCATACCAATATTTATATTATAGATTTCTGGTCGAACTAGTAAAACAATATCCATCATCATGAAATTTAAAATCAGTGATTAAAAGATCACACTCACACGAAGAACACTTGAAAGGAAATATGCAGACCACAAACAACTCTAAATTCTGGAGGCAGAATAGGAAACAAGCTTAGCTTAGTTTTTAGTATGAACTGGCCTTACAAATTTAAGTCATTCATATCTCCTTTCTAAAATTCAATATTTAAATCTCATTTGTATTATCTGTTTCAATGGTTTACTTCCATGTTCCACAAGGAAATGGAATTATGGTGATGGCAAAAAAAATTGTGTTCGAGATAAGGGCTGATTCTGATTGTACTACCTTCAAAACATGAAGAAAAGTCATTTTTCAAAAAGTGTGTGCGTGTAGAATTTGTTCTATGGCAAACGATAACTGCCGCAAATTCAAACAGAATCAAATAAATTTTTGCATGCAGCCCTGACTTGTAGAGGACTTAAGGCCTATTGATTTTGGTGAAGATCGGTTAAGGGGAAGGGGTAGTTTACCTGCAACGTTTTATTTTTGACAAGAGTAATTTTTCCTATGGCGAACGATAACTGCCACAAATTCAAACAGAATCAAATAATTTTTTGCATACAGCCCTGAATTGTAGAGGACTCAAGGCATATTAATTTTGGTAAAGATCGGTTAAGGGGAAGGAGTAGTTTACCTGCAACATTTTATGTTTTAACAAGAGTAAAGTACTTGAAAATTCATTTAAACTTTTTCAAACAATGATAATTGTAAGAAATCAGTATGGAGAACCATATATGACGTCCATGTCCTAAAATTTATATTTAAAATCATTTAAATATTAATTAAATAAGTGGATGCTTGAGTTCTGAAGAAATTACGTATCAGCTAAAATGGTACCACCAAGTCAGGTGGATTAAGACTATCCTCAACCTTCGTGAGGAAGGACTGTACTTTTGGATAAAATGTCTGTAGGTCGAACGAAGAGCTAGCTAAAGGTAGCTGTGGTCTGATTCCTGTAATGAAATTGAACTCTCGCTGCGAGGGGCCGAGGGATGTCTATAGTGTTATCAAAGTCTTTCCTGTCAATACTATACTAGTCAATTTTCTTTTTTAAAATCGAGTCTTGATTTCTTTATTTCCATTTGTCTTCTGATTTCCTGAACGACTATTCTGTTCACCCGTATAATTATAAATTTCTCAGCAAAACATTTCTTCCTTAATACGTTTGTGCCTCCTGTTTAACACCCACCATTCTGATCCATGTCATAATGCTACATTCCACACAGACTAGTAAATAACTAGCCATCATGGAGCTCAAAATATTTTCAAGGAGGGGCAAATAATTTTCCAAAGGAGAAAAGAAAAAAAAAAAAATATATATATATATACTGTATATATATATATTTTTTTTTCATACACACACACATGCCCATATTAGTTTATAATTCTCATATCCTAATACAAATAAGTACACAGATTGTATTAATTGCTTTAATACAACAACACTGCCCAGCGATCCACAGGAAGCAAATCGATGTCCAGCTTTTCGCCTTGTGTTGTGTTGGTGTGGGTTTCGGCACGTTCCATTTAAAAAGCGGGCAAACATACGAAAATAAACATGAGTGAGGCCAGAAATAACGCGAATTTTGTATGTGTGTGTGTGTCCTGCCGGCCTTTTTATTGCGGTAATCACAATAATAAAACTTTGGAAAAGTAAACATTACGTAATTGAGATATGCTTGCCTGCCAGGAACGATATATTTTCACTCATACGTGATTTAAATTAAAATGAAAAATATAGAATTTTGTTAAAGTGAAATGAAATGTTTCCATAGAAACTACTTCTTTGTTGTCAATAACGTAGTACACATATAAACTTACAAAAATTTACCTCTTCCATCAACTACCATTTTAATTTATACAAAAATTACCCCCTCCCCCTTCAACTACCCTTTCCATTTATAGATATTTCATTTACCTTTCTACAGTGGATTATTATGACATTCTTTTCAGGATACTTTATTTATCAAAATTAAGCACTTTACTCTTGTTAAAACGTAAAATGTTGCAGGTAAACTACCCCTTTCCTTTAACCGATCTTCACCAAAAACAATAGGCCTTGCGTCCTCTACAATTCAGAGCTGTAAGCAAAAAATTATTTGATTCTGTTTGAATTTGCGGCTGTTATCGTTTGCCATAGAAAAAATTCTACACAGACACTTTTCGAAAAATGATTTTTTTCATGTTTTGATGGTAGTATAATCAGAATCTGCAGTTATCTCGAACACGATTTTTTTCGCCATGATCATACTTCCATTTCCTTATGGAACATGGAAGTAAAAATAAAATAATTTTGTTGCCACACAATAAAATTATATTTTTTTCATTTTAATTTAAATCATATACTGTATCTCAATTATGTAATGTTTACGTTTACAAAGTTTTATTATTGTGATTACCGCAATAAAAAGGCAGGCAGGACACACACACACACACAATTCACATTATTTCTGGCCTCACACATTTTTATTTTCTTACATTTGCATACTTTTTAAATGGAAAACGCTGAAACCCACACCAACACAACGTGTGCAAGCCGAAAAGGTGTCCAACATGGACAGCGATTTGCTTCCTGTGGATCGCTGGCCAGTGTAACGTGTTTACAGAGGAACCGGTTCATAGACAGACTTTTCGTCTTTAGGGAATGAACCCTCTGCAAGATGCTAAGGGTCCATGAGGGACTTCGGAGCCCTCCTTCTTTTCCGCATGTTTGTTATGTGACACGTACACTATAGATTCGCAGCTTTACTCTGAGCAGCACTCCATAGGAAATGTTGAAAATTTTTGTCCACGGTGTATCCTCATACGCACTAAAACCTGCTCTGATGTTTTGATTACGCACATCATAATATTAAAACTTCGGAAACTTGAGCTCTACTTAATGGAGATCAAACATTAACTTTTACAAGCCAATAATTTTATGCATATTTTGAAGCAATAAATGTTTAGATGAAGTAATACAATCTGTGTACTTATGTCTATTATGATATGAGAATTATAAACTAATGTGTGCGTGCGTGTGTGTGTGTATGTATGAAAAATATATAACTATTTTTCTCCTCTGAAAATTGTTTGCCCCTCCTGGAAAATATTTTGACCTCCCTAATGGCTAGTTAGTTACTAGTCTGTGTGGAATATAGCGTTATGACATGGATTAGAATGGTGGGTGTTAAACAGAAGACGCAAACTATTAAGGAAGAAATGTTTTGCTGAGAATATTATAATTATATGGGTGAACAGAATCGTCGTTCAGGAAATCAGAAGACGAATGGAAAGAAAGAAAGAAAGAAAGACTCAATTTTAAAAAAGAAAAATTACTAGTATAGTATTGACAGGAGACACTTTGATAACAGTATAGACATCCCTCGGCCCCTCGCAGCGAGAGTCCAATTTCATGACAGGAATCAGATCACAGCTCCCTTTGGCCAGCTATTCGTTCGACCTACAAACATTTTATTGAAAAATACAGTCCTTCCTCACAAAGGCTGAGGATAGTCTTCACCCACCTGACATGGGGGTACCATTTTAGCTGATACGTCATTTCTTCAGAACTCTAGCATCCACTTATTTGATGTTTTGTAACCATATCTAGCTGTGCTTCTTGTCAAATATATATTATAGACACAAACGTAAAATTCTGCACCCGTCATGTCTTGTTTTCTATGGCAAACAATAACTGTTGCAAATTCAAACAGAATCTAATAATTTTTTGCATATGTGCCCGATTTTAAATATAAATCTTAGAACATGGAAGTCATGTATGGTTATCCATACCGATATTTTTATCTTTAATTTGGTTTTTTGTTAAGATAACTGGAAGTCTTCTTGTTTTAGGAACTTGACAACACAAATTAATACGTTTGAACAGGTATAATGTTTACAACTGACACAATATTCCAAAACTGAGAATTCTGTTATCTTGAAATTAAGACATTCTTTATGCATTCCAATCTACTTAATTTACAATAACTGTAATATTGTTCAAAGAGAAAATCTTACCTTACCTTAATAACATTAAGACACATGTTGACCACATGTTTTCCACTGGTGCAATAATCACGCGCTCTTGAATAGCATTTCAAAGCATTGCTAAGATCTCCACAGTCAAGATGATGGTCACCTAAATCGTCATTACCTCTCCTAATACTTTCTTTAATAGAATTGCTTTTATAATTTTTTAAGTCTGTATCAAGTTTTTCTAGTTTTAATGCAGCTTTTTTGTTTTTGGTTTCAATCCAAGCTAAGTCTGGCGTTAATATGTCTTGGTTTCCACCACTTGCGACGTCTGGTATCGAGGCACCGCTGAAAACAGTTAATACACAAAGTTTTATTAAATTTTATATCACTAGATTCCAAATATTATCATTCTGAACATTGTGTAAAGCATTTTTTAATTTTCAATGAATTTTATACAAGGAATTTTCAAATATATAATTTAATACACTTCACCAAAAATAGAACTACAGTTTATAGGATAAAAAAAACCAACTGTCATTCATTCCTTCTCTGACGTCACACCACATATCCTAAAAAAAAAATACAAAACTGGTGAATATGCAATCATTTAAAAAGTCTTTGCTCTAGAAGCTTGCACTGCCACAAAATCCAACAACAAAAATTAATACATTACTGAATAATGTCATTCTCTTCCCTCCTTTCTAAGTTAGAGAGATACATTTCAAATTTGTTAAATTTAAACTTGGCAGTACAGTCATGTGGTTAAAGCAATGAGCATATACCAGCTTGATGGCTGGGGATCACTACTCACAAAGATACACCGAGTGTAAAGATTAACACACACACACACACACACACACACACACACACACACACACACACACACACACACACACACACACACACACACACACACACACACACACACAATTTTTTCAATTTTTATTTCATAAAATCACAATTAAAAACCCGCTTAAAGTGACGGTTTTCTTGCATTCTAGCATTACCATCAACTTTGATATTTCTGAAAAAAAAAAGTATAAAGAAGAACAAGTAAGTATTCCTGACGGGTACCATTTGTAAATGTTCTCTGAACGTCACAAAAAGACATGTTATGTATGAGTCAATTAAGACTTTATTATGTCTTTAGAATTTACAAATTTTCTGCATAACAGGTAATAACAGTTATGTTAACACTATGACAACTGAATCATTCCATACGGTTTGGAGTGGTAAGAAGCAGGAGGCATTAATATCACCATCTTTATTGGGTACTAAAGTTTTTAAAAATGTAATAACCGCTCTCTTAAACAGATATCATTTGTAAGAAACATGAAACAACACACAGACTGTCCTTGGATTACGATGTGCAATTTTTAACATTCAGTACTTATGAGTGGGCTCCTAAAACTGTCGTTAAGTATACTTTATAATTAAAATAATGCATGGAAATAAGTTTCATTCATGTAAAGTAAACAAACAAAAATTGTATAAACAGTTTGCTGGCACAGTACCTTATTGTTAGTGGTTACCATTCATAGAAAATGCATTAGGTGTTAGCTGCTCAACTACTATTTTAGAAGCCTACAATGTTTTCAACAGTTAAAGTCTGTGTGCATTGAATTACTACTATTATTATTAATATTTAGTATCATCATCACTGTTATCACAGTGTTATTATAACAATATTATCATCTCCCTTGTGAGTGTAGAGGTTTCTAGCCACCACGCCACCATATCTATCAAAAATGTTTATTCATGACGTGACACTTGTCTTAGCGAACACAGCCATGACTGTACTGCTGGGTCACAGTATTATTATTACCACCAATGACTCATGACTCATTGTAGTGCTGTTGTTATTATTTTATTATTCTGTATTAGTCATCAGAGAACAAAGTTAAATATCAATCTAACCTAAAGATATTTTCAAGAACTTGTAATTCAGGGCCACCTGTACTACTGTTTTTTTGAGGAATGAAATATATTTTATATCATTAAAAAAAATTCTAGTATTGGTAATACCAACTACACCTATCTTTAAAATGGAGTATATCAAATGACAACTTTTTGTATAGGGAACAAGCTGAATACTTGTGCTTTGCTACAAAATTTTAGAATGGAAAAATATTTAATCAAGTTATTTTAATTTAAAAATGATTTTTAATTTAAAAATACTATAAAAAGTTAGTGTCAAGTCATGTAATAAATTTATAGAAAATTTAAGCTCTATGTAAGTGTCACAACTGTTTAAGTACAGGGATTGGGCCAAAGCCTAGTGGTCCCACATCTATGGCACAAGTACAGGGTGGCGCAGGGAAACGGGAAAATTTGAAATAATTAGAAAAAATGAAGGAACGTTACAAAACATTATTTGAGGCTCAAAATATGTTCTACAAGACTGGAAATTACATTTGGCATCACTTTTTAAAAATTACATCAGTTAAATGCTGCCCATTTTGCCATACACATTCAGTAAGTCGTTTCTGTAGGTTTTGCATAGCGCGGCACAATGTGTCACCTGGAATTTTGGCGATTTCCTCTTCAATCTGTGTCTTGAGCTGAGCAAGGGTTCTTGGTCTAGTCTGGTACACGATGGTCTTCAGATGTCCCCATAAAAAGAAGTCACAGACTGAAAGGTCTGGAGATCGAGGCATATTAGCATTCCTTGAAATTATGCGATCCCCAAACAAACGTTTCACTGCTGCCATATACTGTCTGGCAGTGTGTGAGGTGGCTCCATCCTGTTGAAACCAGGTGTGCTGAATGTCAAGATTTGGAAAAGTATGGAGTCTTGGAGCCAAAAATGTCTCTAGCATGTTGACATAACGTTCAGACGTCACAGTGACAGCAGTGCCTCGTTCATCTTCAAAAAAGTAAGGGCCTATCACCCCATGACACGACACTGCACACCATACGGTAACTTTGGTACTTACTGTGTAATGGACGCTGGTGAAGCTGAGCAGGGTTACCTTGAGCCCAGTAACAGAAGTTCTGCTTATTCACGTACCCACTTAAGTGAAAATGCGCTTCATTGGACATCCAAAGATTTTGAATGAAGTTTAGCATCCTCACTGATTTTAGCCAACAATTTTTCACAAATTTGCAGGCGCAATACACAATCATTACGATTCAGTTGTTGCACAATCTGAAGTTTGTACGGATGAAATTGAAGTTCATGGAGTATTCTTTGAATGCTCCAACGTCTGAGCTGCAATGACGAGGCAATTTTTTGCACTGAACGACGAGGACTCCTTAAGATGGCAGCTCGCACAGCATCAATGTTTTCTGGGGTACGTACAGACCGTACACCCCCACTAGGTTTTTTCTTCAAAGCTGAACCAGTCTCTTCAAAATTACGAACCCATGTTTCGATTGCGTGTAACGAAGGAACTTGACCGTGGGGCGGGATCTGATAGTGGCACCGAAACTCTCATTGTGAAGCTGTCAAACTGTCACCATGTTGGTTAAACGCCCTTACGGCGACCGCACGCTTTGCACCACTCCACTGCTCCATGGTAACTAAATGTCCATTACTGCTAGACAGACAGTTTCACTTCTGCTACATCTACAGGGCTGCCAACATCAACTTCAAATTTTCCCGTTTCCCTGCGTCACACTGTATATGCCACTTATATGCCAGGCTACTGTTTTACCCCACCCTCTTCATGGCTTTTCAGCTTCGGCCCTTTTTTTTGTGGCTTTTCTTATCCTGTTTATGTACTGAGGACTTCCTTGTAGACTACAGTTTTCACTTTATGCTCAGGCTGGAGGATGACCAGGCTGTGAGCTGACTCTGGAACACGACACATACCACTGGCCATGGAAGAAGCAGTCGCTCCTCACATCAACATCAGCCACTTTCAAACTCTACCCTTGTTATTTGTTGATAGTAATGGCATAGCAGAACTTTTATGGGAACTGTAATCACTTGAATTGAAAGTTGTAGTCTGATGGTATCAGAGGAGTATGAGGGGGTATGAAGACTCCCTGGCTGATGCCTGTGAATAATGTGTCTTCAGTCACGTGTTTGTATTAGGATGAGTATAAGAGAAAGGATGCAAGCAGGAAATAGAGCCTACTTTGCAAATATTAACACCTTTAAAAACAATCTTATTATAAGAGGTATCAAACTTAAAGTATATTATTCTCTTCTGCGACCAGTTGTTACATATGGATCTGACAGTTGTGGACTTTGATAGAGAATGACAAAACTGCTTTAAATTCATTTGATCACAAAATATTGCATAACATTTATGGCACAGTAAGAGAAGAAGGCAGTTGGAGAATATACAATAACAATTGTTAAGTTACGCCTTTTTACTGACATACTTAATTAATAATAATACAGGTATGACATTCAAATTGTATGTAATTTGCATAATAAATCTTATAACCGGAATAACACGTGCTCAGCTCATTTACATGCATTAGGCTTTGGGTCCAGAATTTCGTTAAGCAGACAGAGGCAGAGGTTGTTGGGTACTGAAATAATGAGGTACACAACATTAGGCTAACGAACTTGATTTTATTTAGTTAATTGTTGTAGATTGATACATGGATACTCATTAATAACTTTTGAATTTCAAAATGGCGGCGATGTCATTCCGCATTTGACCTCTGTTCAAGGTTAAGTACATGTACTTTCTTATTTGATTGAAATTATTTCTTTCAGTTTTGTTACTACTATCATTTTAAACATTCTGGTTCTCTTTATATTTTAATGACACTAACGATTTATATACTTCACAAACCAACGCCTCAGGTTATATTTAAGTTGATCAACAGAACACACTCTCTCACTCTCTCTCTCTCTCTTACTGAAAATTTACACATGTTTGTTAAATATCTGATTTGAGCTCATTAAATAAAATTCTGAATTTAGAAAATAATTTGAGTAGGGGCTTTCCTGTAATTGATGTGGTGTAGACTCCTCATTTGGTGTCCATGGCGATCGGTAGGTGGTCGGCCGAATTTCGTGCTGTTTTGTCCACTGACTCTATTTGAAATTCATTTTAAATTATTCACTGATTCTAATTGTAGTTACTGTTAAATTTTGGTGATAACTATTTCATGTTATTAAGTAAATATTACATATTTGGCAACATTTTGCCCACTGCACTGTGGCGAGCGTATGTGCTCGGGTAACTGCTGTTGCTGAACTGGGCGGAAGCAGACACAATTATTATGCAAATTGGTTGTGTCTGACGTCATATGCATTGTTCTTTTCGCCAACGCCTGGTTTAATACGTAATGATTTTATATCGTCATTGTTTTTTGGTGAAGATTTGTTACAGTGGACCAATAGAAAGTCAGTATTGTCAATTTGTAGCGCCTAAAATCGCCATTGCTGATGGTTAACTTCGCTCGTACTCCGCTGACCTTGGATCGGCTCCCCTCTGGTGAATTTGCGTAGCTACTGGGACTTGTGTCAAACTGACTTTGCCCTGGCTAAACTTTATGATTTTAATAAGATTTACAATAAAAATACCCCTACATACCATTATTCTGGTACGGTTAATTCTGTACTGTTACAAAACCCCCTCAATGAAAGGTTTGGTGTCGAGACACAAAAACTTTCATTGACTCATTCATACTTTTCTAAAAGGATCAGTTCAGATATGTGCCACAACCCCCTGTAGTGTTACTAAAAGAAAATCTCAATCACTTACCCTTGGTCCCATAGTGTCGATCGTACCCGTCTGACCTTACTGGACTTCTCCTGAGAGATCCCTACACCATAAGGCCATGAGGCACTGCACGCTCCTGTTCTGACGCTCCGGCCAGCGCAGGACCGCAGTCACAACACCATAAAAACTCTGAAACATTCAATACAAAATTTTCAAATAGTGGCCTTATTCATCTACATATCCGTAACTGATATGTTTCCTCTTAGACGCATTGGTTTGTGATCTGAGGCGTTGGTTTTATTTATTTATAAAATACCAAATAACTCAAAATTATAACAAGATTTAAAATAGATCATCCTTCTCCTTTTCAACACTCCTATATATATTTTTATCAAGTTCTCTGACTCCAGTCAATGTTAAATGGCTTCTCTCATCATAAGAAATTATACTCTTATACTAAACACACAACAACTTTTAACTCTCAAACAACAACTATTATATATTTTTTTTTCTTTTTTTTTTTTTTCATTTACTTCACATAACTTCAGTATATTTATCTATCATGGCAGTACTTCAAACTATCTAAATTTCTTTACTCATTTCTTTACTTTAATGTTAACCCTTTTTCAACAGAATCATTTTTTCCAGAGACTGGTTACTCTAACATAAAATTTAATAGCATCATAATCACTACCTTTATAGTAGCCTCCTAACCACACACACTATTGCTGACATAATAAAACACAATAAAACATTGTACATCATAAGCATTAAACACTAACATTGAACAATTCACATTACTTAATTCATATTTACATAACTTGTAGGAAAACTTTATAACATTATTACTATCAACTCTCTATTAACTTTTATCATTTAATATTCATTTAGATTCTATACAAAAATTTCACATTTATCATTACCTTTCAGTTACCTCACCTTTCAGTTACATCACCTTTCTACTATGAATTTTCCTTTCTAACCTTTTTATCCTTACTCGTTTGGGTGACTCTCTATTATTCACTATTTTCTATATCTTATTTTGGCATTGTCAATCTAACCTTACTACCTCTTTTTCTACTAACAACCGCTTCTAACCATTTACATATAATATGACACCAATATCTCTATAATAACCCCCTTCACAAATCCCATTTAAAACCTCTGGCACTGCTCATTTTGTCTTTTATATAAGGATGTATGTTACTTAACTGGCCACATCCATTCATAACCATTTGCCCTCCACCAATATCGGCAAACACTCTAACCCAAAATTGCTCCGCCTGCCACAACGCTGCACGCTGGTCCATTGCCACGTCGCTCGTTGATCACTCCTTAACACCGGATCCTTACTACAAAATATCACCAACAACAACTATAAAATTACCATCCACATTACTCACCTCTACATATAATCACTAACCACTGTGTCCCTAAAATATCTAACACCTCTTTATATATTATCAACATCTCAACACTTTATTTTCACTAACTCCCATTAACTCTATCTGACTAACTCCAATGCCCTTATTTATCACTATCCCCAAACTCTTTTACAACATTTCAACTTAATATACCATTAGAAAATTCATCACTTACCTACTAACAGCAATACCTCTCAATATCCAAATATATAATCATCTACTAACCATTAGAATCTGAATCTCATAATATCCTTTAAAATCATTATTAACTTCCTTCAATTATTTAAAATTCTACAATACATGTTTACATAAAAAATACATAAAATACACAACAGCAAAATTACACAAATACACTGACATTACTATACACAAAAATATACAATCCACATAATCATTAAATCATTTACCAAAACTCAGTCATAAACAGTCCATCTTAAAAAACACTGTCCACATAATTAAATGTTCATAACACAATAAAAACAGCTAACCTCCATCGTCAAATAATAATCGAACCTTAAAACTATATACATGGTTTAATATTGAATGTCTTATATTATTACAATCAATATACATACTATTCAAATTTCTATAATTTTCCACAATCTCATATAACTCATGATCGGGCATAGTCATGTCGCCTTTGGTATCGTCTGTTACAGCCAGGTATTTTGTAAAGTTATCTTTCTCATTTCCTCCTACTACTTCAGTTTTATTATAAGGTAAGTACTTGTTATATTCATCAATCATCTCTACACCTAACCTTTCCATAAACTCTTCATAATCTCTACATATCTTAAAAATTTCTACTTCTCTGTTTCTCTCAATATATCTCTCGCTATCATACCATCTCTCTCTCTTAAAACATCTCTCATAATAATACCTCTCCCAACAACACTTCTCTCTCTCAATATATCTCTCTTTACACCCACTCTTTAAACCTTCAAAACACACTATCATTCCCTTATTATTATATTCTATTCCCCATAAAATTTCATTATTACTACACCTGTTTACACAATCATTTTCCAATATCATACTTTTATTTATATATCATAATTTTCTACCACACTTACCTTGTCTTTGTTTCTATCTAATTTGTCTATTTCTCTACTCTTATTTTCTAACTGTATTTTGTCTAACTTTGTACCTATTTCATTTAATCTCTCATCAAAATTACAACTCTGTTTTTTAATTTCTTTTTTGATCTCGCTAAATTGTACATCAAATTGGTTTAGTTTCTCATTAAAATTATCTAATTTAGTATCAAATTTGATGCTCTGCTCATTGAAAAGCAGTTTCATCATTCTTATTATGTCATTTTCCTCAACTCTTTTTGTTGGGGCTGGTGTTGAATGAATACTATCACCCATCATTTCTGATTCTGTTCTAATCGTCTCGTTACTGTTTAATAAATTTATTTTAGTTGTTGTGTTATACTCTACTCGTACCATGCATAACCTATACAGGTAACCTCTATTTTTTCGTATATTTCACTACCCGTCTACCTCTGCTTTTCTGCTTATTTATATATTTTTATTTATATATAAGTCCAAGTTCGGGCTGCCATCTGTTACTTTTCCCTTCTTTTACTAACATACATAATAAATAGTAATACAGGTATGACATTCAAATTGTATGTAATTTGCATAATAAATCTTATAACCGGAATAACACGTGCTCAGCTCATTTACATGCATTAGGCTTTGGGTCCAGAATTTCGTTAAGCAGACAGAGGCAGAGGTTGTTGGGTACTGAAATAATGAGGTACACAACATTAGGCTAACGAACTTGATTTTATTTAGTTAATTGTTGTAGATTGATACATGGATACTCATTAATAACTTTTGAATTTCAAAATGGCGGCGATGTCATTCCGCATTTGACCTCTGTTCAAGGTTACGTACATGTACTTTCTTATTTGATTGAAATTATTTCTTTCAGTTTTGTTACTACTGTCATTTTAAACATTCTGGTTCTCTTTATATTTTAATGACACTAACGATTTATATACTTCACAAACCAACGCCTCAGGTTATATTTAAGTTGATCAACAGAACACACTCTCTCACTCTCTCTCTCTCTCTCTCTTACTGAAAATTTACACATGTTTGTTAAATATCTGATTTGAGCTCATTAAATAAAATTCTGAATTTAGAAAATAATTTGAGTAGGGGCTTTCCTGTAATTGATGTGGTGTAGACTCCTCATTTGGTGTCCATGGCGATCGGTAGGTGGTCGGCCGAATTTCGTGCTGTTTTGTCCACTGACTCTATTTGAAATTCATTTTAAATTATTCACTGATTCTAATTGTAGTTACTGTTAAATTTTGGTGATAACTATTTCATGTTATTAAGTAAATATTACATATTTGGCAACATTTTGCCCACTGCACTGTGGCGAGCGTATGTGCTCGGGTAACTGCTGTTGCTGAACTGGGCGGAAGCAGACACAATTATATGCAAATTGGTTGTGTTTGATGTCATATGCATTGTTCTTTTCGTCAACGCCTGGTTTAATACGTAATGATTTTATATCGTCATTGTTTTTTGGTGACGATTTGTTACAGTGGACAAATAGAAAGTCAGTATTGTCAATTTGTAGCGCCTAAAATCGCCATTGCTGATGGTTAACTTCGCTCGTACTCCGCTGACCTTGGATCGGCTCCCCTCTGGTGAATTTGCGTAGCTACTGGGACTTGTGTCAAACTGACTTTGCCCTGGCTAAACTTTATGATTTTGATAAGATTTACAATAAAAATACCCCTACATACCATTATTCTGGTACGGTTAATTCTGTACTGTTACACAATGAACTACAGGCTCTCATAGAAACTGCATGGAAAAGACATAATGAAATTCATCAAATCACAGAGGTTGCGTGGGTTGCGTTGCCTGGAGATGTGGAAAGAATGTCTCAGGAAAGATTACCTACAAGAATGCTGAAGAAAAGATTATATACTACTAGTTGTAGAGGCAGACCAAGGATAAGATGGTTGGATGGCATAATAGAAGATCTTGCTAGCATGGGAACAGAGGTTGCAGAGGAAGGGCCGAGAACAGGGAAGCATGGAGGAGTATTGTTGACGAGGCTAAATCCCACCAAAGGCTGTAACACCAGATAAGAAGAAGAATCGAGCGTTTGTACAGAGTCTTCACCTACAACCTGGTACTACACAAAAGCATTATGGTATAACTTTACTTATTTTATTTAAATATTGTTTACTTTCTATGGTAAACATTTCGTCCGGACGCCATCTTTATTGATACCAATAATGAAACCTAAAATTATATCTTACCTTCGGGCCAGTTTTTGGTTAAGCGAACTGAAAATAGCAGAACAAGGTCACTTTCAGTAACTTTACTCCTAGTTTTGTCGTTTACCAATGACATTACCTTTTATTTTACTTAGAACATATATTTACATTGAATCCTACAAAAAAAATGTGAACATTGCTATTCGGCCATGAGGCGTAGTTTATCACATCAAGTTAGAAGAAATTATTCCCATTAACATTTTATATTCCCCCCAAAATAAAGTATAATAAATCATAATAATGTATAATAAATCATATTAGAACAAAACCCAGCACTTCTTAAAGATAGATTTTTCATTCACCCAATCATGCTCTCATTCGTGCTATACATATTCTATGTTCCCCAAATTGAGCTCATTTTAATATACATTTCTTTAATAGACTTTTAGATGGTTTGAATTTATCTGACTGAAGAAATTGTCTGTTTTTCCGTGGTAGTACTTATCTGATTACATGTGAGTCCAATCTTATTGCGCACATTCCTGCTATTTGGTGATCGCACACACTTTTTTGAAATAATATAGTTACATGGTAACTGTTAATACGTTTTAATTCACAGTTTTGTTCCAATTATACGTAATATTTTACATTTTGTTTGGGTGCACCCGAGATTTAGCTTCGGAACTTTTATACGTGTCCGGCCAGCACAAGTGGTATTACGTGACTGAGGGCGAGATGAACGGCTTCAATTTCGAGGTGGAGAGGGTGTGACGTCACCAAGTCTTATTGTTTCAGACTACGACGTCTCAAATATTAAGGCGAGGCAATTACGTATTGCATTCCAATGTGATGATTTTGCAGGCTTGGCCTGATGACATAATAGGTCAGAGTTCGTCTGGCGAAATCTAGTTGTTGTTTGCACGCACACTGTTGACCTTGATACAATTCCTGCACTGAGCTTACTACGTCGTTACAAAACCTTACAAAACTTTACCACTATTAATTATGCTTTTGAATGAAATAAAATTTATACATGTTTTCCCCCCAAAACCACTATAGGATGGAAATGTACCGTTACAGACCCCCTCAATGAGAGGTTTTATGCCGAAGCATAAAAACTCTCATTGACACACTCATACTTCCTGAAGGGACCAGCCAGGACATGTCGCCACAACCCCCTTTATGGTTTATATAAAAATATAGTTAACTTATCCCTGGTCCAGTGATTGTGACAGCACCTGAATGACCTTACTGGACTTCTCTCTCAAGATCCCAACACCGCAAGGCCAGTCAGGCACTTGACGCTCCTGCTGACGCGCTGGCCAGCTCAGGACCGCCACCACAGCTTCACCAAACTCTGAAACATCAAATTAAAATTTAAATAGTGGCCTTGTATAATACCATATCCCTATCTGATCTGTCTCCCCTTAGCTATGTGCTGGTTTGCGTTAAGAAGCACTGTTTTTTTTTTCTTAACTCCTAACACATATATGAATACAATATTTATTCTTTAGACGTTTCATTCTCTTACTTCACTCCCAATATTTTATAAAATTTTCGATTCCAATCGACAATAATTAAGCCTTTCCCATTTTACAAGAAGAAGTATAAGTCCTTACCCTAACACAATATTATTTCAAAACAATTAATTAAGTTTAAGAGAATAAACAAAACAATTCATTAATATAATTCTTATATAGAACAAAACACAAGTTTACTACTTCAGAACAAATTATCTACTTGAAAATTATTAATCATCTTTAATTATCATAATACTTCTTAATTCAATACAAAATCACTTATTTGTCTTTTATGATCAACATCATCAACATAATATATTTAACATCTACTAATTCGTTACTAACATTCTAGTAACCTCCTTCCACACACACTATGCCCCCCTGGACTGTAGCGCCCAGTTGCTTCCACAAGGACTGACGTTAGGGAGGAATTTTGTCGTCTCCTGTCCTTACTTCGGCATTACATTTAAAGTTCAGATATAATAATAACTGATTATATAATCACAACCTTAAAACGGGTCTATCACCCTTTTATTTGTTCCCACGCGAACGGGTGATAGCCGCTGTTCCATAGTTCCGGGGATTTCCCCTTAAGTCACAGGCAACCAACCATGGTCAGTTTTACAATATCTGCCCACAGCTGGCTGTCGTCCAAAACCACAATTAGTGCTGGTGAAACAGTAATCGCCCAAAATGTGGGGAAATCTGTCATTAGCATGTTCTACAATTCATCATTTTTTTATACACTGTATGTATTAAATTCACATATAATATAATATTATATAAGGTTGGTGTACAGTGTATGTTACGCCCTATTTAGGCCTCCGATGATGGTAACATGCATCGATGTTACTCATCAACCCTTATCGCTATCTACAGTAACAACATGCCGTCACTGCAATAGCCTAGCTTATTACTAAACTTATGTCATTCTTCATTACTAATACCACATACCACAATTTATTCTCTCTTCTATTGACACCTAACAACCCCTCAAAATCACCCTTTAGGTCTTGCACAATAACATAATAAACATTAACCTTGAACATTAACATTGCTACATTTAACTAAACAATTCACCTTTAAATAATTTGTATAGAAAATTATAAACATTACAACTTGAACTTTCTATTAACTCTTTTTATATCAACCTTTAATTATTTAACATTTAGTGTACCATCAGATTCTCCAAAAAATTCAAATTTATTATCAACCTTTATTTTACATTACATTTCATTTATTAGTACAATTCCACTACGAAATTCTATTTAACATTTTCATCATTAATTGGCTTGGGTGATTCTCAGTCATTCACAATGATTCGATTTATTGAATGGGCATTTATACCTATAACCTTACTCACCTTCTTTCTACTAACAACCGCTAACAGATTTGCATAGGGTGACACCAATCTCTCAATAATAACCCCCTTCAACACTTTATCTACTCTACTTATATCACTCTCCTCTTATAATAAAATACCTGATACCCTCTTTGTAACTAGGATGTGTGTTCCCAAACCTGCAATTCCATTCATACCCTTTTGCCCTCCACATAATCTTGGCAAACACTCTTCGAAACTTCTCCATGTGAAACCTGCCACAACGACGTACGTTGATCACTCCCTACACATCACCCTCACTACAAAATTTCACCATCACCTATTTACTCTCCATTTACATAACTCACTTTCTCTACATATATGCATTCCCACTACTGTGTCCCTACTACTACCCCGTTCTGTATTACTTTTATTCCAAAACTCTTATTTTGTCTAACACCCATTAAAATTAACTTTGACTGACTTAATGCCTTATTGAAATAATTATCACCCAAACTCCATCTTTTATAACATTTGAAACAATATAAATTCTATCAAATTCTAATTAAATACTCGAGTCCCTGTTCTCGGGCGTCAATGAAACAATATATTTTACATCAAATTAATAATAAACTCTTACCTTTGGGTTCTTTTCCAGAGTCCTACAGACGAAAACAGCTGCAGATGGGTTATTTAGGTTTAAGTGCGAAATAATTACGCTAACACTGTTTTTCTGATTCTAACAAGTTATTTCTTTTTTATTTAGCAAAACCTTCTCTACTTTACTTGGTTGATTAATAACATAACATATTAATGTATCTTTACTGGCTCTCCTTTTTCTTGCTATTCCAAATTCAACTCTTATATTACATAAAAAATCATATGGTTTCATACTAACCGATTACATTCTCTAATAATAATTACCAAGAGAAAACAATTATATATATATATATATATATAAAAAATGTTCCTTAACTACATCTTAATTACGTTTTTTACAAATGAACCAGTATTCTTTATATCTTCTCCCCTCCCTC
Organism: Magicicada septendecula; assembly: GCA_034769895.1. Classification (NCBI taxonomy): domain Eukaryota; kingdom Metazoa; phylum Arthropoda; class Insecta; order Hemiptera; family Cicadidae; genus Magicicada; species Magicicada septendecula. Next base: position 93,750,896 of record CM068368.1, read on the forward strand.
TTTCTTTTATAAACCCCCTTTCCCTTAAAGAGCTCTATTTATGTGTTTATGTTTTAAATTTTCATTTTATAATGGACAATCAACACTTGTTTAAAATTGTTTTAAGTATTAATATTCTGTGCGTTTAGTTACCCATCCACCACATGTTCATATGGGTTGTTGCACCGCCTCGTGTTAACCACTTTCTTCCTTTTGACGCACTCCGACACTAGTTTATATTGAGTTTAATTGTTGTCTGTTTTTTATCACCTTTCTTGTTAAGTTGGTTTAACGTATATACACATTATAATTTATTGTCGGCCGACATAACTTCCCTCGAGCACTTGGACGGTTACTTTGTCGGCCGTTCTATTATTTATGAACTGTTAGTTGTTTTTACTGGATAGGCCGACTATTATTTACGGCCTATCCTACACGTCCGAGGCCACTGTTTTAAGTAAACTGCAGATGACTGTAATTTGCTGCTGCCCGATGCTAACACTATGGTGATAAGGTTCTTACTGTGATTCACAAAGACTGCTGGAGAATTGTTACGCAATACGTCTGGGCTTGGCTGTCTCCAGACATCAACAATAACACTGTATGTTGCTGGTTACAAGGGGCACCTCACAGGTGAATACTGACAATTAAAAAATTTACTGATTTAACTTGAAACTATGGTAGCACACAATTCTGTACCGTTACAATAACCCCCCCCCCCCAATGAGAGGTTTTATGCCGAAGCATAAAAACTCTCATTGCCTAAAACCTAAGAGGATCAGTGAGGATATGGCGCCACTACCCCCTTTAAATCCTTATTAAAATCATGGGTACTTACCCCCCTAGTCTGACTGTGGCCGCACCCGTCCGACCTTACTGGACTTCTCTGTTCGAGATCCCAACACCATAAAATCAGATAGGCGCCCGCCACAGTAACACCTGACTCTATAACATTCAATTAAAAAATTAACAAACAGACCTTCCATTATACCATATCCACAACTGATTGGTTTCCTCTTAGCCGTACTGGTTCATTAATTGCAAAATACTGGTTCGTTTTCCTATAAAATACTGGTTCTTCCTTGAATTTGTAATGTACATATAGCAATACAAACTTACTGTCTGCTTACATTTCTTGAGTACATAAAACCCGTATACCAGTTATATATTGGTAATTTTACTCCCCTATGCATTCCAGACAAATTAAATAATGTTCCCAGTACAATATTACCCATCCAAAATAACACATTGACTATACAAAATCGCATTAAATCACAACAATTATGACTAAGAAATACAAATTATCCTCAAGAATCTTTATTCTTAACTACTATATATATATATATATATACATTTTACTACCCCCCTACATATCCCTTAACCCCTGATACCCGTTACATTCTACTGTGTTCAGCACTAGGCTTCTTGACCCTCGCAGGCCTCATCCTAGCTGTAAATCACATCTCCCTCGTGACCTGTAACTGGGTCATCCCCTAATCCACACTCACTATTACCCCCCTGGACTGTAGCGCCCAGTTGCTTCCACAAGGACTGATGCGGAAGGGGTGGACATTTTTTCTATTATTCCACCCCATCCTTGCTTCGGTGTTACAATAAAAAATTCAGTATAATATACTTACTAATATTGATTGACACACCCCTAATGGACTACCACCCCTATCTGGGTGAAAATAGCCCTGTTCCAAAAATTGGTAGATTCCCCTAAAAATAACCCCCTTACTAAATCTAACAAACCACCAGGTTAACAAAACACAAACAAACCACAAGCCGGTTATAACAAGTAAAATTCATGATTTGTCACAATTAGCTACTTTCACGGTCATGATCCGGTGAAGTCATGGCCGCACTTAGGAGGGGAATCTACAGTTAAATATAAAACCTAGATTAACATTTATAAAGGGTTACATTAACAGTTGTGTGCACATCTTATTTTACAAACACTATCTCAGCCTAAACATTTTTTATTATATCCATGCAATATTTCCTTCAGTTTTCAATTTAAGTAAAGTACATATTTTACTCATTATTTTCTCATCAATTATTATTTATTTTACAATTACAGTCAAAATTCACATCAAAATAAATTTTAATTCATTATTAAACTTCACCTTTTCAATAAATTAAATACCAATTTCATTTAGTTTAATTCCTCAACTCCCTAATTTACAGTAATTACCTCATTCTTATATTATCTGCAAAAGATTAACTTCATTTCTTTTGTTTCATAATAGGATTTTGCTCATGGCACTGATTCATCAAAACACAACATTCTTGTTGTTGTCAACTACAGCATGACTGTAAACATTGGTCACACAACATACAACACACCTGTTTACATTAACAGTTGTATGCCAGACTGGTGTTATAAACACTGACTCAGTCTCAACATTCCTGATTACAACACCCCTAATACATTGACTTCCTTCAATTTTTTGGTTTCTATAAATCTTTTAGTGTTGCCATATTAATCACTTGCTATTTATTACACTTCAAATCACAATTAATTTGACTTCATTAATAAAGTTGACCTTTTTAAATTACTTTAATAACCACCTACACTCAAGACAATTTAGCTTTAGTTACATTATTTAAAACATTTTTGATTTAAATACACGATGCAAAATAAAATTCATCAATACCTCTTGTTGACTATTTAACAAAATAAAATATTATTATTAATCTAACATTCTAAAAACATTGTTATATAAACTATTGTATACATTCTACCAATATACCCTGACACAATACATTTAACACCAATGCATATTTATTTACAAATTTTCGTCATAATTTTATTATTTACTACACTTCATTACCTAAATCAGTCAGGTCATTACCATAAACTAAAATATTTAAAATGTCCATACATTGAATTTTTATCTACCCTCCATCGTCAAAAATTAGTCTTATTTTTATGTAACAATTATCGTCCTTACTCACACTCATTACACTATTATTATTATTGTAATGACTACTTTCGTTAATTACATCACCACAATAATTAACTACATTTTTGTCTACCATTAATTCATAAAACCTGTCTGCATTGGTGATCTTAGTTCTGTCTCCATCAGTATTTTTGTTCAACATAAGGTAAGTTATTTTATCATTTACAACTGTGTCATCAAAATAAGCATCAATCTTTATTTCACAAGGTAAGTCAATTTGTTCCAATCTCTCAATACATAAACTCTGCACTAATATTTCATAGCCTCTATTAATTTCAAAAATCTCTATCTCTCTCTCCTCACAATACTTCTCACAACCCCCCTGGACTATCTCATTCCATGCAAAAGGCAACATAAAATCACTAAAATACTTACTGGCTTTACCAGATACATCACTGCAAAAACTTGAGGGACCCTTTGGAGACACCATGTCTCCCACATAACCACTGGAGGAAACGCTGTCCTCATAAAACATCTGTGAAACCTTTGTTTCACCACACACTTGGGGAACATTTGTCTTTTGCCCACCTAACATTTCAGCACACTCTCTCTCACTTTCATTAACACTAACCAACAACAACACTTCGTTACTAAATTCTACTTCAACAAAATCTTCCTTATTACTCTCAACATTAACTACCTTACTCTCTAGTACCACCTTTTCAACTATATCATTGCTATTTTCACCCCTACTTACCTCATTATTTTCAATATTTCTCCCCAGCTTATCTAACTGTTGTATTAGCTTAACATTTATTTCATTAAATTTGACATCAAACTTATTGTTCTGTTCATCAAATCTGGCATCATAACTATTCTTTTGTTCGTTAAATTTAATACTTTGTTGATCTAAAATTAATTGCAACATATTCATTACCTTCTCATTACTATCTACCACTTGTTTATTTTGGATAGGTGTCGATTGATGCCCTCTTTCCCTTAAAGAGCTCTATTTATGTGTTTATGTTTTAAATTTTCATTTTATAATGGACAATCAACACTTGTTTAAAATTGGTTTAAGTAATAATATTCTGTGCGTTTAGTTACCCATCCGCCACGTGTTCATATGGGTTGGTGCACCGCCTCGTGTTAACCACTTTCTTCCTTTTGACGCACTCCGACACTAGTTTATATTGAGTTTAATTGTTGTCTGTTTTTTATCACCTTTTTTGTTAAGTTGGTTTAACGTATATACACATTATAATTTATTGTCGGCCGACATAACTTCGCTTGAGCACTTGGACGGTTACTTTGTCGGCCGTTCTATTATTTATGCATTGTTACTTGTTTTTACTGGATAGGCCGACTATTATTTACGGCCTATTCTACACGTCCGAGGCCACTGTTTTAAGTAAACTGCAGATGACTGTAATTTGCTGCTGCCCGATGCTAACACTATGGTGATAAGGTTCTTACTGTGATTCACAAAGACTGCTGGAGAGCTGTTACGCAATACGTCTGGGCTTGGCTGTCTCCAGACATCAACAATAACACTGTATGTTGCTGGTTACAAGGGGTACCTCACAGGTGAATACTGACAATTAAAAAATTTACTGATTTAACTTGAAACTATGGCAGCACACAATTCTGTACCGTTACACGTTTACATTAATATGATCCTTGAAAACTACATTAGAAAATTCATCACTTACATTGTTGCGTCTTAGAAGCTCTCGATGAATCCTGAGTTGTTCTTAGGAACGCTATTTGGAGTTAGCTGGTCAGAGATGAAATAACTGAGTGGACTGTATAATGTTTCTAGAAATAATTTTTATTGAGAGTTAAAGAGACATAATTGATTGCTGGCGCGTGTAGGTTTTTAACTCGGTATAAGTGCCGGAGAATTAAGATAGAAATAAAATATTGGCGTACATGACAATGTATGAGCCGAACTTGTCTAAGTAAAATGTAGCATGGTGAGCATGGTATTAGTATTAAATATTGAAAAAACATTAAGTAGCCGCGGCTGCCGATTGAAACGAGTGGCCTGCTCGGAGTCTGGAGAAGAACTGATTTAATTTTGACTGCAGTCAGCCTGTCTCGAGACCGGCTGCAGATAGCAATGAAAAACGTGACGTCACCTACAGGCGCCGCAATGCGGTATTTTATAATACAAAGTTCACATAGGTTCAAAGTTTATATAGATACAAAGTTTGTCCATACTGCCTGCACAAAATCGGGGCGATTTTGCAACTTAATTAATTGTGTGAAAAGTACATGGTAATTGATATTACATGATACTAAATTCAATAATAAATAACAATTGCTAATACAATAACAACGACATAAAAAATTGATATGTATAACAGTAGAGCAATGACAACCAGAAAATTAATAGTAGATAACAATATGATTAACATACCAAATTCATGTAAGGATTACAAAATACATAATGATTTACGTTACATGGTAATAGAACAATAATAATAAAATTCCATAACACATAAAAACATGGCAATGATGCATGAGAATACAACAATCAGGTATAATAATTAGCAGTACATAATAATGAGATAATGATCACGAAAGATTCAATAATCTGTAACAGGTAATAATACAATGACAAAGACATAATAATTTACATGCATGATATTGGAATAACAATCCCCAAAAAATCCAAAACTACATAACCATAGAGTAAATACAAAAGTGAAAAACATAATAATTGATACAATAGTATTATAACAATTCCCAAAAAATTCAAAAATACATAACCATAAAATAGTACAATAGCAAAAGACATAATAATTAATACAATAATATTAGAATCATAATCCCCAAAAAATTCAAAAATACCCATAAACATGATAGTGATAGACAATATCACAATAGACATAATAATAGCGTAGTAATCATAACAATATAAATTATGTGATTGGCCCGGGAATGTCCCGGGCGTGAAGCAAGGTAATGTGATAAAGTTCACATTGCTGCTACGTGTCGCATGATGCTCCTGCGGCTAGTCTAATGCCACCGGAAGTGGGCATAACTTATGAATGGGCTGACGTAGGATACCATGTGTGGTGCAAACATCAGTGACGCGCACTATCGAGTCCTGACCCGAATAAACATTCGTGACTACCCCGCGTTTCCACTGAAGGGGGGGGAATTGTCATCTAGAATAAGGACGAGTTGTCCGGGAGTCAAATTCTTTGAGTAATGCACCATTTGTTGCGCTGTTGCAATTGGTGCAAGTAATCCTTTGACCACCTGTTCCAAATGGATTGGGTGAATCTTTGGAGCAGCTGTCATGTGCCCAAACGACTAATATTGACTTGGGAATAGTCAGGTTCCGGGAGTGCAGTGAGCGAGAACCAACCAGGAAATGAGCTGGAGTTAAAGGTTCAGGGTCCCTAGAGTCATTGGAGACGGCAAACAAGGGGCGTGAGTTAAGGCAGGCCTCCATTTGAGTTAGGATCGTATAGTACTCCTCGAAAGTAAGAATGGTTCCGCCGACCACGCGCCGCAAGTGAAATTTGACGCTCTTGACTCCGCTTTCCCACAGGCTGCCGAAATGCGGTGCTGAGGGGGGAATAAAGGACCAATTAATGCCTTGGGCACTGGTAAAATCCTGGATGGACTGCTCAAAACCCTTAAACTGTAAAAGTTTATGTAATTCGTGCAGTGTGCTACTTGCATGACGAAAATTTGTTCCATTGTCGGAAAATATCTGATCAGGGATACCTCTACGCGCAATAAACCGTTTTAAGGCCGCTATAAAGGCGTCTGATGTCAGATCTGAGACTAGTTCCAGGTGAATGGCCTTAGTGGTCATGCATATAAATAAAGCAATATAAGCCTTTGACGTTGATCTTGAACGCTGCCTGCCATGACGTACAAATACCGGACCGGCATAGTCGACTGCAGACTGGGAAAACTGGCTTAGCAGGTGTGACACGGGAGGGGGTAATTGTCCTAATAATTGGTTTGCGCCCCTAGCACGGAATCTAAAACAGGTGATACATTTATGTATTACCGAACGTATATAAGATTTGTCGTTAATTATCCAAAATTTCCGTCGTAGAGAGAACTGAGTCAATTGTACACCAGCGTGTAATAAACGAAGGTGCTCGCTTTGTATAATTAATTTGCTGAGATGAGAGTGTGGGTGTAGTATGATTTTGTGTTTGCTCTCGCAGTTAAGCTGGGAGTGCTGAAGGCGTCCTCCTACGCGTAATATTCCTGACTTGTCCAGAAAGGGGTTAAGTGAAATAATTTTACTGTTATTAGGGATGCAGCATTGGGCCTCAAGCTCCTTGATCTCGATGCCAAAGTACGACTTCTGGGACTGGCGAACAAAAACCAAAACTGTACCATGTAACTCATGGGAGGTTAAAAAAGAAGTGTTCCTATCCTCTGTGGGAAGCCTAGCGTTCCGAATGAATCGACGGCAATAAGAAAACACGCGAAGGAGTTTTGAAAGCGATGAGTATTTTTCAAAATAACTAGATGTGGATGATGCGACAATCAATGAGGTTTGGACCTGTACCTGTTGTTCCTGCTCAAGCTCGGGATGAGTGCAGGGAGAATGGGCATCGAAGGCACAGATAGGCCATGATGATGACTCGTGGGATAACCAGGATGGACGATGTTGTGGGTGACTGTGTAAAATCCAAGGGAGACAACCACGCGATAAAATGTCGGCAGGGTTGTCCGGTGACGATACATGATGCCAGGTACCCCTTGTAGTGAGATGCTGTATCTCAGCAACACAGTTGGCGACGAATACCTTCCATCTGGAAGATTGCTGGTGGATCCAGTGTAAAGCTATCATTGAGTCCGAGTAAAAATATAATTCGTCGAATTTATAATTCACGGCGTCTATAACCTTGGAAGCTAACTGAGCCAACAATAGGCAGGTGTTATCTGCTTCAATGGAGCGACTCTAGATTTGGAACATAACAGGTTTGATGAGATGGCGTAGTTAGAATAGACCGTATGCACGTAAATACAACACGCGTAATCCTTAGCTGACGCGTCGGCAAATCCATGTAGCTGGAATGTAATGATTTGTGAATTGTTTAAACTCTTTACAGACCTCGAAATTTTAAAGTAAGTGTCTGAAACCAGCTGAGAATAAAGTTCTAACCACTGATTAGATAATGAATCGAATAAGGGTTCGTCCCAACTTGTACCCGTTAACCACAATCGCTGCATAAAATGCTTACACCAGAATATAACAGGGACAATGAGTCCCAAAGGGTTGTAAATTCCTGCGATGACTGAAAATACACTTCTCTTTGTTGACCACCTCGGCATTGACATGTCTCTGGACACTATATAAGAAACTATCTTCATCCACGTTCCATTGAATGCCCAACGTACGCACCGTTTGATTTTTGCTAAAGTCGTGGGAAGAATGAGTGTGCGAGGCTATAATGGTCTGATCGTTGGAAAACCATTTGTGCAATGTAAAGCCGTATTGGCTTAATAAATCCATGATGTCGGACTTCATTTTGGATAGGATGTGCGGGTTGTCTGAACCGGTCATAATATCGTCCACATAAAAATCGTTCGCGATAGCTGCACAAGCTATAGGGTGTTTAGTTTTATTTTCCTGGGCTATTTGAGCCAGACATCTCGTAGCAAGAAATGATGCACTTACAGTCCCATATGTGACTGTCCTCAAGGCGTAATGTTGGAGTTCCCTATGGGGGGCGTCGCGCCAGACAACGCGCTGCAAATTGGAATCCTTCGGATTAACTAAAATTTGCCGATACATTTTCTCAATCTCCGAAATGAGGACATATCGGTGTGTTCGAAATCGAGCCATAATAGAGAACAGATCCTGCTGGACCGTGGGACCAACCATCAGTGTGTCGTTCAAGGACAAATTATTTGTCGTTTTGGCGGAGCCGTCGAAAACAACTCGCAATTTGGTAGTTATGCTAGAGCCTTTAAAAACTGAATGGTGCAGCAAGTAAAAGGTGTCTGACTGGTCTACCGACAAATCGTATGCGTTGAGCAGACATGTGACCAAGAGTTAAATAATCATGCATGAACGCGCTATAGTCTTTGTGAAGGGCAGAGTTCTGCTTGAACTTGAGTTCCAGAGATTGGAACCTGCGGATAGCGCCGGAGAGAGAATCGCCTAAATGACAATTATGTAACCTGCGTGGTAGGGATACCACAAATCTGCCATCATCATTACGAACAGTATTAGATACAAAATGATTTTCGCATTCCGTGTCCTCAACGGAGGGAGCACGAATAGCAACGTCCTCTAACTTCCAAAAGTCCTTTAGTTGCAAGGAAATGGCATTATCATCTTCACATACCATATTACCGGTTTCACAATATGAAACCGGTTTTGTCATATCGACATTAAATGGCAAGTTACCTGCGAGAATGAATCAAAATTTTGTCTCCTGTATTATGGGGAAATGTGGGCCACGGATAAATTTGACAGGTTCAATTAATTGTAAGCAATCCTGAGCACCGAGCAATATGTCGATTTGCGAGGAAAAGTTCAGCTGCGGGTCAGCTAGAAATATGCCCTTTGGTAAGTTTAGGGAGATGTCAAATGATTCCGCAGAGAGATTATTTGTGATACTGGGAAGCACAGCGCAATGTATGTTCAAATTAAAATTCTTATAGCATGAATGCAACCTTACTCTAGTACTGAAATCAGCTTGAGATAATGAATTATTTATACCCATGATGGGTAATTGAGATTTAATCAGTTTTAGACCCATTCGCCGGGCGAAACTCATGGTGCAGAAATTAGCTTGCGATCCTGAGTCCAATAAAATCCTAACTGGGTGGTTCCTACCTGCATGGTCAATTGTCATGCAGACCGCGGTGGATAATAATATGGACTTGTTTGTTTGCAATTTTAACGAACACTGATTGTTCCTGGACGAAGCGTTATTGCTACATATATGGACCATTGTGTGGTGGCGTTTAGCACACGTTCTGCAAGAGAATTTGGAGGGACAGTGTGCAAAATCATGGCCTGAGCGTAGGCAATTTAAGCAAAGTTTATTTTTAATTAGAATATTTTTTCGCTTCAGGGGGGTGAGCGCTACAAACTGTGGGCACTCAGCCAGGCGGTGTTCACCTTTGCACAGCTGACATATGTTATATCCGATATGAGCATGGAATGTCGTCCTGGACATATTAACCGGTTTAATTGCTTTGCGATATGGACTCTTATCGCTAACGTGTATCTCGTTCACGGAGTTGGTCGCGCCGTCCAAGTTTTGTAATAACTGCCTTCGGTTATTTAAAAATTTTATAAAATTACTGAAATTAGGAAATCGTTCGTCCGACAAGCCTTCTTTCCAGAGCCGACATGTATGATTATCGAGTTTCTGCGTTAAGTATTGAACTAAAATCATTTCAAATGTATTTATGGGTAGATTTAATGAATTTAAGGCATTTATATTCGCAGTGATCTCGTCAATGAACCTGGAAATGCTAACCCTGGACTCTTGTTGTACGGACTTGACGCCCAAGACATTCCCTATGTGATGGGCTGATACAATTAATTTGCTGTTGTACCTGTTTTTTAATAAATCAATGGCTACCGCATAATTTTTATTGGTGATTGGAAGAGATTTTATTACATTTAACGCCTCATCACTCAATGAAGAGTGCAAGTAGTGTAGTTTTTGAATATCCGTCAGGTCAGTTCTGACGTGTATTAATTCTACAAATATATTACAATAGTGTTGCCAATCAATGATGCTACCTGAGAAGGAAGGCAATTTAATCGGTTCTAACCGTATCGGGGAGGTTTTAATTGGCGTAATTTCGGTCTGAATCAACGGTTTCTGGTTCACCTCCTCTACTTGTTTTAATGAATGGTGTAACTTGCATTCGATATTGCAGAGATCATCCTCTGTTTGAACTCTGTCACTGAATGATGCGAAATCTGAATCGTCAGCCTCAATTTGAGTCTGAATATCATCATATTTAGCGGACAATTCCATCAAATGGTGGAGCTTAATTTTTAATGCATGATGATCGCTTATGTCTGGATCGAAATTATCAGCGAGTCTTCACGCGAGATATGGACGCCGTTTCTTTATTAATGCCTTCACATCAGCCATGACCGAAATTTTAAAATGTGATTTGAAATCGAAAATTAGATATAGGGAAGGTGAACAGTTGTTGTAACCTTGAATAATTTGCTACAATCTGATATAATGCGGGAGCCAGTGATCTGTGTACACCTTAATATATGACTGACTATAATAGGTACTTAATTTGCTTAAAACTAATTGTGAAAGTTATCGACAATACAAATCATTCGACATGACAATATACCTATAGCCTTATCACATCACTTAAATTTCTTAATGCGTTATTGCACAACTGCGTAAAGGAAAATTTATGTACATATGAAAATCTAAATAAAAATATAAGCTTATGGCCACTTGACAATAATATCTATTTCTGTAAAATTATTAATAATATATTAAATGTTATTAATTCTGTGCAAAAATATTACTTAGATTGCCATAATTATATATGAAAAGATCATAAAAAATGAAAGTTTATAATCACGTGGATGTTGAATCCTGGCGTGCTGAAGCTGGCTTCGATCCCGCTGCTCGATCCTGTTAGAAGTTGTTGCACCTCTTGTCTCTACCGGTCAGATGACGCCTGATGTTGTAGCTCTCCATAATTTTAAAGTTGTGGAACCTTTTCGTTGTAGAATAAATGATGCTGTCCTGCTGTGTCCCATTGTCTCTGGTTGCTGCTCTACAGAATCTTGCAGTGTTGATTGTGAAGTTTTGTTTAGAATAATAGAGGCACGCAACTGCCAGCAATCCGAAGTTGAAAATGTTGGGGCTTGAACCAAACGCCGTTTGGGCCCATTAAATGAAATGCTAATGCGGTCGCAGTGGACCAAAATGTGAAATCCGTCCCGTGAGGACCAAAATGCGGTCGCTGTGGACCAAGAAATGCGGTTGCAGTGGACCAAAATGTGGTCGCGTTGGACCAAAAATATGAAAACCGGCCCAGAGGACCAAAATGTTGCGTCTTAGAAGCTCTCGATGAATCTTGAGTTGTTCTTAGGAACGCTATTTGGAGTTAGCTGGTCAGAGATGAAATAATTGAGTGGACTGTATAATGTTTCTAGAAATAATTGTTTATTGAGAGTTAAAGAGACATAATTGATTGCTGGCGCGTGTAGGTTTTTAACTCGGCATAAGTGCCGGAGAATTAAGATAGAAATAAAATATTGGCGTACATGACAATGTATGAGCCGAACTTGTCTAAGTAAAATGTAGCATGGTGAGCATGCTATTAGTATTAAATATTGAAAAAACTTTAAGTAGCCGCGGCTGGCGATTGAAACGAGTGGCCTGCTCGGAGTCTGGAGAAGAACTGATTTAATTTTGACTGCAGTCAGCCTGTCTCGAGACCGGCTGCAGATAGCAATGAAAAACGTGACGTCGCCTACAGGTGCCGCAATGCGGTATTTTATAATACAAAGTTCACATAGGTTCAAAGTTTATATAGATACAAAGTTTGTCCATACTGCCTGCACAAAATCGGGGCGATTTTGCAACTTAATTAATTGTGTGAAAAGTACATGGTAATTGATATTACATGATACTAAATTCAATAATAAATAACAATTGCTAATACAATAACAACGACATAAAAAATTGACATGTTTAACAGTAGAGCAATGACAACCAGAAAATTAATAGTAGATAACAATATGATTAACATACTAAATTCATGTAAGGATTACAAAATACATAATGATTTACGTTACATGGTAATAGAACAATAATAATAAAATTCCATAACACATAAAAACATGGCAATGATGCATGAGAATACAACAATCAGGTATAATAATTAGCAGTACATAATAATGAGATAATGATCACGAAAGATTCAATAATCTGTAAGAGGTAATAATACAATGACAAAGACATAATAATTTACATGCATGATATTGGAATAACAATCCCCAAAAAATCCAAAAATACATAACCATAGAGTAAATACAAAAGTGAAAAACATAATAATTGATACAATAGTATTATAACAATTCCCAAAAAATTCAAAAATACATAACCATAAAATAGTACAATAGCAAAAGACATAATAATTAATACAATAATATTAGAATCATAATTCCCAAAAAATTCAAAAATACCCATAAACATGATAGTGATAGACAATATCACAATAGACATAATAATAGCGTAGTAATCATAACAATATAAATTATGTGATTGGCCCGGGAATGTCCCAGGCGTGAAGCAAGGTAATGTGATAAAGTTCACATTGCTGCTACGTGTCGCATGATGCTCATGCGGCTAGTCTAATGCCACCGGAAGTGGGCATAACTTATGAATGGGCCGACGTAGGATACCATGTATGGTGCGAACATCAGTGACGCGCACTATCGAGTCCTGACCCGAATAAACATTCGTGACTACCCCGCGTTTCCACTGAAGGGGGGGGGAATTGTCATCTAGAATAAGGACGAGTTGTCCGGGAGTCAAATTCTTCGACGTAATGCACCATTTGTTGCGCTGTTGCAATTGGTGCAAGTAATCCTTTGACCACCTGTTCCAAATGGATTGGGTGAATCTTTGGAGCAGCTGCCATGTGCCCAAACGACTAATATTGACTTGGGAATAGTCAGGTTCCGGGAGTGCAGTGAGCGGAGAACCAACCAGGAAATGAGCTGGAGTTAAAGGTTCAGGGTCCCTAGAGTCATTGGAGATGGCAAACAAGGGGCGTGAGTTAAGGCAGGCCTCTATTTGAGTTAGGATCGTATAGTACTCCTCGAAAGTAAGAATGGTTCCGCCGACCACGCGCCGCAAGTGAAATTTGACGCTCTTGACTCCGCTTTCCCACAGGCTGCCGAAATGCGGTGCTGAGGGGGGAATAAAGGACCAATTAATGCCTCGGGCACTGGTAAAATCCTGGATGGACTGCTCAAAACCCTTAAACTGCAAAAGTTTATGTAATTCGTGCAGTGTGCTACTTGCATGATGAAAATTTGTTCCATTGTCGGAAAATATCTGATCAGGGATACCTCTACGCGCAATAAACCGTTTTAAGGCCCCTATAAAGGCGTCTGATGTCAGATCTGAGACTAGTTCCAGGTGAATGGCCTTAGTGGTCATGCATATAAATAAAGCAATATAAGCCTTTGACGTTGATCTTGAACGCTGCCTGCCATGACGTACAAATACCGGACCGGCATAGTCGACTGCAGACTGGGAAAAATGGCTTAGCAGGTGTGACACGGGAGGGGGGTAATTGTCCTAATAATTGGTTTGCGCCCCTAGCACGGAATCTAAAACAGGTGATACATTTATGTATTACCGAACGTATATAAGATTTGTCGTTAATTATCCAAAATTTCCGTCGTAGAGAGAACTGAGTCAATTGTACACCAGCGTGTAATAAACGAAGGTGCTCGCTTTGTATAATTAATTTGCTGAGATGAGAGTGTGGGTGTACTATGATTTGGTGTTTGCTCTCGTAGTTAAGCTGGGAGTGCTGAAGGCGTCCTCCTACACGTAATATTCCTGACTTGTCCAGAAAGGGGTTAAGTGAAAGAATTTTACTGTTATTAGGGATGCAGCATTGGGCCTCAAGCTCCTTGATCTCGATGCCAAAGTACGACTTCTGGGACTGGCGAACAAAAACCAAAAGTGTACCATGTAACTCATGGGAGGTTAAAAAAGAAGTGTTCCTATCCTCTGTGGGAAGCCTAGCGTTCCGAATGAATCGACGGCAATAAGAAAACACGCGAAGGAGTTTTGAAAGCGATGAGTATTTTTCAAAATAACTAGATGTGGATGATGCGACAATCAATGAGGTTTGGACCTGTACCCGTTGTTCCTGCTCAAGCTCGGGATGAGTGCAGGGAGAATGGGCATCGAAGGCACAGATAGGCCATGACGATGACTCGTGGGATAACCAGGATGGACGATGTTGTGGGTGACTGTGTAAAATCCGAGGGAGACAACCACGCGATAAAATGTCGGCAGGGTTGTCCGGTGACGATACATGATGCCAGGTACCCCTTGTAGTGAGATGCTGTATCTCAGCAACACAGTTGGCGACGAATACCTTCCACCTGGAAGATTGCTGGTGGATCCAGTGTAAAGCTATCATTGAGTCCAAGTAAAAATATAATTCGTCGAATTTATAATTCACGGCGTCTATAACCTTGGAAGCTAACTGAGCCAACAATAGGCAGGTGTTATCTGCTTCAATGGAGCGACTCTAGATTTGGAACATAACAGGTTTGATGAGATGGCGTAGTTAGAATAGACCGTATGCACGTAAATACAACACGCGTAATCCTTAGCTGACGCGTCGGCAAATCCATGTAGCTGGAATGTAATGATTTGTGAATTGTTTAAACTCTTTACAGACCTCGAAATTTTAAAGTAAGTGTCTGAAACCAGCTGAGAATAAAGTTCTAACCACTGATTAGATAATGAATCGAATAAGGGTTCGTCCCAACTTGTACCCGTTAACCACAATCGCTGCATAAAATGCTTACACCAGAATATAACAGGGACAATGAGTCCCAAAGGGTCGTAAATTCCTGCGATGACTGAAAATACACTTCTCTTTGTTGACCACCTCGGCATTGACATGTCTCTGGACACTATATAAGAAACTATCTTCATCCACGTTCCATTGAATGCCCAACGTACGCACCGTTTGATTTTTGCTAAAGTCGTGGGAAGAATGAGCGTGCGAGGCTATAATGGTCTGATCGTTGGAAAACCATTTGTGCAATGTAAAGCCGTATTGGCTTAATAAATCCATGATGTCGGACTTCATTTTGGATAGGATGTGCGGGTTGTCTGAACCGGTCATAATATCGTCCACATAAAAATCGTTCGCGATAGCTGCACAAGCTATAGGGTGTTTAGTTTTATTTTCCTGGGCTATTTGAGCCAGACATCTCGTAGCAAGAAATGACGCACTTGCAGTCCCATATGTGACTGTCCTCAAGGCGTAATGTTGGAGTTCCCTATGGGGGGCGTCGCGCCAGACAATGCGCTGCAAATTGGAATCCTTCGGATTAACTAAAATTTGCCGATACATTTTCTCAATCTCCGAAATGAGGACATATCGGTGTGTTCGAAATCGAGCCATAATAGAGAACAGATCCTGCTGGACCGTGGGACCAACCATCAGTGTGTCGTTCAAGGACAAATTATTTGTCGTTTTGGCGGAGCCGTCAAAAACAACTCGCAATTTGGTAGTTATGCTAGAGCCTTTAAAAACTGAATGGTGCAGCAAGTAAAAGGTGTCTGACTGGTCTACCGACAAATCGTACGCATTGAGCAGACATGTGACCAAGAGTTAAATAATCATGCATGAACGCGCTATAGTCTTTGTGAAGGGCAGAGTTCTGCTTGAACTTGAGTTCCAGAGATTGGAACCTGCGGATAGCGCCGGAGAGAGAATCGCCTAAATGACAATTATGTAACCTGCGTGGTAGGGATACCACAAATCTGCCATCATCATTACGAACAGTATTAGATACAAAATGATTTTCGCATTCCATGTCCTCAACGGAGGGAGCACGAATAGCAACGTCCTCTAACTTCCAAAAGTCCTTTAGTTGCAAGGAAATGGCATTATCATCTTCACATACCATATTACCGGTTTCACAATATGAAACCGGTTTTGTCATATCGACATTAAATGGCAAGTTACCTGCGAGAATGAATCAAAATTTTGTCTCCTGTATTATGGGGAAATGTGGGCCACGGATAAATTTGACAGGTTCAATTAATTGTAAGTAATACTGAGCACCGAGCAATATGTCGATTTGCGAGGAAAAGTTCAGCTGCGGGTCAGCTAGAAATATGCCCTTTGGTAAGTTTAGGGAGATGTCAAATGATTCCGCAGGGAGATTATTTGTGATACTGGGAAGCACAGCGCAATGTATGTTCAAATTAAAATTCTTATAGCATGAATGCAACCTTACTCTAGTACTGAAATCAGCTTGAGATAATGAATTATTTATACCCATGATGGGTAATTGAGATTTAATCAGTTTTAGACCCATTCGCCGGGCGAAACTCATGGTGCAGAAATTAGCTTGCGATCCTGAGTCCAATAAAATCCTAACTGGGTGGTTCCTACCTGCATGGTCAATTGTCATGCAGACCGCGGTGGATAATAATATGGACTTGTTTGTTTGCAATTTTAACGAACACTGATTGTTCCTGGACGAAGCGTTATTGCTACATATATGGACAATTGTGTGGTGGCGTTTAGCACACGTTCTGCAAGAGAATTTGGAGGGACAGTGTGCAAAATCATGGCCTGAGCGTAGGCAATTTAAGCAAAGTTTATTTTTAATTAGAATATTTTTTCGCTCCAGGGGGGTGAGCGCTACAAACTGTGGGCACTCAGCCAGGCGGTGTTCACCTTTGCACAGCTGACATATGTTATATCCGATATGAGCATGGAATGTCGTCCTGGACATATTAACCGGTTTAATTGCTTTGCGATATGGACTCTTATCGCTAACGTGTATCTCGTTTACGGAGTTGGTCGCGCCGTCCAAGTTTTGTAATAACTGCCTTCGGTTATTTAAAAATTTTATAAAATTACTGAAATTAGGAAATCGTTCGTCCGACAAGCCTTCTTTCCAGAGCCGACATGTATGATTATCGAGTTTCTGCGTTAAGTATTGAACTAAAATCATTTCAAATGTATTTATGGGTAGATTTAATGAATTTAAGGCATTTATATTCGCAGTGATCTCGTCAATGAACCTGGAAATGCTAACCCTGGACGCTTGTTGTACGGACTTGACGCCCAAGACATTCCCTATGTGATGGGCTGATACAATTAATTTGCTGTTGTACCTGTTTTTTAATAAATCAATGGCTACCGCATAATTTTCATTGGTGATTGGAAGAGATTTTATTACATTTAACGCCTCATCACTCAATGAAGAGTGCAAGTAGTGTAGTTTTTGAATATCCGTCAGGTCAGTTCTGACGTGTATTAATTCTACAAATATATTACAATAGTGTTGCCAATCAATGATGCTACCTGAGAAGGAAGGCAATTTAATCGGTTCTAACCATATCGGGGAGGTTTTAATTGGCGTAATTTCGGTCTGAATCAACGGTTTCTGGTTCACCTCCTCTACTTGTTTTAATGAATGGTGTAACTTGCATTCGATATTGCAGAGATCATCCTCTGTTTGAACTCTGTCACTGAATGATGCGAAATCTGAATCGTCAGCCTCAATTTGAGTCTGAATATCATCATATTTAGCGGACAATTCCATCAAATGGTGGAGCTTAATTTTTAATGCATGATGATCGCTTATGTCTGGATCGAAATTATCAGCGAGTCTTCACGCGAGATATGGACGCCGTTTCTTTATTAACGCCTTCACATCAGCCATGACCGAAATTTTAAAATGTGATTTGAAATCGAAAATTAGATATAGGGAAGGTGAACAGTTGTTGTAACCTTGAATAATTTGCTACAATCTGATATAATGCGGGAGCCAGTGATCTGTGTACACCTTAATATATGACTGACTATAATAGGTACTTAATTTGCTTAAAACTAATTGTGAAAGTTATCGACAATACAAATCATTCGACATGACAATATACCTATAGCCTTATCACATCACTTAAATTTCTTAATGCGTTATTGCACAACTGCGTAAAGGAAAATTTATGTACATATGAAAATCTAAATAAAAATATAAGCTTATGGCCACTTGACAATAATATCTATTTCTGTAAAATTATTAATAATATATTAAATGTTATTAACTCTGTGCAAAAATATTACTTAGATTGCCATAATTATATATGAAAAGATCATAAAAAATGAAAGTTTATAATCACGTGGATGTTGAATCCTGGCGTGCTGAAGCTGGCTTCGATCCCGCTGCTCGATCCTGTTAGAAGTTGTTGCACCTCTTGTCTCTACCGGTCAGATGACGCCTGATGTTGTAGCTCTCCATAATTTTAAAGTTGTGGAACCTTTTCGTTGTAGAATAAATGATGGTGTCCTGCTGTGTCCCGTTGTCTCTGGTTGCTGCTCTACAGAATCTTGCAGTGCTGATTGTGAAGTTTTGTTTAGAATAATAGAGGCACGCAACTGCCAGCAATCCGAAGTTGAAAATGTTGGGGCTTGAACCAAACGCCGTTTGGGCCCATTAAATGAAATGCTAATGCGGTCGCAGTGGACCAAAATGTAAAATCCGTCCCGTGAGGACCAAAATGCGGTCGCTGTGGACCAAGAAATGCGGTTGCAGTGGACCAAAATGAGGTCGCGTTGGACCAAAAATATGAAAACCGGCCCAGAGGACCAAAATGTTGCGTCTTAGAAGCTCTCGATGAATCTTGAGTTGTTCTTAGGGACGCTATTTGGAGTTAGCTGGTCAGAGATGAAATAATTGAGTGGACTGTATAATGTTTCTAGAAATAATTGTTTATTGAGAGTTAAAGAGACATAATTGATTGCTGGCACGTGTAGGTTTTTAACTCGGCATAAGTGCCGGAGAATTAAGATAGAAATAAAATATTGGCGTACATGACAATGTATGAGCCGAACTTGTCTAAGTAAAATGTAGCATGGTGAGCATGCTATTAGTATTAAATATTGAAAAAACTTTAAGTAGCCGCGGCTGGCGATTGAAACGAGTGGCCTGCTCGGAGTCTGGAGAAGAACTGATTTAATTTTGACTGCAGTCAGCCTGTCTCGAGACCGGCTGCAGATAGCAATGAAAAACGTGACGTCACCTACAGGCGCCGCAATGCGGTATTTTATAATACAAAGTTCACATAGGTTCAAAGTTTATATAGATACAAAGTTTGTCCATACATCATATAACAATATACCTCTACATCTGAACATATTGTATGTTTAATCACTTACTATTCATTATAGAATCTAAATCTCAGAAAATCTTTTAAATTCATCACAACATTAATTAATTAATTAATCTCCAATTATTTAATTCAATCAGTTTCAAATTTCACAATTACTCTCATCATTTATTTAGTCTGAAAAAATGTTATAATTATTATTAAATCAATTCCTATTACTTACATACATTGGTTACATAATGTACAAGTTACAACCTAATATACTACACAAATACATTTGACATCAACACACAAAAGAATATACAATCCAATTATCTGTTATCATTTACCATAAATCATTTCATAAGACAATTCATTTCAAAACCACACTATTCATATAATTAAATGTTCATAAACAATAAAACATTTACCCTCCATCATCGAATAACAATCTGGTCTTACATCTACACAAATCATTTTTTATTAAATACATTATATTATTACTATCAACATAATGGCTATTTAATTTTTCATATTCTTCCACAATACCAACAGGATTATTCCATATTATTATATCATACAACTGGTCATCATAGAGTATAGTCATGTCGCCCTTAATAGAATCTGTCACCACTAGGTAAGTTATAAATTCATCATTAACAACATCATCATCTACTGCTGCTATATCAGCTTCAACACAAGGTATGATTTCAATATAATTTTCCACTCTCTCTATACCTAACCTTTCTGCTAATTCTTTATAATTTCTATCCACCTTAAATAATTCTATCTCCCCATCAACACATAACTCTCTTTCAAAATATCTCCCATCATAATGCCATTTCACATTTTCTCTACCAACCCATGCAGAAGGTAATACTACTTTATTACTGCACCATCTACCAGATGCACAAAAAATCAAGGGACAACTATTTGTAGACCGTACGTCTCCCAAATACACTCGTGAAGCATTTTCTTCACCCACAACCACAACATCACGGGAAAATTTTACCCTCTGCAATCCCTCTACCTGTAAACTCTCTCTACACTTTCTCTCTAACTCATCAACACTCTCTATCACTTCATTATCAAATTCTACTCCCACTAAAACTTCATCAGTACTCTCAATATTCACAACCTCACTCTCTAACACCATATTTTTAATTATATTATCAATTTTCTCATCCCTACTTACCGTATTATATGTTAACTGATCGTCTTTATTTTCGTTTACTTTATCGGACTTTTCACCATTTTCTACCCCCACTATAATCTCATAATTGTAATTAATATCCTTACAACCACTTACCTTATTTGATTCACCTGTATCCTCCTTTAACCGATATTTATCTCCTTCCCACTTCTCGTCTTGTTTATCAAGAACATCCTTTAGTTCATTAAAAGCCTTATCTATCAGTTCCTTCCTTTCATCTAATATTGTGTTTAACTCATCAAATCTAGCATTTAAGTTACTCATTTTAATATCACTAACGTCAAAACGACTGTTTACTTCATCAAATTTATCATTGAAATTACTTTTGATTTCTTTAATTTCGTTTTTCTGTTCATCGAACTTGCTATTAATCTTACTGAACTTAACCTCAGAGTCAATATTTACTTCACCAAATTTTGTCTCTATCATACTATACAAACGTTTCAACATCTCATCTGTATCAGATTTATTACTTTGGACTGGCGTTGATTGGTGTTCAATGTTTTCCATTATTTTTGACTCAGTTTCGCTTAATTCAACATTTATTTGACTTTCCCTCTGGTTGTCAGTGAAGCTGACTTCACTGTTAATGTTTTCATTTGTACTCATTTTGCTTATTTCTAGTACACGTTGTAAAATTAACACGTATCGTGTGTATTATGATATTTAATGTTTGTGTAATTGTAAGTTTTTATCGAACGTAAATTGTGCCGTTCGGAAGCGTCTGGTAGCCTGCGTGCCTTACCTGTCCCTTCTCGCACTTTTGTAACTCCCGATAGGCGTCAAATTGTTTTACGAGAAAACAATTAAAAGTTTTTACCTGTATGGTTTGACAGTGCACTAGTGTAAATTTCAATCGTTCGCCGACTGGCATGAAACCGATTCTCGCTTGAGTGGGGGAAAACGTGTTGCCAACTTGAATAATGTTGGTTATGTTGACTCACTGCTATTAAACAAAACATACATAATATTCTCTATAAATAAATACTGGACAGTTATTCTCGGTACGCACTTTTTTTATTTAGGCTCTGAATTATTAGTTCTTGTTAACGCTTTATACAAAATAATAATTGATATAATAATTTTAGCCTCGGCAAAATATAGTCGCTCAGTCAGTGGTGCTGGGTTGGCAGTACAATGTTTCTATTAGATGCAAGACAGCGCTGGTTATTATTCACAAAATCAAATCTGCCTATAGAGTCCTTTTAAGTACGATACAGAAGTTTTTACAACAAGATAACAAATTAGAACATATCATTTAAAGTTTGTGATCATTAAAATTACACAAGGTTTGCTATAAATGAAATATTGTGGTGTTGAAGTGTGACAGTGTCATTGTGTAACATAGGTTATCATGTGTTCATTCAATGTTTACAAAGTTATTTCTTTATTTTATCAATCCTTTAAAATATATTCAGTGATAGTGAGAGTTTTATTATATAGTTAGAATTTTTGAAAGAGAATTTGTTTTATAATAATCAAATAAATTCAGCAATACTCAACGTTAGTAGATATGATGGGTATTGTCAGTCGTCCATGTAAAGTAATGGGTCGATGTTGATTCTTCCTACTTCAGTCTTGGGCTCAAAAATTGGTTGTCATCTTCTTCAAGTCGAATTACAGGTATTTTCCGGTCATCTGGATTAATTCCGAGCTGGTCCTTGGTGTAGTTTAGTTGTAATGGCCTCTCATCTGTTGTCCTGGTACTCCTTCTCAAAATTGTGGGCACTTATACTGTTTTACTGTTGAAAATTTGGGCCCTTCACGGCGTGGCGTCTCTCCAGTTTAGCGTCACTACATAAAGTATTGTTCCTAACTGAAATTAGTCAATATTCGGTTGTTGTCATGGTTACTCAAAGTTTTTGATTGGCTGAAATTGACTAAAGAGTATTGTTAGGGTATTTGAATTTTTATTTAAACTGGTTACAGATCTTCTAAATGTAATTAATCTTCAGTACTCCCTTTTTAGTAGTAAATATTATCACCACTGTTCATATTTTGGCTCAAGGATTAATTTGACATCCAATATTATAGTGTTCACTTAGGTATCAACATTTTGACAGTTTTGTGAATTTTATTTAATTATACTGTTTTCTTAATTTACATTATTATCATAATATTTCTGCCTTAACATGACTGTCTATTTGTATTTCATAGTTTATGTGGTTTAGTCTTCCTAATGTCAGTGTTTAATTCTATAAATTGAAGTTTTTTGTAGTTGACAGTTGGGAATTTGCTTAGGCTTAAACAGCAATTAACTATTTTTCTTTAATTACTGATATTACATTTTATTCTCCTTGTAATGGGTCCTGATTGTTTTAATACGAGATTCTGTTCATTTGTTCAATGTTTAAGTCGGTTCTTGTAGTTGTGTGTAATTTTATTGTTTCCCTATATTAATTTGTCTACTGTCATAACTCATTTTTAGTGTCATCTTATCTGAATGTATTGTTTGTTTCTTGTTTACTGGTTTCTGTTGGTTTTAAAATCTTATTTCTTACAACATATAACATAACATCTAATGGTTTTAACAATTCCCATAGCTATAATTCTTATCATTTGAACATAATTATTTGGAACATACACCTTAGTCATTAAAACATAATTCTTATTCATTTAATACATACTTATTTGAAATATATTATCCACTCATACTCTTCAGTGAGTAATAATTATTTTATAGTGTCATCAAAGGAAAACAAACATATTAACATTGATTAATCTTTTAGATTGTAATAGAAAATCCTTACCACTAAACTTATTTGACCTTGTGTCATTAATTATGTAACCTTATCCTATTTCACTATCTCTTACTAAATCATATAATGATTATTAATTGTTTTTATAATTTAATCTTATAGAAACTCTCTATATGGTGATTTAACACACTAATAGTCTATGTTTCTTAACTTTCCTAAAACTATGAATTGTCCCCCTTAGGCCTACAATATTAATTAACACAAATTTAAAAACCATAGTAATTAGTGATTACTAATACTAATTTAAGTTTAATAATATTAGTTTGTGTAGTTACATTTTGGGTGTCCACTCATAATGGCATTTCCACTATCGCAGTACTTACTATGTTTGTCCAATATTAGATTTCACTCACACATAACTTATCACTTATAATTTAGTTTATTCACTTATAAACTTTGGACACTGCTTTATCAGTGTTTTTATCACATTTTAATGGGGTTTTATTCTCACTTTGGGGTATTAACACTAACACCTTACACTCAATCTTCTTTTAGTGTTACTGGTGGGTTAATATTATTGTATTGCTTACTAAAAAATTCTCTTTCTTACATCTATTTAGAAAATGTTCACCATCATTACAATTTACTACTCTCATTCTATTGCGTTTTATTGTACCACTGATATGTTAGTATCGTGCTAATGTGATTTGTCTTAGTTTACTCTATCTGTTTGGGTTATTGTGCCCTTTTATATCTTAAGTACTTAATAATTAGTATTTCTAACTTGTCTGTCCTTACAATTATTAATATTATATACAATTTTCATTAGTGAGTCTATTTCTTTGGTTTAACACAAGTTTTGAATTCCTTCTTGGTTCACTTTATTTTGTCATACTTTATACGTCACTTCCTTAGTGTTGTGGCTGATTGTATCATTACACTTTGTAACGGGACATTTTGGCCTATTTTTGGGGTAATGAATAAATTTGTATTTTTAATAAAGCAAATAACATTTTTACGATAATTGGGACAAAACGTAAACCGAAAGGTAAAATTCATTGGTAGCGACAGTGGTAACACTGATTGTGAAATTTATTCAGAAGTTATTATTGTGAAACGACAAAATCAACAGACAGCAAAACTGTGCCAAGGGCAGCTTCAAGGACATACAAACTGTAAACAAATTATGTAACTGAGCATCGGACGATCTTACGTCAGAGACGATCCCCGCTGTGGAATTCAGTTATGAAACAAAAACAGTATGCTGGCGTAGTAATACTAACTTAAGAACAATAAGAATTGGTCATATAACCACGGCGACTCCACAAAATAGTGCCGTTTGTTTCGTCGCAGTATAAAATTACTCAGTGAGACAGCTGGTCACATATAAAGTTCCGGAACGTAAATCGCGGGCGCCCGCACCTTATAAAATGTGACTAATATATCGAAAATTTGTTTTAACAATAGCTATACCTATGAAAAAATGTGATTAACAGTATTAAAGTAAATACAGTTCGGAAATTATGCTTATGAAATGAAAGTGCGCACGAAAGCAATGTGACGTCTTCTGGACTCGAATTCGGACTCAATGCCAGATAAGTTATTACAAGAATATACATAAAAACAAAGCTTTCAATTTTTTGGCTAAAATCTTCAAAAGTTTAAAATATTCAAAAGTCTAATATTTTCATACTTAATGGAGCTCTTAAAATCTGGGGAATGTGTGTGTGTGAAAGCGCTGGTTTTCGTTATATATTATATTTGTAGCTAATAATTTGTAGTTATATTATATCTTATTTTGAAGACTACTTAAACAAATGATCTATTTTATGAATACGTATTTTGAATATCACTAAATTTAAAATGTAAGAGGGAGAAAGGAAATTTTGTATTTTGACAGAAACAATATAACTTAATGATGTTTTTCTTTTTTGAATTTAATAAAGTAATATTGATTAGAATACTTAAATGTGAATTAGTAGTTATTTCAAACAACCATATTGTTTTTCAACACGTCTAATTAGAGATCCTGGACATGGTGAGTATAAAGTTGGTACTAGACAACATGGCGGCTGCACTAGCTGAAAGTGTAGTTTTAAACAAAGTGAATTAATAAATAAATAAAAGGTAATTAATTAATAAGTTAACAATGGCGCCCGACCAGCTGGACCGTTTGCATAAATTTAATTATGCAAATGTGGACCTGTTGCAGGAATGATATGGTTGTTTGAGGTAAAAATAAATTACGTGAAAACAGACGTACAAAGATAAGGTTATGTTATGATTATGTGTGGTATGGGTGAGTAGAATATTTTTTTTTAATAAGTATGTGTTATATATAGTAATATTTTGCAAAGAAATATATCTAAAAGATTTTTTAAAAAATGGCAGATAATAATGAGAATGTCAGCCTAACTGACATTGAATCAGAGAGCCAAATGAATATAGAATTAACCGGAACTGAGTCGAAAATTATGGATGAAGTAATTCATTCAACACCAGTCCCGATTAAAAAATCTGAGGATCAAGATATGATGAAAATGATCCAATTTCTTTGTACCAGTTTCAATAAATTTGATGTAAAGTTAGATGAACAGAAGAACGAAATTAAAAGTAGCTTCAGTGAAAAATTTGATGAACAAAAGAATAGTTTGACAGTAAATTAGATGGACAAAATATTAAATTCGATGAGTTAAAAAACCAAATTAACGAAATTAATGAGCGTTTTGAGAATACCAATGAAAAATTTGCCAGTAAATATAATGATTTAGATACCAAATTAGATAATGCAGTTAAGAGTATAGACGTTAAATTTAACGAAAGAGATGAGAAAATTGACAAACAAATTTGTGAAATTACACTAAATATCGAAAGTAAAATCAGTAATATAAATGAGCAGATGACAGACGAAATTAAAACTCAAGTTAAAGAACAGTGTATAGAGTTAGAAAGTAAATGTATTAATAAAATTGATATTGACATAAAAAATAGAATAACAGAAATAGAGAGTGTGTGTAAACAATCTGTGCAAGAGAGTGTGGGGGCTATGAGTAAACATAACCTCCAATACGAAATGATGAATGATAATAAATTTAAAATAATTGAGCGAGATATCATTGAAATTAAAGATGAATTACATGTGGCCGTAAGCCAAAATTTAAGTAATGTTGTGGAGTGAGTGGTATATACTAGCGAAGCAAAAGATGAAATAGAACTTGAACAATTTAATTGTGACAACCGCAGAGTACACCCGATGCAATTTTTGAGTAGGGTAAGAGAATTTAACCGGTTTAATAGTTGTAGTTGGGAGATTAAATTGCTAAAAATCTTGAAGTGTTTCAAGGGTAATTCCGAAATATGGGCGGAAGTACATAACACAGAGTGGAGTAGTTATGAAAAATTCGAGTTAGCATTCCGAAACAAGTATTGGTCAGAAGAAGACCAGGAAATTTTATGCAGTAAGATCATGGGAACGGGGAATTTTGGGAGAATAAACAACCACTTGACCATGTACGTCATGAAAATATATAATGAAGCAAAGTACCTAGAACCGCCGTTGCCGTTCCGGTCATTCGTTAGACATATTAGTAAACACTTGCCCAGAGAGGTGCAGATCACTTTAATGATGAGAGAAATAGTAGATATAAATGAACTAGAGAGTATGTTAGATGTGTTACAAAATATTATTGAACGCGAAGGAGTGAGGCGTCCAAATCCACCAGCGGTAATGAATAACGATAATTATCATCAGTATAGGGGAACACCAAACTCTTATAGAGGAATGAGGGGAAATAATCACCCTAATTTTAGAGGCGGAATATGGAAATGTTTAAGTTGTGAATATGAGAATTATGCTATCCGAACAGTATGTTACAGATGCAACAAAGCACGAGATTGCCAGCGGAACAACGTGGCACCGAATCAACACCAACAACAACGAGGAGGAGGTAACGACAGAGGAGGTAGACCTGTAACGAGAGGGAGAGGAGGATATAACCAAGCCGTGGCGGGTACGTCAACGGAAAACTGAGGCCGACAATGGAAGCGAGGACCCCACCATTGTCTACGGAGAACAGGAGGGTCCAAATAACCGACACATATCATAATAATGTTATACAAATGGATATGACGAAGGAGTTGTTGGAGGAAGATGACACGAAAATTATAGAAAACAAAACTGGATTAACGGAGGTAATCGTCACCATAGAAGGTAAGAGTTTTAAATCATTGATTGACACAGGGAGTGAAATATCCGTAGTTTCTGAAAATGTAATGGGAGAGTTGAAAGAAATAAATAAAAATATACCATCATTACCAGTTGCGGGTATAACAGTAGTGGGGGTAACTGGAGTACGTAGTAAACGAGTTACTAAACAAGTACAGTTAAATATATTCCTTAATGAAACTGAATTTGAGAACACTTTTCTAGTAGTTAAGGGACTGAGTTTAGATGTAATTTTGGGAAATGATTTTTTGGAGAGAAATGGGGCAGTAATAGATTTTAATAAACGGATCGTGGAATTTAATAAGGGTAGTGAACCAGTCAGGGTTAATTTTAAGAGAGTATTAGATGAAGTTAGAGTTATAGGGGTAAAAATGATACAAAAGCGAGTAGACGATGTGGACATAGAAACTAAAATAAATATATGTCGAGAGAGTGAGATTGTAGAAAATGAGGAGAGAGAGATGCATGTGAGTGATAAGAGAGTGTGGGAAAATAGGGCTGATAAATTTTTTAATGAAGGTGGAGTTGTAGGGAGTACTCAACAACAGGAGTTGTGGGCAGTTGTGGAGCGTTATAGAGATGTGTTTGCGGAGTTGCCTGGAAAAGCCAGGAACTATGTATGTGAGCTGAAGGTTCGAGAGCACACACCCTACATGCAGAGGAGTTATCCAGTACCATTTTCAAAAAGGATAGCAGTGCAGGAGGAGTTGGATCGAATGATGGAGGGAGATATAATTGAGAGATCGATATCACCTTACTCGAACCCATTGGTGGTGGTAATAAAGAAGGATGGAAAGGTAAGATTATGTTTAGATGCAAGAAGAATAAATCAGATTATAATACCTGACCGAGAGTCACCGGAACCTATTAATGAGATTTTCCAGAAATTCAGCGGGGTCAAGTACATGACATCTTTGGATCTAACCGCAGGGTATTGGCAGGTGCCGTTAGCAGCAAAGAGTCGGAGATATACTGCCTTTCTCTTCAATGGTAAGAATTATCAGTTTAAACGTTTGCCATTTGGACTTAACACTAGTGTAGCGAGTTTTATTAAGTGTTTAGACATGATATTACAACCAAAAGACTTAGATTTTCTGACTGTTTATGTGGATGATATATTAATAGCATCCAGAACATTTGTGGAACATTTAGAACATATTGAGTATGTATTAGAGAAATTACAAAACGGGGGTTTGACAGTTAATTTGGAGAAGTCAAAATTTTTACAAACCGAAATACATTTTTTGGGTTTTATTATAACTCCCGAAGGAATTTTAGCTAACCCTGATAAAGTAGAAGCTATAATGCGATTTCCAGAACCTAAGAATATTAAACAATTACAAAGTTTTTTGGGTTTGTGCAATTTCTATAGAAAATTTCAGAAAAATTACGCTCAGACAACAGCAAGGTTAAGTGCTGTAGTACAGAAAAATAAACAATGGAAATGGGGAGAAAAGGAGAGGGATGCATTCGAGGAGATAAAGAGAAAATTTTCAAATATGATAATGATGAACCATCCTGATTTCTTAAAAACTTTTTACTTACAGACTGACGCCAGTAACATCGCCCTGGGAGCGGAGTTGTACCAGGAGGATAGTGACAGAGAACACCACACGATAGCTTTCGCCAGCAGATCTCTTTTGGCAGCCGAAAGAAATTATACAACTACGGAAAAGGAGTTATTGAGCATCGTGTTTGCTGTAGGAAAGTTCCGCACCTACATCTTGGGAAATAAGACCGTTATCAGGACGGACCACAAGGCGCTGTCATTTTTGAACTCCTGCAGGTTAACACATAGTCGTCTAACCAGGTGGATGTTAGCTTTACAAGAATACAACTTTTCCTGGGAATACATAAAGGGGTCAGATAATAAGGTACCAGACACACTTTCCAGAGTAGATATTATAGAAAATAAGACAGGTAGGGACCTTAAGGAGATAGAAATTTTTAGATTAACTAGAGAAGATAGAATTTTTGGTGAGGAGATAAGGGATATTAAAAATATGCAAAGATCTGAAAATAAATTAGGTAAAATAATTGTTAGTTTAGAAGCGGATGTAGATGGGTCTGAATATAATACACGTTTTCAAGTATATCAAGGGATTCTGTTTAAAAAAGTAGAAGGGGGTGAGCGTGATTGGAGACTAGTTATACCAGAAGGGTTGATAAATCAAATTATATGGGATTGCCATATAAGGTATGGGCATTTTGGGGCTAAAAAGTGTAAGAATGTTTTAAAAGAATCATGTGTTTTTAAGAATATGGAGAGGCGAGTTCGGATGTTATTACGGGTGTGTGATTTATGTCAGAGATCTAAGGTAGTGAATTATAGAGTAGAAGGGGAGATGAATTATATAAAAGTTGAAAGACCGTTTGATTTAGTTGCAGTTGATTTGTATGGGCCATTACCCAAAGGTAGGGGTGGAGTAATGTATGTTTTTGTTGTATTAGACACATTTTCTAAATATGTTAGATTATATAGTATCAAGAGAGCGACGAGCAGAGACCTCAGCGAAAAAATAGTACGAGATTACATGGTGAATATAGGTAAGCCGAAAATAATTTTATCCGACCATGAACCACAGTTTATCAGCGGCAAGTGGCGACAAACTCTTGGATGGGAAGGCATCACACCCAAACATACGGCGGTTTACCATCCACAGTCCAACCAGGCAGAACGGGTGATGAGAGAGATCGGTAGGATATTTCGGGCGTATTGTCACGCCAAGCACACAGAATGGCCATCCTACGTTAAGAAAGTAGAGGAGTGGCTGAATTGTACCACCCATGAATCCACCGGGTTTACGCCATATGAATTGATAAAGGGAACAAGGCCGCCTAGGATATTGGAACAACTTTTTAGCTATCCACCAGAAACTCGAACTATAGACGTGAATATGAAGATCCGACTAGCGAATGAAAATTTACTCACAAAAGGAGAAAGGAGAAAGCAGAGACATGATGCCAAAGGTAAGTGGACTAAATATGAGGTAGGGCAATTAGTATTGGTAAGGAGACATGATTTGTCTAGCGCACAGGATAAAGAGATAAAGAAGTTTTTTCTATTATATGAAGGACCATATGAAATTGTAGAAGTAAAAATGAATAATGCGTACGTGTTACGCAACCCAGCAACACAGGAAATAGTAAGTACACAAAATGCGACGAATTTGAAGTTGTATATGTCACCATAAGTGTTTGAGTTTTAATGTATTATTTTATGTTGTTTCAGAAGGGACTCTCCCCCATTTTCGGGCGGTCACGGCTTCACCATCCCTGACCGTGGATTTTGGCAGTTTGGAGGCGGACCATGGTTGGCGGAACTTCTAAGGGAGTGAAAGCAACGATGGTCCTACTCCACAAATTGGTGTAACTAGAAATTTAATCTTATTGTTGAACGGGGAGGGGGACCCATAAAATTCGTGGATGGTATATATATATATTTAAAAAAAAAAAAAAACAACGTACAATTGGCAGTTATCCACGAACATATAATAGTTTTATTGCATATAATAAAACGATCCAAAATTCATGTAACTTAACAAGTGCGACTCGTGAGGAGTCATTTCGTTTCCTAGAAGTATAGTTCAGTGAGAAGTAACTATACTTCTCGGTAACAAAATAAAAAATAAATAATTTTAAATTGCGGTCGAATTTGTTTTAGGAGAAAAGGAACTAGTTGTAGTTTAGATTTAGAACGTAGAAATTTAAGGTGACCAAATTGTTGGCAGTTTCGCAGTACATTAGTATAGTTGTTGCACTTGTTAAACTATTAAAGTAAGTTAAATTATGTGTACTTAGTTAGCTCCAAAGGAGATAGTAACGTGTCGGAGTTAGAAAAGTTGGACTGGCAGAAGTGTCTGGATACATATATAAAAAAAAGGAGACTTGTTATTATACAAGATGTGTGGGTAATTTTGGGGGGTAGAGTGGTGTGCATAGAAGTGATATAACAATGGAATGTAGAGACAGCAATTGTAAATATGGTTTAGTTTAGCTATTAAGTTGCTGTTGCTGGGGTGGCATGTGCCCCAGTAGATAGCGGAAAGTGTTGGGGGTAACAGAGAGTGTTACCTCCATCGGAGGCCAACATGGCGAAAATGCACGGCACACCTTTTGTACAATTTTATATTGTAACTTGATAAATTGCCGTGCCGTGCAAATTAATGATGATGAATACATGCCTGAAGGAAGAGATGATTTCCCCGACTTTTCGGGCGATTACTGCCTTACCAGCACTAATCGTGGTTTTGGCTAGCGGTCAGCTATGGCCATACCAAGTCCCTTGACCATAGCTGGCTTGAAATTGGTTTATATTAGAAATTAATAAGGGGGTGACATTAGGGGAAATCCAGGAACTATGGAACAGCGGCTGCCACTCTGTCCGAGGAGGGACAGCAAAGCCAGGTGGTAGACCCGCATTAGGGGCGTGTAATATGTACGTTTAGATATTATATCTAGTTTTATTAAAATGTAACGCAGAAGCAAGGACACGGAGATGTCAAATTCCTCCAAAATTTCAGTCCTTGTGGACGCAACTGGACGCCACAGTCCGGGGGGGGGGGTCATAGTGTGTGTGGCAGGGAGGTTATCCAGGGGGGTAACGAATTAAAAAATTTGTTGTATTTTAATAATGATGACTCGCTACTAAATAATTTTGTTTTAATTTGAAAAAATAGATGCACTAAATACTTCCTATATTGTGTTTATTATGTCTTATTGTGTTAATTGCATGTAGTATGTTAGGAATTGAGGATTATAAAAATATAATAATATTTTATAGAATAAGTTTTCAGTGTGTTTAAAGATGTTAAAGAAAAATGAAATAAATTTGTGATAGTTAAAATTTTCAATGGGTTGTCAAAGATAGAAGTTGGGTGATAGTAATTGTTTGAGTAAAACGTTTGAGTCGGTCCAAGTTGAAGTTAAAGTTGATTGTTTTGAATTAATGTAATGTTGTTGTGAAGTATTGATGTTGACACAGTAGTAATGGAGAATTTATGTAGAATAGAGAGTGATATATTGATGTTTATATATTGATGATGTTATTTTGTTGTAGTTGAAGTGAGGTAATGAGATTGAGATTTTGGGGGATGGTAATTTTGTAATAGGGGGTAGTGTAATGTGGGAGTCCGCAACAAATTGTGGGGACGGGAAGGGACCGTTTAGCGCCGGAAAGGGTTGCCTAGGGATAAAGTCCAGGACCAACATAAGGGAATGAGCTTTTTGGGGGGGGGGAAACACGTATCCCAAGTACAAAGGGTTAGACAGTATTTTTTTTTATATATCGGGAGAAGGTGGCGAATTGAGTTTAGTAGTAAGTTGGGTTTAGAGAATTGTTTGATAGATGTTTTGATAGAGATGGGGTGTCATACTAGTTAAAGATTTTGTAAGGGAGCGTTAGAGTAATAAAAGGGGTAAGATTATGGGTAAATGCCAAGTTGATAAAGTGAATTATGATGAATAACTGAGAATCACCCAAAGTAATGAAATGGAATAATAAATGAAATGTTATGTGAAAAAAAAAATTTGGAAAGAGAATTAATAAAAGTCAATTGAGATTAAAAGGTAATTTTATGATTTTATATGCAAATTTAATGATGTAAAGTGTGTAGATTGTGTTCAAACTTAAATGTGAATTGTTTATTTTTAATGTAATAATAACAATGTGAATTATGAATATACTATGTTTCTTAGGTTGTATTGTGTTTGTTAGTATTTAAGAGACTTTTATGAATTTAGATATTTTAGATGCAAATTGGGGATAAGAGAAATGTGTAATATGGTAATGGGAAATGTTTATTTAAATTCTGATGGGAATCAGGGCATAATTTTGAATTTTGGGATTTTAAAGTTAATAAGAGAAAGTAGACAGAATGAGATTATGGAATTTTAAAATGGGTATCATGTTGTGTTGTTAGGTCTTCATATATATGTTAGAGGTTAAGAGGAAAAACCAGTGCTTCTTAACGCAAACCAGCACCGCTAGGGGGAAACAGATCAGTTGGGGATATGGTGTTGTATAAGGCCACTAGTTGATGTTTGATTTGTTGTTTCAGTGTTTGGTGATGCTGTGGCGGCGGACCTGAGCTGGCCAGCGCGTCAGAGCAGGGGCGTTAAGTATCTGTCTGACTCTATGGTGTTGGGATCTCGATAGAGAAGTCCAGTATTGTCATTCAGGTGCGGTCACAGTCACCGGACCAAGGGTGAGTTAATTATATTTTTTTTGGTAAACCATAAAGGGGGTTGTGGCTACATATCCTGGCTGATCCCTTTAGCAAGTATGAATGTGTCAATGAGATTTTTTATGCTTTGGCATAAAATCTCTCATTGAGGGGGTATTGTAACGGGACATTTTGGCCTATTTTTAGGGTAATGAATAAATTTGTATTTTTAATAAAGCAAATAACATTTTTACGATAATTGGGACAAAACGTAAACCGAAAGGTAAAATTCATTGGTAGCGACAGTGGTAACACTGATTGTGAAATTTATTCAGAAGTTATTATTGTGAAACGACAAAATCAACAGACAGCAAAACTGTGCCAAGGGCAGCTTCAAGGACATACAAACTGTAAACAAATTATGTAACTGAGCATCGGACGATCTTACGTCAGAGACGATCCCCGCTGTGGAATTCAGTTATGAAACAAAAACAGTATGCTGGCGTAGTAATACTAACTTAAGAACAATAAGAATTGGTCATATAACCACGGCGCCTCCACAAAATAGTGCCGTTTGTTTCGTCGCAGTATAAAATTACTCAGTGAGCCGGCCGGTCACATATAAAGTTCCGGAACGTAAATCGCGGGCGCCCGCACCTTATAAAATGTGACTAATATATCGAAAATTTGTTTTAACAATAGCTATACCTATGAAAAATGTGATTAACAGTATTAACGTAAATACAGTTCGGAAATTATGCTTATGAAATGAAAGTGCGCACGAAAGCAATGTGACGTCTTCTGGACTCGAATTCGGACTCAATGCCAGATAAGTTATTACAAGAATATACATAAAAACAAAGCTTTCAATTTTTCGGCTAAAATCTTCAAAAGATTAAAATATTCAAAAGTCTAATATTTTCATACTTAATGGAGCTCTTAAAATCTGGGGAATGTGTGTGTGTGAAAGCGCTGGTTTTCGTTATATATTATATTTGTAGCTAATAATTTGTAGTTATATTATATCTTATTTTGAAGACTACTTAAACAAATGATCTATTTTATGAATACGTATTTTGAATATCACTAAATTTAAAATGTAAGAGGGAGAAAGGAAATTTCGTATTTTGACAGAAACAATATAACTTAATGATGTTTTTCTTTTTTGAATTTAATAAAGTAATATTGATTAGAATACTTAAATGTGAATTAGTAGTTATTTCAAACAACCATATTGTTTTTCAACACGTCTAATTAGAGATCCTGGACATGGTGAGTATAAAGTTGGTACTAGACAACATGGCGGCTCCACTAGCTGAAAGTGTAGTTTTAAACAAAGTGAATAAACAAATAAATAAAAGGTAATTAATTAATAAGTTAACAACTTCCATGTTAATTGTTTGTTAGTCACTATTCTTCTTATTTACACACTTATGTTGGTGCGGTGGCTAATTCTAGTCCATTTGCAGTAGTCATTATTTATGTTATTATTGGTCCTTTGGGGCTAGTTCTACTCTCTCACTTAGCATCTATTGGGCTATTCAGGTTAAATCGCCTTATTTCTATATTTACCATTTTGGTTTGTTTGTTTGTTACTACTTTATTAATATAAGTTACTGTTCTGACTACCTTGATATGTCTGATCGTTTTATTATTCTGATTCACCCATTCTTCAATTCTAATTCATCCCTTTTTATTCTAGTGTTAATGATTAAATAATTTATCTTGTCATGTTTTCTTCATTATGGTTAGGTGAAGATATGTACCATTACAACATATGTAAATACTATTATAACATAACCCTATCTGTACGTCTATTGTCACGTACCTCAAAAATTTTATGTTACTTCAAATAACCGTTCTGCTCTTTCCAGTAGGCCTACTCCACATAAAACTAAAATTTTATGTCGAGTCCCTGTTGGGCGCCACTGTAACTTTACTTATTTTATTACTTTATATTTTATTTAAATACTGTTTACTTTCTATGGTAAACATTTTGTCCGGACACCATCTTTATTGATACCAATAATGAAACCTAAAATTATATCTTACCTTCGGGCCAGTTTTCGGTTAAGCGAACTGAAAATAGCAGAACAAGGTCACTTTCAGTAACTTTACTCCTAGTTTTGTCGTTTACCAATGACATTACCTTTTATTTTACTTAGAACATACATTTACATTGAATCCTACAAAAAAATGTGAACATTGCTATTCGGCCGTGAGGCGTAGTTTATCACATCAAGTTAGAAGAAATTATTCCCATTAACATTTTATATTCCCCCCAAAATAAAGTATAATAAATCATAATAATGTATAATAAATCGTATTAGAACACAACCCAGCACTTCTTAAAGATAGATTTTTCATTCACCCAATCACGCTCTCATTCGTGCTATACATATTCTATGTTCCCCAAATTGAGCTCATTTTAATATACATTTCTTTAATAGACTTTTAGATGGTTTGAATTAATCTGATTGAAGAAATTGTCTGTTTTTCCGTGGTAGTACTTATCTGATTACATGTGAGACCAATCTTATTGCGCACATTCCTGCTATTTGGTGATCGCACACACTTTTTTGAAATAATATAGTTACATGGTAACTGTTAATAAGTTTTAATTCACAGTTTTGTTCTGATTTTACGTAATATTTTACATTTTGTTTGGGTGCACCCGAGATTTAGCTTCAGAACTTTTATACGTGTCTGGCCGGCACAAGTGGTATTACATGACTGAGGGCGAGATGAACGGCTTCAATTTCGAGGTGGAGAGGGTGTCATGTCACCAAGTCTTATTGTTTCAGACTATGACGTCTCAAATATTAAGGCGAGGCAATTACGTATTGCATTCCAATGTGACGATTTTGCAGGCTTGGCCTGCTGACATAATAGGTCAGAGTTCGTCTGGCGAAATCTAGTTGTTGTTTGCACGCACACTGTTGACCTTGATACAATTCCTGCACTGAGCTTACTACGTCGTTACAAAACCTTACAAAACTTTACCACTATTAATTATGCTTTTGAATGAAATAAAATTTATACATGTTTTCCCCCCAAAACCACTATAGGATGGAAATGTACCATTACAATGGTAGCACCAACCTTGAGGTACAGAACATGAGGTAGTACTTCTGGTGGGTTGAGTGTATGGCAACAACTCAATGGGGTAATATATAGCACCTTCAACCTCCACCGTGGAGTCAACTGACTCATGCCTCACCATCTCAGTTGGCAGTTTCTCCAACAGAGCGTTGTTAATGTTCATAGTCGAGTCATCTGTTGGAGTGAGAATGGCCCACTCCTCCAGCCAAGATGACTTTTACCTTCATTCTCACATAGGTCCGGTATATGACATCACATAGATTTTCAGGGATATTTTTTCTTCCATCCTCCTAAAATTTGCCATCACCAATTTTCAATATTAATGCAGAAGCCTCCTCTGCCTTCAAGTCACCTTTGAGGTACACTATCATATTCACTCTTAAGGACAGGTCTTAAATTTTATGCTATTAGAATGATGATGACTTAAGGCAGGCCTTGTCCTCATCAGTACATGCCACCCCCCCCCCACAGCACTACATGCAAGGTCTGTCTGAAGTCTTCTGTCAGCAGCACCATTACCTTACCCATCAGACAGCTGCAGCTCCTAATATCCTGGGCCATCCTGTCCAGAGCCTCTACATATCCCTTGTTGGTCATGGTCCACTCGGGCTAGGTCACTCTGCTTAGAGATGTTACACAGTGTGGACTCTGAGAGGCAACTTGAAGGCAGAGCTAGCTGTCTTGCAAGGTAGCAGTGATATCTGAGGAAGCAATGGGAATGTCAATCTTCCTATCATTCCTCATTTTGGCCAACAACAAATTTATTAAAAATGTTTTGCTGTTGCACCAGGAGCATCTAAGAAGTTCAGATGGCCAGCATCTGAGAAACGCTGTCTGTAATCTCATTGTAGACCTTCTTCTCCTCTTGATTCATTCTCAGCAACTCGACAGAGAGCTGGACAGTGTCATAAGACAGCTCCCTCAGGTATTCGCAGTTGACTGTGATGATTCCTTGCTCTCTTGTCGGTGATGGAAGCCCAAACTATTGAAGAGAGTGGCCAGATAAGATAAGGCATCTTCAAGGAGGATCTGCCACTTATTGTCACAATGTCCATGACTTGCTAGACATCTCCACACTCTCTCTCCATTTGTCTCTTCACAGCTGCTGCGAGACTGTATCTCTCCTTTTCCCATAGCATTTCCCACCTGACGAAACACCAACATAATGGCAAATAGCTCTCTGATCTTGTGAGGGGAATCTTCTTCCAGTGAGTGTCATTCTCCAGCAACTCGAATGCTCTACACATCGACTGGACTGTAGGTTGGACTACTCCCACCACAGTTGTTAGGGCAGTGAACGACGTGGGGGCTCGCACCGCAAGCAAGAGGAGGCGTGAGTAGTAGCACTCAGTGTTGCCTGGATGGACAGTGTACGGTCTTCCCAGAACTTGGGGTTCTTCTTCATTCCTAGGTATCCTGGCAGACTTCCCTTGTTTCCTCCTGCAGAACATGTTATTTTTCTATGTATAGTATTACAGACCTTCACAGCAGAGGAGAGTTATTGCATCAACTTTGTATTGATTAAAGAAGCCCAAGAGTGTACTTTTTGGAGAGTTGTTGATCCTTTCGATTCCATTTTCTTCTGTAAAATACACTCTTTGGCCATTCTCAAGGTGGACTGCAAGGTGCATGACAGGAGGAAACCATTTGTGGATGGGGAAGCACAGAATGCACCAGGCTGCCTCAGAGCTGCTGATGTTGCACCTTGCCTTGTACCTTGTCAACCTATTTCTCAATAGTGAATGCTGTTTGGTCACATCCTTTCTTGACATACTTACAGATGTACTTTATGGATTAAACAGAATTACAGAACTCAACGTTAATATGGGGGCTGAGAAAGAGCAAGACAGAACAGGGTTGTAAGGCACCACTCAATGATTGTCAAGTTCGAGCCCGTTGATGTTGACAGTGAACCCACCATCTGCAGGGACACCGACTGCAGATCCCCTGAGGTACTAAGTACTAAGGGTAGCCGTCCTCCTCAGCCTATGTCTTGCTGATGAGATCCCGAAGGTATCTGTTGCTGCAGGACCCATTCATTATGCAGGGTAAGTTCTTATTGAGAATCTGGACTGGCTATGTATCATGGTCGACTTTGTAATCTCATGGAGGGCTGGGTTGAGCTTGCTATTAGGGATTTTGGCACTGATTACTTTGTCAACTCTGTTTTTTTCTTGTCTTCAAACAACACACAAATGTGAACATGGGGGATACCTCATTTATAACATTCCACAGGTTACATGTATAGCTGGGAGGGAGGGAATACTTCCTTTTATAAAGAGTTTCAACATCTGGGTTTTTACACTTTTAAATGAAAAACCCGTGGATCTATATCATGTCTGTGCTGAGCTTTTTGGTCTTGTTTCAAGAGTTCCATGATTTCTTGCCATTCTGAGTTTAAACATGTTGAAGTATTATCGGTTATTAAATATTAAATTTGTCCCTGTTCGGGCGAAACAACTGAAGTATTATTCAGTAATTAATTATTAATTTTATATTGTAATATATTGATTTTAAGTGTAAAGTTTTGGTCCAGGAATTTGTTTAGTGTACTTTGGCAGAGAACAATTGGCAAATACAAATAACAAAATGCGTATATCGAATAAAACATAACATTATTTATTTTCTTTTGATAACATAAAAAAGATCATGAACATACTTATTCCGCCTTAAGGCGTAAATCTGATTTGCAATAACTATTACATCAAAATGCGAATACGTATATCAAAATTACGCAAACTTAACACTTCTTGTTAGGCCTATATGCATATTCTTCACACACACAATCATACACATTTACATACTTTTAAGTTTTTGTTGAGCTCAACTTTAAAATTTAGTTAAAAGCCAGTATTTAATTATTTTTGAAATGTCTACTTTCCTGTTGATGCGTATGGTTTCATCCTGCGGGACATCTCCTGTTGTGTGCACTGTCTGTTGTTTTCACTTCTATATCTTACGGCTGAACTGTTTGTTTAGTTTTATTGATCACTGATTAATACATTATTTATACTTTTAAAAGTCCAATACTGGTTAAAATTTTACATTGTTCAATTTTCGTCTTATGCTGTTTATGCGGTCGATGTGGGCGAGACGAAAACTATTCCATCGGCGACCAAGCGAATTACTCGCGTTCGCTTTGTTTAGATGTTATTTGCCGACTGGCATTCAGTGTTACAATTTCTGTTCGTGTCGTCTTTAAACTGGTTCACTCCGCTCCCCGCCATACGTCTCGTCCTCAGTATTGGAAAGTTCTGTTTGCTTAGTATCACTTTTTTAACTGGCCACGAACTGTTTCTAGTCAACAACATTCCTTCGTTATTAATCACCGACTACAAATAAACTGCATAACCATATATGGTCATGAAAACATTTACTGGCAATTGTCTCACCTTAAGGGGGCCTCATCTGCACATGTTATAGAATTCATAAACTTTGAAAATAATATTTATGTAAATTTAGACCCATTACAATACCCCCCCCCCAATGAGAGGTTTTATGCCGAAGCATAAAAGCTCTCATTGACACTCTCATACTTTCTAAAGGGATCAGCCAAGATATGTCACCACAACCCCTCTATGTTTTATTCAAAATTGTGGTTAACTTACCCCTGGTCCAGTGACTGTGACCGCACCTGAATGACCTTACTGGACTTCT
This sequence comes from Magicicada septendecula, assembly GCA_034769895.1. Lineage (NCBI taxonomy): Eukaryota > Metazoa > Arthropoda > Insecta > Hemiptera > Cicadidae > Magicicada > Magicicada septendecula. The sequence continues at coordinate 93,791,715 of CM068368.1, forward strand.
CTTTCGAGATCCCAACACCGCAAAGCCAGACAGGCACTTGACGCTCCTGCTCTGACACGCAGGCCAGCACAGGACCGCTGCCACAGCATCACCAGACACTGAAACATGAAATAAAAAATATCAAATAGTGGCCTGGTACAATAACATATCCCTAACTGATGGTTCCCCTTAGCTGTGTTGGTTTGCGCGTTAAGTTTTTTTTTTTTTAGATCCTCTACATATGGATGAATACTTAGTTTATAATACCTTATAAGAATTATATACCAACATTCTGTATAGCCTTCTCTCATTAACTCTTGCCCCAAAATTCAAAATGATTGCTCTGATTCCCATCAAAATTTAAATAAACATTTCCATTACAATGTATAAATACCTTCCATTATAAATATTCCATTCACATCTCAAAATTAACAAACTCCTTAGATATAGAGTAAAACACATTAAATCAACTACATTAGAACAAATTACTTACTTAACAATCGTTAAGCATCTTCATATTACTCCTTAATATATCAAAATAAAATACTCCTCGTCAACACAACATCATTCATTTACATCAGAAAATCAATTACATACTCTACCTTATTGCTGTACATACTCTACCTTATTGACGTAAATCATTTTAATATTTCGTTACTAACAACCTCGTAACCACCTTCTCCATCATCACATAATTTATTAAATTATGAATTTATTTTAAATTCCTCCTTCCACACACACTAATACCCCCCCCTGGACTGTAGCGCCCAGTTGCCTCCATAAAGACTGAAGCGGAAGGGGTGAACACTTTTTTCTTTTCTTTCTCCCCCATCCTTGCTTTGGCGTTATACAAAATTCGGCATTACTGATATCCCGGATACCAGTAATCCTACTAAATTAATATTCACACTCCCTTAATCAGTCTATCGCCCATACTTAGGTATATAGCCGTGTTCCAAAGTTCTATTATCTTAGATACTCCCCTGATCTAAACCCCCCAGTTGTATTTCTAAGTTCACCAATTTAGAATATTAAGCCAAATCCACGCTCAGGGTTCGGTGAAGCCGTGACTGCCCGAAAATGGGGAATCGCATTTACCATATATCTTATATACAATATATGTTTAAGATTCCTACACACTAACATAACACAACATAATAAAACATAGTAAACACTCACAATAAACCTCATTACATTAAAGTAAACATCTCAGTTGCATCTGAATAAAATTTCCAAACATTCCAAAACTTTAATTTCAATTGAACCTGTTAATACTCAACCATTAGATTCTCCAAAAATTCAAATTTATTATCAACATTCATTTTACATAACATTTTATACATTAAACATTATGATTATTACCTCAAAATAAACAATTCATCTTTAAATTTGCGTATATAATTATAAACATTGCACTTTAATTTCAATTGAAGTTTTTACTAATCAATCATCAATCATTTAGCATTTACTATACCATTAAATTCTCCACAATTTTTAAATTTGTTATCAACATTCAAATTATATAATATTTCATTTATTATCTCCTTTCAAATTAATTCAATTATTTTGTCAAACATATTTCATTACTCTTAGTGCGTAGGCTTTCACGGCCGGTGTCATTACGATTATTAACTAAAACTTCCGGGCTGAAAGGCCGTGGTCGATTGCTTAAGTTTCTGCTAAACGTTTCGGCCGCACCACCGGTGGCCATCTTCAGTAGCAAAAGAAAAGTGTTCGATAGATGATACGCCGAACACGTCTCCCAATGGACTGGGAACAAGCAACAGTGAGTACCTGCTACGAAGCCTCTATTTATAACATTTTGTCCGCTTCAGGTGTATCGCACGGACCAATGAGAAGCCAGCTTGTCATACTCAATTCTGATTGGCCATGGAAAATAGACCATGCCAGACACTATTTAAGGAGATGCTTTCTCCTCGGCGGTTCATAGCGACGGACGCATTCTTATGAATATGGATGGACTCCAGATGCAGGCGAGTGAAGTAACCCCGGACAGAAGACAACACGCGGGCTTCATCAAACATTACCCGGTGATCGTCGTGGGACAGAGCGTGTTCAGCAACTGCGGACTTCTCCGGCTGGCCCAGGCGGCAGTATCTCCGATGTTCAGAGAGGCGCGTCCGGACACTACGCTTCGTGGTGCCTATGTAGACCTGGCCACACGTACAAGGAATACTGTACACCCCGCACGACGAGAGTGGATCCCTGGCGTCTTTCACCGGTCGCAGGAACTGTTGGATCTTTTTGGTTGGCTTAAAGATCGTCCTGACGCCCCGCTTACTCAGCAACCTGCCGATGCGATCAGTCACGCCACGGATGTAGGGCAAGACAGCAGAGCCAACAACCTCAGGCAACTCCGACTGGTCCGGCCTACCAGATCTTCTCGGCCGGGCAGCTCTCCTAACCTCCGCAGCAGAATAGCCGTTGGACTGCAGTGCTTTCTCGAGATGCCGAAACTCATCTTCGAGATACTGGGGCTCACAGATTCTTTTTGCCCGGTCTACCAGAGTCTTCAGCACCGCCCTCTTCTGCCTAGGATGATGATTGGAGGTCTTGTGCAGATATCTGTCGGTGTGCGTTGGCTTCCTATAAACTTTATGTCCCAAGCTGCCATCGGTCCTTTTCAGGACCAACACATCCAGAAAAGCCAATTGATCACCACTCTCGCGCTCCATCGTAAACTGTATGCGCGGGTGTACAGCGTTCAGATGTCCAAGGAAGCGTTCCAACTCTTCATCCCCATGGCTCCAGACCACGAAAGTGTCGTCCACATACCGCAACCAACACTTCGGCTTCAGAGGCGCAGATGAAATTGCCAACTCTTCAAATCTCTCCATATAGAAGTTTGCCACCACAGGGCTGAGAGGACTTCCCATGGCAACGCCATCCAACTGTTCATAGAAGCCGCCATTCCACTGGAAGTAGGTCGTTGTTAGGACCTGCCGGAACAAAGCAGTGATGTCCGCCGAGAACAGGTCACCCAAATACCCCAAGACCTCCTGAACAGGGACCATGGTGAAAAGGGAGACCACATCAAAACTCACGAGAACATCGCCAGGCTCAGCACCAACTCCCGGATCCTCCGAAGGAAATCAGAAGAGTCCCGGACGAAAGAATCCGTCTGCCCGATGTGCGGCTTGAGCAATCCAGTGAGGTGCTTTGAAACAATCCATTTGCTGCACTAACTATTTCACAAGGTAAGTACTTAATATCACTAACTCTCTCAATATCTAACCTCTCTACTAATTCGTTATAACCTCTATTAACCTTAAACATCTCTATCTTCCTATCAAAATACCTTTTATCAGAACACCATTTTATACTTTTTCTATCGTTCCATACAGAGGGTACTAAATCATAAAAACACCTACTAAAAATTAAGGGACTACTTGAAAACATATTGTTTTCCTCTAAGGGACTCTTGCCCTTCAAAAACATTTGTAAACATCTTGGTTCACAATAAACTTGGGGAAACTTTACCCTCTGTTCTATATTCATAAAATAATTCTCTTCATATTCTCTCTCTAACTTATAAACACTGATTTCTACTCTCTCACTGTTCCTATATTATCATCATCACTATTTATTTTCACTGTATCACTTTTATATATCTCGTTTTCAACTATCTTACCGCTACTACTTGTTAATTCATTTTTATAACTAACACCTACCTCATTAATTATTTCTTCATAATTTTCCGTTATTTTACCACCTTTATTCTCACCTGTTTTTACGGCATGGTCGTCTGTTACTTCATTATTTTCATTTTCGTCACACTCACCCGTGTCATCAATATTTTTGATACCACTACACCCACTTATTTGTTTTAATTCAACTTCTATATTCTCGAGTTTATTATTTATTTCAACAAACTTCTCACTCACTCCATTAAAACTCTCACTTATACTTTTAAATTGGTTATTCATACTTAATTTACTCATTTCTATTTCGCTTCTTATATTCACGGATTCGTTATTCATGTCTCCTAATTTCTCGTCTTGTTTGTCAAGTTTATTATTTATTTCAATTATCTCTGATTTGATTTCAGTTTTGAATTCATTCAAATTCGTGTTCAAATTATCACTATTCTTATTCTGTTGGTCAAACTTATTATTTATCATTTCCATATTCTTACCATTATTCTTATCTTGTTGGTAAAACTTATTATTTATTACCTCAAACTTATTATTCATTACTTCCATAATCAACGCTAATTGATTAAATATATTTATCTCGTTATTTCTACTACCCTCAGCTTCGACCGTTTCATTTACACTCAATATTTCGCCTACGCTCTCGACATTTTCATTCGTGGTTACCATACTATCTTGCATAACATTCAACACTGACCCCACATCTGCACTTTCATCTAAATTTGTATTTGCGTCTTTCTCTGCCATTTTTCGACTAAATTGTAAATCAACTTTAAATAAATAATTTACAATGTCCCTGTTCGGGTGCCAATTGAAGTATTATCGGTTATTAAATATTAAATTTGTCCCTGTTCGGGTGAAACAACTGAAGTATTATTCAGTAATTAATTATTAATTTTATATTGTAATATATTGATTTTAAGTGTAAAGTTTTGGTCCAGGAATTTGTTTAGTGTACTTCGGCAGAGAACAATGGGCAAATACAAATAACAAAATGCGTATATCGAATAAAACAACATTATTTATTTTCTTTTGATAACATAAAAAAGATCATGAACATACTTATTCCGCCTTAAGGCGTAAATCTGATTTTCAATAACTATTACATCAAAATGCGAATACGTATATCAAAATTATGCAAACTCAACACTTCTTGTTAAGCCTATATGCATATTCTTCACACACACACAATCATACACATTTACATACTTTTAGGTTTTTGTTGAGCTCAACTTTAAAATTTAGTTAAAAGCCAGTATTTACTTATTTTTGAAATGTCTACTTTCCTGTTGATGCGTATGGTTTCATTCTGCAGGACGTCTCCTGTTGTGTGCACTGTCTGTTGTTTTCACTTTTATATCTTACAGCCGAACTGTTTGTTTAGTTTTATTGATCACTGATTAATACATTATTTATACTTTTAAAAGTCCAATACTGGTTAAAATTTCACATTGTTCAATTTACGTCTTATGCTGTTTATGCGGTCGATGCGGGCGAGACGAAAACTATTCTGTTGGCGGCCGAGCGAATTACTCGCGTCCGCTTTGTTTAGATGTTATTTGCCGACTGGCGTTCAGTGTTACAATTTCTGTTCGTGTCGTCTTTAAACTGGTTCACTCCGCTCCCCGCCATACATCTCGTCCTCAGTATTGGAAAGTTCCGTTTGCTTAGTATCACCTTTTTAACTGGCCACGAACTGTTTCTCGTCAACAACATTCCTTCGTTATTAATCACTGACTACAAATAAACTGCATAACCATATATGGTCATGAAAACATTTACTGGCAATCGTCTCACCTTAAGGGGGCCTCATCTGCACATGTTATAGAATTCATAAACTTTGAAAATAATATTTATGTAAATTTAGACCCATTACAATGTAAATATAATAAAAAGATCAGACCATCCAAAATGGCCCACATAGGTCATGGCATCTTGAGTTTGCTCATGAATATAGTGGGGTCCCCTAGTGAAACTTGACGACAACACCATCTTGGTTAGTTCCGAAAATTGACCATCAGCTCTTCTCATGGCATCTTTCAAGTGGACATAATTCTAACTTCTCAATTTCGAATCCAATTGAGCCTTTCAGTTTCTATTTTTGCATACTTATAAACCAGACATTGATTGAGAAGGTTGCAGAGTAGCTGCAAATAGCACAGCTCCATTAGCTTGCAATTTCATGATCGAGGTTGCTCTCCCCCACCATGCGGCAGCATGTAAGCCAAGCAAGGTGAAACACATGTACCAGCTGTTTGCCTACATTACAAAGAAAACAATTCCCCTCTGCTCAGCATCTCAAACTACAAGGTAATGTTTTCAGCTTAGACCACATAACGGCCCACTACGCCTACTATGGTTCCCCTCCCCCACAGTTCTCAACCATACTTCTTCCACCTTACACCCTGTTAGATCATCAAATCATGGTCAGACAGTAGCTGTAAAAGTCTGCAGTGGATAAAGCTTTCCTAGCGAGAGGCATCTTAGTCTTTGGGTTGTGCTGAATGATGTTGATATGGTAGCCATCCTCTCCATGGCAGAACATGAGAGGTTACTGGAGGGCATCATAGGCATCGTGTGTCTCACTGATCTGTACCAGCCTGTTGTCTCTGCTATAAAGTATGATGTCTCTCATCTTAACAACCTTACCACAATCAGTACTGACACCTCTTCTGAGGTAAGGGAATTGAAGCAGCTTCTGTTGTCTCCTGAAGGTTTCCTATTGGCAATGATCACCACTTTGAAGTCTTCAGGAACGGATTCAATACCAGCATTAAAGTCTCTAATGCTGAGTTTGTTGAGTTCATGCAGCAACTTCTGGAGCTGCCCCACCAGCCCTGGCTTTACAGTCACAATGGACGCTCACATTGTCATTATCACCATCAAAGTATATCTGAAGGTTACTGTCAAGGTGAAGCTTACTATCCTAGACCTGACTTGACCTGGCCCTGCACCTTGAATGTTGGCATGAAATTGCTCTCCTTCACCTCCTTGGCTTCTAAAGATGTTTTTTAAAAGCATCCATTGTAATTCTGGATGGCAGAGAGGAAGTGCTTGGATCCTGGATGCTAGTGGGGGAGGAGTCTGTGCAGGGGTTCAGGATAATGTTGGAAGAGAGGTAAAGGCACCATACTGTAGCACATGGTGGGACTCACCTTATTCCATTTCTTGACATGGCACCAAGTACAAACCACCTTAGGTCCAATATCAACTGTTTTGCCTTTGGCACAGTCAATTTGTGGGTCATACTTGTAACCTGACACATTCTGAACTGTCCAAGGCAATAGTTTTATCTGTAATCTCTTTTTAAAATAATTAGTTAGATTAACTATTATAATTAATTAACTAATTATAATTAAACTTGATTAACTTGGGTTGTTTTTTGATAATTTTTCAGCTTCCCCCTATTTACCTCAGGATGGTTTTTTCTGTATTTTTCAACTGCTCCCTTATTTACATAAGGGTTGCTTTGTACATATTTTGCTACAACTTCCCTCATTTGCTTTTTCCAAAAGGAGTCAGTAAACCTTTTTCTGAGTTTTTCCTCTCTTTTTTTGTAGTTGCTGTCGGAGCTGCAGTTACAGATTTATCAGATCCATTGTCAGAAGTGAGCTTTAGCAGGTGGAGCGGGTTCTGACTGACACACTGAAGAGGACAGGCACGGATCACACTCTACAGGCTCATTGGCAGTAGTGAAGTTCTTGTGAGTTTGTCTGTTGCATGTATGGATTGAAAACATCAAAATGTTCCTCCATACAATCTCCCAAAAATTTCAGATTTTTTGTTATCCTTCCAACTACGGCTCCAAACTTGGCCAGAAGGACACCACATTGGTACTTGTAAGGGAACAACTCTCCCACTGCCATGTGCTTACAGGTAGTTGCCGTAAGCGATAGGCTTTGACATTTCGGAGAGGTACTGAAGCTAAGTGCAGTAGGGGACCCTGGACCGCACGTCATAGTGAATGGTTCGAGTCTCCACCCGTTGACATGGTGCACATGTCAGCCCACATTTGAGTCATCAGTGAGGCAGTGCTATGCAGCAGGTAGGATGGGGATGAGAACAGGCACACACCATCCCCACGGATCTTAACCACATGGTGAGGGACCACTATTCTGTTAACATGTATCACTTCCTCCTCAGCCATTGTAATACAAGTTTATCTTAAAGAAAGATTTCTAAAATTATATAAAACTAAACTAAATAAAAAGGAAAACTAAAATAAATACACGAAATCTCTCACACACTGTAAACCAAAATACTGTCCTTCAGTAAATTAAAATAAGTTAACATTTAATTTGGTTTGGTCTAACTAACAAACCTGTAAAAAAGGTATAGAAGACAAACTAAAATTAAACAAAAGTAGTGAATACTGGTAGGCGGTTATTTCACCTTTCACGGTTTGACTGCGAATGTTCATGGTTAGACACAAAATTTTTCACATATCGTTGTTTTTGTGAGCACCTAGTGCCCAAGCATAACCTACCTGTGAAATTTCAGCTTTTTAGTCCTCAAGGTTCTGGAGATTTTATGATGAGTGAGTGAGTATTTTGCCTTTTATATGTATAGATTTAGAGTAACTAACTTTTCTGGTTGTCAAGCAAACATTTAAACTCCAAATGAGATTGCAAATGGTTTAACGGCTGTGCCAAAAAGTGCAATAAAACTGTATTACATTAAATATCTTGGACATACACATGTGTACACAGGTCAAGTGTTATCCTAAGATCATAACAACTAATATTTTCCATTTAATAAACAGTATTTAACTTACCTCAATGGCACTTGTAATTTTTTATGTAACTGTTGATAGAGATTTACATTATAAGTTTGCATAACATATGAAATGGCCATTTTTAATGCTTCCACTCGCAGTGAAGGACAGTGATCCGCTATGTATATGAGGCGATACAATCTTGCTAGACCAGTGTAACTATTACCATAAGCTTCTAAATCCTACAAAATACAAAATCCTGTTATTACAGTATGTGCAATGTTGTTCCAACACATACATTAGAAACACAAGACCAAATTACAAACTAATAACAAATACAAAATAATTTTGGAGTACACTTATAAAATCTGTACAACCGAGTTTTCACTGCTTTTTCATGTAGTCTGCTTTTTTGATGTAGTCTGCTTTTTCAATGATTACTGTTGCTTGACTTTTGTCTGCTTTAGTTAATATTAAATTATTGTTCTTTACTTTATTTTTAATTTCTTTTATTGTCTTTCTTTTGTTTATATTTGTTTTTCATTTCACTAGTGATTATTTTTTTAATTATATGTGTTGTTTCTGTTCTTTTTTCTTCTTGCATATTGTCTTTTATTAGGTTAATGGCAAATTCTGTTTCTACTATTAAATTTTCTAGTTTTTGTTTGCGTTTTGAGTTAGGTTAGTTTTTGACATATTGTTCAAATATTCTGTTTCTTTTTTGTTAAATTCTGTATTGCTAAGGTTAATGGTTCGAGAGTAAAATGTGTGTTTATGTTTGTTTTTTTGTTTCAAAAAAACCGAAGACTTCATCAACAATAATAAATGCATACAACTAAATAAAGACCCAACAGAAAAATATCTTAAACAAACAATAAAACTAATAAAAACAACTAAAAACATTTTCAACAATAAAAACACAGACATATATATAAATAATAATCCAGAACCACCTAAAATGAATAGCCTAATAAAAATACACAAATTAAACAACCCAATACGTCCATTAATCAACTTCAAAAAAGCTCCTACATACAAAATAGCAAAAATAATAGCACAAAAACTAAAAAGTAACCATCTAACAAATAACCATCATAACATAAAAAATACATACGAATTAATAGACAAACTAAAAATAATAAATATAAATGAAAATACATTTTTCACATCATATGATATCACAAACATGTACACCAACATCCCAGTAGAAGAAACAATAGACATAATAATAAACAAACTTAAAGAACAAAATGAAGACAAACAATATATAACAGAAATAAAAAATAGCCTCCAACTAATACTAAAACAAAATTGCTTTGAATTTAATAACAAAATTGCTTTGAATTAATAACAAAATTTATCAACAGCTAGAAGGTTTAGCAATGGGAACACCATTATCAAGCATAATAGCAGAAATATTCCTACAACACATAGACACCAAAATACAAAACATAAAATCCTTTGATCCAAATGATATTTGGATAAGATATGTAGATGATGGGCTATATGTATCAAGTAACAAAAATACAAGTGCAGATAACATATTAAAACAAATCAACAACATACATCCAAAAATACAATTCACAGAAGGAAAAGAAAAACATAACAAAATCAACTATTTAGACGTTACACAAGAAACAACAACCACATACAATATGCAATATACAGATAACCAACTTCTACCAACACCATTATACCTAACCATTCTGACCACCCACCACAACATAAAATGGCAGCATTCTATTCGTTATTTAACAGAATGTACAAAATTCCCCTAAACAAACAAGAAACTGACAAAGAAAGAAATATAATATATCAAATTGGTTATGAAAATGGATACAATAAAAATACTGTAAACAAAATAGAAAATAAAATCAAATATAAAATAAAAACTGAACAATTAAGAATTAATCAAAATGAACAACACATAAATAATAACAACAACAAAAAATGGGCCACATTCACATACATAAATAATAAAATGACAAAGCTAACAAAACTATTTAAAAATAGATATAAAAATAGCATACAAAACTTATAAAAATAATTTACAAAAAATAAATAGCCCACACAACAAAGATAATATAACAACTAATGGTACATACAAAATTGAATGCCAAGATTGCAATAAATGTTACACAGGACAAACAAAAAACAGCTGATAAAACGTTATTTTGAACACCTAAACACATACAAAAAACCAGAAATATATAAATCCAATTTAGCCACACATGCAATAAACACAAGACATGAATTCCCAGACATAACCAATATGACATTAATAAAACATATACCACACAAAGGCACCATAATGAACATTTGGGAAAATTTACAAATATACAAACATAAAACACAAAACAAACTAATACCTGAACAAATACAAATCAATACAAAACATGACACAATATTCAAAGCACTCAACATCGAAAATACAAATACATATACCACAATCACACACAATAATACAACTTTAAAATACCATAAACCAACAAGAAACCTTAATAGCATCCAGCCAACACACAAATACTTCACCAGATGCAAGATCGCGAAGGCTGAGGATGAGAGCACGGGAGCTCTCGAAACATGTTCCAAATAAGGAAAATAACATCTTGAGGTAATATAAATATAAATTTTAAATAATTTATAAATATCAAGAAACGAACTGTAGCAGAAAGTGATTTGAATATATATATTGTAATGTACCCGCCTAAGAGGTGTTCGCGAAACGTCTTTGTATGTGGCCTATTGAGTGTTCGTCTTATTTAATTAAGCCCCAATGTTGGGTTCGCCAATCTGTAACGTCCCCGCCTAAGAGGTGTCAGTCAAACATCCCTCTTATTCTAGCGTGTAGCCACTTATGAATTATAATGACCGAAGTTTAAAAATAAAGTGGTTGTTAATGTTATTCAATCAAAGCAGAAATCGAGAGTGTGTGATTTGGGTCAAGTAGGGAAGTTGTTCAGCCTTATGTTGAGGAGAGAGTAAGTACTGATTGTTTACACTCGTTTTAGACGATTTCTGAAATTTTTTCAAATGGTTCGCCGTGAATTAAATCAGCTGATTGTGAGACGAGTCTCCACACATAGTTCAACCAGACTACACTGTGGCAGAATATGACCCAGTGGATCGACCTCTTCTATTTTGTTCTGAAATCTATTACAACTACCCGCTACAAAAAATATAACACATTTTTATTATTCAATATCATTTTTCAATAATATTTATTATTTATATTATTGGGTTTTTCCCTGCTGGCAAAATACAGATATCACAATCAATCTTTTCCTTAACTAAAACATAATATCGACTTCATTGAGTAAACATGGAATTGTTAAAAAAACATATATGGTTTTTTACCAAATTTTATACTATTTTTAAAACATCAATCAATATATAATTCTTTTTATTTCCCCAGGGTTAAGGGTAAGTTCTTTTTGTTATGAGATGGTCAGAAATGGATAATTATACTACGCTTTACAAATACCGAAAAATATTTAAAAAAATTGTTTATTTTCGTTTAGTACGTAGTTCCAGAAATGTCCGTAAGAGAGCAGATGGCGTTTGTTTTTATTACAACATATGGTTAATCTTTAATGGTTTCGGTATGACACTACCATTCAGAATGTTTTCTTCGTTAAATATTGAACGAAAAGTTTATATTACCTATCTTCCTGAAGTTCTTACTTGGATAAAGCCGTTTCTCCGGTGGTGTCCGTATTATGTAGCAATTTCATAACCGTCTGGAAAATATTCTCTCGTCAAACTTGAAACATCGTGAAACTAGTCCTGATCGTCCAAAATTGGTTTCTTTCACTTTTTTTATGGAGTATAGCAATTTAACTTTGGTAAATAAGGTAGGAGTATTTCATGTTCATACTATTGTTTAATTTTGTACCAATTTTATACTTCTTAAAGGTTTCTAAAAGGATATTTTAATAAAATTGTGGTCTCATCATTTCTTGCCAACTGGACAGGTTTAATTTATAAATTCAATTAACAATACTTGTTATTTTTCGTTACTCTTAGTAACCCATAATTTTTATATATCTTTTTATTGGTTCTGCTATTTACTTTTTAGTATATAGGCAGTTTGTAATTATTATAAATTTATATTTTATTTACAGAAAAATAATCCTTTTTAATTTCGGTTTCTTTCTCAATCTGGTTTACATAATAGGTTTCTGTTCATTTTCTTATAACTTTGGATATAAGTATTTAATATTTTTATTAACTTGAAATGAATTTATATATTATTTATTAGTCTCTCATAGTATTCCTACACTGCACTACTTCCTTCTGCCATTTCCCTCATACAGTATTATTTTAATTTTTTTATTATCATCTGATATTTAAATCTTTTATGTTTTTTAAAACGAACCCTGGGTTATCTTATACTATAACACAAATATTTGAAAAAATATAAAATTAACTTAGGTATTAAACTTGGTTGTCTATACAATATAAACATTACAATAAATTAACAAAATACATTATCAGTTAGTAGCATTATAGCCTACTATCATCGTTTATAATTCTCCCACCTACAGCACCATTCTGTAAAAAGTTCCCTTCACTTTCACTTATTACCTCAATGGGTACACTATAACTCACTTGTCACTGTATATCACTCTAATCGTTTATAATGTTTAGTGATACAATTTAATTTTGAGCTCGTTATAGGTTACCCATTTCTGACCTTTATGGTATTACATGAGTTAATTTATTGGGACCGGGTTATGTACCGTTACAATATATATATATATCATTTTCTATATAAGTAACTCGATGTTTCTTGCAGTAATTATATAATTGGTGATGTTTTCAATTTGTTTCTTCTGCAAGTAGATAATATTGTATATTCTTTTTTCTCGGAATTATAAAAATATAAATTTGTGATGTTATTCAATTTCTTTCTTCTGCAAGTAGTATAATTCGTATATTCTTTTTAACACCTTAAATATTTAATATTTATACTGAAATTACCTCAAGATATTTTTTTCCCTTATTAGGAACATGTTTCGAGAACCATTGTGTTCTCATCCTCAGCCTTCGTGATTTTGCGTCTGGTGAAGAATTTGTGTTGGCTGGTCGTTATTGTGGTTTCTTGTTGGTCTCTCTGGTATTTTAAAGTGGTATTATTGTGTGTGATTGTGGTGTATGTATTAGTATTTTGTGTATTTTCGATGTTGAGTGCTATGAAAATTGTGTCATGTTTTGTATTGATTTGTATTTGTTCAGGTATTAGTTTGTTTTATGTTTTCTGTTTGTATATTTGTAAATTTTCCCAAATATTCATTATGGTGCCTTTGTGTGGTATGTGTTTTATTAGTGTCATGTTGGTTATATCTGGGAATTCATGTCCAGTGTTTATTGCATGTGTGGCCAAATTACCTAACCATTCTGACCACCCACCACAACATAAAATGGCAGCATTCTATTCACTATTTAACAGAATGTACAAAATACCCCTAAACAAACAAGAAACAGACAAAGAAAGAAATATAATTTACCAAATTTCTTATGAAAATGGATATAATAAAAATAGGCCTACTGTAAACAAAATAGAAAATAAAATAAAATATAAAATAAAAACTGAACAATTAAGAGTTAATCAAAATGAACAAAAGAAAAATTATAACAACAATAAAAATCGGTATGGAGAACCATACATGACTTCCATGTTCTCAGATTATACATAAAATCATTTGGTACTGCCTTTATGCATACCCGCAGTTATTTCAATAATGCGATTTTTCGATATGTAGTGAATATCGCACATAATTTTATGTAGTGAAAGAATTATACAAATTTTAATATTGTATGTTGCAAAATAGTTGGCTGGTGATTGCAATTGATTTTGTTTGTCATTTTTAATGGAAAATGACTGTAGTAGTAATTTATCACCGGGTCGTGGCTGTGACACCAAAAATTGATTATGTTAGGTTAACATGAAAACTGAAATTATATATGGAAATGAATACGTGTGTAATGTAAAACTATTTTTTTTTTTCTAAAACCACGAAAAACCCAACTCGAAGTAAGGCGGAAATCTTAAAACCCAAGGGTCAACCCCTTGCCTATTATTATAACTACCCTATTCCCTTAACCGATCTCCAACAAAACCAACAGGTCTTGAGAACTCTACAATTCAGGGCTGTATGCAAAATATTATATGATTCTGTTTGAATTTGCGGCTGTTATCGTTTGCCATAGAAAATACCCTTGATAAAACAAAAAACGTGGCAGGTAAACTACCCCTTTCCCTTAACCGATCTTCACAAAAAACAATACGTCTTTAGTACCCAACAAAACAGGGCTGTATGCAAAATCTTATTTGATTCTGTTTGAATTTGCGGCTGTTATCGTTTGCCATAGAAAATACCCTTGATAAAACAAAAAACGTGGCAGGTAAACTACCCCTTTCCCTTATCCGATCTTCACAAAAAACAATACGTTTTTAGTACCCAACAAAACAGGGCTGTATGCAAAATCTTATTTGATTCTGTTTGAATTTGCGGCTCTTATCGTTTGCCATAGAAAACACCCTTGATAAAACATAAAACGTTGCTGGTAAACTACCCTATTCCATTAACCGATCTTCACCAAAAACAATAGGTCTTGAGAATTCTACAATTTAGGGCTGTATGCAAAACATTATTTGATTCTCTTTGAATTTACGGCAGTTATCGTTCGTCATAGAAAAAATACCCTTGTTAAAACATAAAATGTTGCAGGTAAATTACCCCTTTCCCTTAACCGATCTTCAACAAAATCAACAGACCTTGAGTTCTGTATAATTCAAAAAGGTATGCAGAAGAGTAGTTGGATCTGTTTTAATGTACGGCAGTTATCGTTTGTCATATAAAATATCGGTATGGAGAACCATACATGACTTCCATATTCTAAGATTTATATTTAAAATCATTTTCACCCAAACAGCCAGGCTGTGTCTTACCTGCCTTTTTATTGCTGTATTAAATGAAAAACATTATATTACATTAAAATGAAAAAATTATAATTTTATTGCCTGGCAACAAAATTATTTTATTTTTAACAATTACCATTGTTTCAAAAAGTTTAAATAAATTTTCAAGTACTTAACTCTTGTTAAAACGTAAAAGGTTGCAGGTAAACTACCCCTTCCCCTTAACCGATCTTCACCAAAATCGAAAGTCATTGAGACCTCTACAATTCAGGGACGTATGCAAAAAATTATTTGATTCTGTTTGAATTTGCGGCTGTTATCGTTTGCCATAGAAAATACGCTTGATAAAAAAACGTTGCAGGTAAACTACCCCTTCCCCTTAACCGATCTTCACCAAAAACAACAGGTCTTGAGTACTCTACAAATCAGGGCTGTATGCAAAACATTATTTGATTCTGTTTGAATTTGCGGCTGTTATCGTTTGCCATAGAAAATACGCTTGATAAAAAAACGTTGCAGGTAAACTACCCCTTCCCCTTAACCGATCTTCACCAAAAACAACAGGTCTTGAGTACTCTACAAATCAGGGTTGTATGCAAAACATTATTTGATTCTGTTTGAATTTGCGGCTGTTATCGTTTGCCATAGAAAATACCCTTGTTAAAAAAACGTTGCAGGTAAACTACCCCTTTCCCTCAACCGATCTTCACCAAAAACAATAGGTCTTGAGAACTCTACAATTTAGGGCTGTATGCAAATAATCTTTTGATTCTGTTTGAATTTGCGGCTGTTATCGTTTGCCATAGGAAATACCCTTGTTAAAACATAAAACGTTACAGGTAAACTACCCCTTTCCCTTAACCGAACTTCACCAAAAACAATAGGTCTTGAGTACTCTACAAATCAGGGCTGTATGCAAAATATTATTTGATTCTGTTTGAATTTGCGGCTGTTATCGTTTGCCATAGAAAATACCCTTGTTAAAAAAACGTTGCAGGTAAACTACCCCTTTCCCTCAACCGATCTTCACCAAAAACAATAGGTCTTGAGAACTCTACAATTTAGGGCTGTATGCAAATAATCTTTTGATTCTGTTTGAATTTGCGGCTGTTATCGTTTGCCATAGGAAATACCCTTGTTAAAACATAAAACGTTACAGGTAAACTACCCCTTTCCCTTAACCGATCTTCACCAAAATCAACAGATCTTGAGAACTCTACAATTCAGGGCTGTATGCGAAACATTATTTGATTCTGTTTGAATTTGCGGCTGTTATCGTTTGCCAAACAAACAAAATTACCCTTGCTAAAAAAAAACCGTTGCAGGTAAACTACCCCTTTCCCTCAACCGATCTTCACCAAAAACAATAGGTCGCGAGTACTCTGCAAATCAGGGCTGTATGCAAAAAATTATTTGATTCTGTTTGAATTTGCGGCAGTTATCGTTTGCCATAGAAAAAAAAATCTACAGACAGACAGACACACAGACAGACAGACAGACAGACAGACACACAGACACTTTTCGGAAAACGACTTTTTTTCATGTTTTGAGTGTAGTAGAACCAGAATCTGCAATAATCTCGAACACGATTTTTTTTGCCATCACCATACTTCCATTCCTTAAGGAATATGGAAGTAAAAATTACCCTTGTTAAAACATAAAATGTTGCTGGTAAACTACCCTATTCCCTTAACCGATCTCCAACAAAACCAACAGGTCTTGAGAACTCTACAATTCAGGGCTGTATGCCAAATATTAAATTATTCTGTTTGAATTTGCGGCTGTTATCGTTTGCCATAGAAAATACCCTTGATAAAACAAAAAACGTGGCAGGTAAACTACCCCTTTCCCTTATCCGATCTTCACAAAAAACAATACGTTTTTAGTACCCAACAAAACAGGGCTGTATGCAAAATCTTATTTGATTCTGTTTAATTTGCGGCTCTTATCGTTTGCCATAGAAAACACCCTTGATAAAACATAAAACGTTGCTGGTAAACTACCCTATTCCATTAACCGATCTTCACCAAAAACAATAGGTCTTGAGAATTCTACAATTTAGGGCTGTATGCAAAACATTATTTGATTCTCTTTGAATTTACGGCAGTTATCGTTCGTCATAGAAAAAATACCCTTGTTAAAACATAAAATGTTGCAGGTAAATTACCCCTTTCCCTTAACCGATCTTCAACAAAATCAACAGACCTTGAGTTCTGTATAATTCAAAAAGGTATGCAGAAGAGTAGTTGGATCTGTTTTAATGTACGGCAGTTATCGTTTGTCATATAAAAAATTACCCTTGTTAAAACATAAAATGTTGCTGGTAAACTACCCTATTCCCTTAACCGATCTCCAACAAAACCAACAGGTCTTGAGAACTCTACAATTCAGGGCTGTATGCCAAATATTAAATTATTCTGTTTGAATTTGCGGCTGTTATCGTTTGCCATAGAAAATACCCTTGATAAAACAAAAAACGTGGCAGGTAAACTACCCCTTTCCCTTATCCGATCTTCACAAAAAACAATACGTTTTTAGTACCCAACAAAACAGGGCTGTATGCAAAATCTTATTTGATTCTGTTTGAATTTGCGGCTCTTATCTTTTGCCATAGAAAATACCCTTTTAAAACATAAAACGTTGCAGGTAAACTACACCTTTCCCTTAACCGATCTTCACCAACACCAATAGGTATTGAGAACTCTACAATACAGGGCTGTATGCAAAACATCATTTGATTCTGTTTCAATTTGCGGCTGTTATCGTTTACCTTAGAAAAAAATTACCCTTGATAAAAAACCGTTGCTGGTAAACTACCCCATTCCCTTAACTGATCTTCACCAAAAACGACAGGTCTTGAGTACTCTACAATTCAGGCCTGTATACAAACAATTATTTAATTCTGTTTGAATTTGCGGCTCTTATCGTTTGCCATAGAAAACACCCTTGATAAAACATAAAATGTTGCTGGTAAACTACCCTATTCCATTAACCGATCTTCACCAAAAACAATAGGTCTTGAGAATTCTACAATTCAGGGCTGTATGCAAAACATTATTTGATTCTCTTTGAATTTACGGCAGTTATCGTTCGTTATAGAAAAAATACCCTTGTTAAAACATAAAACGTTGCAGGTAAATTACCCCTTTCCCTTAACCGATCTTCAACAAAATCAACAGACCTTGAGTTCTGTATAATTCAAAAAGGTATGCAGAAGAGTAGTTGGATCTGTTTTAATGTACGGCAGTTATCGTTCGTCATAAAAAAAATTACCCTTGATAAAACATAAAATGTTGCAGGTAAACTACCCTATTCCCTTAACCGATCTTCACCAAAACTAACAGGTCTTGAGAACTCTACATTTCAGGGCTGTATGCAAAATATTGTATGATTCTGTTTGAATTTGCGGCTGTTATCGTTTGCCATATAAAATACCCTTGATAAAACAAAAAACGTAGCAGGTAAACTACCCCTTTCCCTTAACCGATCTTCGCCAAAAACAATAGGTCTTTAGAACTCAACAAAACAGAGCTGTATGCAAAACATCATTTGATTCTGTTTGAATTTGCGGCTGTTATCGTTTACCTTAGAAAAAAATTACCCTTGATAAAAAACCGTTGCTGGTAAACTACCCCTTTCCCTTAACCGACCTTCACCAAAAACGATACGTCTTGAGAACTCTACAATTCAAGGCTGTATGCAAAATATTATGATTCTGTTTGAATTTGCGGCTGTTATCGTTTGCCATACAAAATACCCTTGATAAAACAAAATACGTGGCAGGTAAACTACCCCTTTCCCTTAAACGATCTTCACCAAAAACAATAGGTCTTTAGTACTCAAGAAATCAGGGCTGTATGCAAAAACGTATTCGATTCTGTTTGAATTTGCGGCTCTTATCGTTTGTCATAAAAAATACCCTTTTAAAACATAAAACGTTGCCGGTAAACTACCCCTTTCCCTTAACCGATCTTCACCAACACCAATAGGTATTGAGAACTCAACAATACAGGGCTGTATGCAAAACATCATTTGATTCTGTTTGAATTTGCGGGTGTTATCGTTTGCCATAGAAAATACCCTTGCTAAACCATAAAACGTTGCAGGTAAACTACCCCTTTCCCTTAACCAATCTTTATCAAAATCAACAGATCTTGAGAACTCTACAATTCAGGGCTGTATGCGAAACATTATTTGATTCTGTTTGAATTTGCGGCTGTTATCGTTTGCCAAACAAACAAAATTACCCTTGATAAAAAAAAAAAACCATTGCAGGTAAACTACCCCTTTCCCTCAACCGATCTTCACCAAAAACAATTGTCTTGAGTACTCTATAAATCAGGGCTGCATGCAAAAAATTATTTGATTCTGTTTGAATTTGCGGCTGTTATCGTTTGCCATAGAAAAAAAATACACAGACAGACACACAGACACTTTTCGAAAAATGACTTTTTTCATGTTTTGAGTGTAGTACAATCAGAATCTGCAATAATCTCGAACACTATTTTTTTTGCCATCACCCTACTTCCATTTCCTTAAGGAACATGGAAGTAAAAATTATCTCCTCCTTCATCAACTACCATTTTAATTTATAGAAAATTACTTCCTTCCCCTTCAACTACCCTTTTCATTTATAGATATCTCATCTACCGTTCTACAGTGGATTATTATGACCTTCTTTTAAGGATACTTTATTTATCAAAATTAAGCACTTTACTCTTGTTAAAACATAAAAGGTTGCAGGTAAACTACCCCTTCCCCTTAACCGATCTTCACCAAAATCAATAGGCCTCGAGTCCTCTACAATTCAGAACTGTATGCAAAAAATTATTTGATTCTGTTTGAATTTGCGGCAGTTATCGTTTGCCATAGAAAAATTCTATACAAGACAGACAGACACTTTTCGAAAAATGACTTTTTTTCATGTTTTGAGGGTAGTACAATCAGAATCTGCCATTATCTCGAACACGATTTTTTTCGCCATGACCATACTTCCATTTCCTTACGGGACATGGAAGTAAAATATCGGTATGGAGAACCATACATGACTTCCATATTCTAAGATTTATATTTAAAATCATTTTCAGCCAAACAGCCAGGCTGTGTCTTACCTGCCTTTTTATTGCTGTATTAAATGAAAAATATTATATTACATTAAAATGAAAAAATTATAATTTTATTGCCTGGCAACAAAATTATTTTATTTTTAACAATTACCATTGTTTCAAAAAGTTTAAATAAATTTTCAAGTACTTTACTCTTGTTAAAACGTAAAAGGTTGCAGGTAAACTACCCCTTCCCCTTAACCGATCTTCACCAAAATCGAAAGTCATTGAGACCTCTACAATTCAGGGACGTATGCAAAAAATTATTTGATTCTGTTTCAATTTGAGGCTGTTATTGTTTGCCATAGAAAATACGCTTGATAAAAAAACGTTGCAGGTAAACTACCCCTTCCCCTTAACCGATCTTCACCAAAAACAAAAGGTCTTGAGTACTCTACAAATCAGGGCTGTATGCAAAACATTATTTGATTCTGTTTGAATTTGCGGCTGTTATCGTTTGCCATAGAAAATACCCTTGTTAAAAAAACGTTGCAGGTAAACTACCCCTTTCCCTTAACCGATCTTCACCAAAAACAATAGGTCTTGAGAACTCTACAATTTAGGGCTGTATGCAAATAATCTTTTGATTCTGTTTGAATTTGCGGCTGTTATCGTTTGCCATAGGAAATACCCTTGTTAAAACATAAAACGTTACAGGTAAACTACCCCTTTCCCTTAACCGATCTTCACCAAAAACAATAGGTCTTGAGTACTCTACAAATCAGGGCTGTATGCAAAACATTATTTGATTCTGTTTGAATTTGCGGCTGTTATCGTTTGCCATAGAAAATACCCTTGTTAAAAAAACGTTGCAGGTAAACTACCCCTTTCCCTCAACCGAACTTCACCAAAAACAATAGGTCTTGAGAACTCTACAATTTAGGGCTGTATGCAAATAATCTTTTGATTCTGTTTGAATTTGCGGCTGTTATCGTTTGCCATAGGAAATACCCTTGTTAAAACATAAAACGTTACAGGTAAACTACCCCTTTCCCTTAACCGATCTTCATCAAAATCAACAGATCTTGAGAACTCTACAATTCAGGGCTGTATGCGAAACATTATTTGATTCTGTTTGAATTTGCGGCTGTTATCGTTTGCCAAACAAACAAAATTACCCTTGCTAAAAAAAAACCGTTGCAGGTAAACTACCCCTTTCCCTCAACCGATCTTCACCAAAAACAATAGGTCGCGAGTACTCTGCAAATCAGGGCTGCATGCAAAAAATTATTTGATTCTGTTTGAATTTGCGGCAGTTATCGTTTGCCATAGAAAAAAAATCTACAGACAGATAGACACACAGACAGACACACAGACAGACAGACACACACACAGACACTTTTCGGAAAACGACTTTTTTTCATGTTTTGAGTGTAGTAGAATCAGATCTGCAATAATCTCGAACACGATTTTTTTTGCCATCACCATACTTCCATTCCTTAAGGAAATATCGGTATGGAGAACCATACATGACTTCCATATTCTAAGATTTATATTTAAAATCATTTTCAGCCAAACAGCCAGGGAAGGAATTTTAACAAAAAAATACTTCTTTCTTGCCAATAACGTAGTACACATATAAAAAATATTATCCCCTCCCCCTTCAACTAAAATTTTGATTTATAGAAAATTACCCCCAGCCCGTTCAACTAGCCTCTTCATTTATAGATATTTCATCTACGTTTCTACAGTGGATTATTAAGATCTTATCAGGATACTTTATCAAAATTAAGTACTTTACTCATGTTACAACAAAAAATGTTTCAGGTAAACTGCCCTTTCCCCGTAACCGATCTTCACCAAAATCAACAGACATTAGTTCTCTATAGCTCAGGCACATATGTAAAAAATTATTTGATTCTGTTTGAATTTACGGCAGTTATGGTTCGTCATATAAAAAATTACCCATGTTAAAACATAAAACATGAGATTTATAAAACATATCTAAGATTTATATTTAAAATCATTTTTGAAATAAAATATTTTCATAGAACCTACTAACGCTGGGGAAATCTGAGGAGCCAATCAGAGTTGGGCCTACCTGTCACTCTGCTGAATTTGGTGGAAAGCCCTGTCACTGTCGTCAAAGTATCAGCCCTGACAGGGTCCTCTTTTTCTGCAAAATGGGAGAGGAGGCTTGAGATGGAGTGAGTGACATGGTCCCCACCTCAATGAAGAACCCATTGTTTTATAAAAATGTATTTAAATTTTGAAAACTGAAAATTCTTTTCTTGTTGTAAATATTTATATTTTATAATCAAAATGACTTTATCAAAAAACAAACATTATTTTTTTATAATAAGTACTTACATATGTTTCTTAATATGCTTACTTTTTCTTCAATGTTTATGATCATTTCCAAACATTCTGACAAAATTGTATCTACAGAACAGTTAACATTCCCCAGGTTTCCATTTCTGCTAATTTCTCATTACACCTTCCACTGACGTATTATTAACCATTTCATAAACTATCGTATAATCTTTTCAGATTGCCTGGCAACAAAATTATTTTATTTTCAACAATTACCATTGTTTGAAAAAGTTTAAATGAATTTTCAAGTACTTTACTCTTGTTAAAACGTAAAAGATTGCAGGTAAACTACCCCTTCTCCTTAACTGATCTTCACCAAAATCTAAAGGCCTTGAGTCCTCTACAATTCACTGACGTATCCAAAAAATTATTTGATTCTGTTTGAATTTGCGGCAGTTATCGTTTGCCATAGAAAATACGCTTGATAAAAAACGTTGCAGGTAAACTACCCCTTCCCCTCAACCGATCTTCACCAAAAACAATAGGTCTTGAGTACTCTACAAATCAGGGCTGTATGCAGAAAATTATTTGATTCTGTTTGAATTTGCGGCTGTTATCGTTTGCCATAGAAAATACCCTTGTTAAAAAAACGTTGAAGGTAAAATACCCCTTTCCCTTAACCGATCTTCACCAAAAACAATAGGTCTTGAGAACTCTACAATTCAGGCCTGTATTATATTGCCTGTATCAACATTATTTGATTCTGTTTGAATTTGCGGCTGTTATCGTTTGCCAAAAAAAAAAATTTCCCTTGATAAAAAAAACCGTTGCAGGTAAACTACCCCTTCCCCTTAACCGATCTTCACCAAAAACAATAAGTCGCGAGTACTCTACAAATCAGGGCAGTATGCAGAGAATTATTTGATTCTGTTTGAATTTGCGGCTGTTATCATTTGCCATAGAAAATACTTTTATTAAAAAAACGTTGTAGGTAAACTACCCCTTTCCCTTAACCGATCTTCACCAAAAACAATAGGTCTTGAGAACTCTACAATTTAGGGCAGTATGCAAATAATCTTTTGATTCTGTTTGAATTTGCGGCTGTTATCGTTTGCCATAGGAAATACCCTTGTTAAAACATAAAACGTTACAGGTAAACTACCCCTTTCCCTTAACCGATCTTCACCAAAAACAATAGGTCTTGAGAACTCTACAATTCAGGGCTGTATGCGAAACATTGTTTGATTCTGTTTGAATTTGCGGCTGTTATCGTTTGCCAACAAAAAAAAATTTCCCTTGATAAAAAAAAACCGTTGCAGGTAAACTACCCCTTTCCCTCAACCGATCTTCACCAAAAACAATAGGTCGCGAGTCCTCTACAAATCAGGGCTGTATGCAAAAAATTATTTGATTCTGTTTGAATTTGCGGCAGTTATCGTTTGCCATAGAAAAAAAATCTACAGACACACAGACACACACACACACAGACACACACACAGACACTTTTCGGAAAACGACTTTTTTTCATGTTTTGAGTGTAGTAGAATCAGAATCTGCAATAATCTCGAACACGATTTTTTTTGCCATCACCATACTTCCATTCCTTATGGAATATGGAAGTAATATGGAAGTAAAAATGGGCCACATTCACATATACATAAATAATAAAATGACAAAGATAACAAAACTGTTTAAAAACACAGACATTAAATAGCACACAAAACTAACAAAAATTATCTACAAAAACTAAATAACCCACACAACAAAGATAATACAACAACGAATGGTATATACAAAATTGAATGCCAAGCTTGCAATAAATGTTACATAGGACAAAAAAAAAACTGAAAAACGTTATTTTGAACACACCTAAACGCATACAAAAAACCAGAAATATACAAATCTAATTTGGCCACACATGCAATAAACACTGGACATGAATTCCCAGACATAACCAACATGACACTAATAAAACGCATACCACACAAAGGCACCATAATGAACGTTTGGGAAAATTTACAAATATACAAACATAAAAAACAAAACAAACTAATACCTGAACAAATACAAAACATGACACAATTTTCAAAGCACTCAATATCGAAAATACACAAAATACTAATACATACACCACAATCACACACAATAATACCACTTTAAATACCAGAGACCAACAAGAAACCCACAATAACAACCAGCCAACACACAAATACTTCACCAGACACAAAGGCTGAGGATGAGAACACAATGGTTATCGAAACATGTTCCTAATAAAGGGAAAAAATATCTTGAGGTAATTTCAGTATAAATATTGAATATATTATATACATCAAGAAACGGACTGTAGCAAAAAGTATTTGAAAAAAAAATATATATATATAAAACTCGCGCGCGCGCGTGTGTGTGTGAGAGAGAGAGGTAGGGAGTAAACAGTTTAATGGAAACAAGCGACTAATTAACACAATCTAAAAACCATATGGATGGTGACATTGCCATATCAGAACATACAAGTATACATACTGTAAGACTGGTTATGTTTTGAAACTGAAAAATTAAATAAGAAGAAATCTTTGGTCATATAAAATTTTAATTAATTTGGTCACGAGAAGGTATGTAGGATGTACCTCCTTGAACATGGTATTTAATGTCCACCGACCACTTCAACAGATCGTGTCATTCAGGAAACACGTGATTGAATGTGTGGTACATAGTCATCATCTTACTGTCGTTTTTGTTTTCTTTTTTTTTTAAGAGAAAAAGTGAACACTTTATTATACTCTGTTATCTTTCAAAAGAAAAAGTGACAACAAAAATACAATTATATATCAATGCATTTAATTATATCAATGGCACAGATCTAGAACATTAAGGAATACAGTAAGAAAGACACTATTATGACATACAATAAAAATGGTCATCTCTTCCACATGAAAGTGATTCACTGGTTCTGACAAAAGAAAATGAAAGAAAACAATACACAAATAAGATGAAGGTTGGCAAAACACAGAAAATAAGGGTGTTGCTGCAAACACAGAAGTGAGTGTAAACACAATTATAGAGCAAAACTGAGAGTGGATTTGGAAAAATTTACTCTAAACGATAAAAATATATTCATACAGGAATACCTGAATACCAACCAAAATGCTGTAAACTTACAGGATGCTGAACGTAAAGATAGACAGATCAACTCTTTTAATAAGAACAATCACACTCACAACAGGATTAAGTCTAAAATGGATGGAAGTAAAGTCTGTTTACTTGTTTTCTTTCTACACATTTGCCAAATATATTTAGAATAGCAGCTGTGAGAGATGACATTATTGTCTTCCATGAAAAATGAGAAATCTTATGGAATTTATACCACTATTTGGCCACTTATTTTTGACACACTTACCAGAGTAGGATTTTCAACCAAGTATGGGTCCTCCTCAGTGTTATCATTATCTTCAAGAGGTGCATCAACTTGCATTGGTTCAACGTTCTGTAAATATAAAAGATGAATGAACTAATACACAGTAATAATATCTGTAAATGTGTTACGATTTAATATTTACTTGTTAACTTTAACATCTATAATAAATACTGCAATGGATCTATAACGTTAAACTAGGTGTTAGAAGTTAGAATCTTTCGATATATGATGTTTACTGCTCTGTCTACTTATTTTTCAAATTATAAAAAATAATTTTATTGCCTGAGACAAAGTAGTTTAAAGCAGATAATTCCAAGGTTGTGCAGCCTTCTGTACATGAGAGGTTCCAGTTTGTATTTATTTCTTTGTGTGTATTTTTTTTAATAAATACAAATATAAGTACAATAATGTATGTTAATTAAATATAGGAGGGGTCCTCTACTTTCAGAAATTCGACTTTCGCACATTTGAATCTTTCAGACATTCAAAACTGATACCCTTTTATTCAAGTTTTGTACTTCAGCTTTGGACTTTCGAACACTGACGCTAAAGCTTCGGACTTATTATTCCCACTACTAAGGTTTTTCATAATTAATGTTAGTTTATTAATATAAAGAATACAAAGTACTGAAATGATTATTTTTTTATATATAAAAAGACTGCTGTAGCTGTTTCAAAAAACACTGCTTACTAACGTACGAAAATGATTAATTTTGCATGTTACGGTGTTATGTAATTTTAGTAATAAGGGTGGCATCATTTATTATGATGTAAATTTAAGTGAGAATAATATTCTATTTCATAACAGTTTACAGAATCCATCCTACTAACTAATGTGCACAATCCACCTACAGTAAATACAGCCTACTGAATATACTGTACAGTAGTTGTCTTTTGAACAATTTAAGTTACAAACATGTTTTCAGGAATGCATTATGTTGGACATTTGCACAGTTATGGAGATCACCCCATATACTCACCCCACCCCAGGAAGACAAAACTCAGAATATTTGACTCAAATGTCAAATCGGTGTTGCTGCATGGATGTGAGATCTGGAAACTGACAAAGGATATCACCACAAGGTTACAGACTTTCATAAACCATTGCCTGAGATACATAATGAGAATCTGGTGCCCCAAGACCATCTCGAACAGAGATCTATGGGAGGTCACAAGTCAGAGTCCCATCTAACTACAGATAAAGAGAAGAAAATGGAAGTGGATTGGTCACACCCTGAGAAGACCACCAGAAAATATCGCTAGACAGGCACTGAATTTGAATCCGCAAGGTAGCCGCAGACGTGGCAGACCGAGGAACACCTGGAGGAGGATGGTGGAAGGAGAGCTGGCTGGTGTCAACAAGACACGGAGGGAGGTGAAGGCACTGGCAATGGACAGAACACAATGGAAAGCAATGGTGGAGAAATTTTGTCGAGGCCCTGTGTTCCATCTAGGAATTTAAGGACTTAACCATTTTGTTGGAAGTTTTCATAAGATATAAGAATACTGCCTCAGAACGCAAAAAATTTTTTTTTCATATTTTTATACAAGTAACAAATAACTTGGCTGTTCGGCTGTTCACTCAGTATTGTCCACTTAAATGTTTTTTTGTGTTTAAAAGTATGAAATTCAACTACCACAAAATTTTTGCAACAATATTTATGTGTTTGAAAAACAATCGTTTAAATGCCCGAGTTACTAAAATACTGAGCCATTTGAAGAATTTAACCCTGGAACCGTACACTGGAGCACTGCATGCTCCAGGTAATTTTCATTTTGCGGCAATTTTGTGTTGACACCCTTATTGCCTCCAATGTCTGTGACTTTTACTTGACCTTGATTGTGCTTAAATTGGTGAGTTTACTTCACACACTCATCACGTTGTATGCGAAACAGTAACCATGGAGCATACAGTACCCCAGTGTACAATTAGCATGTATTTTTTCAACATGAAAGTAGTTTTAATTCTTTGTGTTTTTTCATAAATAACTTTGCATACATTGTTCTGTGTGTAATTCTGGATTGTGTACATCCGAAGAAGAAATTTTATTACAATTAGAAAGGTCCTACTCTGATATTTTCGATAATACTGATATGATATGTCAGATAATGAGTGTGCCCCTGAACCAGAAAGCGAAAAAGAGGCAGTAAAAAATACAATGGTTAACAGAACAAGACAAAGGATTATGAATGATAAAAACAATATTCATTTTGGTACGTTCGATGATGCATGTATTACCCATATTAATGTTCAGAACATTAATGAAGAGCGAACTTCATGCAACCTGGCTGACAACATTGTAGTGCCAGACAATTTTTGTTTACTAGCAGTAGACTATGTCATCAGAACCACTATAACCAGTAGTTCTTTTCATCGAAAAAATGTTTACAAAAACTTTCGAAAGAATGTAATTGTCATGATTAGTGATGATTTGAATACATATAAAACGCAGTTTTCAAAAAATATAGCCTATATTATTTGGTAAAAACAATCTGCTCTTATAATTCAAAGAGGTTTCTTTACCAAAAAAATAATTCTGAATTTTTTAAAAAGTGTACTTCATTTGGAGTATAAAATGCCCTGGAGTACCAGGGTTCCAGGGTCAATAATATTGGCTCCTTGTTGTACCACTGAAGTAGTTTAAGAGTTAAGCCATTCAGCATACAAGAAGGGTAATGTGCCAGCACTACACTACTTCAGCTGCTGAGCCAACCTCGGTGGTAAAAAACATGCTTTGATTTTATGGTGTGCCTTAGTAGCCGCGTATCACTCCCACTGATCACTAAGTCCCTTATTTGAACAATTTTGTAATCTGCTTCTACAGATATATTTATTGTCCTTTGTATAGTCCTAAATAGACCTGTTTAGAATTAATGAATCCTGCAAATGGAAATCTCAACGATACATAAGGCGGTGTGTAAGGCTGCCGACGATAATACTTTTTTGTTATGTATAACTGGTACACTAAAAACTCGTTTATCCGAAAATCCGGTTTATCCTAAACAATTTTTAGTAAATTGTAGAAATACACAAAAGCTACATATATTTTACTGTTGCTACAATCTATATTTAATAGCGTAGACAAGCGATTCCATGTGATAAAAAGTAGAAAGTCAATAATCAGACTAACTGGGATAAGGGGTTCTCCGGGCAAAAACTATGATTGATTGCTGTACGAACAAGAAATAGGACTGTTCCAGTACTGTAGAAACTATAATTTACAGTGCGGTGCCGTTTTATAGTTTATTGTGTCATATTCACTGTAAGTAACTTTTAAATTACTATTACTAAATAAACTTACTGTACTTACATATGTATTGTGCTGGTTTGCTTGCGAACCGGTGCTTGTATAAATAAAATTCGATATAGAAATATAAATTATGATTGTCTGCCGCAAAAGGGTTGCGTGGCATAAATCTGTAATACCGTTGGGCCTTTGTGCATGCGAGCGCTATCTGTTGTGGAGAAAGTGCGTAATTCGATTTCTCGGCGCTGTGCATGCAGAGAACTAGTTAGTTGAGTCTTGTCAACCGCCTCGCGTGCAACTGATCCTTTCCGACAGAGCTGAAGTTCCATTAATTGTCGTATATTTCTATTCCTTATGGCTAGATAAACTCACACAGATCTGCGGTAAGTAAATTTAGAATGTATATTATGGATTGCGTGAAATAAAATGTGGATTTGAGTATTATGTGAGTGGATGTAAATCGATCACTTACCAGAACATGTACAAATTCGTTCTAGTCGGAGTCTACATACACCCTGGATCGCCCGACACCGAAGTCTTGTATCTTATACATCGCGGGCTCGGCAGATACAGCAAGTCCATCAGTAAAGTGATCCCTAAGATGATCGCCGATATTTGTGTGTGATAATATGTGTGTGATATGTATGTATGTATGTATGTTAAATCAAAAAGGATATTTGAAGGAATTGGGGGTGATATTTAGACAATAGATGAAGTTATGACATATGAATATGATATATTAAATGTTGAGTTGTAATGGTGAATTTTTGAATTGCAATTTATATATATATATATGTATATGTTAAAAAAAAAATTTTAATAAAAGATGTTATTTGTTGCTAATAGAGTTTTCATTGCAAGTCCCGTCTCACTGGACCCAGCGCATTTTATGCTTCTTCTAGGCCTTCCGCCTAGTTCTAAATATCTAGTGGCCCCTCTTTAAAAAAAAAAAGAGGGGTTACAGTAGTTATATTTAAATAGAAGGTTTGGTTTATTCAGAATTCAGTTTATCCAAAACAGGCGCGGTCCCATCAAATTCGGATAAATGAGTTTTTAGTGTATATGTGGCACAAACATCAAACACTTAACAAACTAAACTGTTTGTAAAATCAAGACTTATCACAGAATTGAACTGTTTCCATATCTGCCTGTGTGGCATCACACACACACACACACACACACAACTGTTACAGCCTTCCTCCTCTCATCCACAGTATCCAATCGCCTCTTTTCTACCATTCCCCATCTCTTGGATCTCATCTTTCCATCACCTCTTTCACTTCCTCTCCATGACCTTTGAAGCCCCCTCTTTTGTATTCAACATATTAGCAGACATATACCCCATTTAGCCTGATTTGTGCATCTCGCATACTCCCTTCACATTAAAGAAACTTTATAATAATTATTACAAATTAATAATTTTACACAGTGGGTGATGTTAAATTAATTCACCATGAAAATTCAGGAGAAGAATGTATACTCAAATTTTGTATCATTTATTCTCTCCAAGTTTGAGTTTTATGCAGAAAGTTTCCTTGTACACACTTGATAGTGTGTAATGTGGCAAATCTCATGTGTAGTTTAATGTAATATAATTTATAATACTGGTAATAGGAATTTGTTGATACCAGAATTTTTAAACGTTTTATTCAATTAAATTTTCGGTACTATTTGCAATTTTAAAGACATTTCTTTTTTAAAGTTAGGTGACCAGATATTGTGCTATTTTGTTTGTCAAATATGTCTACTAATTATCCACACACCTGTCATTAAATACTTTATAAGAACTACTACATTTTCTTCCCATTGTTAAATCACTGTAGATTGAAGTAAAGGTTACAATTTACCAGTGGCGAAGCTAGTAGTTAATGAATTGGAAGGCAAAAATCTTATCTTAAATTTTTTTTTAAGGAATCACTAAAAGGTTGGTGGTTCAAATCGGATGCTGAGGTAGAGTTTGCTGTAAGCGAATGGTTCCACAAACAGCCGTAAGAATTTTACTAGCAGGGAATCTACAGGTTGGTGCAACAGTGGAACTCATGTCTTAATGTTAATGGAGACTTCTTTTAAAATCGTTGAATAAAAAATGCTTTACAGCTCTATACGTGTTTATATTGAACAATCCTTGTATTAGTCATACACAATAATACAACTGATTGAACTTCAAATTTTTAAACTTGATTAGTTTCTATATATATGTTTAATGTTACAAATAATTGAAATAACAATCTTGATCATCTGTTAGTTCAGCGGAATAACAGGGACACTTTTAATAACCGCATAAAATAAACACACTTATAAACAACACAGCGCGCTTTAACTTGAATGTTTGGACCACAGAAGTGAGGCATGCCTCGATGCTCTATGTGTACAGCACGGGACAATCCCCCCTCCCTTCACTTCCCTGTCACTCCGGCACATTGCTTACATATGATGTATACAAAAAAAACGCTGAGGCAAGTTCAGGTTGCCTCATTCGCTTTAAACGAGCTATGCCGAGTCTCACCTGTCACCATCTAAAACGGTCGCTCAGTAAAGCACGTTTCGGCCTAATAAATTCGACAGTCGCGGTAACAATGTATAATCTTTACGTTATGTAGTTCATACGTATTTATAATTTTTATTCTACAGAATTTTTTAGGGTAGGCATTGCCTCAATTGCCTCCATGTAACTTCGCCACTGCAATTTACGCTGACATTGCTTGTTTACCATACAAACACAACTATGTCACATTTACAGTAACAAAGTCATATTCCTTTCAAGTGTAACAGAATAATACAGAACATAAATTAGATATCAAATTTCATATAATATCTCAGTACTTTCTGCAGCCTGTGCTTGATGGTAGTGTAGCCTGTCGGGCTGGTAGGAGTTCTTTTGCCCGACAGGTTTTCTTTATTCAAAAATTTTTTCAGTCTTCACCTATCAAAAAACTCTACCAACTCCGTTTATCATTACATATATATACATAGTGCTTGTGGTTGTTGGTTATTGAATGGTACACTGATTGCCGAATACGTGTAACTAAACTATACGTAATACTATAACTGTAGCCTCCTCAATCAAACAACACATGCTTACTACTTATGAAGATGAATGAGGGGACAGAAGTAAAGCCATAGTTGTCTCCATCAAAAGTTGCAATCTCCCAATAGCAACTGATGCTAAAAAATTAAAGAATAACTGTATGCAGGAGGTCAGAACATCTATATGACACTTTGACACAAAATATGAAAGTTCACATTATTTACATTTTTTGTAAACAACAAAAATCTGTCCCATGTCTATGATTTCCTCGTAAGGGTAGAAGAGAGAAATAGTTATGAATTCATCTACAATTCTGATTCACACAGATAGGTGGATTCTTTAAAAAGTAAACGTTAATATGTAGACTTAAAATTGTTTGGCTTTTACTGAGCATAGCAGTTTTTTAATTGATTAAAGGAAATAATGTATTAAGAAACGAAATATATTTTATATACGCTACTAAAACTCTTAAAAAAATATTAATTATCCATCTTATCTCATTACAGTGATACTACCACTAACAATAAATTGTTATTGCCTGTGTGTGGATTGAAAATATAAGCAGATGGAATCCTGTCATACTGGCTGTACAATGGATTTAATATATAGATAAAATTAATATTCATTACATGGTTCTGTAAAATTATAATAAATTCTTCATAATAATGGCACTGAAAATAATGACAACTATGATATTAAAATCTCTGCACAACTGCAGAAATTAATATTACGGACACCCTGATGATACCTAAATATACTGATTACTACCTTAAATGGTTATGTTTAACTTTATTGACTAGCTGTTCAAAGATCTATTTGATTAATGTTAATACTGTACGAAAAAGAAAGAATTTCGACGAAACCGAAACATCGAAGCATGATAATGTTTTTAATATTTACTATATAACAAACATTATAATGTTAAAACGACAGAGACTGAAGATTTCTAGACTGTGGGGAATCGAAAGTGTGGAAGCGTTACATTTTTCGATGACGTTACATTTTTGTGGAATGACCCCCAGCCTAAAAACATTATCATGTTAAAACTGAAGTGATATAAATATCTTGGTTAACTGAAGTACATTAACTATTAAGAAACATTCTGCATGTATACTGATAATATCGAAAACGGTTGTACATGTCCTTAAAAAACACTAGTACTATTGGGTAGGTAATATATATTGTTTACTTATGGAAAAATATATAAATACTAAAGTAAAATATGAAACATTAAATAGCCTATTATTTACTTTTGCACATCGTTAGAAGCAACAGACTAGATGCCAGTAGCAGTACTGTTGTATATCAATACAACAAAACAAATATTAAACAAATCTGTAAGCATTCAGATGGATTTCACATTAATCATACTGGCGAGTCTTGCCATTACTAAATGCATATTATTACACACATGAAAATCATTAAAAGGTTGGATTGGGCATATCTGAATGCAATTTATGTACATTATTCTATGACACATGAACTAGATTTTGTTAAAACTTTTTGCAACTCTGCAGCACTCAATTCTATGTGCTTGCATTAGACATTACTAGGCAGCATTATTCCCTTACCTATTAAAGAAATCTGCACTGATATTTTAATTATCCACTGACTCAACCTAACTTCAATAAAAAGTGATATGGGGAAGTTATGTTAATCATGAGAAATTATATAAATGATATTTGTTTTTGTGTTATTTTCGTATACTTCTAATAATAATGCAATGCTAAAACTGCCAAACTTTTGTTACTTAATTAAGCGAACAATATTTCTGTACTTCCTCAGAGGACCCTGCCACCAGGGTTATTTCATCTAACCCCATATTTTAATTATATATAAGAGATCCAATAAACAAATGCATACTAAAAAAATGTATCTACTTATCTGTTGCTGATACTTCACTTTATTTTTCAAAATGTGGGAATATGCATTTTCTAATACCACAGAGTGTAGTGCTGTAGATGTTAGGTTATGATGACAGCCTGCTCTTACCTGATGGGTTATGTGGTGATACATTGTAACAGGAACAGGAGAAAGGGGCATTCTATAATGACAATCCTCAAACAGCACTAAGCTGCTACCAGCTTTTGTTTTCCGAACGTTTACGCACTTAAAACAACTCACTGCCACCATAAACTTAAAAATACGAATATACAAAATACCGACCGCCTACCACACACTTCTCCCTTTTTAACTGTATTGCATTATTCATTGCAGGTTTACCAAATTGTGAAACGTAGAAGAAACGCTGGGTGAATTCTAATTTATTATATCTAATAATTCGATTAAATTTAATAGTACTAGCATTTTCGTACGTTTAGTAATTTTTTAAAGAAAATACAGTGGTTATTTTGTTGAAGCAGCGCTATACCAACGTGTCAACTTGGTTATGTCTATACAAGTATCGATTTCATTTGTATTGATCGACTACGTTTGTGGCGGTATTCCAAAAACCACGAATTATTTTGTGACAGTAGAAGGCGGTAAGCATGTAAGAAATATGAGAATGTAATGGAAGGTAAAATGTAAGGTAAACAAACGTTGAAAAAAGAAAATTTTCGAAAATTTTCTAGTTTTTCTTGTAGGATTAAATCTTACGTTGTTTTTCCTCCAAAGTATGTTTGCAGTTTTCCCTAGAAATTCAAATGACTGAATTTGGGCTTTTAGGATCCAAGGCGCTAACTATGTGGACCCATTTAAGAATATACATTGCACTTTTTAACTTATGTTTGCATATCTAAATTATAACACTTTTAAAACAATACTTGCGGCTTCGTTTTAGAAGGACATAACCTTCAAATTAGAAGAACCATGCAGGTTAGGCTGGGAACTTGTACTGCAGGTATTGTCGTTTGGCCAATACTATGCTCAGACCAGGGCCGGAACTAGCCCTCCTTTCACCCGGGGCAAGGGTATATTTCGGCGCCCCCTCCTCCCCCTCCACGCCATACTCACTCCATTTAAAACTATTTAACAAAAAACAAAAGCATATACTTTCCTGTACTTAAGTCAATGCTATTAATTACAGCTTCGTAGCTTTACTCATCAACACACTACACTATAGTGCAAACAGATCAAGTGAAATTCAGTTGTGAAATTACAGCACTCCTCTATTGTATTTTGTGTAATAATTTTTAACGGAATCTAAAAAGTAAAAGGTTTTTTCTTCATTTGTTAATCTGAAATTACAGAAGTGGGTAACACATTAAGAAATGAGACATTCAGTTAAACTTCAAATCATTCTTAAGTTTATTTGGTATTTTGGTTATAAATTGGTACAGTATTCATGTAGTACTTTACTATTTCAATTTGGAACACACTGAAAACAAATTAGATTTTTACATGAGTTTTGGGTACTAAATTTACTAACAGTCCTTATTCATTCTTGAATCTAAATAAATAAAAATTGTCACTTTTCGAGCTTTGTTGGCAGCAAAGGTGTTTATAATGTCATCAAAAGAAATAGATGATGTTCTCTGGTGCTCGATAGAAATGATGCTCAAGTTAGAGAGTCTGTCTTGTTCCATTGTGCTCCTCAAGTAGTTTTTGACTATTTTCAATTTACTGAAGCTTCTTTCGGCTGAAGCAACTGTAACTGGTAAAGTTAGAAAAATCTTCAATGCCGTAGTCAAGTTTGGATAAGCATATTGAAGCCCATGTTTATAAATAATCTGGAGCATTGCCTTTGCACAATCTTTTCTTTTCCCTCCAAAAATGTATCTGCATTAAACCGCAACGAGCCGGAAGTAGCCGTACACACTCGAGCAGTTACGAAGATCGGTTGTAACTTGTATATGGCCGATTGAAACCGGGCAGGGATAATTCTCAATTAATAATGAATTCTTAACATATGTGATATGATTACTGCTTTTTAAATTACATCAAATTAAATAAAAATAAAATTGAAGACGTTAAAAACTAAATCGCACAAATAATGCTTTATTATTTGAAAAATTGTAACATATAGACGATATAGAAAATAATTTTACTATTTATTCGCTTTTTCGGCGCCCCCCTCCAAGCCGGCGCCCGGGGCACATGCCCCGTCTGCCCCCCCCTAGTTCCGGCCCTGGCTCAGACTATCCATTATTAGTCCAGGTGATCATTTTCAAAGACTGACTCAACCTAGGGCTGAAAAGGGCACCTTAATTTTATAGTACTTCTGCCCCTCCCCCCCATTATGATCCGACCTACGACCTCTTGATTAGTAGACTGGCGATTTTTGAAACATCTTGCTGTAATTTATTTATGAGTAATTAGGCTAAAAGATTAGTAAGGCTAGTTTTGGTAAAAAGAACAATTTGTTTTACATATACAGTGAAATTCACTCTTTTGTCATTTCATTATCTTCCACACTGCTGACTTGAGTAAGTATGTTATATTAAATCTCTAGTTTTTTAGTCTAGTAGTTCTTCCCCTTTAAATATCTTGTTCTATATCAAATCACCATTATTTCTTATCTCAAAACATGCCCACTTTTAATAATATAATGGCATACTTACTTCTTGGAGCGGACTTCCAGGGTCAAGTGACCCCGATGGTCCGATGTCCATGGTATACCACAGCAGCGAGTGCCCAAAAGCGCTTGTTCCTGAGAATCCGGTCCAGGCCGCCATTCTCTCCCATCACGGCCCTTAGGCTCTCCCTGGCTGGATTCTGTACTGAGCATCTGAGCAGAATGTGCTCAAGAGTTTCCTCCTCCGTCTGGCATCTCTCACAGGTTGGGGAATCTCTCAAGTTGAACCGGTGCAGGTAATGTCCGGTGACAATGTGGCCAATTCTGGCCCTTGCTGCAAAAGTAGCCATGGCTCTTGCCACGTTACGGTATAAGGAAGGGTCTGCAGGTTCTTTCTGGAGTCGAAATAGTTGTCTCCCTGTCACTCCTTCGCACCAGCGCTTTGTCCATTCCTTTTTTATCCGAGCAGCCGCAGCTTTCTTGCATCTTGTCAGCGAGTATTGGGGATGTTTGACTGGTCCCATGTTTGCAGCTTCTTGTGCTATCTGGTCTGCTTTTTCGTTTCCATCCACCTCGCAATGGGCCGGTGTCTATTGGAATACAATGTGTTTTCCTTTGATCTTTAGAGCCGATAGAAGCGCCCTCAATTCCTTGATGCGGAAGTAATAGACACTTGGGCCTGTCTGTGTCAGAGCTTCCATGGCTGATCTTGAGTCTGTGAGAATACATATTTCTCTGTCTTCAGTCTGTAGACAGCTCACCAAAGCCGCATCCAACGCCAATAGCTCGCCAATCCAACGCATATAATGGCATTACCAGGATTTTTTCTTAGGGCAGTGGCATGCCGACACAGTGTGCAAAGTGCGCGGTGCACACAGCCACCAGGATAATAAGGAAATATTTGAAAAAAAAAATTCATTAAATTAATTGTATTAATCTTTTCGGTGCTCTGGACAGGTATTCTCGCCAAATTTTTATGACTGTATTAGGTTGCCCATCGGTCAGAATGGTTTCGTATGCCTAGAGACTTACGTACCGTATTTAGTTGGTTATTAAAATACTTAATCACAGTTTATCCAAACTTTACAATTGCTCTTCAGATTCTTTTGTCATTACCGGTATCTGTATTATCTGCGGAACGATTCTTTTCTAAACTTAAAATTATTGAAAACTACTTGTGCTCAGTGGCGTATGCAGAAATCAGTCTGGGGGGGCTTGAACCTTAGCAGTCCATATATTACCCTACTCTTCTACAACTTATAGTATAAGGTACAGTACACATACCAGTTAACGGTTAAAATTTATTAGTAGG
Organism: Magicicada septendecula; assembly: GCA_034769895.1. Lineage (NCBI taxonomy): Eukaryota > Metazoa > Arthropoda > Insecta > Hemiptera > Cicadidae > Magicicada > Magicicada septendecula. The sequence continues at coordinate 93,829,821 of CM068368.1, forward strand.
CATATTATTTTAGTAGGCTTCACATTTTCTATATTAAAAATGTATTATTCGTGATTGGGGGACTTATGTCTCATTCTATTTTTTAATCAGCAATTTTAAAAACAATACTTTTTTCTTTCTAAAACTAAATATTTTTAATAGATTATTTATGTTTATTGTAATATTTAACAACACATTCATTTTACTTCAATTATACTATATTATTATACATTAATATCAGTAGTACTGGGAATAAAGTTTTGCAACGTTGGTATTTAACAACTATATATTTCAAATGACTTGCTAATTAACTAATTGTGCCAATACGAAAAACAGTTTTTCATTAAATGCATATTAGCTGAATTCTTACAAAATTAACAGCAGTATTTGAAAAATGAAAAATAAACAATGTACAGTAAATAAGAATCAAGTTAACTATTAATTTACAATAGGTAAAGCATTTGTGTCCAAGCCAAGCAATTTGTAATTTAAAAAGCCAAGTCCATTCTCCTATTTCTTTGATTGGCAAATTGTTTAACAATATCTTCAGGAGAGATGTCGATTTCCCTGTGAATATTGCGCAAAGCTAGCCCATTAAGCCCTGTCTCCGATGTTGTAGACCTCACCCATGTCTTCAACCGCCTCAGAGAAGGAGCGCTCTGGCTCAGCTGACGTTACTGGAAGTACACACAGTACTTCTTAAATTTTTTGAACATTGGGAAATGTATCTGGATTCCAAGCTTGGAGAGAAGACAGAGCTGTGTCTGGAATATTCATATCTGCTTCATCCACCTACTTTTGCTTCCATATTTCTGCTGCAAGTTTAAGTTCGATCTTGGAAATGTCAGGGTAAATGATAGAGGCAACGGACTGGTTGATCTCTTGAGTAGTAGCCTTAATGATGAAATGAGGCATAAATACTTGAAGATGACAAATTTTATCAAACTCAGGTCCGAAACGAGTTTCTAATTCAACAACGCAATGATCAACAAAAGGAATATATAAATTGTAGAGTTGTTTCACCCGCAATTCCTGGCCAGCATTTGCTCTATGTGATTGATTTGTGATAACAAGAATACTGGAATGATTGCATAATTGCACCTTCTTTTTTACAGGAAATTTGTGGTCAGCCATACTTTCATGTAATTTTTACAAATAACGGCATAGGTCTACTTCAGGTTACCATCAATTTGAGATTTATATTGTAATAATAAATTACTAATGTCTGTTATTTTATGTAATAATGAAGACTTGTTTTGTGAAAGAACATTTGTGTCAGAACAGCCAGGAATTATAGTTTCACTATTTTCAGAGAATTCAGAAACAAGCCCGGAAACATTGTTGTTATTGCTACAAGCCTCACTAACACAAGTATCTTGCTGAAACGATGTAGAGGTTGACAAAGAACATGTAGGCCTTTCTGCTACACTATCACACTTCGCTTTAGAATTTAGTTTTTGTTACAAAGAAACCCAAAGTTCTGACTTTCCTTTTTGGTACTTTTGTCTTGTCATCAAGTTTGGACTTATTAGTCTTCATCTTAGACGTAACAAACAATCAAATAATCACTAATAAAACTACAAAAACAGCGGATTTAATAAACACTGTACTGCCAAACAAACACAAATGCGACAATGGCGGATGATGACAGCAACGTGTTGTAACGTGACGTTCCTTCCCATTACATAAAGAAAATACATACCAAATAAACAAAATAATATAGAAATAAGAGTAAACCCATTATAAAATAACAAAAAGTACAATACTATTAAAGAATGAAACAATGTACCTTAGGTTAAGGAAAAGTGTTAGATATAAGACTATGTAACTAAAATGTGTAATATGTGAATACATTTTACTTCCATATTCCTTAAGGAATGGAAGTATGGTGATGGCAAAAAAAATCGTGTTCGAGATTATTGCAGATTCTGATTGTACTACACTCAAAAGATGAAAAAAGTCGTTTTCCGAAAAGTGTCTGTGTGTGTGTCTGTCTGTGTGTAGATTTTTTTCTATGGCAAACGATAACTGCCGCAAATTCAAACAGAATCAAATAATTTTTTGCATACAGCCCTGATTTGTAGAGTACTCACGACCTATTGTTTTTGGTGAAGATCGGTTGAGGGAAAGGGGTAGTTTACCTGCAACGGTTTTTTTTTATCAAGCGAAATTTTTTTTTTTTTGGCAAACGATAACAGCCGCAAATTCAAACAGAATCAAAAGATTATTTGCATACAGGCCTAAATTGCAGAGTTCTCAAGACCTATTGTTTTTGGTGAAGATCGGTTAAGGGAAAGGGGTAGTTTACCTGCAGCGTTTTTTTATCAAGGGTATTTTCTATGGCAAACGATAACAGCCGCAAATTCAAACAGAATCAAAGAATTTTTTGCATACAGCCGTGATTTGTAGAGTACTCAAGACCTATTGTTTTTGGTGAAGATCGGTTGAGGGGAAGGGGTAGTTTACCTGCAACGTTTTTTATCAAGCGTATTTTCTATGGCAAACGATAACTGCCGCAAATTCAAACAGAATCAAATAATTTTTTGCATACGTCGCTGAATTGTAGAGGACTCAAGGCCTTTTGATTTTGGTGAAGATCGGTTAAGGGGAAGAGGTAGTTTACCTGCAACCTTTTACGTTTTAACAAGAGTAAAGTACTTGAAAATTCATTTAAACTTTTTCAAACAATGGTAATTGTTAAAAATAAAATAATTTTGTTGCCAGGCAATAAAATTATAATTTTTTCATTTTAATGTAAATCTGTACATAGTATAAAGTAAAGTCAGTCCGTTTTCTCTCTGTGTTTGAAATCACTAATCTCAGGAAGTACTGAACGGATTTTATTCAAGTTTTCGCCAATAGATAGAGTGTCTATCGAGGAACATTTATGTGTATAATTAATACATATATGTTGTACATTAGCTTAGCTATCACGGTTTATGTCAAGTAAGTGGTATAGTTTACATCTTATATATAAAAATGAATGTTTCTTTGTTTGTCCCGTATGCGTTCCTATACCATTCATCCGATTGCGATGAAACTTCGGTGAGTTGTTGTGCGCACGTCCGCGAAGGTTTCTTCCACATCTCCTCCTAAACCACTGTACCGATTTCAACCAAACTTGGCACAAATATTTTACGCAATGGGAGAACCAACATAGGATAGGTGTTTTTTCGATGGGGTCCTTTTGGGGGTTCTTTGGGGTCTTCCACATCGCCTCCTAAACCACTGGACCGATTTCAACCAAACTTGGCACAAATATTTTACGCAAAGGGAAAACCAACATAGGACAAGTGTTTTTTTCGATACGATCCTTTCGGGGGTCCTTTGGGGTCTTCCACGTCTCCACCTAAACCATTGGACCGATTTCAACCAAACTTGGCACAAATATTTTATGCAACGGGAGAACCAACATAGGACAGGTGTTTTTTCGATACGATCCTCTGGGGGGGTCCTTTGCGGTCTTAAAAAACTATTAGATCTGGTTACTATGGCAACCCAATAGAATAGATTCTGTTCTAAATATATTATCGCATTAAATTGAAGACCACGCGAACGAAGTTGTGGGCAACAGCTATTTATTTTTAAGAAGCCTACTTTAATTAAACTTTATTAATTAATTAAATCCTTAAATTTTTTAGTGACCGTCAATCAGTGAATGTTTTAGTGGATGGTTAGTGAGGATCGGTCAATAATACAACTTTTAGTTATTTTGCGTCGACGTTTCGACAATATTTATTGTCATCTTCAGGACCTGTGTATGAAATACAATAGAAATATCAAACATAACGAAACAATTAAATATTTGAGTGAACGTGTTGGTGATGTGAGTGTGTGCGTGCGTATGTATGTATCATTTTTTATATGAAGACTTATGATAGTTTGTTTACATCTTCAAATTATCTTTAAGAAAGCGAGCAAATTATAGTATGAGAGAACTTAATTTATACAGTATTACAATTTAAATTAGTAAATATAATGTTATTTTAATTAATTAAACAAACAGTAACCAACAATTGGATATTACAGTAGATTGGTACATAAATTGTTTATACCTACAACAGTCAACATATAGCAAAGTAATATATTACCTATAACTAAAACAGATTAGGGGATGTTCACTACGTAATTATTAAAAGTTATTTTTACCATGTTTCACTCCCTACTGGTGTTAGCAAACAATCATAATTTAGAAACATACAATTTACACAATATTGTAAAACATTACGACTTAAATCAGATAGTTGACAAAGGTTACAAACAAAAGTTTCTGGTAAATTTTACTAACAGGTAAACTTGGATAATACGGTAATTGTAATCATATTGTAAAATATAGTCAAGAGTACTATAGAATAATGTAATTTATGTATGTGTCCACAATCACCCTTCTCTCTCTCTCTCTCTCTCTCTCTCTCTCTCTCTCTCTCTCTCTCTCTCTCTCTCTCTCTCTCTCTCTCTCTCTCTCTCTCTCTCTCTCCCTCCCTCTCTCCCTCTCTCTCTCTCTCTCTCTCTCTCTCTCTCTCTCTCTCTCTCTCTCTACAAGCCATTAATTTTATGCATATTTTATATATATATGTGTACAACGTTATCGGCAACAAAGAAGTAGTTTTTGTTAAAATTCCTTCCCAGGATATTTGGCCGTAGTCCAATGTTTTCTACAAAACCAGATGTTTCGGCAATGCCATTGACTTCCATCATCAGTGAAAATCAAGTGCGATAACGTGAGGTGGTATATGTTAGTGACCACAGTACTGTGGTTAAGGCTGAAGCAGTAAGTAGAAAGAAGTAGTTTGTATGGTAATATTTCATTTTGAAAATGATTTTAAAAATAAATCTTAGAATATGGAAGTCATGTATGGTTCTCCATACCAATATTTTCTAATTGTGTGACAAACAAAACCACATCAGTGAAATGTTAACTAGTGATAACACAAGAAACTAAGTGTTTTACCTTTTCCTTTAATATCACCAGTAAAATGTAAATATAAAGCATGTGAGAAACTAGTGTTACAATGGGAATTTATATTCCAAGTCCCCAAAACCTATAGGCCAATAACTATGTACAAGGTAAGGGGATGCCATAAGTGAGAACAAACAATAATGAATGAAATGATATAAAAACAATGTGAACTGAATAAAATATTCTTATTTAATGTTAATTAATAGTATAGTTTTAGTAAGATTTGTGTTTTAGCTACTTGTATGTTCAATCAAACTTAGAGCCATGTAGGCCTGAAAGTACACTAATAGGATAAGATATAATTTGTTCTGTTAATCTATTGTTATATAACATTAAGTTGGTTCTCTTAGTTATTAATGTTATTAATGTAACAACTTAACTGTTAAAGGGTTCTTAGTAAATCAGTCAGAAAATGTAACTGTAATTAGAAATGATTGTAAACTTGTTCGTGAAACTAATACCAGTACATAGGCCAATATCAAAACCCATAACTATTGTAAATAAATAGTAAACAAGGGGATAAAATAATGTAAATCCATGCAATATTGTAAAATGAACAAATAGGTTATCTATTACAATTGTAATCATATTTTTTGGAAGTAATCAAGGGGTTTACACTATAATTTTAGACCGGTTCAATTGTATTAAAGAACTATGGCCTAAAAAAAGATCAAACATTAAAAGTAATGTTCAAATTACCTAATACATGCAGTGGTGCCGATCCCCCCCCAAGCCCTATGTCGCTTCCCCCCCCCAACTCCAGGCTCGATTACTAAAAAAAAAAGCTCTTTTTATAATGGATCACAATTTAGCGTTTTCAGTAAAACGTGATTAGTTTTACAGTATCAAATCTCAATCACTTCGTTGGAAAAATACTTAGATTTGCAACTTTAATGCCTTACTTAAATTTGTTCCCTTAATAAAATGTTATAAACAATTCCGTCCTTTTATAGACTTTACGTAGTGTACTAAAACATAGTAGAAAGCAAGATAATTAAAAAATCTAAACGCAAATTTCTATTGCACACTGTACTTTATTAATACAGTAAGTAAAAAAAAAATGGATTTCAAAATTACATTATAAATAAATCTATATCTATCTATCTATTATAATATTTTAAGCTTATAATCACAACATTTTTGTTATCTGAAGTTGAAATATAACTTATAAGTAAGAAAAAAATTATAATATTAATAATCAGTGTTGTGTTTTTAGGTGTTCAATAATATTTGTTGTCTTTGTTTGGTGGAAAAGGCAAACTTGTCAATGATTTCTTCGTGCGGAATCTTGCTTAAAACTTCAGACTCACTACATAAAATTAACAAACTTTTTAACCATGTATCACTCATGCTCGTTCTAAGACGATTTTTGACAATTTTGATGCGGGTCATGGTTCTCTCTGCCGAACAGCTTGTTACGGAAAGAGATAAAAGAATCTTGTAGAGTCTATTTAAATTTGGAAACCCAGAAAGTTGCAGGAGGCATCTGTATGGTTTTATAAATCCTCGTCGTAGCCAAAGCTCCAGAGTTGTCTTATCAGTACCAGCACCTTCTTTTTCTGCGCCTCCCTTACCTTCATTGTCATCTGTTTCTTCTGCCAGAGAATCCTGTTGATTTTGTTTTACTACTGGCGTATCCTTAGGCTTAGGTAAGAGGTCACTAATGTCGATACTGCTGTGTGATGATTTATATACAAAGCTGAAGGTTTCTAGTTCAGCTGCGACTTCTTGGTTATCTAAATTGTAAAAACTACAAAGGTTCCATATTTTTTGCGGTTGAATGGTTTCTGCCATTCTTTCAAGACATTCATGAGAAAAAAAAGCCATCTCTGTAATGATGGCCATAGTCTTATCGGGAAACCTATCTTTCCCGATGATGTAATCATTTTAGATGTATAGTAAGGGAATCTAGAGTCTTGAAGAATACCTCAACCTTTATTTTCTTCAGGGGATCACTAAGCGCTTCATCTATTGATAGTTCATCCATAAACCTTTTCTTCAGTCTTAGTCTTTTTGCTTTTATGGGAGAAAGCTCATGGCTTGTGGCAAAGTCTTCTATCTTGAAATGAAGTTTCCCCCATGATTCATCACTTCTCAATATATTCACCCTCTCTTTGGTTTCAGAAATCACTGAATTTACAATAGCGTAATCCACAGATTTTCCTTGAAGACATACTGTAACAGGATTAAGTACTTTGAACAGGTCAGAGGCTATAATCATTGCAGCCACAACTTCATAGTCAGACAAATGCTTCAGCAAACTTTTGGATGCAACAATAGTATCACTATCAGAGCTCTTATCAAGGCATAGTTCTTCAAGGGTTTGTTTTATTACATTATAGCAAGAAAGAACTGTTTTCAATGAATCATTTTTATTTGTCCATCTTGTAGTGTTGACTCTTTTTAACCGTTTTTTTCTATCATCTTTTACTTCACTTTTCAAAGTTTTCTCCAGGTTTTCTGTAAGCTTGTGTTGTCGCCGATGACCAGAAAAGAAAACATAAAGTTCTTGCAAAAGGGAAAACATATTTTTCATTTGAATACACGTATCAAAAGATTTTTCAACTACTAAAGCAAATCTGTGTGAATAACACCATACATACATGGCAGTAGGGCTTTCTTTTTGTACAAAAGTTTTCATTCCCATACATCGCCTGCTCATATTCCCTGCACCGTCCATACTCTGACCAATCATATTCTTTGGGTCAATGTTTAAGTCTTTTAAAGCGTTCATCACATGGCGGGATAAATTTTCTCCAGTAGTATCCCCACTTGTAAAAACTGATAAAAGGTGTTCCTGTGGTTTTGCTAAAGTGTTTCCATATCCATCATAGGAATGTTGAACGTAACGAGCTAAAATAGCAGTTGTCTCCTTTTTACTTGCATCATAAGTGGAATCTACAATAATCGAATAGCAACCAGAAGAAGAAATGCTATCTGCGATTCTGGAAACAACAAGCTTACTCATTATACCTATCAAATCAGATATATTGTAGTGACTTAAAAGGTTTGATCCTACTTGCTTGTTTTTATGTCGAGCCTTATCTAACTTTTCACAATAAACTCGAGCATCAGGGCTGTGCTTTGCCAAAAGTCTGAATAGTTTCATAAGTTTTCCTGTCATACAGTCGTTTTTTCTAAATGCTAACATTTCTTCACTCAAGTATTTGCAGCAGTCTATAATGACTGACAAAACTTCTCGGTGATGTTTGACAACTTCGTTGTTTTTTCTAATAAGGCTTGAATCAACTCGATTTCCAGCTAACCACTGTATTCTCGATACCTGACATTCGAGGTGACTTTTAGAAGATTCATGAAGTTGAATATCTCTCAAAGCATTTCTGTCCACCCAATTCTTGTAACCCATTGTAGACCACACTGTCTGACTTTTTGGTGAAGCAAATATCATACAATGTAAGCAGAAGGCAACGTCTTTGGTCCTGCTGTAAATTAACCATTTCCGTTCTTTTTTTGTTCCATCAGGTAAATGGCAAACTTTCCAAGAAGGTAAAAATTTCCTTCCCTTTGTAACACGACAAGAAGTTTCTTCTAGCTTTTGGCTCTCTAGCTTCAGAGCAAAATTTATTTGCTGCGAGGTTAGTTTCTTGTTTGCATAAGTTGCTGGATCAGACATATCATCTGCTATATTTTCATGTGGAGCTTGTTCTTGTTCTAGTTCTTCTAATGTCTCAATTGAACGTGTAGAATAGGAAGGTAAATTACATGTATTCTCAGGATGGTATACATTCTCAAGTGATGTGAAGGGCTGAATATCTAAAGAGCCTGTCTGTTCATTATTCGCACTAATTGAAAGAAAAGAACTCGCCGTTGACGTCGGTGGCATGCAGCAGGTTTCTTCACCAGTTGTAGACACCACCCTGAAAGTAATTAATTTGACTTAGGGAAGCTCCAGTTAATATTTATATTTAATACTATTAAGGTTATTATTATTTAATACTATTAATACTCTCTTACAGTGTAAATTAATATATAAAATTTATTAATATTTTGCGTTATTTTATAGTTTTATTCTAAAAATGCTACTAAATGTGGTAAAAAACAGGTAAAAACGGACAACTTATTTATTTTTAAATAATTCAGAACAATTATAATAAACAATGATAATAAATAAACAAAACAATAATGCTTCAAAAATAAACAAAAAATAATAATTTTAGATAAAGTCCATAAACAATGTGCTTGAACATGTTAGGAGTTATGAATTTCAGCCCATTCTCCTTTGATTGATGAGTTGAAATCATCAATGATTATTTTTTAATTTTTTAATGCAGGTTAAGTACATTTAACCTCTTATATTTTGTGTACTTTATATATGAACATTTTTATTACACGTTAAGTGTTTAAAAAAATGAATTGCATTAAAAATTTAAGAATTTTCTTAAAAAGAAAAGCGGAATTGCAATAGAGGCAGAGAAATATATTAAAGAATAATGAATTCATGAAAGGTTTGAATGAAAGCAGTCAACGATATTATTTAAATAGTAAAAAATATATACTTTTGTAAAATAAATATTGTCATTGTAATTGTGTATTGTAATTATATACTTTTGTAAAAAAAAGTTTTAAATCAAATAATAAATATCTTGTAAAATATGTGGATTATTGAATAATTTTATATATTTATAAAAAAGTCCAGTAAACATAATATTATTTTAATGATGGGTTGTGTAATGCACATTGATATATAAATCTATTTTCAGAAATTCAGAATAGTAAAATAATAGAATTTTTAAAGTAATATAATATGCAAGCTATGTACTATTAGTTCCCGTATACATTCTAACCTATTCTTTCACGTTTTCAACGCACATAGCAGACTATTAAGGTACCTGATGGGGTCCCTCTTCCGGCCCAGTGAATTACCCTTAAGAGGGATCTGTTAGGTGTTAAGGTACCTGATCAGGACCTGAACAATTTTTCCTCCCAGGGGATAATAAAAATACATATTTATTTTAAGGCCTTAAAGCTTAAACACAGGGATACGAAGTTTTAAAAGGATTGGGCGTACGGAAGAACAACATTTTTTTTACTTATTTGTTTTTTTATGTAAATAATTTTAATAGTTACTGAGATAATGTAATATAAAAATGGCTAGTTTAACATTGTTAAGATAGTCGTATCCGGATCCCATTGAAAATAAAAATAATTGAATAAAAAACAAAAATTAAAAATTTAAGTGCACTTCTGGTGGGAAAAATAGTTTCAAAAAATGAGCATACTACATTTACGGTTTGCGTTATGTATTTTATGCAGAAAGTACTAAATATAACTGTTAAAAAAATTATAAGATTATTTAAGTATTATAGATTTACTGCCTATCTTACTCTAGTATCAAATTTGTTTAAATAGTATTTGCATTGAATTCGATCTAGGTCTAAAAATAATGAAAATTGTTTTTAATATACATTTTTCAGTTTTTACTAGTTAACACAACAAAAGTAAAGTGCTTTAAAGTGATGTTTAAACCATTATGATTGTGACATGATTGACAATAAGCCTAATATACTCAGCTTAATATACCAGTAGAGATTGTAAACTTTATAAAAATTAATGTTTCTACCTAAAAAAATAAATATTTTTTACCTTTCATCTTTATTGGCTGTGTGCTCTTTATGAGTGTCTTCCACGAGCACCTGCAGCCGTGTCCAGTTAACGACTTCTTCAGGCTCTGAGCAACGTTTCCTTTCTCCATTATTTCCTTCTCTAAATTCTATTATTTTATACCTAATATTTAAATTGTTTTTAAATTTATATGTATGTTTTTTTTTACAATGTTCAACCCACTTGTCCTGTCAGTGAACGGTGTTGCACAGGACTTCGAGGCACTTGTATTTAAAAGTTCTCTGTAAAGCCCGAGGCATTATCCCAGTTTACACTAGCGACACTACAACTGCATAAATTAAAAACAAAGTATGAAACAATCCCCTTTCAAATCCACGAATTACAGCCACTGCCACTGTAAAACTATCGAGTTCACTGTGTATTGTATTGTCACGTTGCTTTTGCACGTTGCAATAACAGATTCTGAGAATTAACCATACATAGCGAGATAGCGAGCTTGGAATGTGACAAACAACGGTGAGACGATGTCCAACAACCAATAAGAAGCGCTGGCCCATTTTGTTACTAAGGAACCCCCGCACCTTAAGGGGGCTGTATGGTATATCACGTGATGAGACATCCACGAATCGGGATGCTTTCACTTGTGCGGACTTTTTGCGTGCGAGGGAATTTTAAAAAACACAAAGTTCGATGTTATTGTTTTGGACTTGTAAACAAGGTCGTTTATTAGTTGTTTATGCTGGAATTTATTTCTTAATGAAGGAAATACGTAACTTTTGGGTTAAAAAGGTAATTGTAAGTAAATATAACAAAATATTTCTCAAAACAATAAAATCGAACTTTGTGTTTTTCAAAATTTTTGCCTTATATAAAAATCCCTCCTTAAGGCGTTTGAATAAAGCGTTGTTTTTCCCAATCAAACGTCTTAACTTTATTTTTATCAAAATTATTAGTGTGCAAGTCCAAAACAATAAAATCGAACTTTGTGTTTTTCAAAATTCCCTCGCACACAAAAAGTCCGCACATGTGAAAGCACCCTCGTAGTATAATATTTTAGTGTACAAGATACAGCTTTATATGTAAATTTATCAAATAAGCGATTATTTGAAAATAAATATAGATAAATAAGGAAAGTGAGACTGCTCAAGTTGTACACGAGAAAATTTTTTGAAGCAGCAAAATAATTAAAGAACTTTAGGTCGTTTGAAAGCGTCTGTTCCACCTACGTAGGGAACTTCCATTCGCTTTCAAACGATCTAATTTTCTTTAAGTATTTTATGACTTCAAAAAATTGTTTAGCCTACAACTTGACCAGTCTCGCCTTCTTTGTTTTTCAATATTGTAACGTATCAAAATAACGGTTACATAAAAATAATATAATACGTCAAATGAAAGAGTATCATAAGCATATTTCATCAAGCATGGAAGAAGGAATGGAAGGATGAAAATCAAAAGTGTATCTATAAATAAATAATATTAAAGCAACCCAATGAAGAAGAAAGAAGAGTCATAAGAATATATCATCGAGTAGAAAGAAGAAAGAGAGAATACAATGAAATAATATAATATGTTAGCATCTAGGCCCAACAGATCAAAATAGTGAGGGGATATGCCGAAAGTGACTATCGTCATAAGGATGAGACGAACCAATAGATCAAAATAGTGAGGGGATATGCCGAAAGTGACTATCATCATAAGGATGAGAAGAAACAATAGATCAAAATAGTGAGGGGATATGCCAAAAGTGACTATCGTCATAAGGATGAGACGAACCAATAGATCAAAATAGTGAGGGGATATACCAAGAATTGATATCATCATAAGGAAGAAACATATCTAATGCAATTGTCATAGTGAGAAAATAGACTAATTTGTCATAATAGTGAGATAAATATAAGATAATGATTATCATAATAGTGAGTGAAAATGTGGAAGAATATAACTATATTAAATGAACATGAGTTATCACAAATAGTGAGGAACCAAGAAATGTATCACACATGACAAACAATTAAAATGAAGAAGAAACAGTTGAATAACCAGAATAAGAAGAAGAAGAAGAAGAAATGTACCATGAAGAATGAAGATTATGTATGACCAGAACAAGACACCAACATTCCCAAAATATGGAAGGCACCACAATCAATATAATAACCAGAATAAGAGTAATGATTATAAGATTAGTAGTAATAAAAAACTACCTATCAAAGAAGGACATAGTGGAACCAGTATAATAAAAAACCAAGTGTTGAACCTCAATAAGTGATCACAAACAATAACAGTGAATACTTTATATAAGTGCAACAATAAATAATGTAATAACACTAACCCCAAATAAGCAACACAGACAATATTAGTGAAGTGTTTATAACTGAGGGAAGTGAATAAAGATTAATAAGTGAAAAAATCAACGGTTACAAGTGAAATACACAAACAATTAGTGTACCAATTGTAATCCAAGATTGTGAAACCACAAATATACTCAGTAAGACCACCAATTTAATGGTACTGAAAAGAGAAATAATTGCTTAAAGAGATCAATGATAAAAGCTTTATAATCCTTGATATGGAATGTGCCTGAATGTCATAGTAACACAGGACAAAATGTAGATAAATGTTAAAACCAATAAGTAGTAAACAAACTAATTTGTTGAAAAGAAACAAATCAATGTATACAAGCCAAGATACAACCCACCAAAATGTGTAACATAGTTAGATAAAAAACCAAGTATTATTGTATAAACATATAGTGTAAAATGTGTACAACATGTGCAAAACATAGTAATAAACAACTATAGTAACATGCCATAATGACATGACAGTATTTAAGATGAATACTGAATAAAGTAAGAAGCAGATTGTTGCCAACTAAATGACACATAACCTCACCTGAACTGGACCTACAACATAAAATCATACACAATAATTAGATAAAGTAATTATCAATAATTGTTTCAAACAGAGACCAAATAAGAACAAATATATAAGACAATGAATACCATATGGACTGAAGAACACAACTATATGAGTCAGATTATTTATAATAACAATAAACCAATTAGACAGAATCCCATGTGACCATAGAGTTAATCAGAAAACCTTAACAAAACTTGTAAAGAGAGAGTAAGAAAGTTTAACAGTAGTTAGAGGGATATTCAATACAACTATGAGAATACCTCACAATCATTGTACAAGTAATTTAATAACTGTAATTTAATAAACTAACTAACTGTAATCATAGGACTAGGTGTAAACAACCATCATACAGTAACTTAAAGAAATTTCAGCTAACAAAAAGTTAATAAGTCCACTAAACAGACCGTGTACAACATTTGTACACACTTTAATTATCAATAATGCATATAATATGTGGTAAAAATAACTAAATAAGAGTGACAGAATGGCGAAATAATAGCATACTGTATTTTAAACAATGCTATATGTGTAAATAAGATAACATTTGCTGAAATAAAGTATTAGCAAATGTATGTAAGTGTATCAAATAACATTCTAGTACCAAAGATATGTAGTAGCATAAGGAATAATGGTGATGTAAGCAAATATAAATACTTGGACATGGATGGCTTGTACGCCATTAGTACATTTTGCTTAAATCACAAATATGTTAATATTATGTATTAGATTGTAAGAGATATGGACTCCAGACGTTTAATCATAAGCATTAAGATATAATTACACCAAAATATAGTGGAAAAAACTTATTTTTATTAAGAGCCACTATATGAATTTTGAATAAAGTGAAGTGAGTTATTAATGGACGGAATTATTACTTGTTTGGACTTAAATTAAAGACACAAGTATCTGCAAAACAATGCGACTAGCCAAATGACAATCAGACTATTAATAAGAAACTTATGAATATTATAAGATTTCCTGTCATTTCCGATTGGAAAGGAACACGTCATAGCTGAGTCTCAAACCTAAAGCATAGACGCTAAAAATTAAAATTTTAATTTAACAAAGGCATTTGGGGTAGAGAGTACCGCATTCTAAACCAATAGGATGATCTGATTTTACCAGACGAGAGCAGAAGCTTTGATGAGAGGAACTAATTGTCTTCCAGACACCGATGCGAGCGGAGCCTGCGACAGTCCTCACGGAAAATATTTTAAAATGTGCGCGTATAAGAGTATATAGTCATAACTAACCTCAACTGAACACCAATTTTTATCGTGTGACAGTGCTACGAGTGATAAAGTGAATTATTAAAAACATGGCCAGTGTATAATAAAGGTCATGTTAAGTGAAAGATGCAGGGAGTATTATACGTTAACAATTTTTAAGATAAAATGATAATATAATATTCGTTGATTAACGCACATTATAGCAGACTACGTGAGCCAAGAAAACACACTATGCTTGGTTAGCTAGCAAACGATGAATTATTATCAGGTTCAATGAATAAAAGTTCTCGTCTGATTTAATGATGATATTTAATTAAAATATTTTAATATTCATGTTAGAAAAACAATAACAGAAGCGGAAATAATAATTTATACCGCAAACCATACTTGTAAAATATAGTCGCTTGCTTGACTACGATTTCAGTAGTACTTGATAAATAATAATTTAATATACGAGAACAATCATTACCTTTAATTATACATCTTATTACAATAGATAATGTTTTTGTGAAGATAGTATTAAGATTTTAATAATATTAATTATTCTATTTGTTAACTTACTCTCATCTATAGGTAAACTAACCTATAACCAACACGTATTTATTTGCCAACAGAGAGTCACTTCTGTCATGAATAATAATCTTATGAATAGACTCGATAATAAGAGTTTTTCGATTTTTTTATCAATCCCAGTTCATAATAATAATAATAATTAAACCAGTAACATTGTTTTATAATGTAACGTTAATAACACGTGTACACAGCTTTTAGCATCAGAATGCAGCACACCTGCTGTACGATAGTACGATAATGTGAATATCGTATTGAGATTAATGATTTTTAGTTTTTTGTCTTTTTAATCATAATATATGAATAAATATTGTTGTTTAATAACACATCTTTGTATCTTGCATCATGTACATTCAAAGGATTCATGAAATTTGGTAATGCTTATAACCAAAATAAACATAACCTGAATTACCATACTATTGTACATTGTACCAGTGTTACCAGCCCTGAGCTGAAGAAGTTTCAGAAATTAATTAACTTTGTTGTTTTTAAAAATTATTAGTAATTGTTTTAAAAAGGGATTTCATTGAATTTCACTAATGTTAATAAACACCTCAATTTGTTACCAGTGAACAGAGAGTCTTTATTTCTATTAAATAGGTACAAATAATTTACATTTTAGAAGCAATTGTTTCACAAGGTGGCAGCAATATTCAAGCGGCCAATATTTGAATATTCAATTCACGATTGAATATCATTGTCATTTTGTTTAATGTGTATATGTCGATATCCAGGCAAAGTATTTTGTGTGTTATTAATGTATTTCCAGTGAGATAGAACAACCCATTAAGAAGATCGAAGACGTTCACGGATGGTAAGTGGGGAGGTGAATACAGTAAGATATCAGTGATTATAATCCTTTTCAAACTTAAACATTAATTTAAATTTAAACATTACTAATTCTATCAATTACCAAACAACAATAATCATCAACGTTTACATTACAACGTGAGGAGTGAAGAAGAGTCTACTACTAAACCAAAATTTAAATAACTTAAAAATAAAATACAACACTAAACTAACCCATTCATTTAAATTATATATTACAATATGTATTTACAAATAATCGCTTTTTTAATAAATTAAAATATAAAGCTGTATTTTGTACACTAAAATCATTGTACTGTGATTCGTGGATGTCTCATCACGTGATACACCATGCAGCCCCCTTAAGCAAGCTTTGACGCAAATTGCGACCAGGAAATACGTTCTCACTTTGTATTCGGTATTTTTAGTAATAGTAAATTTCATACAACAGTAAAAAAAAATCCCCCCCCCAAAATTGTTCAAATGTCGCCAATGGCGACACAATACCCCCCTGTAGGCACCCCTGAATTCATGATCAAACCACTGTTAAGTAATGAAATGAGCAAGAATTGTTAATTCAATGTTTTCTTTTTATATAATAACTACAACTTAGTACACAATTAAAGAAATTTAGAATAATTCTATATTAGTCAAATGACTAAAAAAGCCTATAAGCAGAGTCTTTTGTAAAAGTGGTAAATCACTTAATATTGAGGCTAATGATATCATGTCTAGTATCAAATTGTTCAGAATAAAATAAGGAATTTAACTAAGTAGACAAAATTAAGTAAAATTATATTATAACTAGAGAGTAAATTAGACTGGGAGGTGAAGGGGCACTTTATTTTGGAACAAACAGTCACATGACTCAGAGTTCATCCCAATGAACCAATCCGAATTTGACAAAAACTGGTCAAATCCATTTGAATGATGAAGAAACGGTGAGAGTTGATTGTTAGACATAAAGACGAGCGGGTCAGCTCTGTACAGCAAAAAACTAAAATGTCAAAGTATCAGATCTAAGTGAAATAATAAAAAAAAATATATGTTGAGAAGAAACCAGACGAAAAATAAGAAAAAACAATACTCGTAGTAATCTGAAGATATAATAATTCCTTAAATCAAGAACGCAAAAGAACACGTAAAGTATGATTTGAAAGTGAACATTCCTACGCCAATTTTGGTGAGCAGAACTATCTAACCTAAGCACTGTTAACATAACACCACACTATAATAAACTCACAACACCGTTTCAATTACAATACAATGAAGAAAAAGTGATTAACAACTATTATAACTGTGGACACTCAATTTAAGAATCATTTATTTAAGGAAAAGTGACAAAAAACCATTAAGATAAAATTTGAGGTGTGACATGGCGGCCATTTTCTCAAACTGATCGAGTCGTTCCAATGAAGATGGGCTGACGCCATCTTTAAGCTTTGGTCACAAACGTTTAATTACTGTTGTATTTCTCCTAACAAAAAATCAAATATTTGTGTGTTCATAACTAAAAATTTATTTGTAAGTATTGTACTTTTTAGAAAAAATTCCTTTCTGACTTTTTAGTAACAGTTCAAAGAACCCAAATCATTCTTATATTAATTTTATTTAAATTACATTTGTTTGCAATCGACCTGAGATTGAGGAGTCGAGCCGGGAATCACAATATCGACCCAAGTGTTGATTAATTGCTCAGTTTGCATTAAATGAGATTAATTATCAATTAATTGGATTTTATTTATAAAAATAAGTAAGTTAGAAGAATTCCAGGTATAGAAGAAGGAACATTGCGAAGAATAACATCAGCTGGGCGAAACGAAGAAGTAGGTAATTCTTATATTACGAATCGATTGTCAAATCGAATCAGCTAACGCAAATCACTTATTCAAATTAAATTCTACTACATGATTGAGATTAAGAGGAGAGTAAGAAATAATTAAATGTGGATGGTTATAAATTTTTAACCCAATAAAGGCAAAATAATTAATTATTATAAAAATAAAATTTAAAATATAAATTAACCCAATAAAGACGAAGATAATTATAATACTTAGGTGATAAAAAGTGACGCAACCAACGTGTGGCTGATAAACCGTACACGAGGTGTTACAAAGTGCCGCAACCAACGTGTGGCTGTTAACCCATACGACTCGTACCATTACAGTATGTACGAGTGGTGTAAGTATCTCCTGAACGACTACCTCCGATCACTGCAGAAAATAGAGAATATGTGGAAGCTTGTAGAGGCTACCTCTCACCCGTGGTGCTCGTGCAGCGAATTTCTGTTCGCACGAGCATGCGTGAAACTCGAATTTTTTCATGCACGCTGTGGAGTGCGTGCATGCTTCGAAGGACCTGCACGCCGCAGGCAGGCGTGCACGATTTGGTAGGTAGGTTAGTTATGTTTATACGTTCAGAAAATACGATACTATTTAAATAAAATATTATTGTTTCTAGAAATTAATTTTTTTATAATAATATATATAACGATTCTATTTTTTTAAGTAAAAAATTATCCAAAAATTTTGTATAAATGTAAAGTGTTTTTAAAGTTTTTTTTTTTTCATTATTACAGCGGCATTATTCAAGATATGAAATTAGGAACATTATTAAAATTTTCGTTTTATTTATCGACTAATATAAAAAAGTGCTGAATTTAATTCAAGTACTAAATAATATTTTTATGAAAAAGGTTTATAAACTTATTTAAGTTTCATAAAAACATTATTTAATACTTAAGTAAAAATTCTTAGGGTTCACTGGTAGTAGTGGCCGGTGGCACGTCACTGGTTGACGTGCGTGTGGCCGCGCCGTCAAATGAGAGCGAGAGCGAGAGAAAACAGGTAGTTTACTGAATGTTACACTCAGCGTAATACACTGCTCAATGAACTATAAATTATAACTGAAGTAATAATTGTTATTATAAACTACTTATTTTGTTAGTATTTATATCCCCGTCCAAATCCGCCGAAATATGCAAATTTGTAATTTTAAACGAGACCTAAGTAAATTAAGGAAGTGCATATTACATTTTGCGGTTGGGGGGGGGCTTGAGCCCCCCCCTGTGTACGCCACTGTTTGTGCTCCACAGTGGTACAAGACAGACTTTCAAATCTTGCCATTACCGGGTATATCAATAGAGTCAGATATTTTGGATCAACTTGATATACACGATATTATTCAAGAATTTACATTTATGAAAGCTATAAAAATTCAATTCACTAAGTGATTTTTCTTTCTGTTTAAATATTTACTTACTTATTTCTTTACTAAGTAATGTTTGTAATATGTTCCTATTTTATATACTTGTAAGTTTATCTGTTTCTTATTTATAGTGTATGATATCTATGCAAAGTACAAATATCAAAGTGATATTTTATAAACATTTTATAATTTTTCTAGTATGTGAACCTATGTATGTCAATGACCCTGCATAATTCTTTTGTTCTGGTTCTATTTTAGCTTTTTGTATGTTAACCCTTTTCATAACTTTATCCACTATGTTGGTGTTATAATTATTATTCCTTACAATTCCCTTTATCGTTTTTAACTCCCTATCTTTTGATTCGGTCTCTTTTAAACACTTCTGAGCTCTGTAACAAAATGAAGTGATTGCCGCCATTTTATATCTATATGGGTGGTAAGACTCTCTTGGTATAATTATATTGCTGAAATATACATGAATGATTTTGAAAAGCAATTAATAACTTCCACTAAGTATAAAGACAATATAAAATTATGGTCTAGATACGTTGATGATGTATTAGTAATTTGGGAAGGAAGCATAGAAGAAGTGCACGAGTTTATAAATGAGGTAAATAATAAGGATAAAAACTTACAATTTAAAGAAGAGATAGGAGGTAAGAAAATAAATTACTTAGATTTGAACATAGAAATTAAGGATAATGAGAAACTACAGTTTGGGATATTTAGGAAAGAGTCGTATTCTGATATAATTATACCAAGAGAGTCTTACCACCCATATAGATATAAAATGGCGGCAATCAATTCATTTTGTTACAGAGCTCAGAAGTGTTTAAAAGAGACCGAATCAAAAGATAGGGAGTTAAAAACGATAAAGGGAATTGTAAGGAATAATAATTATAACACCAACATAGTGGATAAAGTTATGAAAAGGGTTAACATACAAAAAGCTAAAATAGAACCAGAACAAAAGAATTATGCAGGGTCATTGACATACATAGGTTCACATACTAGAAAAATTATAAAATGTTTTAATAAATATGGAGTAGATATAGCTATTAAAAAATGTGAAACGGTATTTGATAAGATAAGGAATAAGAATATAGAAAAAATTCTAGTATTACAGAAAAGCGGAATTTATAAATTAAAATGTAAAAACTGCAACAAAGTGTACCTAGGTGAGACAGGACGAAAATTCGTATGCAGGTTGTCTGACCACAAACGCGGAGAAGGTAATAGAACAACCAATTCGTTATATGCAAAGACAACCATAAGTTTGTTAATCCTTTGGAAGAATACGAAATTGTAAAAGTAGTAAATAACACAGTTGAAAGGAAGCTTAGAGAGGAGTTAGAAATATTGAAAGAAAGAGAAAAAGGGTTAGACAATTTAATTAATATTAAAATTAAATTTGATAATGAAGAAATATTTTATAACATGATTAAGAAGTAAATGATAGAGGACAGATAGATAAGATTAAGAATTATATTGCATAGTACTAATTGGATGTTTTAAAATAAGGGTGTGTGACTGACCCACGTGTGTGGAGAGGAAGAGGGTAAGTTTAAAAGGATGCACGCACACACACACACACACACACACACACACACACAACACTGAAACACAAGGAATTTGCTAGAAAAATATGTAACTGTACAGATGGTGGACAGGGTTTAGGGGGTGGGGAAGGGTCATTTATATTATAGCTTGTTGTGTGTGAGCAGGGTGGGGGAGAGGGGTGAAGGGTTTGTTTTAAAATAATTTCTGCCTATTCCGATCTGACGATGGGCTGTGAGGCTTGAAAGCGCTAATCGGGATAATTTTTATATAGTGGTGTGCAACTGTGATCATTCTGATAAAATATAGTAAGTTTAATTATGTACCAGAAAATGTTTAATATTTTTGTTTTTATAAAACTGTAAGCTTATCTGTTAATTTACATAAAACTATAAAAAGTGCAAATGCCAAATTATTTTCTTGCCAAATAACATAAATTACTTAATTTTCTTCCAACTTATTTTTGATGTTTTTGCTTTCGTACCTTTCTTGTATGTTTAATGTTTTCCATACATTTTTTGTAATTCCCGGTTTTTTGTTCAATAAACTTATAATTAATATATTTGCTATTTCATTTGTACTGACTGATACATTTTTATAAAGTGATTTTTTATTGTGGTGGGGAAGGATATGGGGGTGCCAACTAAAGTTCTGCACACAGGCGCCGGACACTTCTGGTGCGCCTCTGTCTTAGGGCTTATAAAAAAAATATGTTGGGTTATGTGATAAGTGGTAGTAGAGGTGTTGTGGAAGCAGTGGATTACCGGTTATAGCCTACTAGGTGTTTTATCATGGCCGGTAGCTAGTGTCTGCTGCACCAGGTGGCTCTGGCCATGGTTTGTATTTGGCATCTTGATCTCCCTACTGTTTGTTCCATATGACTGTTACTTTTGTTTAATTTCATACCGTTTACAATATGAACAAATATCTGTTTTTACATTATAGTCTTTATAAAATATCGGTATGGGGAACCATAAATGACTTCCATGTTCTAAGATTTATATTTAAAATCATTTGAAAATGAAATATTTCCATAGAAACTACTTCTTTCTGCAGCCTTAACCACAGTACTATGGTCACTAACGTATACCACCTCATGTTACTGCACTCAATTTTCACTGATGATGGCAGTCGATGGCACTGCAGAAATGTCTGGTTTTGCAGAAAACATTGGACCACAGCCAAACAGCCCGGGAAGGAATTTTAACAACAAACTACTTCTTTGTTGCCAACGTAGTACACATATAAAAAATTATCCTCTCCCCCTTCAACTACCCTTTTTATTTATAGATATTTCATCTACATTTCTACAGTGGATTATTATGACCTTCTTTTCAGGAGACTTTATTTATCAAATTTAAGTACTTTAATCTTGTTAAAACTTAAAATGTTGCAGGTAAACTACCCCTTCCCCTTAACTGATCTTTACCAAAATCAATAAGCCTTGAGTCCTCTACAACTCAGGCACATATGCAAAAATTATTTGATTCTGTTTGAATTTACAGCAGTTATCGTTTGCCATTGAAAAAATTCTACACACAGACACTTTTCGAAAAATGATTTTTCTTCATGTTTTGAGGGTAGTACGATCAGAATCAGCCCTTATCTTGAACACGATTTTTTTCGCCATCACCGTACTTCCATTTCCTGATGGAACATGGAAGTAAAAAATGAACAAACAAGTATAAACATAATATTATAAAACACAAAATAATTATACGTATTTAGTTAAGTAACGGACACGTCATGGACAACGAAATCCAAGAACAAAATAATAACAGAGATTCAGAATAATCATAATCATTTATTAGGTTCATTATTTTTGTCACTTTTGTATAATGTTTAGGCTCACCTTTCATAACGTTTTGCTCAGTATTACGTTACAACAAATGGTCTGCTGAATTCCCACAAATTAGAAAAAAGTAACACTGTCAGATATAATAGTCGGTAGGTGACTACTGAATATGTCTACAACTATTTAATCCAAATACTATATTCCATCACATGGAATAGTCAATGTAAGCATGAAGTCCAAGGTTTGTTCACTGTGTATGAGTTAATCGAATACATTTAATTAGAGTAAGGTTTATAAACTAAACCTGGTGTATAACTGTGTAAACCTGAAACACCTAATTTAATTGGTGTATGTTAAACAAAAATTATATGTTGCTGTTTTTATATACCATATTTGTGATAATTATAGAGTGAATACCAAAGGTAAAGACCAGGGCTGTTGAGAGGATTTTCCGGGCCCCTGGGCAAGTTAGCACTCTGGGCCCCTTTGAACAACAACTACCGGGGGGGGGGTCTGGGGGTTATGGAATACTCCCCATTATGACGGGGGGGTCAGGGGAAAAATTTAAAATTTAGACGCAAAACGATGAGTTTTAATGCATTCTGGGGGCAGTTTTGTCCTTATAGGAAAAGATGTGTAGTGGGGACAAATTTTGAAGTTCAACTAAGATAGGCTAAAAACAAATAATTGAGTTGTGTGTTAGCTGATAAGTTTCATTAAAAACCCTGCTTTTTACACTTTGTATATGCATAATATAAACCATAATATAAACATAATATAAATTGTTTGCATAGTTAAAATAGTGAGATTAAGAGTAAAAAAAATCAAAATATGTAAGTAACACTTTTTATTTACAAAAGTTGTATTGCAAGTAAAATATAAGAGTTATTAATATCAGTTTGTTAATATGACTTGTCTGTCGGTCTCTCTCCTATGAATTTAACATTGACCATCTTATCTATATCTATAAAAATGAATGTTTGTTTCTTTCTTTGTCCCGTATGCATTCCTATACCATTCATCCGATTGCGATGAAACTTCGGTGAGTTGTTGTGCGCACGCCCGCGAAGGTTTATGAATTTTTTTCGATGGGGTCCTTTGGGGGGTTCTTGGGGTCTTCCACATCTCCTCCTAAACCACTGGACCGATTTCAACCAAACTTGCCACAAATATTTTATGCAACGGGAGAACCAACATAGGGTAGGTGTTTTTTCGATGGGGTCCTTTGGGGTCTTCAACATCTCCTCCTAAACCACTGGACCGATTTCAACCAAACTTGGCACAAATATTTTACGCAACGGGAGAACCAACATAGGATAGGTGTTTTTTTCGACGGGGTCCATTGGGGGGTCCTTTGGGGTCTTCCACATCTCCTCCTAAACCACTGGACCGATTTCAACCAAACTTGGCACAAATATTTTACGCAACGGGAGAACCAACATAGGATATGTGTTTTTTCGATATGATCCTTCGGGGGGTCCTTTGGGGTCTTTCACATCTCCTCCTAAACCACTGGACCGATTTCAACCAAACTTGGCACAAATATTTTACGCAAAGGGAGAACCAACATAGGATAGGTGTTTTTTCAATGGGGTTCTTTTGGGGGTTCTTTGGGGTCTTCCACATCTCCTCCTAAACCACTGGACCGATTTCAACCAAACTTGACATAAATATTTTACGCAACGGGAGAACCAACATAGGATATGTGTTTTTTCGATATGATACTTCGGGGGGTCCTTTTGGGGGTCCTTTGGGGTCTTCCACATCTCCTCCTAAACCACTGGACCGATTTCAACCAAACTTGGCACAAAATATTTTACGCAAAGGGAGAACCAACATAGGATAGGTGTTTTTTCGATGGGGTTCTTTTGGGGGTTCTTTGGGGTCTTCCACATCTCCTCCTAAACCACTGGACCGATTTCAACCAAACTTGGCACAAATATTTTACACAACGGGAGAACCAACATAGGACAGGTGTTTTTTTTTCGATACGATCCTCTGGGGGGGCCTTTGGAGTCTTAAAAAACTAACTTATTAGATCTGGTTACTATGGCAACCCAATGGAATAGATTCTGTTCTAAATATATTATCGCATTAAATTGAAGACCACGCGAACGAAGTCTTTATATATTATATATATACAAACACTTTCTTTCTTTGAGTGGCATTGCAACGCATGCCGGGTACTCGCTAGTAAATATATAAAAATGAATGTTTCTTTGTTTGTTTGTCCCGTATGCGTTCCTATACCATTCATCCGATTGCGATGAAACTTCTGTGAGTTGTTGTGCGCACGCCCGCGAAGGTTTCTGAATTAGTGGTTTTTTTGATGGGGTCCTTTGGGGGGTTCTTTGGGGTGTTCCACATCTTCTCCTTAACCACTGGACCGATTTCAACCAAACTTGGCACAAATATTTTACGCAACAGGAGAACCAACATAGGATAGGTGTTTTTTTTGACGGGGTCCTTTGGGGTCTTCCACATCTCCTCCTAAACCACTGGACCGATTTCAACCAAACTTGGCACAAATATTTTACGCAACGGGAGAACCAACATAGGATATGTGTTTTTTCTATATGATCCTTCGGGGGGTCCTTTGGGGTCTTCCACATCTCCTCCTAAACCACTGGACCGATTTCAACCAAACTTGGCACAAATATTTTACGCAAAGGGACAAGTGTTTTTTCAATACGATCCTTTGGGGTCTTCCACATCTCCTCCTAAACCATTGGACCGATTTCAACCAAACTTGGCACAAATATTTTACGCAACGGGAGAACCAACATAGGACAGGTGTTTTTTCGATACGATCCTCTGGGGTCTTAAAAAACTATTAGATTTGGTTACTATGGCAACCCAATAGAATATATTCTGTTCTAAATATATTATCGCATTAAATTGAAGACCACGCGAACGAAGTCATGGGCAACAGCTATTTATTTTTAAGAAACCTACTTTAATTGAATTTATTAATTAAACTAACATTTTCATTACGTACAACGTGAAACTCCGTAGCGAAGCACAGGTATTCTGCTAGTATTGAATAAAATGAAAAGATCATAAAAATCTAAGTTACTAAATGAAACACAAGAATTAAAACTTCCGTACTCATAAGACATCAGGAATAATTTTAAGTTCATCACAACATCCTTCTTGCCTTTTTGGTTGCAAAGTCGTTTATTATGTCTTCATAGCTATTTTTTTTTGCAATGTCAGACTCTATTGCTAAAAGAGTTAATGAACTCATTCTTTGCTGCCCCATCGTAGATCTTAGGACGTTTTTTATGAGTTTCATTTTACTAA
Organism: Magicicada septendecula; assembly: GCA_034769895.1. Taxonomy (NCBI): domain Eukaryota; kingdom Metazoa; phylum Arthropoda; class Insecta; order Hemiptera; family Cicadidae; genus Magicicada; species Magicicada septendecula. Next base: position 93,855,727 of record CM068368.1, read on the forward strand.
AACTTCTTTCAGCTTCTGCTACAGTCACAGGTATTGTGCAAAATATTCTTATTGCAATACATACGTTTGGAAACAAGCCTTCAAGTTTGAGTTCTTTTAATTTGTTGAGAAGTTTCAGTGGTTTCAACGTACCTGAACCTAAGTTACACTCATGAATTGACTTTAGGTACTGGACTTCTTGGCTAAGTTCTAAACCTAGATCTCCGGGATAGAATGCTTGAAGTGCTGAACACTGACTGTCAATTTCACATTCATCCAGTTTCTGGTAATTCCATAGGCATTGAAACATGTTGTTCACTGTCTTAGCTACTTCAGATCTTTCTGTTAGCCCGCCTATCATCGAGTCCATTAGTTTATAAAACACATTTATCCTAAACGCACTCTCTTCTCGAGATTCTCCTTCAGTTTCAATCTGAGTATCTTCACTTTCGTCATAAGCGAGTTTCATTTTTTTGACTCTTTTCACAGGGAATGTAGTTTCACAAGCAGAATCTGAGTTCATGTTGTCCGCCACTACTAGTTTAGCTTCAACGAGTAGTTTGTCCCACTGATTCCTCAAAGATTTTAGTTCTTGTACTAGGTTCTCTATGTTTGCAACCTCAACATCAAGAGTTGCATCTCTTGATTGTAACAGTTTATTTCTAAGATCAACCGAAACTAAAACCTTCAGCCAAATAGTAGCCATCAGTACACATTTGAAGAGTTTAAGTACTTCATTATGCCATTCAAATCTGTTTTGCATTCTGCTGACAAGTTAAGAGTTTTACACTCATTCAGTGCTTTTTTGACCAGTGGTGAATGTTTTGCAAATTTTGCAAATGGCTTGACACTGTCAACACGAGCAGACCATCTAGTCTGCAATGTGCTGTGTAAAGAGCAGCCAATGTGTTTTTCTAATATCTCCCAACGCTGTGGACTTCGAACAAAAAAGTTGTACGTTTTTTGAACCATTCCAAAAAATGTTATGGCTTCCTCACAGCACTCCGCAGCATTGGCCCCACAAAGGTTTAAACTGTGTGCCCCACAGTTTGAAAACAACGCAAGTGGGTTGATTTCACTAATGATTGCCTGAGCCCCATTATACAACCCGGCCATATTTGCGCCGTTGTCATACCCCTGTCCTCGGCAATCATCTAAGGGTATATTATATTTTACTAGTTGCTCAACAATGAGATTGGTGATGCCTTTTCCAGTCTTTTTGTTACAATCAACAAAACACAAAAATCTTTCTGCAATTTTAAATTCCGTTTCAGATTCAAGAACATATCTTAGGACAAATGTTGTTTGTTCCCTGTGGACATGTCTGGAGTTGCGTCGGCAAGGAGACCAAAATACTTGAATCTTTTCCTCTCAAGTATAGCTTGGGCGACCCTGGCACTACATGCTTCTATAAAGTCATTTTGAGACTCAGGCGACAGATAATGGGCCTGAAGTCTTTTCCCTTCTTCTTGCGACTGTCTACCTTTGGTGACGTGTTCTCTCAATAGTGGATCGTATTTTGATAGGAGTTCCAAGATTCCTAAAAAGTTGCCATTGTTTGTGTCACCAATTTTACTAGACTCCCCTCTGAATGGGAGCCCCCTCTCAGCTAAGAGCAAAACTACAGAAAGGATTCTTTGAAGAAGTTCTTTCCAATGTTGAGTTTTTTTTATGAGTTCACTATCCAATCGAGATGCAATATCTGTGCTTTTCTTTAAGCTTCTCTCCATTTCACGCCACTTCATGTAACATCTGTGGTTTGTCGATCTTTCATGGTTTGGGAGTTTATCGTACAGCTTCTGCCAGGAATACTCTTTTTCCCAACCATCCCTAGTCTTCAAAACAGATTTTTTTGAGTCGGGGATATCAACACTACCGAACAGTCTACATGGAAAACAATGAAGGGATTGTATACTTTCACTCCACGAAAGCCAATCTCGAGGTACAGGTTCACCATTAGCCAGTTTAGAATCTAAAACAACACGTGGAAAAGCTCTTTTGCCGTCACATGGAAGTTCTTTAGGAAAAGATGGAGGGCCAATTTTAACAAGGGATTCGATATCTTTAGCACTAATACAGTTGATATTATGAAAATTTCCTAAATCAGAGGATATAATCGGCACTAACGCAACTGTGTCAGGTTTGTCAACGTCTCGCACGAGCGTGGGTAAGTCGTCATTCATTGTCTCGTGAGAAGAACCACTAATTTCACTGCTTAAGTTAGCTTTTTCCTTTGAGTTTTCTGTAACACTTTTGAGACCAGAAGTGTCCGCAAAAGCTTCATCGTCAGTTTTTTGTGATGAATCATCTTTAGAAGAGGGACCAGCAACATGAACGTCACTGTTAGTCTCTATGACCGCTGGACCAGCACTATCAGCAGTGCTTGTTTCATCACTGTTGGCGTTCCTGCCCGTTACTTGAAGCCCTAATTCAAATAAGGTTCGAGATTTTTTTCATGGGGATACCTAGCTTCTTTTTTCTTTCTTTGCGCTTTTGTGCACCTGACTTGTGTTTGTAGTCCATTTTAACGTACTCGCCTGAAATCCAAACAAATCGATTGAAGCTATAGAATTTTCGTTTAAGATAGTTAAGAGCCGGATCCCTCTACTGAGAAAATTGATTGTTTTGCTGAATAGTTATATTCGATGAAAAGAGGACATAAAATAAAAACTTTCAAGGCATCAAGCACAAGCAAACCAATAAACGTCATACAAATATTGCGATGCGAAGTTCTGTGGAGTATTTAAAAAAAATATCCTTCTGTCACATTAACCTCAACAACATTTTCCCATTGACCAGTCGCGGCTCTTAACCAACAGACAGCCCGATACAGACATCTTAAAAATAACCAAATGTTAAATTTCTAACTAACACACAAACAGACGAGATGCAAAAAGGTGGACTAAAACAGGACCTCGCTTCACTCGATCACAAAAATAAAAATTAAAAATACTTTTTTCACACCATGACGACCATAACAGATTTCTGAAAACCGTTTTACGCCTAATATGCAATATATTATTTATGTCAATATTTAATACCCTCATCCTGTGTTAATAGTTTACTAATTCAGAGTGTATGCGTATGATTGATTATTATTTTGTTGTTGTTACAGAAATAAAAAGTATTAAGTCATATTATATTACCAAATGGAAAATTAGATATTTTAAATAAATAAAGCACAATAAAATAATTACGGTTTTCAAATTAGTAAACCTAATTTTGACAAATAAAAGATGAGGCTATCAGGCTATCTACCACACCTGGTGAAATCTTCCCTGACGTAGGGGCACTGGGCCCGGCCATTCATAACACTCTAGTTAGTGTATTGTAAAACTATTTCCATTAATCGGAACCCTTATTAAAATAATTGTAATCTCAAAATCCTTTAAAATAAGCCAGCGCTAATTACTGTACCCTGTACCAGTTAAACCTATAAAAACAAGTGCAAAATTTATGCCCGGGCCCGGGCCTTGCATATATTACTAAGATTCAGATTAAGTAGATCTAATGTGATTTAAAAATGTACTTAATAACTATTAATAGTCTACTTCGAAAAACTTAAGTAATAACATTAACATAATATAAATTCTTACCTTGACATAAAAACTCAGCAGACAAACGTCAATCAATAGGCTGTGCAATAAATTTATTTACAATAAACAAATAAACAATAATCAAATAAAATCGTCCAAATCACTGGATCACAGTAATCACACTCACACAACTCAACTGTCAACAGTGTCAACTCGGCGACTTGTTATTGTGCGTAAAACCAACAAACAAAGAATGACCTTGGCTAGGAGTGGTGTGGTGCTGCCTTTCACCCATTCCCTCCCCCCTCCCTTCTTTTGCTCACGTCACAACTCGCAAGCCAACACTGCAGTTCTCTGACTCATCAAACAAATCACATCCTCCCCGTAGTTTTATTCTGCTGCGCTCTTCACGGAAAACCCGGAGCACTGTAAACACAAGTGAGCCTCTCGTGGTAAGAAGCAAGAAACGATGTCTGTGACGTTGCTAATGCTATCACCTATTTTTCCGGTGAATTCAACTGTTGGCACTGAACATAAACATGAAAAATGTGTTTACGCCGGGCGCTACGAAATATTTCGTGTTTATGTTCAGTGCGAACAGTTGAATTCACCGAAAAAATCAGTGATAGCGTTAGCAACGTCGCAGACATCGTTTCTTGCTTCTTACCGCGAGAGGCTCACTTGTATTTAAAGTGCTCCGGGTTTTCTGTGTTTAGTCTTGTCGTTAGCGTTACCACTAGTAACTGGTTATTGTGCCAACAACTGAAAAAATTCTTTCTTATTCAGCGAGTGGTAGAGACTTATGTCAATAAAACAATACAATACAAAGTTATTTTAGGGGGGAAAAAAAACGGGCCCTCTGGAGATTCTGGCCCCTGGGCAATTGTCCCCCTTGCCCCCCTGTCGACGGCCCTGGTAAAGACAACACAGGATTGTGATTCATAAAAATTGTTTATATTTTATTGAAAAAATAGGTTTCAACATTATAATACACAGTTTAAACTTAAAAACAAAAATCATAATGAATTTATCAGCATAAAAACTTTTACAAATGAACTCTTCTTCATCATCATCCTCAAGGTTTAAACAAAGAATGGTTTGTTCCGGTCTCAAATAGACAAATATTACAGCTGGTCACTCCAGTGCTTCTTCTGACGTCCCACACCTCTCTCTCCATCCCCTCAGCTTATATTCCCATAGTTGTTTGGGGATGCGGCAGTCATCCATTCGGTAAAATATGTTCCCACCAATTCAGCCGATACTGAGTGATCCTGTCGAGTATACTCATAATATTCAGTTCCTGGCGTATATCTGTGTTTCTTCTATGATCATGGAGAGTATATCCTGCCACGTGCCTGAGAAATCTCATTTCAGCCGCTTGGATATGACTGGCCTGGCCTTTCGTTAAAGTCAAATTCTCCTACCCATAAAGAAGTGTGGGAAGAGCCATCACCTTGTAGAATTTTAGGTGTGTTCCTTTACTTGCTGACTTAAGGGTTCACCTGATGGTCCCGCACATAAGGTTGAAGTTATGCAACTTATTCACCAAGTCGTTGTTTGCATTATAAGACACACTGTAGCCCAGATATTGAAAACTGCTAACTTGTTCTAGGACAGTACCATGGGACATATATAACAATTTTTGGCCATACGGGATCAGTTCTACAAAAAGCCATCATCTTGGTTTTAATTGTGGACATCTGCAATCCAGAGTCTTTGCAGATTCCATTTAACAAATGTATACCCATCTGCAATCTGTTTTCAGTGCCCCTGATTGGCCACAAACAACAAAGTGTCAATTGTAGAGTGACCAATCATAAAATGGTTTGGAAGACACATCTGCCAGTTTTGTATGATATCGTCAATTATAAATTAAAAAGAGAAGGTGATAATGGACACCCTTGTCGTACTCCACAATTGATCAGACCAACTCTAGGAGCTGTTTTCGGTCTTCCTGCTTCTATTAAGATTTTATTCTCTATATACAGACTCTGTATTGCTCTAATTAGATGTTGTGGGGTCCCTTTCCTTGTCATTACTGCCAATAGTTTGCTCCGATTCACTCTGTCAAAAGCCTTCTTGAAGTATGAACTCTTCTTTATTAATTTAGTATTTCTTTATTAGATGTGCATTCATCTTTGAATTTTAGCTGCTCTGTTAAGACCTTCCAACTCTGAAAAGAATGTCACTGTTAAGTCACTTCACTGTAACTCTGTTCTTTCTTCACAAGTTTTTATGTCTCTTAGCTTCCTCAAGCACTACTCTCCACTGCTTCCTATCTATAATACATTTTATTGTTTTGTCTCCAAGTCGCGCTCTAATACACAGGTACAATCTTACCTATTTATTTTCCGTTGTGCGACTTCGTATATTTATAGCACTACGCGTTTCGGCAACAAGTTGCCATCCTCAGGTAAAACATTCACTCAAAACGAGGTAGTTAAAAAGTAAATGATTTATTAAAATACTAAAACTTAAAGTTAAAAGTGCACTTTCAACATATATGAACACAAACGCGAACATGAGCAGGCCAGTGCTATACACCTATTATATACTGGTGTATAGCACTGGCCTTCTCATGTTCGCGTGTGTGTTCATATATGTTGAAAGTGCACTTTTAAATTTAAGTTTTAGTATTTTAATAAATCATTTTACTTTTTAACGACCTCGTTTTGAGTGAAGTTTTACCTGAGGATGGCAACTTGTTGCCGAAACGCGTAGTGCTATAAATATACGAAGTCGCACGACGGAAAATAAATAGGTAAGATTGTACCTTTGTATGCTTCCTATCCTTCATCCTCTTCCTACATCCTGTCACTCCCATAACTCTTTACCCCAGCTGTCTCCCACTACAGGTGGTCCTCCATATCACCTTCAGTGATTCTCTGGGTCTGAGACCTTGTGAATTCCATTTCACTATCTTTTCACTACTGACTTTCCTTCTTGCCTACTTATATGGCCAAATAATCTTATCCTTTGTGGATTAACAATCCTTACAATGTTTTCTCTCTCTATTTTTCACCTCTTCTTGATTTATTATTCATCTATATAATCCTTCTGTATCAGCTTCACTTTGTACATACATTGTTGATCTCTTTTAAATCATAGCTAAAACTAAACTTAACCATCTTGATCTTATGGAAAAAATGTTTAACACATGAATGTCATGGGAATCTTTGTTGGATTTCGTTGTCCATGACGTGTCCGTTGATTAACTAAATATAATTAAATCACTACCGACTCGGAACACAAAGTTTTTTATGGGTAAAAACATAAAAGTTTTACCTTATAGACTGAACCAGTTTTCGCTTATTATAAGCTTTCTCAGAGGCTGCCACTGGGAGCGCTATCTGTCTTGTTCTTGGTGACGGTGTCGACTTTTGAAGGATCAATGTTGTGTGTGGGGGGTATGATATATTCGAATAATGCGTGTGATTTGAATTGTGTATGTTCATATGTTCATGTAGGATGTCGTTTTTATGTGTTTGTATATTTCCAATTGTTCAAGAGTGTCTAGTTTTTGGCCTTTTGTGTGTACATGTAGAATACCCATGTTATTGTCGATGTTTTTGTGTGTATCGTTTGCAAAGGTGGATTCTATGATAGAATATATAGAATATGATAGAACATACAAAAACATCAAAATTAACATGGATATTCTAAATGTACACACAAAAGGCCGAAAACTAGACACTCTTGAAGAATTGGAAATATACAAACACACAAAAACAACATCCTAAACAAACAGACACAATTCAAATCACACGCACTATTCAAACATATCACACCCCACACACACAACATCGATCCTTCAAAACTAGATACCGTCACCAAGAACAAGACGGACAGTGCTCCCAGTGGCAGCCTCTGACGAAGCTTATAATAAGTGAAAACTGGTTCAGGCTATAAGGTAAAACTTTTACGTTTTACCTATAAAAAACTTTGTGTTCCGAGTCGGTAGTGATTTAATTATATTTAGTGAATCTGTTTTCCATGGCTACGGAATCAACAGTCTCGCATTTCTGTGACCTCAACCTGCCACTCTGGTATGCCTCAGATATGCCTCTGGTGTTTCTTAAAAGTTAATCATAACCCTGCAACAATCACAACACAACAATAGCAATCTTGATACCTGTCACTATATATAGTTAATTCTTTGCTCCTATACTGGAGGATAGCTCTGGGCTCTACAGAATCAGATGGGAAACATGGCAAAAGCATGCTGTGAGACACACTCTGACTTCCTGGAGAATAGTGTAGCACATTACTAAGATGAAGCACACAATCCAGACTAAGGGGAGGCGAAATGTTCATCAGACCAAGAGCTAAATGTATTAAACAGTTTGGTTTTAAGACATATTGAACAGATGACTGGATTGGGTCATTGTACACTAATGACCTGAAAGTGGTTTAAAAACTGAAATGTGTCAACAGGATTAAACTTGTATAGCAGAATATCAACTACCATGTTTTGGCTAATGTTATTAACGTTTTTGGTTACTACAGTTATGCTTGATAAATTTTTATGACCAACTGTTTATGAATATAAGACCTTTTTGCTGCTTTTTATAAAATTATTAAATACTTTATTATTTTAATTTTTATTTGTGTGTCCTAAATTTAATCATTTGAAGTGACCTCAGGTTTTTCTTTTAAAACCAAATGAGCACAAGCAACAGAAGCTAGGTTGACAAAGGTGGACTGTTCGGTAATGGTATTTGAGATTGGCTGCTAGTTATGCATTATTTGACTATATTTTAAATCAGATTTTGGACCATAATAATGTATAATAATATTACGTTTTCCTCAATATAATATATTAAATACAATCTATATAAAATTTCATAGCTTTTTTCATTTTTGTATGTAGGTTTTTTTTTGACAAACAACATTTTGATCTTTGTTGAAAATAATTTCTTTTATATAAAGATTGTGATTCTAGTAGAGGCAGGACGATGTAAATTGAACACTAGCGTCTCGATACGCAGTAGACAAACACCTCGTTGCAAGGCTAACAAAAGTTTCAGTCACTTTGCACATGTGCAGAACAGTTTTGTGCAGTGTTTCATAGCGTGAACATCGGCTGCAACAAGACTGGCAAGAACAACGGAAGCATGTGTGTGACAGAAAGGGAAATACTATGGAAGTGAGACAGTGAACGTTATCGCGTTGTCTCCCCTCTCTTCTCTCTAGATAACTTAGCTATACTTGAAAGTGGGGGTAATTCATTCATTGGATCGGTGCAGATGACTGATCAGGAAAGGCTGGCGGGCCTGTAAGCAGTGTGTATTTCTAGTTACAATTTTATACTGATCTTACCTCCTTTATCAGTCTAACTATGAAATCACACTGATGAAGCTGATATCAAAAATGTTTTGCAGTATTAAATAAAGTAAGTTTTGAAAAAAGTGGTTTATTAAATTAATATAATTTACATTATTAATAGTAAAAAAAAGTGTAGAAAATGTGTGTGTGTGTGTGTGTGTGTGTGTGTGTGTGTGTGTGTGTGGGTGGGTGTGGGTGTGTGTGTGTGTGTGTGTGAAATAAGCATAAACCGACAAACTGGTCACAACCTTTTTCTGTCATATTGTTCAGTCATACCCTATTTCCTCAGAAAATTTTCATTATTTCTCACAAGAAACAAGAAAAATTGTTTTGCAATAACAAAATTTAAACTCTGGTTACCATATATTTAAAGTTTTATGAATGACTATGCATTTTTGAAAATGTAGTTTACAAAAAACAAAAATTAAGATATTGACAGGAACAAATGCCACAGTGAGAGTAATAGTGATTGGGAATAATGTCAGTGTGAGGAACAGTAAATGAATCTGAAATTATATTCTCAAACATTCTTCCTTTTCTTTGACACCATTTTGTAAAACATAAAATAAATTAATTTCAAATTGTGTTCTGAAATGTTATGAGTGACCAACATATGATTCATTTAATTTTTTCCATATATATGTTATAGGTGCAAATGGATAATTTCTATTAGGTACCAGTTACCAGTCTGTTATTACTAGTTTCTGGTATCAGTTATAATAGCGTTGTTTTTGGGGGGGGGGGGTTATTTTATAATTTAGGACTATACATGACATGCCAGCTACTATGTAACTACTGCAGTTTTAATTTGATTCATGGTTTAAATGCCATCAGGAGCCTAAGTGGTATAGCTAGACACCATTTCACACAATGCTGGAAATTGCACCTCTTACCTACCTCGGGTTTTATATACCTGACGGGGCCATCGCATCAGACTACCAGCCTACTATGTTAACAACCTTCAAAAGGGTCACCTATTGTTTACTTTCATTGCACCTATGCAAGTCGTCTATTCACACATATTTAAGGAAATCCCCAATCAACGTGGTCCCGTCTAGTTTCTTAAAGGCCATTTGATTTAATTGGTGTACAGTGTTCTATCAACATCATGTTTTCTTGAAGCATAGAGCATTAAAACTACATTGTGTAATCCAGTGCCAGTGCGTTTTGTTACATCTAATTTTAAGTAGTAAATTGAACAACGAGATGGATTTGAACAGTATAGATTCATTGAAAAATTATATACTAAAGAGAAGACTGGAAGCTTATGAATAACAACTAACTGTGTAAAGTGTGGATGGATACAGTGTGTAATTAATGTATTGTAACAATACAACTGCAAATAGAAATTTATTTGTGTTTGCGGAGCCCCACGATCTTGGACGCCATTTCTTTTGCAACGATACATATACATAAGTACAACTTATATTGGGTTTCAGGTGTATCTGTAATAAGAACTCTATGTAACTTGTAACGGTATTTCAAATTTATTTGATATTAATAAAATTGTGCACATGGCACTTACTTAGACTTAAAACATTCGTTATTATTTTGGTACTATGCCGTAAGGCTTATGCTATATATATCCTTACTGACTAAATATTCTATTCTACTAATTATTGTATTAAAAAAAACCTCATTTCCAGACTACTCAGTCAATTAGTGTGTTTAAAAATATCAATGTTTAAATATCTTTTTATATATTGTAATGTAACTAAAAAATATTAATAGTTACTGAATTTATCTTTCTTTTCTCATTACTGATTTATATAAAACGCTAATTTTTACTTAAATGCTTTGCATTCTTTTCATTTCAATACTAATTTGAGCTCGTGTTTACGTTAATCTTACTTCAATAACATCTATGATTTTAATTCTATATTTACAATAAACATTGGCTCTTACTTTTAAATAGAACAAGAATGTCTTTAATTGTCTTTGAGTTAATTGTTCGATTAAGAGATAAATAAGTTGTTTATCACATTATTGTCGTCAATCATACTCAATCATTGGATCCATCTGTAATCGTCCTCGTCTCGAACTCCAGCATCACTTCCTCTTGTCCAGCGTCATCTCCTCTTGTCCAGCGTCGCTCCTCTAGAGTCCAGCGTCGTCTCTCTCTTGTCCAGCATCGTCTTGCTCTTCTCCTCTTGTCCAGCGTCGCTCCTCTCTTGTCCAGAGTCGACTCTCTCTCTCTCTCTCTCTCTCTCTCTCTCTCTCTCTCTCTCTCTCTCTCTCTCTCTCTCTCTCTCTCTCTCTCTCTCTCTCTCTCTCTCTCTCTCTCTCCAGCGTCGTATCGGTCTCTGGAACTTCTCCTCGTGCTGTTTCGGACGTCAGTTGATCTTCTTATGTGGATCTTCTTATGTAATTTTGTTACTACTTAAAAATTGTTTGTTTTACAATCCAGTTACATAACTGTATGTAACTGGAAGGATGAAACTATTTACAAAAAAATTAAATATTCTGTGCGGACGGGCAGAAGCTCCCACTGCACTGTGGGTGATTGAAGAAAGAGAACAACTGTAGCGTGTGTGTCCTATTTATACCCATGTCTTGGTCAACACCTGCAGTTGTACGAAATCGACATGTCAGAAACTGTCTCTGGGTTCAGTTCCCCCACTCTTTGTCAATTTCGCTATTTCTTATATTTCTGCAAATTGCAGAGTCCTGCAAGTATACTCTTATACTCATCTTATAACTATTTTTCCTACACATGTTCACTGTAATTTTGGACATTGCAACTTAACCCTTTCGATTTGTACACAGTTATTTCACTACTACACTCGTACGGTGTCTTTTTCACGTGGTTTTTGTACACAGTATTTATTAAATTTTATTACATTTTATTGTGTTTTTGGATTTTACTCCTTAATTATAGTTTATGAATAATTATGGAAAAACAGTAATTATGCAATTGGGGCATCTTGGGGTGGTAAACTCGCCTGCATAGACCTGCGTTCACACACTAGCAAAATACTGGTGTACACACTTTCAGTTACATTTGTGTGTGTGTGCACGTTGATTCAAGTCGAAACACCTGTTCATATTTTTGTCTGAGCCAAGCTTGCAATCCCTGACATGCTTATTTCTAATACATTATTAATTATTTACAGTTTATTAGGTATATTTAAATTTTTATATTCAATGTTCAGTGCATCACTTATTTGTACTGTCGCAGTATGTTAATTACGGGCAAAATGGAAATTTGATTTACAGATGTGGAGTGAAAAAACATGTACGGGATGATACAATATTTGAACTTTTACATGTTCTTCCCGTCGCCTTGTTGTCCATTTCAACTGCAGGGATTTTGAAGTATCCTTTTTCTATCATTGTGAGAGAGACTGGTTTGTCACAACCAACGGCAAGAGAATTAATACATTTTTTTAGAGAAATTCTTGTTGTGTAGCTGACTGAAAATTCTTGTAAACTTGTTGAAGTTGGTGAAAGTACATTTGGTAGACAGAAATACAATCACGGGCGACTAAGTAAGATTTGTTGGGTCTCAGTGAATCCCAAAAATAATCTGTATCTTTCCATATTATTGTTATGTTCTATTCTTTTAACTTACCAATTTTCACCACGTTACTTCTACTTACCTCAAACAATACCTTTACGTACGCATCACACTTACGCGCCACCCTGACTTACCAAACACAGAAGATTCCAAATTATCTATAGGTCGCCACCAATATCTTTAAAGGTTAGATATGGAGCCTTAAAAACACTGTCACTTATTTACCAGGTTCGTTAGGCGAAATTTTTTTATACGGGATAGGTGATGTTAACTTGGCGTAATAATTGACTTAACACATGGTTACGCTACTAATTCATTTTATTGATATTCATTTTTTAAACTTTAATTTTCTGTTTGTAATTCTTTCAACATTCATCAAAATTTTGATAATATTAGACGTTAAACATTCTAGCAAATAAAATTGATTACTTCAACTATAGGTATACATTTTATATTGGTTGACAACTATCACCTTGCTTAAATGTTCTTTCTTTCAAAGTTTTTTTGGTAGTCATTTTTACGGCTTCTTTTACTTTAAATTTAAATATACAAAGTATTGTTTATTGTCTCCTGGTTATAAAAAAAAAAAAATACATATTAAAAGAACAACTTAAACGCTACTAAATTTTTTAAAAGCAACCCAGCTTGCGCATACTCTCATTCATTCATTATATCTAATTTTTCCCCTTTTACTTTAAATTTAGCGCTATATGAAATTTAGCATAATAAAAAAATTTAAAAAGAAAGTTGCACTGGTACTTCTCTGTTCATGCTGTCGACCACGTGTTGCACTCTGTAGATTTACTTACTCACATGTCCGAAATTACGTTCCCACTGTCTATTTTCACTTCCCAGTGGATCTATACATTTTATATTCTTTTATACATTTTTTAAACACAGTTTATTGGGCGGCCGACCCTAACTGGCTCGAACGATGTTTGTATTGACCATGCGTGGAGTTCTATGTCGACTGCCCGGCAACTGCGAACCAGGCTCCCCACTTTTGCTGGTGGCTCAACAGGAAACACACTGCCTTCAGGTTATGAATTTTTCGTCAACGTACAATATGTCTGGATTGTCCATGGGCCACGTGAGCTAGTGTTGTTAAACGGAGACGATATCAGAGGCTTTTGTGGGAGGAGCCTTGATTTGATTTCTGCCGTCTACAGAGCACGTGGCAAGGAAATCTTTATGCCTCGCCATTTTCTCAGCGTCGGTTCAGATTTTTTGAGCGTAGAAACCGCGCTCTGTCGAGTGTATGCGCGTAGCTGTACGTGACAAATGTTCAGTCTCCCAACAAGTATCGCATTCTTCAACTACACTTCGCTCAAAAAGTTATGTCACGGTTCATTGTTTTAATACAACCTTTTTTACATGGAACTTACAATGATGATACAGAATAAATTTATTATTATATACACACCACCAAAATCAGTAAAATTCCATTCTCAAATCAACGAATAAGGCCTTTTCGAAATATTAAAATTTCATCCTCAGTTCGTATACTGTAATGTTCCTGTTATGATGTTATCCTGTATGATGTTATTTGAAAAGGCCTTATTCGTTGATTTGAGAATGGAATTTTACTGATTTTGGTGGTGTGTATATAATAATATTATAACAAGTCAGTGGCATAATGTTTGGCAAAATAAGAATAAATTTAATAAAAAATAAAAACCCCCTTTTTGACACATTACATTATCTTAAGCGGCTAGAGACAGATTCTATGAAAGCTGTTAAGAAAAATATATGGTAAGTACTTAGACATTAATCTTATTTTGTTAGGAGAAAACAGTAACAGAATAGTTAATACGCTCATTTTACTTTAAAATATACCTCAAACAATTGAACAGGGCCATTCTGTTTTACCTTTTACACCTGCAGTCATTGTATTGTGGAACAATAAGCAACCCTTTTAAGGTCATAAATGGGATCGTTTATGACTAAAGCAGGCAGCCTGACTAGATGGCCCTGTCAGGTTTCCATAACCCCCTACCTCTTCCCACAGTAGTTTGAAACTGAATAGTCAAATATTACAAAAAATTGCTATTAACAAGCCACAATAAATTGCAAAGGCTATCTCTGTGAACTCTTTTACAAGACACATGCTTCATATCGTAAGTATTACTATCATAAGAAAATGAATACTGGCTCAAAATTCTTCTTAACGTACAAAACAGTGGATCACTCACAGAATTGTATAATTACTTATTTGTACATGACATAGGTTTCAGATGTCTGATCCATCCTCAGACGCAATTATGATATGGGCTGCATTACGTCTGAAGGCCCTGGGGAGATGAGAATTGTTACAGGGTCCATCAATAGTGCTCAGTATTGTGAAACGTTAGAAGACGTGATGCTGCCATCTGTCAAAAACCTACTTGGAGAAAATTTCATTTTTCAACAAGATAACGCTCCGGCACACAAATCAAAAATAACCAAAAAGTGGTTTCAGGACCATGATGTAGAAATATTGCCCTGGCCTGCACGAAGTGCAGATTTAAACCCTATAGAGAATGTTTGGAATACAATGGCTACAAGATTGATGAAGCTGAAACCAAAGAACCTTGCTGAATTAAAGGTCCATGTTGCCCGGCTCTGGATGAGTATTTCCAAGGAAGAGTGCCTCAAACTCATCGACTCCATGCCAGATCGTGTAGACAAGTGCAGGAAGGCCAGAGGTGGGCCTATCAACTATTAATATGTTATTTGTAAATACACAAAGTTTGTAATTTGATTAAATAAATATTTTCTGAATTTACATACTTTTATTTAATTTTTTCACTAGTGTCCCTAAACTTATTGTAAGGACTGTACACTGGTAAATATGGACATCACATATTATACACAATGTCTCAATAAGAAGTAGAAAAATTTATTGGTGAACGGATAAATATATTGGTGAATATAATAAAGAAAAAACTTTATGTAAACATAGGTCTGCAAACTCTTTTAAAGTAGGTTTTTTTTTTAAGTTACGGGTATGGTAGCAAAAACGTTTGTCCTGTTTTCTACACAAACAGAACAATGAGGCTACACTAAAATTCTTGAGACACATATTTTATAACAAAATAAAAATGGTGTTTATATATGTTTTCTGGCCTGAAAAATTTGAAAAAGTGGGTTGTTAAAACAACTCCAGTGATTTAGAGATAATTTCTTAAAGCCCAAAAAATGTTATTGGTAATTATGTTACCAATCATTTAGTTAAAATTGTCAATAAATTAACAGTATTTGTACCAACATTTGTAGAGCATTCAAATCTGAGAAAAGTAATGTGTGCAAAGTCAACTGAAAAACAAGTAAAATAATTTTATGAAATCTGACTGTTATTTATAACAAATCAGACTAAAATGTTACAAATTGGCCTTAAGAGTCACAAGACCTATGCTGCTGGATTAACACCTATTGGGTCATATGAAAATATTAGTATGCCAACAAAGTGTAACCACTAGAGATAAGAATTTACAGTGTACAGAAATTATACAAAACAGCCTATTATAATACTGAGAGCAGACCCACCCTTGGGCCCCCAGACATCTTTCTGTGAGGGTGTCCTCAAGAACTTTGTTTTCACGTTTTTCATGTAGTAAGTATGTAGGACTGTAAGTGTGTGTTTTTTTGCAACACACACACACATACATACATGTATATAAACCAATATGACATGAAATAAATAAAAATTTCCAACTTATTGTCATTTTGATTTATGTATTTGGTCCTCCAAAGAATACTTATGAAGAATGATATATGGAAAACAGTGGATTTTCTAAATTTTGTAAATCAAATCTAAAGTTATAAAATCTAAAGTATAAATCTAAATCAAATCGAAAGTTGTAAAGCAAATTTTAGAAACAAGTTTATGTTCTATTGATACCATAGCTAAATGATTACATTTCTCTTGATGTTAGATAATTCATGATAAGTGGTAATTTACTGAATCCTGTCATTATCAGTTATTTATTGGTCCTCCATAGAACACCATAGAAGAATGGTAGATAGAAAATGGAACCTCTTATGTTTATTGCTGCTAAAGTTATCAATCCCCTCAATAAAACAGTTTAATTACAAGTTCATGTCAATTTATATCATAGCTAAATGATTAAACTTCTGTTGGCCCAAAGTTGACCTCGGATCGTTCTTGATCTATGATAATTTGCTAAACCATCTCTCACCAGAAGCAACAGTCACCAGACGAGTGTTAAAAATTTTAAGGGTAACATACAGTTTAGGAAGCAATGTTTATAATTTGAGCTTATAGATTTCATTGAGAAGATGTAGCAAAGCTCATTTATTTTCATGTGTTTTGCTACAGCTGCAAAAGTAGCATGACACACTGACTTGAACATCTGTATTTCTTTCACCAGATTGTCACTTCGATCATCAGGATAATTTCTAATCAATTTTTGTATTGTACTGGTGTCACTGAAAGTTGTATTCATTTTTTAAAATAGCTTCAAACGTTGTACAAATGTTTCTTGATTTCTTCATATTGTAGATCCATCTGAGATACAATTTTGTCTATCATTACATCAAAAATGGATTTTCAAAATCTTCCTTTTTCCATACTTTCTGAAGGTTTTTCCATCCCAGATACTCTACTGTCATCAGTAGATTCATACAATGATATGTTTAACTGTATCAATTCTTGCACTCCATCTTGTTTTGGAAAGTGCATGAAGAAACTTCCCATCAGTGTACTTTAACAATTGCCATCTCTGTGTGGTTGCAGAGATGAAGGAAAAAAATAGAAGAATGTGCCTACTACTGCACTGCTTTTTGTAGCGTATATCGAGTTTAGACCATGGGCAGCACAATAAGAAAAGGTTGCCATTCAATTTTTCTCTTTAATTTTGCTTGGGAATTCTTTAATTGACTAGCTATGTTTGACCTATTGTCAAAGTGATGACTACAACAATGAAGTAACTCAATACCATGCTTTTCAGTACATCTATATTAGCATGAACATCCCATGTATTTTTATAGAAATTAAAATACTCCAGAAACCTATCATAGATTTACCATTAATTTTATTTTCAATTTAACAAGACATATCTCAAAATAAGAATATTTTGTTCTCTCTTTGACATGTCTGGAGTAGCATGACAAATGAATGAGAAGTAGAGAGCTTCCCGCCTTTCTTTTAAGATTTTTTTAATATGTTTTTTCCACACAACATGGAACTCTCCAAGATAAATAATGGACTGTTTTCTCTTTTTTGGTTTGACTGTTTTTTTTTACATATACTGTATACTCTTTTAAAAATGGGCCATATATAGCCCATAATAATTGAACTAGGGCCAAGCATTTCTCATTATCTGGCTCTCTGACAAGGAGCTACTTCCCACAAAATATAAATTTCTTGAGGATAGAAAGATAATGAAATCTAACAGTTTCTTCAAGAGCTCCCATAAGAAGTTCCTTTCTTTCAAAAACAGAATTGGAATGTAGAATCCACCCCGCTACCTGATAAGCTTTGTTTGTAACTCCATGCTAAATAATTATTATTCTTACGAGATAAACCATTTTCATGCACAGGAAGGATGAAATTTTTCCATGTTGTTTTTGTGAAATCAAATCATAATTTCATCAGTACTCCGCAGCCCACCGTGTGCCTCAGCTTTCCTCATGATTTTCCTTCAGACTTCCCTGTCCTTAGCCAATGATTTTTCACTCCAAGCACTTTCACATCCTCTAGGATTCCATCAATCCATCGTATTCTGGGTCTTCCACGTCCTCTCTTTCCTTCTGGTGTGCATTTCATAATCCTCTGAAAAACATCCTCCTCATTCATTCTCTGTACATGTCCTGCATCTCAGCCTAGCTATCCTAATTGATGTCACAATATCAGGCGAACTATATAACTCATGGAGCTCTCTGTTGTACCTTATTTTCCACTCTCCGCCTTCCCTAATACATTCATAAATTTTCCTAAGTATTTTTCTTTCAAAAGATGCAAGTCGAAACAGGTCGCCCTGTGTCAGTACCCATGTTTCACTTCTGTAAATCAGGACCGGTTTTACTAATGTTCTATATAGTCTAGCTTTGGTTTCACAGTGTGAAATTAAATCAGATCCTTCAGTTATTGTGGGTAGCTGGGAGATAACAGACTTTTTTGATTCTTTTTGAAATAGTACGCATGGTCAATTTCTACTTAATATCCTCCTTACTTCAAATTTACTGTTTCAGCATTTAGAATATGCATGGTGCTTAGAAAATTTTGTGTTATGCATATCTATATACTGTTCAGTTGTTATCTAGTCAATTTTTTTGGGCACCTTCCCTTTCTCTGTCACTGTTACTTAAGGAATATGGGCACTATCCTGGATTGTTTGGATTCCAGTTATTAGCTACACGTTTTTCATTAGTACATGTTTCTACTTCTGCTGATCTGGATGTTGATAGTTGACTTTCAGAAGATATTGAACTTTCTTTAGAGTACAAGTAGCTGCCAAATATATATTTTTTTTAATTCATCAAGTTCTTTATTGAATTTTTCCTCAATGTTTTTGCACACTTGTCTTATGTAGGCTACATAACCCATCATTATCTTTAATGATATTAACTGTCTCCAAATGATATTAACTGTCTTTAAACAATATTAACATTATACAACACTGTTGGTCTATTTTTCCCATTACTTTCAGCTTAGTTAATTGAATTCAAACTGCTGACAAGCACAAATCAAAATCGTGTGTAAAAAGTAAACGTAATCCATAAACAAATCAAGATGTTCAGTAATGCTGACTACATCGATTGTATACATTGATATAAATTATACATTTCGATGTTTAAAACCTTTTAGAATCTTGCTGTGTATTCCATTTTAAATGTTTTAAACTTTCTATATAAACATTATAACACATTATAATTAGTGTCACTGGTCAAATCAGAAGTACATGTTATCATGACAAGTAGTGTGGTGGGAATTTTGAACTTTGAAATACAATGAAAGTTATAGAACCCTCAAATATTTGTTGGGGTGGGCCTGCTGAGAACCACTTAAGGAAATTTTAGATCATGTGGAGCATTGTATAAACTGTAACATAAGTCACTTTAAAATTACATTCTATACTGTAAGTTTGTTTATTCTAAGTAATATATTGTAAGTCTACAATTTTATTACAATATAAAAAAATGATGTTTATTTTATAACTGCAACATGTTTGTGTTACTTTGATCTATTTTGTTCTTAACAAAAGTAGAATTTCTTACACTTTTATTTGTTTTCAGTTGACTTTACTCATACAAATCTTCTTAGAATTTGTATAGTTACGTTATTTTTGAATTTATAAATACGATATATTATATCTCACAAATGTGGTTATGTATACAAAACTAGGACGCCATCTTTTACTACCTAAGTCATGGGCCAGAAGTTCGTTATGCGAAGTCATAGGAAACGGAAATTGCTTGAAATAACAAAACAGCTGTTCTAATTGTTACCAATGAAATACCCCTTTTTATTCTTTACTTTGTTACATAACATTTTTTAAAACCAACTGTAACCCTTCCAAAAACATAATGTGTAATAATAACTTTGATTAAGTTTAATGATTATATGTTTAAATGATTATACAATAATAACATGTATATATTTATATTTATATAGTGGTGCTCAACCCAGCACTTAGAATAATTATGCACGCACACAACCACTCACCCTTTCATTATCATGGTACAAACTTATTTAAATTTTGGAGCTCCTTAAATTTAGATTGAAATTTTGAATAATTTGTTAAATGATTGATTTCTACAATAACATATATTGGGAAATAAAGGATTCAAAATATATAAGGAACGCTCTCACCAATTTCCGTGTTGGCTTCCTCGCACTGCCAGTCTCGTTCGTATATCGGCACAATCGGTGTATTTTACTGCGCTTGACGGGACACCTTTGGTCAACCCACGTAACCCACCGTCGTGGGACCGATTCTATACGTCGATCTTGTTTACGAACGACTTAATCGGTCGAGGACGCCTACACCAAACCGAACTATTACTTTCCTTAATACATTTTGATAGTAGATATTATACTGTTTATTAACCACCTACAGTGGTCTAAAAAGTTAAAATTCACTCGTAAGTGAATGGGCGGCCGGCCGGCTCAAATCAGAGCTGCAGATGAAATGACGGCAATTTCTGGTTGAAATCTGCGGAAGTGGGGTGTATTGACGTCACATTCCTTTGTCTAAGTTGTTGACATCGCCGTTTGTAGTTGTCAACACATTCTCCGCCTCTGACGTAACGAAGGCTTGGCTCTGCTTATCTCAATAACTGCACACTGTTTTTGTGATGTGACACCGTTTTTTGTCATGAATTAGTTCAAATCCTGGCAAATACTGTAATATAGTCCACTCACCGTAAATTCTATATAGGGTGTTTGAGGTTGGGTTGGGTATGTCAAAAAATAGGAAAATACAATATTTATGATCTCGTTACCATATTTTATGTAATTATACAATGTACCATGATTGTACCATCACAAAACCCCCTCAATGAAAGATGGTGTGACGAAGCACACAAACTTTCATTGACCCTTTCATACTTCCTAAAGGGATCAGTCAGGACAAGTCGCCACAACCCCCTTACAATTTTATATAAAAAATAACAATAACTCACCCTTGGTCTGGTGATGAGGACCGTACCTTCATGACCTTACTGGACTTCTCCTGCGAGATCCCAACACCATAAGGCCACTTAGGCTCTTAACGCCCCTGCTCTGACGAGTTAGCCAGCTCAGGACCGCTGTCACATCCCAAACACTGAAACAATTTATAAAAAATATTAATATAGTGGCTTATTGAATCACTACCTCCTTAACTGATATGGTTCCCCTTAGCTAAGTGCTGGTTTGTGCCAATAAGCACTGGGTTGGCTTAATATATTTTAATATGCTTAATAAAATTATAAGATTATATTATAATCTTCAAGAATTAAAAAGAATATTATACCAAAATTGAATAAGATATAATTGAAAATATAATAAGAAAATTACACATTATAATCTCCCAAATCTGGAGAAAAACAAATTATAAAAGAATTAATAACTCTATATATTTATTTATTGAATACTCTTAGTGCATGAAAAAAAAATTATTATTATTATTATTATTATTAACAGTTAATCATCTGGCTGATAAATATTATTAACAGCGCCATTTAAAAAAATTTTTTTTTTTCTTCCTACACATATTATAACATCATGTTAAAAAGTTTTCAAATAAATACATAATACATTAATAATTAACACTGATATATTAGTAATACAGTTAATACATTTTAACTACTCAATCATATTCAATCATATCTTAATAAATAATTAAGATATATCAAAATTGAAATATCATTTAAAAATGTTAATTCTTTAGTTACATTAATAAATTTGTAGACACTTTCCAAGTCCAAAACATCACTTTTCTAACACTCCAGGAAAACAATGGATCTTCTGATATGCTTAGTTACATAAAAAAAAATATAACTCCTTACTGAGTTAACCTCTTAAGTTACACAATTTTCAAATTTTATTCTATGATAAAACAAAATTTCATGGGATTAATGCCAAAAGATTTTTTTTTTTTTTTTTTTTTTATATCCCAAGAATTAGGGGTCCCCCTCCCCGTTCAATAATAAGATTAAATTTTCAAATTTCTACCAATTTTGTGTGGAGGAAGACCATCGTTGCTTTCACTTCCTTACGTCAGTTCCGCCAACCATGGTCCACCTCCCAAACTCCAAAATCCACAATCAGAGGTGGTGAGTCTGTGATCGCCCGAAAATGGGGGAGAGTCCCTTCTGTAAATCAATAGCTAAGTTAATACTCATACACTCAAAATATAAAAACACCAACATAAAAATAACTAAGACGACCAGTACAATTTTAAATTTGTAGCATTGTGTGTTCCTACTATCTCTCCAGTTACGTTGTTCTGTAATACCGCACTTAACTTAGCGGTTAGGTAGGCGTAGTTCCTTTGAAATTTCCTATAAAAGTTGCACAGCCCAAGAAAACTCTGAAGTTGTTTGATGTTTCGCGGTTCAGGGAAACGCATAATAGATTCGACCTTGTCCGGGTTTGCGGAAATTCCTTCCGATGTAATAATGAATCCTAAAAAATTAATTTTCGTTTGTAGAAATTTGGACTTATCCCAATTTACGGTTAATCCTCCCGCTTCTAATTTTCCTAAAACATATTTTAAATGTTCTAAATGGTCTTCAAATGTACGTGAAGCTATTAAAATATCATCTACATAAACTGTGAGAAAATCTAAATCTTTTGGTCTCAAAATTCTATCCAAACATTTAATGAAACTAGCTACGCTGGTATTTAGCCCAAATGGTAGTCGCTTAAACTGATAATTTTTTCCGTTAAACAAAAATGCTGTGTATTGCCTACTTACCTCTGCTAATGGTACCTGCCAATATCCAGCAGTCAGATCTAATGATGTCATAAACCGTACGCCACTAAACTTTTGAAAGATCTCATTTATAGATTCTGGTGATTCTCGGTCTGGTATAATAATTTGATTAATTTTCCTTGCGTCTAGGCATAATCTTACTCCTCCTTCCTTCTTGATTACCACCACTAACGGATTTGAGTAGTGAGACACTGACCTCTCTATGATACCATTATCTAACATCTTATCCAACTCCTCTTGCACCGCTCGTCTTTTAGAGTAAGGCACTGGATAACTCCGCTGCATGAATGGTGTGTGTTCCTTTATCTGTAACATACATTCATAATTTTTTGCCCTTCCTGGAATATCGGCAAACACTCCCTTAAACTGCTCTATTACCTGCCATAACGCTATACGTTGGCCACTCCTTATCACCTCACCCCCACTACAGAATTCATCCGCCCTTATCTCCCATACTTCATTATTAATATTACTCATTTCATTATCAACATCTTCTAAATACTCACCCTCTATACAAAAATTTACTTTAGTATCTAAGTGATTCTCAACTACTTGTTTCTGTAACAATTTCACACCAGTTGTTCTAACTTTATTTATCACATTTTCAAAATTAATTTTCACAGACCGATCACCCCCATCTAACTCCACCACTTTTTCTTTAAAATTTATTACAGCTTTATTTCTTTGTAAAAAATCATTTCCCAAAATGATGTCTAAACTTAACCCCTTGACTACCAAAAATGTATTATCAAAATTCATATATCCAATTGAGAAGCTTAAATGTATCTGTTTTGTCACCCTTTTACTACGTACCCCCGTGACTCCTATTACTGTAACCCCTGCTACGGGTAAAACTGGAATATTCTTATTCAATTCTTTCAATTCACTTAAAATGTTCTCGGCTATTACTGAAATTTCGCTCCCTGTATCGACAAGTGTTTTAAAGTTTCTATTATCTATTGTTACCTGTATTTCCGTGAGTCCAGCTCTCACCTCCAATGTCGTGTTACACTCCTCCTCCAATAAATCGGCAACGATGTCTGCTTTTATTACGTTGGATTGTAAGTTCTCGATGGGTCGGACCTCATGAGTTTCCCTGAACAGTGGTCGGGTCCTACTTACCACTGTTGACTTCAGTTTTCCGGCTGTGTCCTATTATGACTTGTTGATGGCACAGGGTGTCCGCGTGTTGGTCCCTGATGGTGGTACGGTGCTCCTCTGTTACTCGGGGCTCCTCTGTTCGCAGGTATGAATTGCTTTACTTGGTTATTTCTTGGTGCTTTACAGAAATAACAATGCTGCATGTGACCCCGATTCTCCTTCCTGCAACTAGAACAACTCCAACCGCCTGGTGTCTGTAAATCATTTCTAACATTATATTTATTGCCAGTATGATTAAAATAAGGCCTTGGCCGATTAAACTCATTGTTATTATTGTTATGGTTATACGTATTTGGTTGTATAGGGCGTCTACCCATTTCACGATCATTTATACTTTGTAGTATATCTAATACCCTTTCCAGTTCATCAAGATTTTCTATTTCTTTAGTCATCAGAGTGACCTGCACTTCTCTAGGTAAGTGCTTACTAACATACCTAACAAATGACTTAAATGGTATAGGAGGCTCTAAATATTTAGCTTCGTTGTACAATTTTGTTACATAAATAGTAATGTTATTATTACTAACGTTACGTCCCATGAAATTACCCGTTCCCATAATACGGCTTCTTAAAGTCTCCTGCTCTTCTTCTGTCCAATATTTACCCTTAAAAGCTTTTTCAAAAGTATTATAGCAATCCCATTCTAACCTATGAGCTTCAGCCCATATGACTGAGTTACCCTTGAAACATTTAATAATTTTATTTAATTTCACTTCCCAGCTACTACTACTAAAATGATTATAATCCCTAGTCTGATTAAGGAATCGCATGGGATGTATTACTCTGTTTTCATGGCTAAAATTCTCTAGTTCTATTTCATTATAGAAATCTAGTTACTACTACTCTATCAGTTATGCTTGAAACATTTTTATTTATTTCTCCCCGTAATTCGTTTTTTACACTGGTCAAATTATTTGCAATCATATCATATTTATCATGCACATCCATACTATTTTGTACAGTTAAGTCATCAATTTCTTTAATCTTACTTTGTAACAAATTAAATCTACTCTTGGTATTTTTCTCATGTTCAGTCATAGTACTATCTATAGCTTCTAAATTTTTAGTAATATCTATCACATTTATTTCAATGTTTTCTAAATGATTTTGCAACACATTGGTTTTAACTTCTACTTGACTTTCTACAAAATGTAAACATTTCTGTTGTATTTCTGTACTGCTTGTCTCTAATTGACTTTTAATCGTGTTATTTACTGTGCCATAAACTAGATCGATTTTCGTGTCTAAATCATTTATGGTACTATTGAACTTGTCATCAACAATGGCTAGTGTGGTTTTCTGTATGTTATCACAACGTGTTTCTACTGTGTTAATTCTCTCCTCAAATTGACAATTTTGTCTTTTTATTTCATTCTTTAATTCATTGAATTTAATATTAGAATCGATTTTCTGTTCATCTAGTTTTTTATCAAAACTGTCAAATTTATTTAATAAAAGTTGCATCATTGCATTAGTTTCATCCTGCTTACTATCTAAACTAGTTGAAATGGATGTATTGACTTTCGTTATTTCTACAGATACAGGCGTATGCGCCTCGTCAATCTGACTAGTTTGAGGTGTTTGTACATCCATCTCGCCAGTCAAATTTACATTAGTTGTACCTATTTCTAACGTAATATTGTCATTAGTACTCATTTTGGCAATTGTGTAATGCACGCATGCATACAATTGTCTAACCTAATTGTGGGGTTATGTTTACTAGTTATAAAATTTTGTCTGTTACCTCAAGCAATTTTTTCCCGTGTTCTTTCTAGGCGTATCCCATGTAATAATATACATACATAATATTACATAAGGTCCCTGTTCTTACGGGCGACATCTGTATAGTTACGTTATTTTTGAATTTATAAATACGATATATTATATCTCACAAATGTGGTTATGTATACAAAACTAGGACGCCATCTTTTACTACCTAAGTCATGGGCCAGAAGTTCGTTACGCGAAGTCATAGGAAACGGAAATTGCTTGAAATAACAAAACAGCTGTTCTAATTGTTACCAATGAAATACCCCTTTTTATTCTTTACTTTGTTACATAACATTTTTTAAAACCAACTGTAACCCTTCCAAAAACATAATGTGTAATAATAACTTTGATTAAGTTTAATGATTATATGTTTAAATGATTATAGAATAATAACATGTATATATTTATATTTATATAGTGGTGCTCAACCCAGCACTTAGAATAATTATGCACGCACACAACCACTCACCCTTTCATTATCATGGTACAAACTTATTTAAATTTTGGAGCTCCTTAAATTTAGATTGAAATTTTGAATAATTTGTTAAATGATTGATTTCTACAATAACATATATTGGGAAATAAAGGATTCAAAATATATAAGGAACGCTCTCACCAATTTCCGTGTTGGCTTCCTCGCACTGCCAGTCTCGTTCGTATATCGGCACAATCGGTGTATTTTACTGCGCTTGACGGGACACCTTTGGTCAACCCACGTAACCCACCGTCGTGGGACCGATTCTATACGTCGATCTTGTTTACGAACGACTTAATCGGTCGAGGACGCCTACACCAAACCGAACTATTACTTTCCTTAATACATTTTGATAGTAGATATTATACTGTTTATTAACCACCTACAGTGGTCTAAAAAGTTAAAATTCACTCGTAAGTGAATGGGCGGCCGGCCGGCTCAAATCAGAGCTGCAGATGAAATGACGGCAATTTCTGGTTGAAATCTGCGGAAGTGGGGTGTATTGACGTCACATTCCTTTGTCTAAGTTGTTGACATCGCCGTTTGTAGTTGTCAACACATTCTCCGCCTCTGACGTAACGAAGGCTTGGCTCTGCTTATCTCAATAACTGCACACTGTTTTTGTGATGTGACACCGTTTTTTGTCATGAATTAGTTCAAATCCTGGCAAATACTGTAATATAGTCCACTCACCGTAAATTCTATATAGGGTGTTTGAGGTTGGGTTGGGTATGTCAAAAAATAGGAAAATACAATATTTATGATCTCGTTACCATATTTTATGTAATTATACAATGTACCATGATTGTACCATCACAAATTAAATGGTCTACAAATTTTATTACAAAGTTTTATTTGATTATTGGCAATTTAAAAATACAATTTTTACACCAAACTTAAAAAAATTCTTGGATTTCATTGTCCATGACATGTCCGTTACTTAACTAAATATAATTAATTCACTGCCGACTCGGAACACAAAGTTTTTTATGGGTAAAAACATAAAAGTTATACCTTGCAGCCTGAACCATTTTTCGCTTTTCAAAAGCTTCTGCAGAGGCTGCCGCTGGGAGCACTGTCCGTTTTGTTCTTGGCAATACAGAATCCACCTTTGCAAACCACCTCATTGAAGCAAACCACACATACAAAAACATCGACAATAACATGGACATTCTACACGTACACATATAAGGCCGAAAACTAGACATTCTTTAACAACTGGAAATATACAAACACACGAAAACACATAAAAACGACATCCAAAACGAACAGACATATTATAGTTAATATTACCTTGTGTATCCGGGTACACTGGTGCTCCTCCTTGCAACTTCACTGTTTTTAACAACTACGCGTTTCGGGACTCATGGTCCCATCATCAGGTTGGTAAAAACGAAAATCACTCACATGGAGTACGTCAACTTAATAAAATACAAATAAAAACTTTCACTCGCACATCATTCCAGAACATAAAGTCACAGTACCGCGTGTATACATTTACACCACTACACGATGTGCATTGTATCGGACCTCGCGAGCGACTGACCATTACGCGTTGTACTATATCTACCTCTATCTATGTGTTGTTCCAACACGCGTATGGCCGTGTCATACAGTTCGTTGGACTTAAAAGAAAGCTTGTTGTTCAAGAGCTGATTCCCTTGGGGTTTTGAGGCCTTATAAATTTCAAATTCTTCCAGCGCGTCCATAAGCCTGCCCTTTTTACAGAAATGTAACGGCTTGAAGCTACTTTGAAAACTCGAGTAACTATGGTTCTGGTTGACTATATGCAAGGCAAAGTTCGATTTTATCTTCCGGATATCACCTCTAGGGAGATGTTCTCTCTACCTATCCAGAAATTTCCTGCCCGTTTGTCCAACATAAAAATTGTTGCAGTCCTCGCATTCTATTTTATAAATACCAGAACAGTTTTCTACTAGTCTGTTGGTCACTGGTCTCAAGGCATTCAAAATACAATTACTCGTTTTGAAAGAAACCGCAAAACCGTGTTTTTTAAAAACATTCTTAATAGTATTAGGCAAAAGATTTGTAAATTCCGTTGGTATATATTTAGTGTCACTATTGTGTGTTTTGTTTATGCTTCTATTTTTATATATGTTCCTCTTCTGCCTTGCTACTATTTTGTCTATATCCGTACTACTGTAACCGTTGGCCACCGCGATATACTTTATCGTATTAAGCTCATCCATGTAGTCTTCTGCCTCTAACAGAATTTTTAGTAATCTGTTAACCAATGAGTTGAATGATGCCATTGTTTGTGCAAACGGATGAAATGAAGAAGCGTGAATAGTAATATCTGTGGCGGTTGGTTTCCTATAGATGTTGAACCTAAATAAATTATTTATTTTCAGCACAGTTATGTCCAGAAAATTTAGGCTACTGTTATTTTCCATCTCCAACGTGAACTTTATTTTTGGGTGTATACTATTTACGTATTTAATCAAGATTTCTATTTGTCTATGCGTGCCATTAATAACAAGGTATGTGTCATCCACATACCGAGTGTATGAGATGATATTTTTGTAAAGCTTGTTTGTATGCGATAATATGTGTTCATTTTCAAAATAGTTAAGATAAAGATCAGCCAAGAAACCACTGAGTGGCAATCTCATAGCAAGGCCATCGTCCTGCGCAAATAATCGGTTATCAAAAGTGAAATAATTCTGGCCTAATATTATTCTTAGCAACGCGATAAGTTCATGGATTTTTTGCTGATCTAAAGTGCCTGAATCCTCCAGGTTTTTCTGTAAAATATCAATCACTTGGGGCACAGGGACATTAGTGTAAAGGTTCGTAACGTCAAAGGACACTAACTATTTTGAAAATGAACTCATATTATCGCATACAAACAAGCTTTACAAAAATATCATCTCATACACTCGGTATGTGGATGTCACATTCCTTGTTATTAATGGCACGCATAGACAAATAGAAACCTTGAGTAAATACGTAAATAGTATACACCCCAAAAATAAAGTTCACATTGGAGATGGAAAATAACAGTAGCCTAAATTTTCTGGACATAACTGTGCGGAAAATAAATAATTTATTTAGGTTCAACATCTATAGGAAACCAACCGCCACAGATATTACTATTCACGCTTCTTCATTTCATCTGTTTGCACAAAAAATGGCATCATTCAACTCGTTGGTTAACAGATTACTAAAAATTCCGTTAGAGGCAGAAGACTACATGGATGAGCTTAATACGATAAAGTACATCGCGGTGGCCAACGGTTACAGTAGTACGGTTATAGACAAAATAGTGGCGAGGCAGAAGAGGAACATATATAAAAATAGAAGCATAAACAAAACACACAATAGTGACACTAAATATATACCAACGGAATTTACAAATCTTTTGCCTAATACTATTAAGAACGTTTTTAAAAAACACGGTTTCGCGGTTTCTTTCAAAACGAGTAATTGTATTTTGAACGCCTTGAGACCAGTGACCAACAGACTAGTAGAAAACTGTTCTGGTATTTATAAAATAGAACGCGAGGACTGCAACAATTTTTATGTTGGACAAACGGGCAGGAAATTTCTGGATAGGTAGAGAAAAACATCTCCCTAGAGGTGATATCCGGAAGATGAAATCGAACTTTGCCTTGCATATAGTCAACCAGAACCATAGTTACTCGAGTTTTCAAAGTAGCTTCAAGCCGTTACATTTCTGTAAAAAGGGCAGGCTTATGGACGCGCTGGAAGAATTTGAAATTTATAAGGCCTCAAAAACCCAAGGTAATCAGCTCTTGAATGTCAAGCTTTCTTTTAAGTCCAACGGACTGTATGACACGGCCATACGCGCGTTGGAACAATACATAGATAGAGGTAGATATAGTACAACGCGTAATGGTCAGTCGCTCGCGAGGTCCGATACGATGCGCATCGTGTAGTGGTGTAATTGTATACACGCGGTACTGTGACTTTATGTTCTGGAATGATGTGCGAGTGAAAGTTTTTATTTGTATTTTATTAAGTTGACGTACTCCATGTGAGTGATTTTCGTTTTTACCAACCTGATGATGGGACCATGAGTCCCAAAACGCGTAGTTGTTAAAAACAGTGAAGTTGCAAGGAGGAGCACCAGTGTACCCGGATACACGAGGTAATATTAACTATAATTAGTTATATGCAACTTGGAGACCACAACACAATATGAACAGACACAATTCAAATCGCACGCATTATTCGAACATATCACATCCCGCACACACACATACAACATCGATCTTTCAAAAGTCAATACCATCGCCAAGAATAAGACGGACAGTGCTCCCAGCAGCAGCCTCTGAAGAAGCTTTTTAAAAGCGAAAATTGGTTTACTAAAGCATAAAAAAAAGTTTACGAAGGTAAAACGTTTATGTTTTTACCCATAAAAAACTTTGTGTACCGAGTGGGTATATACAAAAATTGTTTTTTAATCAAGATTTGTTCAACAATTATTTCATAAATGTTAAACAGACTGTCCTGAAACTATTTTTTTTTTAATTTTGCCCCAAAACATCTGAATAAAGAATTTTAGTATAGTTTCGATTTTCCATTGATGGAGAAAATAACAGAATTTTTGGCTGGCCATAACTTGAAAACTTTTGATTTATGTACTTATATACTTACATAATACAAAAGGCCATTTATGTAGTTATGATAATATAGTTTTGTCTTTACTTTTACTAATAGAACATGCCCTAAGACTATTTTTGTTTCTTCTTGGGACACTCTAAAAACTTTGTGAATAGTTGCATGTATCCCGAAATAAATTAAACATGAACAATAATCTGAAACACTGAGTTATTGAAAATACTATACAAAATAGAGTGTTCTGGTCAACACAAGACCGGTGATGGTACTGAAATAAAAAACTATAGGTAACTATTTTTAAAGTTTGTTTATGAATACTTAAACCCTTCTAAAATAAAGTTACAGAAATTACTTATCTGAATAAAACTGACACCAGTCCTAAGCCAATATTCTATGATAATGTTATTCTGCTTCACGTTAGAATCTCCTCCTCTTTGGACTTCAATGCAGCGAAGGAATCAATAATGTTGATTTACTCAATAGTTTACAATTAATTTATTCATAATAAATTAGTATTTGGTACTTACCGCATGGTTCACTATACATCCGGTTTGCCACGTGGTTCTGTACCCAACATTTATTTTCTTATCTGGGTCCAGGTATCGTTAAGCGAGAAACAGAAACAGTTGGGATTGTCGAAATAATGATTCTCACACCATGTATATACAACAAAACTTTAGTTTTAATATTTCTCAAGTATCATGATCAACGTTACAAAATACAAAATCAAAATGGAGTCTTATACCCCAACAAGATGGTGGCTTTGCAGTTCCGCTCCACTAGTTATTAATTACTTTTCATTATTTCTTTCTGGTATGTAATTAGACCCAAGAACATTTAATATACTGCAGTTGTGATTGAATATTTACTCAGTTTCATAGTATATTTTAAACATAAACCAATGCCTCAGTTTGGTAAATGCCGGCATTCTCTCTCTCTCTCTCTCTCTCTCTCTCTCTCTCTCTCTCTCTCTCTCTCTCTCTCTCTCTCTCTCTCTCTCTCTCACGCTCTCTCATTGCATATTTTATCAACGGTACATTTTTATTTTATTTATTATAATTTTGTGCTCGATTTTATAAAAGAATATTATTGTGAATTTCGACTTTCCTGAATTAGTAGGAGTGTTTCAGCTCAGACGTTCTCCATGGCAGCCAGGTGGTCGGCATACTTAGGCGGTCGGTGTATTTTCCAGTTTTGTCTGTCCTCTGTGCACTGAGTTTACATTATGCTGTTTATTGCCTTAGAAACACTGGCTACTTGTAATTACATTTTATTGAGTGTAATTTGATTTTGAGTGTATGTTGCAGACTGGGGCGACATTTTGTCGTAAAATCGACAGGTGGAGGGGATTAACCGTCATTAATCCTTTGTCTGACGCAGATGACGGCATTGTTTCACATCATTGTGGTTACATTTGTCGTATTGTATTATGACGTTTCAGCATTGTCGAACAGTGCAGTATGCAAATATGTGTTATTCTGCACGTATGCCATGACCTTGGAGTCGAGTTGTAGTGACGAATTGCGTCGTGTGTAATACATTGGGGAAAGTTCAACCTAACCACTTTTAAATACATGAAAATACAATAAAATTTATCTCTCTGTACTAATAAATTCTTTAGATGGACTTTTGTACCATCACAAAACCCCCTCAATGAGAGGTTTTATGTCGAAACATAAAAACTCTCATTGACTCATTCATACGTCCTAAAGGGATCAGCCCAGATATGGCGCCACAACCCCCTGTAGTGTTTACATAAAAACGAAATACAATAACTTGCCCTTGGTCCGATGATGATGACAGTACCTGCATGACCTTACTGGACTTCTCAGGTGAGATCCCAACACCGCAAGGCCATTTAGGCATTCAACGTTCCTGGTCTGACACGCAGGCCAGCTCAGGACCGCTGTCACAGCATCACCAAACGCTGAAACATTGAGTACAAAAATTAAAACAGTGGCCTTATATACTCCCATATCCACAACTGATATGTCTCCCCTTAGCTGCTTTGGTTTATGCTCAGAGGCATTGGTTTTCTTACCACTAAATTTTCAAATAACAAACAAGATTTAAGACAGAATATCCTTCTCCTTTTACATTCCCACCTTTAACAAAACTGGACTCCAGTCAACACTACTTTACCTTTTCCACCACAAGAAAAATATATACTTATACTAAGATCATAACACGTAAAACAAATTTTTAAGTTTTCAATCAGCTTTCTGATAATACTACTTCTTTAAAACAGAATCAGGACTATTTTATGTTCAATACCATTTCCAACATTATTTATTTAATACTTCATATTCGTTACCGTTGCTACCCCTGTAGCAACCTCCTAGCCACACACTCTATTATCCCCCTTGACTGTGGCGTCCAGTTGCCTTCACAAGGACTGAATTGGTGGAGGAATTTTAGCATCTCCTTGTCCTTGCTTCAGCTTTACATTTTTAAAAATTGCCAGATATCATAATACCTGATTGTTACTTAATTATACCCTTAAGGCTATCACCTGTTTGGCTGTTCCTACTCGAACAAGGTGATAGCCGCTGTTCCATAGTTCTGGGGATTTCCCCTAAGTGGCCCCCCATTAATTTCAATTTTCACCAATTTTCAGGACAACCAACCGTGGTCAGTGTTACAATTGCTGCCCACGGCTGGCTGTCGTCCAAAACCACGATTAGTGCTGGTAAGACAGTAATCGCCCGAAAAGGCGGGGAAATCATCTTCATTAGCATGTTTACACTCTAACATCAATTATACACTGCACGGTTAAGAATCACATATAATATAAATTATATCAAAGTTGTACAGTGTATGTACGCCGATTTCGGCCTCCAATGATGGTAACGTATTTGTGCGTTACTCGTCAACCCATAACACTATCTACAGTGGCACATGCCACCACTGCAATAGCCTAACTATATCTAAACTCAACTCCTGCTACATTTGCTGTCCTTACAGTCCATAATTGACTTACATTTCTATTAACACCAAACAACCCCCAAAATCACCCTTTAACCTTGTATAACAAGTTCTTTTTTTTTACATAGACACTTTTGCAAGTCCAAGCTTTCACTTTTCACTAACATTTTCTTCATGACAAAATAATAAGTACAACAATGGGTCATCTTATAAGTTTACATTATAATAAAATACATTTATGTTGTTTTCTGAGGGAAAACAATTCCTTGAAAAGTTAAGTATTTAAGTTACATAATTTTGGTTGTTTCATTTCACAATTTCTAAAATAAAACTAAGCTAGTTCGTGGAAAATACAAACTTCAACAATTTTTTTTTTTTTGTGAATCTACCTTACCTTTCCACGAAACTATGGGTCCCCCTCCCCGTTCTCACAAATAAAGAATTTCTACTGACACCCTTTTGTGGAGTAAGACCATCGTTGGTTTCACCCCATTGCTGAGGCTACCGCCAACCATGGTCCGCCTCCAGATTGCCGAAATCCATGATCAGAGGTGGTGAGTCTGTGATCGCCTGAAAGTGGGGGAGTGTCCCTTCTGGAAAAATAAATATCAAATTAAAATCCATTCATACATTAATATAAAATAAACCTTATTTAGACTCCTATGATGACCAGTACAACTTTAAGTTCGTAGCATTGTGTTCCTACTATCTCCCTTGTCTCCCTATCTTGCAATACATATTAGTTTTTCATCTTAATTTCTCTTACCTCATATGGCCCTTTATAAAGCAAGAAGAATTTCTTGATTTCCTTGTCCTGAGCGCTCGATAAGTCGTGTCTCCTCACCAATACCAACTGTCCTATTTCGTATTTCACCCACTTACCTTTTGTGTCGTGTCTACGTTTTCTTTGCTCTCCTTTGCTCAATAAGTTCTCATTTGCTAACCTGATCTTAATGCTCACATCCGTCGTCTCGCTCTCAGGTGGGTAATCAAACAGCTGTTCTAAAATCCTCGGGGGGCGTGTTCCCTTAATCAACTCGTGAGGTGTATAGCCGGTGGACTCGTGGGTGGTACTGTTCAGCCAAGTCTCCAATCTTCTGACGTACAACGGCCACTCGCTGTGTTTAGCGTGACAATAGGCTCTAAAGATCCTGCCTATCTCTCTCATTACACGCTCAGCCTGGTTGGACTGGGGATGGTACACAGCCATATACTTCGTGATGATTCCTTCCCATCCTAGGGTCTGACGCCATTTCCCACTGATGAACTGTGGCCATGATCTGATAAAATTACTTTTGGCTTACCCACGTGAATCATGTAGTCCTTTGTCACCTTTTCACTCAATACCTGACTGGTAGCTCTTTTAACACTATACAATCTCACATACTTCGAAAAAGTGTCAAGCATTACAAAAATATACATCACTCTGCCTCTACCCTTCGGCAATGGTCCAAACAAATCTACCGCAACTAAATCGAAACGTCTTTCCACTTTTATAAAATTCATCTCCCCTTCAACCCTATAATTTACTACCTTCGACTTCTGACACAAATCACAACCCCTTAATAATTTTCTAACACGCCTTTCCATACTCTTGAAAATACATGACTCCTTTAAAACACTAACACACTTTTTCACTCCAAAATGACCATATCTTAAATGACAATCCCAAATAATCTTCTCTTCTAACCCCTCTGGCACAACTAATTTCCAATCACGCTCACCCCCTACTACTTTCTTAAATAATAATCCTTTATAAATCTGAAAATGTTGACTATACTCTGATTCCGCTAATTCAGTTTCTAAACTATCTATAATCTTACCTGACTTACCATCTGCTCTTTGCATGGTTCTGATGTTCTTTAACTCTTCTACAAAGATTCTGTCCTCCCTGCTTATCTGGAAAATTTCAATCTCCTTCAGATCTCTACCCGTCTTATTGTCCAACATGTCTACCCTAGAGAGAGTATCAGGTATCTTATTTTCTGTCCCTTTGATGTACTCCCAATCAAAATTATATTCCTGTAAAACAAGTACCCACCTGGTCAGACGGCTGTGAGTGAGTTTACATGTATTTAAGAAGGATAACGCCTTGTGGTCGGTGCGGATCACTGTTCTATTTCCCAAGATGTAGGTTCTGAACTTCCCGACGGCGAACACAATGCTTAACAGTTCCTTTTCGGTGGTTGTATAATTCTTTTCTGCCGACAGCAATGACCTACTTGCAAATGCGATGGTCAAGTGTTCCTTCTCGTCGTCCTCTTGGTAGAGTTCCACACCTACTGCCACATTACTAGCATCCGTCTGTAAGAAAAATGTCTTGTTAAAATGGGGATGGTTCATCATTATCATTTGACTAAATTTTCTTTTGATTTCGTTGAAAGCTTCACGTTCTGTTGCTCCCCATTTCTACTGCTTATTTTTCTGGAGCACTGCACTCAATTTTGCTGTTGTATGTGCGTAGTTTTTCTGAAACTTGCGATAAAAATTATATAGTCCTAGGAAACTTTGCAGTTGTTTAATGTTCTTCGGTTCAGGGAAGCGCATAATGGAGTCTACCTTGTCCGGATTCGCTGAGATTCCCTCTGGAGTGATGATAAATCCTAAGAAATTTATTTTTGTTTGTAGAAATTTTGATTTGTCCCAATTTATGGTTAGTCCTCCTTCCTTTAATTTCGCTAAAACATATCCCAAGTGATCTAAGTGGTCCTCAAAAGTTCTGGATGCAATCAATATATCGTCGACGTACACTGTCAAAAAATCTAACTCTTTAGGTTTCAAAATTTGGTCCAAACATTTTATGAAGCTGGCTACGCTGGTATTCAATCCAAATGGTAAACGTCGAAACTGATAATTTTTACTGTTAAACAGAAATGCTGTGTATTTCCTGCTTACCTCCACCAATGGTACTTGCCAATATCCTGCTGTGAGATCAAGTGATGTCATGTACCTCACTCCACTAAATTTCTGAAATATCTCGTTGATCGACTCTGGTGATTCCCGGTCTGGTATTATAATCTGGTTGATCCTCCTCGCATCTAAACATAACCTCACTCTACCATCCTTTTTTATTACTACAACTAATGGGTTTGAATAATGTTTGAGACACTGACCTCTCGATTATTCCTCCTTCCATCATCCTGTCCAATTCCTCTTGCACCGCTCGTCGTTTGGAGTAAGGCACGGGATAACTTCGCTGCATGAAAGGTGTGTGTTCCCGTATCTGCAATATACATTCGTAACCTTTTGCCGTTCCTGGAACATCGGCAAACACTCCCTTAAACTGCTCAACCACTTGCCACAACGACGCACGTTGATCATCCCTTATCACCTCACCTCCACTACAAAATTCATCCACCCTTATCTCCCATACTGCATTATTAATATTACCCATTTCATTTTCAAAATTCTCCATATACTCTACCTCTCTACATGAATTTATTCTAGCCTCTGTATCACTCTCGCCTACTCGTTTTTGTAGTATTTTCACCCCTGTTATTGTAGTTTTATCTAATACTTGTTCAAAACTAACCCTTACAGACCGATCGCCCCCGTCTAATTCTACTATTTTATCCTTGAAATTTACAACAGCTTTGTTTCTTTGCAGGAAATCATTACCCAATATAATGTCTAAACTTAACCCTTTTACGACTAAAAATGTGTTCTCAAAATCTGTGTCATTTATTAAAAAACTTAAGTGTATTTGTTTTGTTATTCTCTTACTGCGTACTCCCGTAACACCTACTACTGTAACCCCTGCTACTGGTAAAATTGGAATATTCTTTTTAACCTCCCTTAACTCTCCTAAAATGTTTTCTGCAGTAACGGAAATCTCGCTACCTGTGTCTACAAGTGTTCTATAATTCTTATTCTCTATTGTTACCTGTATCCCAGTCAGTCCAGCTCTCACCTCACTCGTGGTGTTGTTTTCTTCTTCTAATAAGTCCTCTACTATGTCTGCTTTAATCACGTTACTCTGGACATCCTCCAATGGTTGGACCTCATGTGCTTCCCTGGACAGTGATCCGGTCCCTGCTACCACTGTCTGTCCTAGTTTTCCGTCTGTTGTCTGTTGGTGCTTGTGGTTGGTCCTTGGTGACCCCTCGGCAATCCCTGGTTATGACTGTTTGTTCCTCTGGTGCTCCTCTATTTTGCTGGCCAAACTGCTTTGGTTCGTCTCTCCTCCTCTGGTCTTCTCTTAATAGCCTGCATTTAAAACATTGTTGTCGGTTGGCGTAATTCTCGCATTTGCACCTGGAACATCTCCACTCACCTGATTTGTTTACACTATCTCTGTGCATATTATTATATCCATTATAATTATTTCTCTGGTGACTAAATTCAGTGTTGTTATTATTATTATTATTATTATTATTATGTTGTAGTGGCCGCCTACCCACTTCGCGGTCTCTAATACTTTGTAATATGTCTAGGATTCTCTCTAGCTCGTTCATATCTTCAATTTCTTTTGTCATTAGTGTTATCTGCACTTCTCGCGGTAAGTGCTTACTTACATGCCTCACAAATGATTTGAATGGTATCTGCGGCTCTAGGTATTTAGCCTCGTTGTACAACTTCGTTACGTATATGGTTATATTATTATTAGGATCCTATAAAATTGCCCGTTCCCATTATGCGGCTTCTTAGTATTTCTTGTTCATCTTCGGTCCAGTATTTCCCTTTAAATGCTTTTTTGAATGTCTCGTAACAGTCCCACTCTAACCTATGTGCTTCGGCCCATACAATTGAACTTCCCTTAAAACATTTAATTATTTTGGTTAGTTGCACCTCCCAACTACTATTGCTGAAACGATTGTATTCCCGGGTTTGGTTTATAAATCTCATTGGGTGTATTACCCTATTCTCGTAGCTTAGAGCCCAAGTCTCTAACTCAATTTCATTATGTAAGTCTCTAGTTATTATCACCCTTTCAGTAACACCGGTAAATTTTTTGTTAATTCCCCCCCGTAACTCATTCTTCACACTGGTTAAATTATTCTCAATTAAATTATATTTATCATGCATATTATTGTTAGTTTGTATATTTAAGTCATCTATCTCTTTGACCTTATTTTGTAGTATACTTATTCTATTGTTTGTATTGCTTTCGTGTTCTGATATTGTGTTATCTATAGTTTCAATATTTTTGGTTATATCTACTACATTGGATTCAAATTTCTCTAATTTATTTTGCAAAACATTGATTTTCATGTCTATTTGTTTGTTTACTTCACATTTGGTCTTAATTTCTATCTGATTTTCTACTGTAGTTAAACATTTCTTTACTTTGTGTCTGTATTTGGTTTTGAACTTTCTCACTTACTGTCTCATTAATTTTATTGATTCTGTCATCTAAATCATTTATTTTAGTATTGAATTTCTCACTAACTGCTTCTACTGCTTGTTTTTGACTATTTTCACAACGTATATTTATCTCGTTAATTCGTTTATTAAAATTAACATTTTGTTTTTTAATTTAGTTTTTTACTTCATTCAATTTCTTATCAAAATTATCGAACTTCTCATTTTGCTCATGAAATTTATCGTTAAAAATTATTTTTGATTTCTCTATTCTCACTTTTTTGTTCGTTAAATCTTTCATCAAATTTAGCATTCTGTATATTAAAAAGTGTTTGCATCATTTTCACTATTTCATTCTCTTCAGCCCTTTTAGTCGGGACTGGCGTTGAGTGAACAATTCCTTCACTCATGATCTGTGATTCGGTTACGCTTGTTTGGCTTTCATTTATAGTGAGGCTGATATTTTCATTGTCGTTTGCCATTTTAAATAGAGAGAAAAGAAAATTCAATTTCTTTTACTGTTACTTTATATCTCCTTAACCTAATAACAACATAACCTAACAATCATAATATTATGTTTACGTGTTATGTTATATACCATTATATACCCACTCTGTTTCTGTACTCTGGCTTATTTATATAAAAAAATAATTTTTATATAAAGTCACAGTTCGGGCTGCCATTGTTGATTTACTTACTAGTTTACAATTAATTTATTCATAATAAATTAGTATTTGGTACTTACCGCATGGTTCACTATACATCCAGTTTGCCACGTGGCTCTATAATCAACATTTATTTTCTTATCTGGGTCCAGGTATTGTTAAGCGAGAAACAGAAACAGTTGGGATTGTCGAAATAATGATTCTCACACCATGTATATACAACAAAACTTTAGTTTTAATATTTCTCAAGTATCATGATCAACGTTACAAAATACAAAATCAAAATGGAGTCTTATACCCCAACAAGATGGCGGCTTTGCAGTTCCGCTCCACTAATTATTAATTACTTTTCATTATTTCTTTCTGGTATGTAATTAGACACAAGAACATTTAATATACTGCAGTTGTGATTGAATATTTGCTCAGTTTCATAGTATATTTTAAACATAAACCAATGCCTCAGTTTGGTAAATGCCGGCATTCTCTCTCTCTCTCTCTCTCTCTCTCTCTCTCTCTCTCTCACGCTCTCTCATTGCATATTTTATCAACGGTACATTTTTATTTTATTTATTATAATTTTGAGCTTGATTTTATAAAAGAATATTATTGTGAATTTCGACTTTCCTGAATTAGTAGGAATGTTTCAGCTCAGACGTTCTCCATGGCAGCCAGGTGGTCGGCGTACTTAGGCGGTCGGTGTATTTTCCAGTTTTGTCTGTCCTCTGTGCACTGAGTTTACATTATGCTGTTTATTGCCTTAGAAACACTGGCTACTTGTAATTACATTTTATTTACTATTCAAAAACACTTTGGCTGGCAGAACTTCGCCAGCGAATTTTTGGCGTGTTAGCACTTTGAGTGTATGTTGCAGACTGGGGCGACATTTTGTCATAAAATCGACAGGTGGAGGGGATTAACCGTCATTAATCCTTTGTCTGACGCAGATGACGGCATTGTTTCACGTCATCGTGGTTACGTTTGTCGTATTGTATTATGACGTTTCAGCATTGTCGAACAGTGCAGTATGCAAATATGTATTGTTCTGCACGTACGCCATGACCTTGGAGTCGAGTTGTACTGACGAATTGCGTCGTGTGTAATACATTGGGGAAAGTTCAACCTAACCACTTTTAAATACATGAAAATACAATAAAATTTATCTCTCTGTACCAATAAATTCTTTAGACAGACTTTTGTACCGTCACAATAAGGAGGCCGAAGTCTACTTTCCATGAGTCTTATTTTTAATATTTAGTAGGGACAATCCATACCTATATGATAATATAGGATACCTATAGGGATAATCCGTACGTACTTACATTTTACGTAGGATTTAATGACTTTTAAAATGAGATTTCAGTGATTGCTAGTATCACAGGCAAAGTAATGAATAATATGTACATAATTACCTCTATCTACAATATAAAAAAAATTTGATAGTTAATATTACCTGCTTCAGTAATTTCCCAAGTTACTTAGATATTTCATAATATTTGTAGTGTTTCTTAAAAACTATTGTGTTTGAATTGTCTGGAAACAAAAAAAAATTGTTTCTTAAATCTCTGAAATGAATCAGGTTCTGGCCTTCTATTACTATCATCATTTCCAAAAGTGGTGAACATAGTTGAACTGGATATGTCTATGTTACAGGTAATAAAATCCCGGAACCTGTTTTTTTGACATGATGTTTGCTGTCCTAGTTTTGAAAATAGAGTTGTTGTCATATCAGCTTGGAAAAAATGGATGCAGTTAAATGTTTAGAAATTCTTGGATTTTGTTGTCCATGACATGTCCGTTGATTAACTAAATATAAGTATATCACCATCGACTCAGAACACAAAGTTTTTTATTGGTAAAAACGTAAAAGTTTTACCTTACAGTCTGAACCAGTTTTCACTTATTATAAGCATCGCCAGAGGCTGCCATTGGGAGCGCTGTCCATCTTGTTCTTGGCGACGGCATCGACTTTTGAAGGATCAATGTTGTGTGTGTGGGGTGTGATATGTTCGAATAATATGTGTGATTTGAATTGTGTCTGTTTGTTTAGGATGTCGTTTTTATGTCTTTTGTGTGTTTGTATATTTCCAATTGTTCAAGAGTGTCTAGTTTTTAGCCTTTTGTGTGTATGTGTAGAATATCCATGTTGTTTTCGATGTTTGTGTATGTGTGGTTTGCTTCATTTGCTTAAATGAGGTGGTTTGCAAAGATGGATTTGGTAGTGGAGTGTATATTTAATATATATTTAATGGAATTGGCAATTAATTATTTAATTGTGTTTGCCGTGCCCCACGATCTCGGAGCGCCATTTATATTTAATGCAATTATGCTAATTATTATGAATTATTAAATTATCCAATTATAAATTGATGAATTGGGTCTAATTAAATTCGTATGCCATTTATATTTAACTGAATGGGGTTGTAATTGACATTTATAAAGCCCCACTTTCCTTGGGTATCATTTATATTTAATACACATATGGAAAAGTAAATTATATTTGTCGGATTTGACTCAATATAGTTATCAAATCAATATGATTTACATGAGCATGTTAATCTGACATTTCAATGGTCGATTTGGGTGTGTCCATTAATAATTAGCATAACTGTTGAGACTCTTTGTAAGTAACAAGATAAGATCACTTGAAACGTGATAAATTAATTGTCAAGGTTAATCGCAATAATGAACGCAAAATATATATGTATATATATATATTTATATAATTATTTATATTTATATATTTGTATATAATTACTTATTTATTATATCATTGATTAAGTAAATTACTGAACCACAAATGAAATTATGTCCTGTAAATACATAACAAAACACATAATAACAAAATCACAATAATATTTGTTCATTGTTTCCTGAAAACAAGACATATAATACAATCAAATACAAACCAATAATATACATATACAAACAATTAGCAATCAAATATATTTATCCCTAGCTAAATGCGTTCATTATGCTCAGATGAATGACTTTAATATTAACATTATTAGATTTATGATTTATATAGATTTATATAGATCTCTTGGGAGTAGTTCTTTGAAAAGAAGAGACAGTGCAGTAGTATGTATCAACTAGCATTTAAGAAACATAAAGACTTATCTTGCAAAAGGCTTATCCAGAAATTCCATCGGTGTAAGATTACATCCGTTGGTGGGTTCCTTATACATAGTAATCTCTATTGATCGAAGAACACTTCACTTTCACTCACTGAAATTCCACTCGCGTTGTGTATAGTGTGGTGTTGGACTCTCCGCTGGCGTTACGTGTTTTATGGCTTCGTGTTTTTAGATGGAATCATCGGCCTTGAAGTGGTTTTGCTGTTAGAGTTTGCTGTGTGCGTGTTCATGTAGCTAACTATTTTGTCTACCTTGGGCGTAATGTATGCAATGTGCGTATTAGTGTTCGTGTTAATTCACCCAGTTCAGATGCCCAAAATTGTGAGTCATTATGGTTGAATAGTGTCTGAAATCGTCACCCACTGTTCTACTCTCTGATTGTTACTCACTCGTATTGCATTATGTTGCGTGTCGGTCGTAGTCTAGAGTCACGTATACACTGGTATTTAACGATAGTTATGTCTATTCGCACTGTTGATCACTACGATAAGTTCGGTAACTCATAAAACTATCGAACATATGTTTTGTAGAATTGCGATTGAGTTGAATGTCTAAGTCTGATTAAGACCGTGACTTGGTTACAATTTCACTGATTGATTAACCGAGTTAAAAGTTGAGTAAGTCGTGTAAACTATTTCAATTACTCGTATTACTACTCCATTACTACTGTATTACTGTATTACCCGTATTACTACTACTGGGCTCCGCATCTTCACAAACAGTTTTTATCAATCATTCTGTCCCAGAAGGCAATTTTCTCATCTC
The DNA here is from genome assembly GCA_034769895.1 of Magicicada septendecula. Lineage (NCBI taxonomy): Eukaryota > Metazoa > Arthropoda > Insecta > Hemiptera > Cicadidae > Magicicada > Magicicada septendecula. The sequence goes on from CM068368.1 coordinate 93,899,306, forward strand.
TACACCTTCGGCCGTTGTTGATAGGTTCCTAATTTCCTACCACCTTGTAGATTTTTGTCATCGGTTTCCTGATTCGTCGTTCAAGTTGTCACTACTCTCTCCACCAGTTCCTTTGGAAGATGCCGAACTCTGGTTGGCCGACGGCATCCCCGGAATATCCCAGCGACGAACGTTGTGCTGATTCTCAGAAACTAGAGCAATTGCCCGCCTGTCCATCAACCTTTGTTTCCACGTTGTCGAGGCACTCTGATACAGCTTTTGTTAAGAGTCTGCAGTGTCTTGGTCAATTGTTCATTTACCCTTTGCTCGTTCCGCCAATTATCAACTCTTCGTTGGGCGTCATCCCTGGACGGGTCCCACGCTTTCTAGTTGTAAATCTGACTGATGTCAGGGCGTGTTTTCATGCTGGGCTGTGTGTATCCCTAGTGTTCATTGAATATCCATTCTATTGTCTACATATTTGTCAAGATTTCTCTGCACCCTTTGTTGCTGAGTGTTGCATTCATACATGTGCTCGTTACAACTTAACCCCACAGCATGTGTTCCATTTCACTTCTGCGTAACCAGGCTACTGGACTATGCCTTTTTTGTCTGGTTTGTTTTGGCGTTGTAAATCATAGCTAACTTCGTGCTGTCAATGACGTACCCTATTTTCTATTGTAGCGTGTACTCAGACGTTTTTTCATTGTCTTCCCACTGGCGTCGGGTCTGATGTGTCCCTAATTCGTTCTTATTTACGACTCGGGCCTGGGTTTATCAACTCGAGTGTGTGAGCGTGCCACTTGATCAAGAAATTATAAAGTTTTAAAATTTTGATCGCTATATTGTCCCCAAATTGGATTGGATGTTGGATTAACAGGAGACATCTGATCCAATATTTGCGCTCTGTCCCAGTCGTGGACATCTGCTTTGGAATGGACATGGTTGGATGACCTATATCTCTCATATGGTGTAATTAATAGTTATTCCCTATCTTGGGGTCTTACATGATTATATGAATTTATTGCCGCCCATCTGAGTGAAATGAACGCATTTTCTACATTCTATCCGTCTACATGTGGATTATACGATATTATTTCATGTAAATAATTGAAATAAGATATTTACATCTATTCATTAGACAGTTTGTTTCGTTATTGTCTACATTATTTCGTTATACCTATATAACATAACAAATTAGCTGAAGATTAGCTATCAATTAAATCAATCGATCGTACATCGATGAATCACATAACAACAAAATACTTTTAATTCACTATTAGTGTCTCATAACTATAGTCGCTAAACAAACAAATACGTACATACATAAGATTAACTTGTGACACATATTATAAATGATTACATTAATAAATGAAATATGCATAATAAATAAACAATTAAGGATTCATCATACCTCATGATGTATACCTAGACGCTTATTCCTAAAGTTACAAAACGATTGTCTCATATTTAAATTATTAATTGTATAAGCAAATTACTCGATTCACTACATCTTTATCAAGTTATTATTTCACAATTATTTAATGTCCTGTATCACTGTATCATAATGTCCCTTTGATACATGGTACACGTTATCAAATTACTCTATACACATTGATGTTTAGATACCTAATTAACATTGTAAATAAAGAATACATCGTGATCACAAACACAATTGACATTGAAGTTTGAATTAAACATAGTATAGTAAAACTTACATCATTCTTTGGCTAGCTGGACTGATCTCGCGGGACAAATTACCTGATTCATGTATTCCGCTTCGTAGTCATCTAGCAGCCGGAGTCATTATTACTTTCTTGTATCATCCATATGTCTTTCGCCTGCTCATTCCACGAGCTCGTACGTGGCCTCGTTTTAATTTCATTCATTAATCTTCATTCATCAATATTCATATCCATTTATTTTCTTTGGTTTATGTATTCTCACACAACCAATCATATTTAATGTATTTTACTCAATATTATCTAGCTTAATCATTAAATTTTGAGACATTCTTAAGATCGTCTTCTTAACACGTTTTCATTTATTCATTCTTAAATTTCTATTTGTGGAGACATAGTTGTATGTCCTGTTAATTTAGTGCAGTTACTTGCGCACGCACTTTGTTTGTAAATAGTAAGGGTATTTGACCTAGAGAAAGTCATTACACATTTACCCTCCAGTCGGTTGCTTGTCTCGGCAACGCTGGTACAAAGCATCCTACACTTCACACTTCCAAGATTTACGACCTTTCTCTGTCTCTTTCTATGAGAGTGAGTGAAAATTGTGTCACACCGTCCCTTCTGACAACCTTCCTCAGGCATATACGCGTTAAACTGCTTCTCTCTCCTTTTGTGAGGGTGTGTTAGAAATATTTCGCACCCTCACCTTAGACAACTTTTCCCAGCCGTACTACCATTATTTACGTACGCATTGAGTATTTTTTGCCGTTTCTTCCAACTTCTCTTACCACTGCGTCCGTCGACTTTCACTTTTCTATCCGTACGTTCATGTATTATTATTTTGTTTTCTAGATTCCTAAGAAATCTTACCTCGAGCGCTTGGACTCTTCTTTCAGTATTATTACGACCTTTTACAACATTTTTAAGTCGTCTAGTAAATTTCGTTCTTCTCCTTTTTCTCATAACATTTCTTGCCCAGGACGAATATGCATACGGATCTGGTAAGTCCTTCCGCTTCACATCATCCATGGCTTGCTTAAATTTGCATTCAGCTTTATAACTTATATAGCTTTATAAAGTTCGTTTCAACTTTGAACTTTCCTTTCATGCTTCTTATTGATGCAGCTCGACTACGTAGTCGATGTATGCCTGTTCCACAAGCATCTATCCTCGTGTTGTTCAATTTGTGCTTTTTACGCATTCTATTTGATGGTAGTAAATTTTTACTATCTCTATCCATGTCTGGATAATCATCTTCCGACATCGTCAGATACAAAGAAACAAAGTCATTCCTCTTCTTAATCCACTTGTTTCTTGGATTGTTACTGACACTTACGTTAGATCCCACAGTTGCTAATTTCTTAGTAGCTGACACGTCTGTGAAATCAACAGCGTTATCAGTATCTTGTACTTTCCGTACATCTTCGTAATTCTTATTCACATCTTCTTCCTGTTTCTTCCGGACCTCGCTTCTGCCGCTTTCCAGGCATTCGCTTGTTCACATATATCTGTGCGTAACAGCGTGAACTGCTCATTTATATGTTGCATAATTTCTTCATAATTACTATCTAGTTTTTCGTTTAGTTTGTCGAGTCTTTCGTTAATTACTGCAATAGTTCCATTAAATTCTTCCTTCTGCTGGTTGAATTTCTCATTAATTACAGCGATATTTTCGTTCTGCTGGTCGAATTTCTCATTAATCACTTTGAGATTGTTCTCATTAATGGTTTTGAGGTTTTCACTTTGTGTCCGCATGAAATCCATCAGTAGTGAACGCAGTGACGCCTCTTCTTGTGGTTGTTGGGACTCCTGTCCCCGCGCTCTGACCTCTGACGTCTCCTCAGTCATGTTCAGTTCGACCGTAGAGTTTTCTTCTCCGTTGTCGGGTATACCTAACTGGTTGTTGATGTCAAAGTTCATGCTGTCTGAACTACTGCTAGCCATTTTAGCTTTACTCCTTGTTAACATCCAGTCACCAGTCAAGCTAACCTTACACTATAAATATCTTATTGTATTATATTATTTTACTTAATCTAACTACAACTACTGCCTGCTCTCTTTTGCCATGCGATGGGCGCCATTTATATTTAATATATATTTAATGGAATTGGCAATTAATTATTTAATTGTGTTTGCCGTGCCCCACGATCTTGGAGCGCCATTTATATTTAATGCAATTATGCTAATTATTATGAATTATTAAATTATCCAATTATAAATTGATGGATTGGGTCTAATTAAATTCGTATGCCATTTATATTTAACTGAATGGGGTTGTAATTGACATTTATAAAGCCCCACTTTCCTGGGGTATCATTTATATTTAATACACATATGGAAAAGTAAATTATATTTGTCGGATTTGACTCAATATAGTTATCAAATCAATATGATTTACATGAGCATGTTAATCTGACATTTCAATGGTCGGTTTGGGTGTGTCCATTGATAATTAGCATAACTCTTGAGACTCTTTGTAAGTAACAAGATAAGATCACTTGAAACATGATAAATTAATTGTCAAGGTTAATCGCAATAATGAACGCAAGATATATGTATATATGTAATAATTACTTATTTATTATATCATTGATTAAGTAAATTACTGAACCACAAATGAAATTATGTCCTGTAAATACATAACAAAACACATAATAACAAAATCACAATAATATTTGTTCGTTGTTTCCTGAAAACAAGACATATAATACAATCAAATACAACACAATAATATACATATACAAACAATAAGCAATCAAATATATTTTATCCCTAGCTAAATGCGTTCATTATGCTCAGATGAATGACTTTAATATTAACATTATTAGATTTATGATTTATATAGATCTCTTGGGAGTAGTTCTTTGAAAAAAAGAGACAGTGCAGTAGTATGTATCAACTAGCATTTAAGAAACATAAAGACATCTTGCAAAAGCCTTATCCACAAATTCCATCGGTGTAAGATTACATCCATTGGTGGGTTCCTTATATATAGTAATCTCTATTGATCGAAGAACACTTCACTTTCACTCACTGAAATTCCACTCGTGTTGTGTATAGTGTGATGTTGGACTCTCCGCTGGCATTACGTGTTTTATGGCTTCGTGTTTTTAGATGGAATCATCGGCCTTGAAGTGGTTTTGCTTGTAGAGTTTGCTGTGTGCGTGTTCATGTAGCTAACTATTTTGTCTACCTTGGGCGTAATGTATGCAATGTGCGTATTAGTGTTCGTGTTAATTCACTCAGTTCAGATGCCCAAAATTGTGAGTCATTATGGTTGAATAGTGTCTGAAATCGTCACCTACTGTTCTACTCTCGGATTGTTACTCACTCGTATTGCATTATGTTGCGTGTCGGTCGTAGTCTAGAGTCACATATACACTGGTATTTAACGATAGTTATGTCTATTCGCACTGTTGATCACTACGATAAGTTCGGTAACTCATAAAACTATCGAACATACGTTTTGTAGAGTTGCGATTGAGTTGAATGTCTAAGTCTGATTAAGACCGCGACTTGGTTACAATTTCACTGATTGATTAACCGAGTTAAAAGTTGAGTAAGTCGTGTAAACTATTTCAATTACTCGTATTACTACTCCATTACTACTGTATTACTGTATTACCCGTATTACTACTACTGGGCTCCGCATCTTCGCAAACAGTTTTTATCAATCATTCTCTCCCAGAAGGCAATTTTCTCATCTCTACGCCTTCGGCCGTTGTTGATAGGTTCCTAATTTCCTACCACCTTGTAGATTTTTGTCATCGGTTTCCTGATTCGTCGTTCAAGTTGTCACTACTCTCTCCACCAGTTCCTTTGGAAGATGCTGAACTCTGGTTGGCCGACGGCATCCCCGGAATATCCCAGCGACGAACGTTGTGCTGATTCTCAGAAACTAGAGCAATTCCCCGCCTGTCCATCAACCTTTGTTTCCACGTTGTCGAGGCACTCTGATACAGCTTTTGTTAAGAGTCTGCAGTGTCTTGGTCAATTGTTCATTTACCCTTTGCTCGTTCCGCCAATTATCAACTCTTCGTTGGGCGTCATCCCTGGACGGGTCCCACGCTTTCTAGTTGTAAATCTGACTGATGTCAGGGCGTGTTTTCATGCTGGGCTGTGTGTATCCCTAGTATTCATTGAATATCCATTCTATTGTCTACATATTTGTCAAGATTTCTCTGCACCCTTTGTTGCTGAGTGTTGCATTCATACATGTGCTCGTTACAACTTAACCCCACAGCATGTGTTCCATTTCACTTCTGCGTAACCAGGCTACTGGACTATGCCTTTTTTTGTCTGGTTTGTTTTGGCGTTGTAAATCATAGCTAACTTCGTGCTGTCAACGACGTACCCTATTTTCTATTGTAGCGTGTACTCAGACGTTTTTTCATTGTCTTCCCACTGGCGTCGGGTCTGACGTGTCCCTAATTCGTTCTTATTTACGACTCGGGCCTGGGTTTGTCAACTCGAGTGTGTGAGCGTGCCACTTGATCAAGAAATTATAAATTTTAAAAATTTTGATCACTATAAGTGTAGTGCCTTTGTGTGTTCAATGTATCTTTGTTTGAAGCAACATCCTGTCTGGCCTATGTAGAATTTGTCACAACTGAGCAATTTAGTTTGTAAACACCAGGTAGATCAAATTTGTTTTGTGCTTTGTGTGTATGTGTTTTGAGAGTGTGTGTTGTGTTTTTAGTTCGTAGTTTTGTTTCCAATTCAAATTAATTTTACATTTTTACCAATAATAAACTTTGTGTTCCGAGTCGGTAGTGATATATTTGCTTAGAAATTGTTTACAGAAATATTTATATAAAGCATATAAATATTATTTATATCACATCCAAAGAGATACTAGTTGCCCAACAGATCTTTCAGTTTTGTGTCACCTTTGTATGGTCTCCAACTGTCCCAGTTAAAAGTGTACATATCACAAAGTGAAAAAATTATACTTGTTCAGTACAATTGACAATTACGGTTTTTATCCTTGTTGGATTTTACCCAACCCAATGAATGTGTGACAACTCCAATAAATACTTTATACATTTCTTAAACTTTACAATTGTTTAACACACACCAAGGTAACAAACAAAAATGACTAACACTGCTGCAATAAATTATACAAATCATCCATTACAGATTCTGCACACAATAATTCACAACAAATTAACACTTTACACAAAACACCATGAACTGATAATGCACACAGAATCAAAAATTCACAACTATCTTTAACAACATATCTCAGTGCTTTACTTTCTGTAGGCAGTTTCTTAATCACTACAATTTTATTCCTTCTTTTATCTCATCTATGTACTCCTTTCCTTCCCACTACGCCCCTAAATCATTAGCCATTCTTTCATACATGATATTCTTAAGGCCTTCTCAAAAGCTTCAAGGTAGTTCTTCTCCAATTTCCTTAGAGGCCAGTTTTCTGAGGCATCAAATGAAACTTTGTATCAATTTCTTTCTGGTTTCCAGGGATATAGGCATATTTCTGGGTGCCAGACGAGATCTTTTCTTGAAAAATGCTTCTCTTGCTAGTGAAATTCTACTTATTATTGGAACATCTCCCATAAGGCTTCCCCCTCCTTAAGCCTGTTTGTCCTGAACTGACAAATTCTCTTGCATACTTTGTTTTCAGTTTAACTCTGAAAATTCATCTTCTCACTTCCAGAGCACTTTTTCAGAACTCATAAACACCTCTTCTTCAATTCCATTTTGTTTTCTCAGTGTACTCTTAATTTGTTGTGTAATATCCTCTTCAGCAATCTCTCCCTTTCCTGCAACTAGTGTCATCTCACCTCTGAGCTTTTCTATTCCTTATATTTATGTACATCTTTTCTTTCTGTTCTTATGTTGTGTTTACCTGCAGCCAATTCCTCCTCTCCAATGGCTTCTCCCACAGGTATTTCCCATAACTCAGAAATAAGAATGAGCCTCTCCGCGATAAGCACAGTTGTTTTTTTTGTTCATCATTACTGTCATCACACAAACTGGTAAAGATTCATCTTCCAGTTCTTCTCCCACTTCTGCATCCAACACCACGGGTTCATCTTCTCTGCAACTCTTCTTTAGCCACTGTCGTATGCTTGATTGAATAGTGGCTGTACCTACTATTTCAGCCATATAAAACTTTATCTTCTTTTGGCCAACTCTCAAGACATTCTCCACAGATACATAGGTATTCATAATGACTGTGCTGAGAATCACAGTGTCTTTGATGAGCATGTAGTGGCTAAACTCAAGGAGACCCTGGGATAGTCAGGTGTTCCTAATACTTTGATGAGGTTTGCAGTTGTAGCCTGTACAATAAAAAAGCTCAATAAGAATGGATGTGGCTGACTATTGGACATGGCATACAGTGGACACTATAGTGCCTATATCAACCGTAATTGTGGCTGTTTATTTTCAGCATGTCCATTAACAATTTTCAGCTAATATTCTGAAGCATGGAGATTTGTTCAGGAGCTTTACTCCCCAGCTGGTGTAGTCATGCACTTCACTCCGATTTTGAGTCTCCCAATAATCTACTTGAAGAAGGCTACATTCCCAGCACTTAAATTATTTTTCTTGGACCATTTCTTTTCTGCTTCCATCATAATTGCAATATGATCATGGGATCTTCTGCCTACATATGTGATGACATAAACTCATTGGTGTAGTTATACAATTTTTAGCGTGTTGTATGATTCATATTTCATGTTAACACATGTTAATTTCTAAATCTGTCAATTTATTCACTGTTTTCCAGCTGTCCAAATTTATGTGTCACGTTCTGAAGAATAGACAAAATAAATTGCTGTGCTGTGATTCTTTGTTAAAAAAGGTCTAATGCCAATGGAAATTAACAAAGATAATGGTAAATGTGTTATGAGATGCTGCACCTTCAAAAACAATAGTTTGTAAGTTGACACTTGAGTTTAAATGTGGTTGTGCTGCAAGTGTTGAAGATGATCCCCACACTGGATGTCCAAAAAAGTGCTACGACTCCACATGTGGCACCCACATTGTACAAAGTTTATTCATACTACATTCTTGAGTTAAAATATGGTTCACACACTCATTAGAGATGTCTGTTATCTCACAAATATCATCCACTATCAATTGTCGGACTTCCAACATGTGTATACAATTTTTTAATGCTATCTGGAGTTGTCACACGTTTAGACCTTCCACTGCAGGGATTGTCTGCAATACTGGTATGACCATTTATACACTAAAATGCCTGCTTACAGACCACTATTTTTGGAGAAAGCACAATGTCTCTTAACACACTTACTAGTTTGGTATGAATTTCTATTAATGCTAGACCTTTTTTTAAAAGGAATTCAATCACAGCATGATGTTGATTTTTGTCCATTTTTCAAAACATGTGTGACATGTAACTTTCAAACTGCTAGTAAATATTGAACAAACTAACAGGTAGACTTGGAATTTAACAGTTGTTACATGTAATATGAATCTTACAAATTACCACACACTAAACATTTTAGTTCTACTACTAAGCTATACATGTTGTTTAATGAACTTTTTCAAGTCACCCTTGTAATGTTATGTTTCAGTTTAGAGGGCGAGATATGTCCAAGAATTAAAAAAAAGTACCATATTTGTAAGGTCCTGGCCCACCACTAATGTAGGGCCATCATTTATACCAATTCTGTTCTTATTTACATTGGTGTCTTGTTATTTGTCATTGGCACAAAATGCTTATACTCTTTTACTTCCATGTTCCTTAAGGAAATGGAAGTATGGTGATGGCAAAAAAAAATTGTGTTCGAGATTATTGCAGATTCTGAGTGTACTACACTCAAAACATGAAAAAAAGTCGTTTTTCGAAAAGTGTCTGTGTGTGTGTGTCTGTCTGTGTGTCTGTAGATTTTTTTTCTATGGCAAACGATAACAGCCGCAAATTCAAACAGAATCAAATAATGTTTTGCATACAGCACTGATTTGTAGAGTACTCACGACCTATTGATTTTGGTGAAGATCGGTTGAGGGAAAGGGGTAGTTTACCTTCAACGGTTTTTTTTATCAAGGGTAATTTTTTTTTTGGCAAACGATAACAGCCGCAAATTCAAACAGAATCAAATAATGTTTCGCATTCAGCCCTGAATTGTAGAGTTCTCAAGATCTGTTGATTTTGGTAAAGATCGGTTAAGGGAAAGGGGTAGTTTACCTGCAACGTTTTATGTTTTAACAAGGGTATTTTCTATGGCAAATGATAACAGCCGTAAATTCAAACATAATCAAATAATTTTCTTTATAGTTATGTATTGATCTCTTTCTGTCATTGGTGCATCACCAAATATGATTCACGCTGCTCGAGAATGCGAACCAGCTTGTTGCTGAGAGGAAGGAATACAGACAACGTGGCTCATGCACTGATGTATCAATACAAATAACATTGCCTTTAGATCCAGGTATATGGTAATTGTATTGTTATAGGTTAACAACTGAAGCTATAAATGAACAATAATAAATGCTATTTTGTTGGACAGAAGCAAGAAAAGAAAAAACACTTTTCCTTGATTTAGAAAAATATTGCTGTCATCAGCCAGGGAAATGATTTTAAGCCAGAGATCATCTCATTAATTCGCTTACCCATGGGTCATTAATACCCAGAGTGAGCTAATACCCATTCTTATTTGCTACTTTTTTGGATCTGTTACACTCTCACTACATGCCATTATCAGTCAAGTAAATGTTTATACTTACGATCTGTCCTCTAGTTCCTAATGTACACCTAATATACTTTCTTACTGTCTGCCTTTGCTGGGTGAAGAAATAATGATCTAGTCCAGTGGTTAGTACCAGACCCCCCCCTCCGAATTACCTAAAATATTTTTATGGTCCTATAGTTTTAAGTAATATAATAATAATAAACATTAATTTTAAGATTTGTGGTCTTATTTACTGATTGAAACAGTCACATTCCTTCCAAGCAGCTACTTGTCCAATGTGAATCTAGCCTTACACTATAGAAAACGGTCCAAGTTTGAATAAAGTAAAATAAAGAGCATTATAAAATTAAAAACATTTTATAATTTTTATAAAAACCTTGTGTTAAACTTGATTACAAATTACTATTTTAGTCTGGTCATCCTTGAAGCAGCCTCTTGCTACCTGTCATTTCCTGATGAGAAAGTTTTCATCTTCCTTGTATTCCTGTTACCTCATACAAAACATGTTTATTGGACAGATAAATTCTCATGTGTAGTTCCATTCTGGTTCACTGCACTGACCTAACAATGTTATAAGAGGCGGAACAGAAAGTCAGGTGTTATTAGCTTTAACTTCAATTGTACTATGTAATAAAAATAAATATATTTAATTTTCATACATTAGAGACGTATAAGAATGGACAATTTTGTATTCACAGAATATACATTTTTTAAGTTAAATACTTAAAGTGGTCTTTACGTGGATATGCTTACGTGTATATACTTTTTACTGTATATACGTGTGTCCTTACATGTATATACTTTTTATTGTACGTTTTAACTACATATAATATGTGATTCACTTGGAGGTTACAACATTGTTATTTTAAGTTGGCAATACTGTTTTCTTGTGAAAGATAAACAACTGACATTTGAAATTAGTCATTGTTAAGTATTGATATTTGTTTTTATGGAACGGTATTAGACTCTTAACGTATTTTAATTGTTAAAACCTATTTTCAAAGTGGAGAAATTTAACTAACACGATTCGCACACTCTGAAATGACTTTGGTAACCATAACCATCTATCTTGTGCCACATTTAGAAAATTAATCGAATAATTCAATAGAACCGAGCCAGTGTTGGATGTGCAAAGACCAGTGCGTCCTTGTAGTGGCCAGTCACTCACAAATATCGCCGCAGTGAGTGTCAGTGTCTATGACAATCCGTCAACCTCCATTCGCCATCGTTCCCAGTAGATGGAGCTTTCCTACAGCACCTGTGACGATTTCATTAATTAAAAAAAAAATAAAATAATTAATAAATAGGGAATGTAAAAGCTGAGAAATTTTAAACTTTAATAAATCGCACATTTAAACTAATTTTTATCGCTATCATAATAATATTTAATAAAGAGTTTTAATAATAAAATAAAAGGAATGCGAGTGTACAGATAGGGAAAACCTTGTTAATTAACCCTGCATAGACATGCGCTAACCAGAATTAACTTGAATTCCGACCCATAAACAAACTAATAATCCTTGTAAATTGATATTAAATAAATAAATAAACAAGACCACAGTAGTGTACTATAATAAATTCTGTAATAAAGAATATATTTGGATAATTAAAAGGTCAAACTTTAACCCCTTAAATAGAGAATAAAGGTGGAACTATTTTGTTGCGACGCGTAAACTCCGCGCGATTAACTGACCCTTCGTACATTGTAGAGAGTCGAGATGAAGCGCTCGCGTAGAAAACACACGCTTGAACCATGTCTCAGAGAACGACAAAATGTTTTTATTTAGAAGACAGATACAACAATGTGTAGCAAAAGTACTGGCAAATTAGTGTGGTAGTAAGTCTAAATGTTAAAAACCGAAATGAATAAATAACTGTGTAAGGGATGACATCTCATTTGTTTAATTGGTAAGATGTCTATGTTGTTTAAATAATATGGTACGAGCTACCAAAAGTGAGAACTTTTATAAACAATAATGTGAAGTGCGATTCTGCAACAAACAAGAACATTTACGACACTTATACTACTAACGATGTTTAACTACGAGACTTCTGAGAACCTCCACGCTACTTCATTATGAACTAACCACTTCAGGAACTTCAACAGGAAAGTTAACTCCACTTAAGATCAACCGCTGATGAACACCATAAGGACCAAGGACCCTGACTACGAGTAAACTGATGGATATGACAGGTGACACGGAGACTTGTTCTCTGTGATTTATTAAAATTCTAACCAATGAATTGTTAAAGACAGTTGAAATAAAAAAATAGAAAGACTTTAATGATAACCACTATATAAATAAGCGAGCTTAACTCACAAACAAGTTTAAGGTCCCGGATCCGTGGATAATGTTAGCACTGATAAATCCATATGTTTTGGCCCCCGTTCTTTACCAAAATCTGTTATAAATTGTAAACTTTTATTCAGAAAACCTTATATGGGAATATTTATGTAGAGCTGTTGTAGTAATGATTTAATAAAGAGATGTCGTTACTTTACACCAAAAATATTGAGTGAATAAATCATCAGACCCCCATGTAAAAGTTCCTTTAGTTATAACTACTGCTGGTTTATCTAGTAATTAAAAGTTGATTACGAGTATAGCAGCCCATGCAATTGATCAGAGGTAAGTATGCACAGGTTCCCGATGTTATAACGTAGGTGAGACGTTATACACCATGCAGTGCAATTTAACTAAAGATCTGCATTTGCATGCCTACAAAGTCCAATTGACCCAGGAATTGAAGCCAACAGATCATAGGCAGTGTCGTGACTTCATTGATTGGGTGTTAGAGAACCACCAAGTTGATGGCGATTTTGCGAAGAAAATCATATTCAGCGACGAAGCTCATTTTCACTTAACTAACACTTAACTAACTAACTTAACTCATTTTCAACTGAATGGGTATGTAAACTAGCAAAATTGCCGCATTTGGGAACTTGAAAATCCACAAGCCATTCTCGAACAACCAATGCAACCACAAAAAGTCACTGTTTGGTGCAGATTTTGAGTTTTTGGGTTGGCAGTGTGATTGGGCCGTACTTTTTTGAAAATGCCCGTGGTGATGCAGTAACAGTCAATGGTGAACGTTATCGGGAGATGATAACAAATTATTTTTGGCACCAATTGGATGATATTGATGTCGAAGAGATGTCGTTCCAACAAGAACTTGCCACACAGTGCAAGAAACAAAACAGTTGTTGCACATAAAGTTCTACGGCTGCCTCATCTCTCGTTTTAGCGATCAACATTGGCCACCAAGATCGTTTGATCTCATGCCGTTGGATTATTTTCTTTGGGGTTATTTGAAGCAGAAGGTGTATGCCAATGACCCCAAAATGATTCCAGAGCTAAATGACAAGATTCACCATGTTATTCATGAACTGCTGCAGGAGTTATGCTGGAAAGTGATGGAAAATTTCACCAAAAGGATGGAATCCTGCAGGGCCGCTCGTGGCAGCCATTTGGCCGATATCATTTATCATGTTTAATGTCAATGTCTTAACAGCATATTGAAATATATACATTAAGAGTTTATTAAAAACCAATGCGTTTTATTTTACATTAAAATTGTAACCTCTAATTGAATCACCCTCTATTTGATGAAGGAATTCTTGAAATATTTTAATGATAAAATTGATATTTCTCACTACTTTTGATAATCAAAGTTTCTCATTTCTGTTTCTTTCTTTTATCTTACTGAATTGACTATGCTTATTCAATGGGGTGTGGTATTTGCTTCGGCTATTCTGTAATCACAGTAATTAGAGAAAATGGATAAAACTTTTTTTGCATAACATGTTATTTATCATGATCCATGCATTAAACTAATCACAAAAACAGCATCATCAAGCCAATAATACGCCTGTTGTAAATCTCCTTCACACAGGTACGGAAGTCGTGTGAAACATTCAACAATGAATCCTGCTGGTTCCAGTACTTGTGTTACTAGACTGTTCACTTGATCTTCAAATGTGACTCCTTTTACTGGCAACCGTTCTGTTGGCTGGTGGTCTGATCGGCCTGTTTATGAAACAAATGTTAGTATAAATAAATTTGTTTATAAAATAAATTTTAATACAATAAACTTAATAATTCAGGGTCTACAGGAGCAGTTTTTTTTACACTAACTTACAATCATTCTATTTTATAAGTGATATTTGTTTGCTCAAGAGCTTAAGAAGCAAGATACTGTCACATTTACATTCTACAGTTCTTACAAGATTGTTGGCCTACAATATGCAACTTGCATCTTTTGCCTAATTGTCAGTAGAGGTAGAAGATTTGAGTTATGAGTGTGGCAAAATTGTCCATCAGAATTGCACATTCCACATTCCATCAGAATTCTGTTAACAGCTAACTTCTTAAATAATAGGATAATTTCAATTTTGTTTATTTGTACACTGACAATTATCAGTTTTAAACTTCATTTAACTTTCAATTCACTAATATACAAAAATTATTGTATATATTATGGTTGTGATAATTAATCTAAATATTAAATTTAAATTATTTTATTATTCTATTACCAAATATTTTTAAAAAACCTAAAGTTAAAATAAAAACAAATGCAGTCACTAATATTTTTTGGAAACTAATGAACATACTAGTAACATTTAAAAAAAAAAGGCTGTAAGTAAACATCTTGAAATGGAAAGGGTCTTTGAACTTTGAGAAAGAGTGGCAATGTTACTCTGAAACAAATTAATAAAAAATTACAGTATATGTGATAATGGTACATAATTTCTTGGATTTTTTTGTCCATGACGTGTCCGTCAATTAACTAATTGTAAGTATAATACTACTGACTTGGAACACTAAGTTTTTTTATTGGTAAAAATGTAAAATTTTTTACCTTATAGCCTGAACTAGTTTCACTTATTGTAAGCTTCGTCAGAGGCTGCCACTAGGAGGGCTGTCCGTCTTGTTCTTCGTAACGGCGCCGTCATTTGAAAGATCAATGTTGCGTGTGTGCGGTGTGGTATGTTCGAATAATATGTGTGATTTGAATTGTGCCTGGTCATTTTTATGTGTTTTTGGGTGTTTGTATATTTCTAGTTGTTCAAGAGTGTTCAACACAAACACAAACATGGATATTATACATGTTGCAACCTTACAAACTATCTACCACCTACCTTTTTGATTCCCGGTATCCAGAAACTCCAGAATTCGTTAAGCGAGTGTTGAATGGCGCAAACAGTCTGAGGTAGTGACTTAATAATTTACACTAACACGTGGTCATTGTGAAATAGACATTATTTTTTATTCTCATTTCTTTGTTATAAAGGCCAATGTTACACAATTTATGGGTGATAAAACAGATGATTTACTACACAAACTTAATTCCTATTGTATCAATTTAAAACTATATATAGACTAACCAGTACTCCACTCTCTCTCTCTCTCTCTCTCTCTCTCTCTCTCTCTCTCTCTCTCTCTCTCTCTCTCTCTCTCTCTCTCTCTCTCTCATTCCTCCCCCTTTTTATATTTTTTGTTTTTATATTCGAGATATCATTTTTGAAAACCAATTTTGTAATAATATGCTCTTCAGTGGTTATCTGCCTGATCTCACTGCACTGTACTTAGCTGATTTTCGTTACTCCTCATGACACATCCTTCCTTGTACGCACTTTCCTCCTACACTCGCTAAAACTGTCCGACATTGCTTTTAAGTGTTTGATTTATTTGTCACTCACTGTCGACACTTGTTGATACTGAATTTGCTTTAGTTTAATTACATTTTTTGCTGTTTAGAGTCCAAAAATAAGGTTTGTCCGCAGCCTTAGATTACATACACCCGGCCGGGATAAGATGTTGGTCGAAACAGGGCGATTGCCACTGGCTATCTCAAGTATATATTCTTGTGTCACGTGATACTCCCTCCACACCAGACGTTCCACACTGGCAATTTCCAAGGCTTGGTGATGCCCAACCCGCATTCCAATGTTAGATAAACAAAGGTTTGGCCCATGACGTTTTTGTGACATCAGTTGATAATTACAATATTGGTGCCCCTATAGGGTTAGATCGGCTCCACTTTGGCTAGACACGGTTACAAGTAGCAGTCGACTCACTTGTTTACAAACCACACCCAAATTTCTTACATCGAATTTTCATGCTGTTCTCCATAAATGATTTTATTTCCCAATTTTGACATGATTAAAAACTCTGAACCCCTTTTTACTTGTGACCCTGATTTGTATTAACACAATGTACACACAAAAGGCCGAAAACTAGACACTCTTGAACACACTTTTGGAAGGTTATATTAACATAGTTGTAAATATGCACTTTCTGTAAGTTACCAGTCACTTCTAATTTTTCTTATGTTCAGTTCAACCAGTGTTATCAAAAACTTTATTTTAACTTGTTCTGCTATTATTGTTTGTGTTGTTTAATATTTTCTGTTTAATTATATTTTGCTTTATATTGCATAAAGAAAATTATTTATTGGGATTTTAAACAGTTTGGTTTCGCTAAAAATACACGATTGTTTCTACATAAAAATAACATATTACATTTTTCAAAAGAGCTGCCAAATTCTGGCTTTGTCCCAGATCGAATATTTCTTTGTACTGCCATGCCGGGTAGTCTTTTATTTGTTGGAAAAATGATCTTACCAGCCTACGTATTACAGATACTGAGTGGACTCCTAACATTGAAGAGACTGCACTATAATCGGATTGACTATGATTTTCACTATACATCATGAGTTTTGATGATCATATGAATTTAGGTGGTTTCAAAGTACTTTTTTGTGCTGATTTTAGATTTAATATTCATTTTTCTCTATAACCTTCAATTTCTTTTGCAATTCAAATGAGTATAAATAATACTAAAAATCTGGTAAATTAGATTTCACAAAGTGGGGAATTTTTTAGGACAACAGGATTAGTACAACACTTGTTGTACCTCAACAGGCTTCCTGTTGGTGCCAAACAATGCAGATATACAGAAGTGCCATGTTTCCTTTGTGAATAGGACAGTCAAGCAAAGGACAAAGATTGGAATGTAACAGACTGGATCAAAAGAGAAAATCTCCAATCGGGTTCAAAGAATTACAAGCAAACCACTCGTACAACGGGAAAAAATTCTTCTACCACCTCTTCATATCAAACTTGGTTTGATGAAACTTGGTTTACTAAAACACTTGCAAAAGACAGCAGCTGTTTCCAATACCTACAAAGTTTCCAAAAGTTTGTACTGAAAAGTTAAAAGAAGGGATCTTTGTTGGACCGCAAATAAGAAATTTGTTGAAGGATGAGGCTTTTGAAAATACTATGAATCCAACAGAAAAAAATGGTTGGAATTTATTTAAAGAAGTTGTGAAAAACTTCTTGTGTGCAACAAAAAAGATCAAAACTACAAACTAACGTAAAAACCATGTTACATCATTTTAGGAAACTGGGCTGTAACATGAGTGTGAAACTTCACTATCTACACTCACACATCGATTTTTCTCTGAGAATCTTGGTGATGTCAATGAAGAACATGGAGAATGTTTCCACCAAGATATCAAAGACATGCTGGAATGTTAACATGGTGGCTGACTACTGATTCATGCTCAAGAGAGACGGCACTGCTGAGGGGTGCACATCAAGAAAAAGAAACTTCAACCCACCAGAAAAGAAACTTAAAAAATACAAAACATCATAGTGAACTGGAAAAGTAAATTGTATGTATATATTTTTTCATATCTTCTCATACAATAACTTTATTATATTTATGTTTTTATTCAATGTAAAATGTTCAAAATGAAATTGAAATGAAGTGTTCAAAATAAATCCTCTTTAATTACTAAAACAGGCTTTTGAGTAATATTTCTTTCATTTGTATTGTCACACGTACTAATACTAGTCATATGTATGACATATTTATAGTCATACAGACGGGTTTATATGAAATATGTGCAATAAGTATGTATTCTTCTGTTGTGCTGTCATAAATTTCAATATAAAAGTCATAGAAACAATACATAAATGTAGTAAAAATCAAAAGTAAATAACAGATTAGTAAAAAGGTCTGACATGTTAGAAAAAAAAGAAGATTACATCTGGAATCAGCACCAAAAGTACTATTAAAACACCTATTTTCACTAAATTATCATACAAAAATATTTTTTTTGCAGCATAGTGTTATGATGTGTTGAAAGAACTTATGTGGATAGTATTACCTTTCTCAACGTATGGCTGGAATGGTAACACAACAGCTATAATGGCTTTTCCTCCTGGCTTCAGTGAGTGTTTCAGTTGGTGTAGTATGCTTAAAGGCTGATCACATCGATCCAGGAGGTTGAGACATGAGATTACATCGTACCTCTTCTCTGACCATTTGTCTAGATCCAACACACTGCAAAAATGTGGTTTACATAAATACAATAACATGTTTTAGCAGTTAAAATGACTATAATTATAATATACAAAAACAATAGTAGTGATAACATTAATATAATGCAGAATGATAATGGAGTATGATGATAGGTGAAGGGACAAGACCCTCCAAAGGAAAAATATTTATCTGAGAAAAATGGATTTGAAAGTTGAGAAAATAGGGAAAAAAGGAAGACTAAACAAACCTGGATAAAATGGTGGCAAGAATATTAAACAACATAAGTAAATGGCAAGAACAGATAAAAATGGAAGAAATTTGTGCAACATTAAAATATTAGTGAAAACACTTTCTTGATTTCCTGGGCACAGCTATAAAACAAATGAAACAATTAATGATGCAAACAGCAAAGTTGGGCCTCCAGATCTCCTGTGACAAATCAGATTTCATAGCAATGTCAAACCAGTGTCTAGAGAGTTAGGTGTGGAACAGGGAAAATAAAGTGGCCAGAAAAGTTCAAATATATAGGCAAGTGGATAGAACTCAACATCGCTCAGAAAAAAACCCTCACATCAAGGATCAACAAAATGGAAATGGTATACCAATAACCAAAACTGTCTACAATAAACATTCTGTCCCTCAATGCCAATCTCATATACTGTTGTGTAGTCATTCGATCAGAGGACCTGTACATAGCAGAATACCTCACAGTGAATAGAAAAGGTCTGATCAAGACACTGGAAGACAAAGAAGAAAGATCCTGAGGAAAATCTTGGGTCTGATCAACAAAAATGGTGAGTACAGAAGACATCACAACCCCAAACTGTACACACATGTTGAAAAGATATCAGATACAATCTGGAAAAGAAGGATTACCTTCTATGGCTATATGATATGAATGAGGATAGAGAGATTGACCAACAGGATATTTGCTTAATTTCTAAGTACGAAAACCAAGGGAGCCTGGTTTACTGAGGTAGAAAGGGATGTGGAAAAAGTTGAGATCACTTGTGAGGATATCCAGGAGCATGACCCTTTTAAGAAGAAACCTGGAGCATACCAGGACAGGGTCGTATCCAGGGGTTGGTGAGAAAGTCAGGAATATCGGCTGAGGGGCGGGGAATTGCATTTGAAAGAAGAAACATGTTTAATTTATTGGACTATAGAATAAATATAAATTCAATTTAATTAAAACTCATATATAACTAATGTAGTTCATCAGTATGTGAAACGTGGTTAAAAAATTTAACATTACTCTCCACAGACTATGAAGTGGCCTCGAAAACAGATTTTGATGAAATTATTAATGAGTTTTCGTTAATCAGAATGTGAAAAGTGCAACTTTAATTCCTCCATTATGTTTATTAACTTGTACAAAATTCAATCATGTATTGTAGTTTCTTTTTGTATAACCAGAAAACTTGGTGTAATTGTAGACCATAAGGACGGAATAATTTTGTACACAGTTTATATGAAATAAAATGCAAATACGTAGTTTTCTTTTGTAAAGCATTGTACTTATTAATTGAACCTTACACGTCCTAAATTTATGAGACTGTCTTTCATGGTTGTGATGATTGTAGAAAGAGGGGATAAGATAAACAATTGCAGGTATAGTGTGTTGTATCTGGTAAATGGGGTGAGAGGGGGCAGAGATTCTGTCGTTTTGGTGTAACCTCTAGGTACACCTTCTGCACTAGGGTTTCCAGGAAAAGCCCAAACGAGAACAGGCAAGATGTGGACTGAAGAAAAAAAAAGGAAGCACACTGAAAAAGAATGCAGGAATACTGCACTTGCAAAAGTTATAGTCCAGGGAAGAAAACAGTTGATCTAATGTGGTGCTTAACTGGTTGGGACAAAAAGTACTCAGTTCTATTGTATGACAACAAGGTTTTGAACTGCGTACAATAACATTTGTAAAGAGGACATATTTAAGAAATTTTGTTAAGAGAACATGTTTAACAAATCTCAAAGCACACACACACACACACAGAGAAAATATTACGATGGTGTCTGCACAATGACTAACTACCAGAAATATTATTGCCATAGTGTAGTACAGTAAACTCCCAATTATCTGTGGAATTGGATAATCAAATTCCGTAGATAATCCATAATGTATACAAATAAGGGCAGAAAGTAATGAAAATTGTTAATTAACCTTAGAAGTTTATTTAAAGTAAAGCAATACAGTAAAGTCATGTTAAGACGCTCATCAAAGGATCATGCGAAAACCGTGTATTAAGCAGGGTATTGCCAAGTAGCAATACATTCATACTGAAACCTTGTAACTAATAATCATATTTTCTATGCAGTTTAAATGTTAATTCACATGAACTGACATTTTGTGAGAAGAAGTTGTACTGATAAATTGTTTTTTGTATATCATTGGTGTATCATCTACATTGAGTATTTCTGAAGTTACTACTGAAGTCAAATTATATAAAGTTATGATTAGACCAGCGATAACATATGGCAGTGAGACTTGGACTCTGAATAAACAAGCCACTAACATAGTCAGTACTTTTGAGGAGTATATTTACATGTATAACAAAGGAGAATTTTGAGGAGAATATATGGACCAATCCAAGTAAACGGGATGTAGAGAATGCATCACAATGAGGAGTTATACAAGCTGTATAAAGACAATGATCTGGCCACCACCATCCGACTGCATAGATTGCAATGGGCAGGACACATCATTAGGATGGAAGACAACCGAATACCTAGGAAGGTACTGTTTAGTCAGATTGAGGGTAGAAGGCCTGTCGGAAGACCCAAGACACGCTAGATTGACGCAGTGGTGAGGGATGCTGATAATTTACTTAAAATAAAACAGTACACGTCAATCGCCAAGGACAGGGAAAAATGGAGGCTAAGGTTCCACTCCGAACTGTGACGCCATAGATGATGACGAAGTTACTACTTACATTACTTACATATGTACAAAAGTTATAGATAGGTCTATAAAAAGTCCAAGTGAACAACCCCACATTTTCATGTGCAGTAGGGAGTAGATTCAGGAATTAATTACCGTAAACATATGAATTAAAAAAATTCAGAAAAATACGCTGCTGACCTGCAGGCAACATCACAGGTGGTGTTCAATGTTAATACCAAATTTTTCACATCCGTTAACTATGAGAAAATTAAATGTTCCCAGAGTCGCAGTAAAATATGTAAACCCGAATGACTCATGGTAGCCAGTTGCCAAACATTACTGTACCTGTCGATGAGTGGTGACATACTCCATCCCTTAGACATAACTTAAATAATTTTGATTATAGTTTATAGTGTTATAATTTTATTAAATTAGTGTATTAAGATTAGTGGAATGGAAGCTTCATTATTCAGCTGAAATTTATTTCTGCTTATTAAAAGAAAAATCCTTGGGTTTCCGTGGATAATCTGCAATGCAGATAAACTGCTCATGGATAATCAGTAGTTTACTGTAATTACAAAACATTACTTGAGTTTAAGTGACTTATCAGTTTATATTTGTACTATATTACAGTTATTATGTGAGTTTTTACATTTACTTACATACATTTTTGATGGCAACAAAAATATAAATTTATCCACCACACGCAGAATACAGTTCCGTTTGAAAACAAGTGTCACAAGTGCACATATATAATTCAGAAAGTCTATTTTGGCATATCATTCCATGAATATATTCATGTGACTGCCATAAAAATGAAAGCGGGTATTAATCTGAGAGGTCTGGAATCTTGATGCCGCCCGATTTATGCAAAGCATTACTACTGTCCATATAGCTATAAAGCTCACTGTCATTCTGTTCTGGTCAATATGTCACATTACGCATGAACCATTGAGCACGACTGCTGTTCCTAATAATCTTGGACGCTGTATAAATCAGTCTCATGCAAGCAATTTATACTGTATGCACTGCATTGTATTGTAGTTAAACAATCGGAATACGCGTGGATTTGTTACAATAAGATTTACATGAAATTTGGAACTTTCAGGGCTTCAATTAGACTGTAGACTTCATAATATAACTACATTTAACTAATTTTGTGAACACAAATTACACAATTTCATAGTCAATTCATACCACATACCTCATATTCTGACTTTAGGTATTTATTCTCTCTCTCTCTCTCTCTCTCTCTCTCTCTCTCTCTCTCTCTCTCTCTCTCTCTCTCTCTCTCTCTCTCTCTCTCTCTCTCTCTCTCTCCCTCTAATGTAGATACAAAATAAACACACATGCATATGCACGCATGATAAAAACACACTGCAAACAGGCAAATTGAAACACTATGGCATAATATGGAGAGAGCAGAAACAACTAAATTAATAAAACTAGAACTGATGATATCATTTACAGGAATAAGAAATTGTTTTGGCTAAACAAGGCAATGGCAGATGGTAATAAAAATTTGCTAGTTTGGAACACAAGAGATAACAACAGTCACCTTTTCTAAGACTGAAGTTTATCATCGTTAAGTGGTGAGAAATTTCTGGACTATGTTTGGGGAGGCAGTATGCAGACGAGAACAAAAAGAAGAAGAAGAAGAATTAAAAAAACAAGAAGGAGGAGGAGGAGGAGGAGGAGGAGAAGAAGAATAAGAAGAAGAAGGAGGAGGAGGAGGAGGAGAAAGAGAAGGAGGAGGAGAAGAAGAAGAAGAAGAAGACACTGTTATAAGATATGTATAGTATCATGTGTAGTCTTATGTATGATGCCCAGATTCGAAAGTAAATGCATGAACTTGACAGAGTCTGGCTCAAAAATGTTAATATGTTTAGTGTATGCTCTGTTCGTTTTTTTGTGAACTTCTGTCTGAAATGCTGTCACTCTATAATGTAAAATTACATGGTGTCACAGATGAGAAAAATAATTTTACACTGACACAACTGGATTTCATTTTGTGAAAGCATTGTTTGCTTACTGAAAACAATATATTTGTTGGCAAGTGACAGCTGAAAGTTATGAAGATGAATCAGAAATCTTACTATGACCACCCCTCAGTAATAATGAGAAAGAAATAATGAGTACACAGATGTAATATATATTATAATGAAGTAATGCAAATGATGCGAGAAGACATTCTAAAGAACACTGTTACGCTGTATGCGGTTATAATACTAATAAGAAACCAACTCACTGTACTCTAAACACAAACTTTATCATTGCTTTATAACTTTTATAAAGAACAGAGAGATGATGTTTCTCATACAAAACAGACAATAAAAAACATACATAAATTTAGATCATAGATTAGCTGACGAGTTCATTTTATGTTTGAGACTAGATCACCTTCCTGTCTGAGGTGATATAAAACGACTAGCCTGAGGAGGAAAGTTATCCATATATTTCTTATTTATTTGTAGATTTTACACTTTATGACTCTTTATATTTGTTAGTTTATTCATTGCATACTATACCATATACAGTAACGTTTTAGTGGCATTCTATTTGTTACTTTATTCACTGCATATTATACCCTGTAAAGTAACATTTTATTGGGTTTGAAAACTGTTTTACAATGAATTTTAACAGATAGTCTAAAAGAATTTTAAAATTAAATAAACAAGTAAAAATTTAAATGTAACAATTTCAATGTTATTATTTAATGTTATTATTCAATGTTATTAGTTCAATGCAACAACGGCCAGCTCAGTGAGTTAGTTACACCTGCGAAATTGTAGAGTGCAGATGACTGTGATTGTTGCTGATTAGTGGAAGTGATTATTGTGTTAGAGAATAGTATGGAACTCTAATATTCTCCAAAACTGAAATACTGTGAGATTAAAATATCAATGAGAATTAACTGATTGGTGTGTGTGGAAAGAATGACTGGTCATAGAGAGCATACTCTCTTTGAGATGACAGCTGATCCAAAAAAGGAGATTAAGATCAAGGACACCAGTCTATGGGATGTAGTGAGGGGTTGAGAGGTTGTCCTCCCACTTGTGGTCAGTGCCATTTGTGACCACTTAGTTAGGTCTAGGTAAATTTACTTTTCACATGGGAGGACAAACCTGCGACATTTATTTTTACCTGCGAACAAACAGGGGATTATCTATTCACATTTATGGACCTGGAGTGGGCCAAGGATTGATGCTTCAGAAGAGGAAATAGATATTAATAAAAAAAATAATTGACTAAAAACAGTAGTTAATCGTGCCAATGATACTGTTAAGGAAAACTGATTAATTACATTAAATTTCTGTATAGCCTATACTCAATTTACAATAAAATTTACACTGTTATCTACTATGATCCACAAATTCTTTTCTATACTCATTAAATAGTACTCATTCTTTTCCGTACCCAGGATTATTTAATACAAATGTCAATAGTGTTAAATTTTTGAACAGTGTTTTTTTTAAGCATAAAAATATTTACTTTTGTACCAAGGAATATAACCAAAACAAAACAAAACTGCAAAGAGTACAAACAATACATCATATTGTTATGTCTTACTTATCTTATATATTGACAACTTGAATTTTATGTATTATGTTTTATTATGCATCTTAAAATTACAGACACAGAGCTGTAATCTAAACTTTACTGTCACTTTACTATAAGATAAAAAAATTAAATTACGTATTTGAAGGGGGATCACAGACTGTATTAGACAAACATGATAGTCTTGGATTATCATCTATAATGTGTGTTCATTCTGTTCTTAAGGAGGTTTTGTTGTCTATGAGTTTTAAATGCGAAGTTGCGGTAAAATTCACATATTTACATTCACATACTTTAAGAATGATTAAAGACACCTCTATAAAAAGTTCATAATTTATAAACTCAAAATGCTTCACATGAGTGGTCCTTCTTCTACTGAATGCTTCACCCATGACTATTCTAGCTCTACTGTGACAAAAATTGTACACTGTTTTAGCCAAGGAAGACTTATGAGCTGCATCTGTGGATGAGGCAGCATTAAATGTTCTTGAAGGGGAAAGCCCTCACCAGTCGCCACCTATTATGAGATGTGGAACTGGCTCAGTAAAGCCAGGTAGAGGTTAATCTTCAGGAATGTGTAATTGGCCGGCAGCTACAGATTTGTGTTCATCAAATTGTTCACTGTCATCCTCAGTGTCGTAATTTTCTGTACCCTCATCCAGACTGCTTAATTGCGATTGTGCCTCAAAACAGGGGCGAAGAAATTCCACCTGCTTCTCATATCTCCAGAGCTATAATTTCTTTACTACTTGTCCAGTTGTATAAGTATTACTTACAAAAGTTAAAAGATAAAATTTATCAATTTTTTACACTTTAGTTTGATTATTTAATAAAAAAACGATTACCTTCTATACCAAGGACAGGATTTCAATTAATTTATTCTTGAATACAGACAAAAGTGTGTTATGATAGTTTAAACCCCCCGCCACTAAATAACCCACAAACCCAAGACGATAATTCACTCTGCCATCATAGAAAGCGTAGTCATCCACGGCTCTGAAACTTAGGGGATCAATATAAGAAACTCTCGAAGGATCCAAGCGGTGGACATGGATTTTCGGAGAAGGGTTTGTGAAGTGCCCAGGCTCTAGTTCATTAGAAGTGGGAAGACATCAGGAGGCGAATTGTGTAGACAAAACAGTTTTAGATACCATAACTACGAAGCTGTGGACCGTATGTACGAATCATAAGTACCATAACGTTATAATACTGAGGTTAAGTTAGGTAAGTTCCAGAAGATCTGTGGGACGATCAACCGTATTTTTAGAAACAAGGTACGTCGAGATATAAAATTAAAAGTTTTAAAAAGTTACGGCGGTCCCTGTACTGTCAACGGGTGTGAATTATGGACAACAACCAAGAAATGTTGTCGTCGTCGTCACTTCACGGTGTAGACTTATAGCCTGTTCCGTCTTCACTGCAGCCATCTCTTACAGGGCCTACCCACAGATATTCTGCAACCGGTTTGTAGTATACAGCGCGCTTTACTAGCCTCTGGTGGTCCATTCTGTAGACGTCCTCCATCCACTGCTGCTTTCGTTCTTCTATCTTATCATTGATGGAGAATATATCCAGTTCGGCCCTTATATGTACATTACGCATTCGATTCCTTAGACGATAACCACTCAAGTGCGATAAAAAATTTATTTCAGCGGTTTTTATATAATAACAACCAAGAAACAAGGCAGTAAAGTACACGCCTCGGAAATTGCATTCTTAAAAGGTGTTCTAAACAAGGATGTGGTCACAAGAGAAGAATTACAAGTTTTTAACTTGAATGAAAAATTAAAAGATTGCAAACAACGGTGGAAAGAACATTTAGAAAGAATGTCAGACAGTAGCGTATCTAGAATTTGGGCTTGGGGAGGAGGGTCCGGGGTTGGGTCGGCTTCATACAAAAGAAAAAAACAAGTTACGACTAATCGATACTACTATCTTTAAAGTGGCTGAAATCAATCCCATTAAAGTAAACGGCAATAACACAATAAAAATACGCGTTATTGAAACTCTGTTTACAAGATACTTATTTACTGAATTGATTTTCATACATTTCATGTTTCAAACGAAGGCCTATACGCTAATGCTGTGTAATAGAGCTGTTTGTATATTTTGTTACTACCATATTAGAGCAAATAGCTGAAAAAATAATAAAACAGCCTAAAAATTAAGAGATTACAGAAATTCGACAACTTTTTCGACCCTCTGGGAGGGGGTCCGGTCCCGTTCGTCCCCCTTCCGCTTAAATACGCCCCTGACGTCAGATTCCAGACTGGCCAAACAAGTCTGGAAATACAAACCATAGGAGACAAGTGTGTGGGTAGACCCAGGAAGGGATAGTTAGAGGATCTTTAGAGGTGGGGAAGGCAACACCTTGCCTATGCCGTGTCGTGAAGATGATAAGTACGAAGCGCTCATACGATATGGCCACGTGGAACGATAACTGATGATCGTTGGACTAGAGAGTTGTTAAACTGGGTGTCACCCAGAAGGCGGAAACGGAGTACACCCAATACGTAGTGGAAGGAGGACATATATGATAAAACGGAGAAAAAAGGCTTGCAACCAGGAGAGTACGGGATACCTGTGGTGTGCAGAATGCGGGATACGGCGCTGGCTGTCAAGTACTCGCACATGTCTGGCTGCATAAATTTCAGGTACCTAGGTGTAATCGTTTTTACGAAAACCGTATCTAAAATCATCAAGTTTGGCATGCGTGACACAGATATTATATTCTTTCCTTAAAGTCACAATTAGGCCTAAAAAAAAAAAAAACTGGTGATAAGGCGTTTTTATTAAACAAAACTGTGGAATTCGGCTTAATATTTTCAACTACCTTTATGATTTTGCGGTGATCGCCAAGTGGGGGAATAAATATTTCAAGAGAATCTATTGATTTTGGCGATCGCTAACTTAAGTACTTAAATTCCTAGGTGGAACGTAGGGCCTCGACGAAATTTCCCCAGCGTGTTCTGTCTATTTCCAGGGCTGAAGCTCACTCCATGTTTGTTGACACCAGCGAGCTCTCTTTCCATAGTCCTCTTCCAGGTGTTCTTCGGTCTTCCACGTCTGCGGCTACCTTGCGGATTCCAATTCAGTGCCTGTCTAGCGATATTTTCTGGTGGTCTTCTCAGGGTGTGACCGATACACCTCCACTTTCTTCTCTTTATCTGTAGTTGGATGGTACTCTGACTTGTGGCCTGCCATAGATCTCTGTTCTTGGACCACCAAATTCTCATTATGTACCTCAGGCAAAGGTTTATGAATGTCTGTAACCTTGTGGTAATGTCCTTTGTCACTTTCCAGGTCTCACATCCATACAGCAACACCGATTTGACATTTGAGTCAAATATTCTGAGTCTTGTCTTCTTGCGTATACGGGGTGATCTCCATACTGGTCTTAACTGTGCAAATGCTCCTTTTGATTTATTTATACGACTTATCACATCCATAAGAGGACCTCCATCCTGACTAATCATGCTACCCAGATAGAAAAATTCCTCAACCCTTTCTATAACTCTTCCGTCTAGTATCAAATCAGAATTATTTCTATGGTTAATACGCATTTCCTTTGTCTTTTTGGGCGATCGCAAGTGAGACAGATTTTGCGGTGTCTGTAAGTGGGATGGGATCTGAGAACTGTGGGAACACATGGTTGAAGAAAGAGCGTTATATTGATGAGGAGAGAAAAGAAAGGAAGATTGCAAACAAGTTGTGAACACGGGAAAGTTCCACAGTCAAGATCCGCAGCGTCGTTATAATTAAAAAGTTCTAGTGACGAAATTAAATGTGCAGTGCTCACAAAAAACTAACGAACGTTAAACAACACAAACGTTGCGTAATGACGTTCATTATTCCGGCACGACAGATTAAATGGACGCGTTTTACGTATTTTTGGAGACAAGTTAATTACGTGAAAACTAAAGTGAGACAGAGCTGTGTTGTATACATACACGTGCGCGCCTACACAGAGTTTCACAAGAAATCTAATTTAGTAAAGTTTGTTGGAAAACTGCTGTTATTAACAACAACTAAGTGTGTAAACACGTTTCCAGGATTACCGCCGCCCGGCCGGAAGAAACTCGGAAAATTACTTCATCTAATTACTCGTTAAACTTTACCCGAAGTTTCCAGAATGTCCTACGTTTCCACCGTACGGAAATATAATCCGAGTACACCGAGCCAGAGGACATTCACTGCTTTACATAATTACAGTGTTCGCAATTTTTTAGCAGAAATTTCGTAATTAAAAATCTACTGTAACCAAGTTTAATTCAAAATAAGAGATTTCAACAACAATAATTAAAACAGAAATCTATACTGTATATTGTGTAGTCGTTTTTAGTTTGCGCCTGACGATACACACACGCGTGACTGACGAACTACAAGCGCGCTACTTTAGCAGAATAAGTCCCAACAGGCTGTGTACAAATTCGTATCCAAATCTGTTTGATACCTCGTAATTTGCACAGGGCAAATGTCTTCATTACCACGAGAATATCACCACCGGGATCAGGCAGCAGCCTACATAGGGAAGGTACTATTTTGCTGCTTCATGCTGAACTGGGCCTGTCGGTGTCACTATCATTATCAAGTAAAAAGACCGTCTCGTCAGCAGAAAGCAGCAGTTAACAGGTCAGTAAAAAAGTACGTAAGTTGGATTAATAAAGACCGCTAACACACGGAAAACTGACTGAAACTAAATCATTTGTTACTTTGAAAAGAAAGAGTAATGTCCGCCACCCGTTATAAACAATATTGGAATTTAGAGCTAAGAGGCTTCCACGGCCGGCGCGGCGTCAACCTTGTTAAAATGAGCATTAGCCGAGCTGTTAGGCTTATATGAAAATGTCTCATTTTGGAAAACCAGACGTTTCGGCCTCACCATCGGGGGGCCATCTTCGGTGGTAAAAACGATTGGCAGTTGTTCGCCAAAAATACCCCAGTATGCCAGTACCTACATGTGCTATTCGGCTTACCATACCGTGTCCAACAACGGAAGAAGGCCTCCGGTGGGTGTTCGAAACGTTTAGACCGAAAAGAATGTTTCAATCGATAAGCAATTGACCACGGCCCGGTAATTCTTGACTCTTATAATGTTGCTTCACGGTGTTTGTTTCTTTAACAGAAAAGAATAAGTGGAAGAACCATTCTGCTTCTCAAACGGTTCTTCATCAGTCTTAAACGCCATCATAGTCGTTTCTCCAGAGCAGCTTATTACGGAAAGAGATAATAGTAGACCTATACTATTATGTAATGTCGGGAGAGCTGGCAAACCACTCAACCGTTCCCCGGGGGCAAGCCCCCATAGGAGATTCCCGTTTACCCACCACTCGCGAACAACAGCAAGGGAAGAGAGCAGGAAAAATCTCCGCTTTTCGTCCGCCGGATACGTCAGCGAACGGGTTTGGAACCCTCTCCTCTACACGAGGAGACTAACGAACTTGCCGCTGTACTATGTGAAGACACGAATGTCCGTACAAAACACAACGTTGCCCAGCGAGGGCCTCGAGGAGGCGTCGTTTCGGTACCCGGACAAGCGAACGATGGGGACCAGCCAGCCGCACTCGAGTCAGGTACAGGCTCCTTCAGCGCAGGTCACACACAGACTCGACATCTCGAGCCGCGCTTCCCACGCAGGACGAACGCTTTCTTCCGATTATCAGTCCCGATACCACCGAAAATTGGAGAACCCCGTGCCCCGTAAGGCAGCGTGCGCCAGGGTGAGGGTCTCCGAGGGATGAGGCCATCGGTAATCAGCGGTATAACCCATCCCACAACCACCCCGAGCTGAAGCTCAGGGCGCACCTGGTGCGGTTCAGCCAGCCACGCGACGTTTCCCTGCACGGCCCTCTCCAACCAGTGCAGGGGCGTCCCGCGTGGAGGTCTCACTTGCTACCAGGATTCACCGCACATGATCTTAACTACGACAACTGGGACAGGGGTGGTTTCCTAGTGGGCTACTTGCCAGGGACGCTAGAATCCTGGTTATCTTCTCCAGACACCCGCCTTAGCCTGGGGTCAATCGGCTCCAATTCAGCCGAAATGCCGGATCACCCTCGGGCCAACGATGAGGCGGCGGGTATCAGGTGAGGAGGTCAGAGATCGAAGCCATGGTATGGCGGTATGGCCTATACTACGTATACAGTCTAATACAATTTTATTTGTTTTAAATTTTGTTGCATCTAAAATTCTCCCTCCCCCCAAAAATCTGATGGCGCAACTTGCGCTACGACTACCCCTGAACGTAATAGCCTTTTAAGTAGAATACTTAATATCTTTCCTTCAGCTTACGTATTCATTATATTTATCTCCAGAAAATATTTATTATTTATCGCATTTGCAAGGCGTCACTTTCAGAACCTGTAATACCAACTCTTATCAAAATCTGGTTTTTCAACTTACATGATACGATCGTTATTAAATGAAGTTACGCGTACCTAAATAAATATTTACACGAAAGTTTCTTAAGATGATTTCGACGACGAAACTAATCCTTGTGAAAAAATCCAAGCCAATTTTGACTTCTACTATAACAAATAGGCCTACTAGAATTTTTCTATGAAAATGGAAAGAAGAAGTGGTTAATTAATATTTATTTTTTTTGTTACCACATTCACTGTGGTGGGCTTAAGAGACACGTAAGAAATGTTTGTATTGCACACAGCGATTTTTTGTTGCTGTTGTTTACCAGACGATAAACAAAACACGCCACCGAAACAGAACAACAAAACCAGATAATGGATTCCACTCCTCTCATGTTGGGATTGTGTTTAAAATCGCACCGTATGGTATTATATGTAAATTCAAGGGTACAGAGGAGGGTGGAATTAATGTGTTGGAAGCCGGCAGAGGTGAAAGAGGCTATCACACACTGGTAGAGAAACAATACAACGCTGTAATCAGCTGTGTTTACAATACCCAATATAATTATTTAAATAACAAATATATATCTTTGATAAGTGTGACTTCTGCACTGTGTGTCGTGTTGCACAAAGTTATTTCTTAACGTTTTGTTGTTCGTTCCATGAGAAAAGTTAACTATTTTTACTTCACTTACCTTACACTGGCGTCAGTTTTACAGCAGTAATATAGCGTCAACTGCTTCGCTCGTTTGGTGATAAAGCAAAGGTTTAACGGTCAGTATGTCGGTGCTGTAAATTATTACTTCAAACAGTGAAAATAAGCGGAAATAATTTCTTAAAAACTAATAAAATTTGTTCGATTTCCGCCTACATTCAGAAGACTTTTCATCGTCATCTTCACAGCACGGCATAGGCAAGGTGCTGCCCGTTCCACCTTCAAAGATCCTACAGCCTTCTCTTCCTGGGTCTACCCACGCACCTGTATCCTATAGATTTGTATAACAGACTTGTTTGGCCAGTCTGGAATTTGAAATTCTTTCTAAGCGTTCTTTCCGCCGTTGTTTGTAATCTTTTAATTTTTTATTCAAGTTGAAAACTTGTAATTCTTCTCTTTTGGCCTCATTCTTTGTACGGTAAAGTTAGAACACCTTTTGACTCCTCTTAAGAACGCCTCTTGTTTCTTGGCTGTTGTCCATAATTCACACCCATAGGGCAGTACAGGGATGTAACAGTCAACTCATTATATCGAAAACACGTTTGTGAGCGTTAATATGTGGGATTTATTTGCTACGCAATTATTAAAAAAAAGGAAAGAAAACATTATTTTTTACAAAAGTGTTCCTGTTAATACGAAACTTAACCTACAGTAAATTTTAATAACAGAACAGAAGCTGTTGAAGAAATACAATAAAATATAATCAGGTGTTTTTAAGTAAATGTTTTTAACTATTCAAGTATTAAAACCATTTCTGAGGCTTAAATTTAACTGTCTTGTTTTTTTATTGTTGTCCATAATGCACACCTATAGGACAGTACAGGGACTGCCATAACTTTGTAAAACTTCTATTTTGTATCTCGACGTACCTTGTTTCTAAAAATACGGTTCATTGACCCACAGATCGTCTGGAACTTACATAACTTAACAACAATATCATAATTCCTATCATAGCCAACCAATATCATTTCCCAAATAATTAAACTGGCTCACCTGTTCTAGAATTTGATCATTAATAATTATTTTTGTTCTTATTGGTTATTTTCCATGAAATGCCATTACCTTTGTCAGAACGAGGACAAGCGATTAAATAAATAAATGAGAGATTAAAATTGGCGACATGGACTGTAGGAAGTATTATTAAAAGAGCAGAACTGTGCAGGGAATTACAAGAAAGAAATATTAAAATTACCATACCTTCAGAAGACTTTTTATTCGTCATTTTCTTAGGTCGCAGGGCCGCCAAACCAACTTCTCTCTGTTTTAAATTACAAGAAAATTGTAGTTACATAATCTGTGACAAAATACGTAACTTACTCTTTAAATTACATAATTAACTGATTTTACACGAAAATACATCGAATCACAGGAAAAGGATTTTGCAAATTTATTCTACCGTGAAAATGATCCCTTTTACAATGTTCTTATTATTATTTGAAATTAGTAACAATAACAACCACTTCAAGTGCTGCACCGCTTGAATAAATAAAACAAACACAGGTTATAATCGATAGATCTAAACATCGTAGCGACAGATACAATTCGATGTTTAAAACCTCTTAAAACATTCAATCTGTATTTCATTATTTATTTCCTATTTAGTGTATACTTTCCTTTTCTGAATATAACATTTTTAAATTCCAAAAATTGAAATTTTAAAATATTAAACGGTTTTAGTTTTAGAATCGTCGCATGCGATGACTGCGTGCAGCCATTGCACACGACTGATCCATGCGGGTGGGGCAGTGTTGCGGACCGTGGGTAGGATATTTATATAAAAGATATTTATCCGGATGTTCATTCCTACGTAAGGTAACACTCATTATGAGTGTATTTATATTTTTTTAACATGTAATAACTTATTTTGAAATTTACTACAGTATGCAACAAATGACTTTACACTAACTTTATTTACAATTACAACTTCTCAGATGTAAAAGGCTCCCCGACAGATTCTATATAGACGATACTTCCCTGTCCTGGTCTCCCAATATTAAGTACCTCGAGCTTCATCTTGATCGTCGTCTTATCTGACGGATATCTTCCGAGAAAGTAGCCCGCAAAACTGCCAACCGTCTTTACAAACTCCGACCGCTACTTATAACAAATCTGTGACCCGGTGGTTAGGAAAACTCACGACGGGCATGCCCTTCGCCTCGCACAACCCATGGTCAGCAATTTAAAACTATTCTAGGTTTCAATAATTATTTTCAGAATTATAAGTATTCAGAAATGCTAAAGTTATTTACACTCAGAAAACGTCAAGTATTATTCATTATCGGTTACAAGACTTAGTTTACATTTAATGATTTCTTAGTATTAGGCCTACACAGAAGTTAATATGCATTAATTTGTTTTATTATTAATGAATATTAGAACTATACCAAACACATGACGTAAATTAAGATATACTAAAACGGACGCTGATTGACCCCAAGTGTAGTTGCTGCAGCAGTTGCATGCTTTCGACGCACAAACAAACCCTTCCATTTGACATGTCATTACAGTGACGCATGCCGTCATCGCAAGCGACGATCGCTCAGACCAAACTGCACCTTGTCTTGATTAGCGTCGACGGCGAAGTCTTTTAGACTTATGATCGACGGCCGATGCGGGAGAAATTTTACACCTAACAAAACGTTAAGATTACTGGAATCACGGCACTCGTAAGACTTGGTTCCCCCAACATTTTCGGATATACTTATCACTGTTGGAGTCTGACGGAAGTCATCTTGGCGTTTTTTAAATTGCAGCAGCTAATAATAGTTGACGAGAATTCTGTAATCCGAGTCAGTACCTTAGATTCGTAAACCAAGACACCTGACAGTATCTTGGCTTTATTTTGCTCTCCATAATGAACGTGCGTAGAGCATCTTATAATTTAGGGCTAAGTAAAATTTTGTTCCCTCTGTGTACACCAGTTTTAACTTGTTAACAAGCGTCGGCCTTCGTTACATGCTGTATCGAAGATTGACTCATCACCTTCAACGGACCCTCGAGATAATACCACCATCCAAATGATGTAATTTCTTTATTTTCAACTGTTTCAAATGTAGCGTGTAGAGAAAAGATAGAGCTAACGCCCACTTTAAAAATTTAAACAACTCTTAATTCTAAACTATGAATTACCATATGAATGAACTGTATGAAATTACTATGAAATTAACTACGAATGAACACTCACACTAGAATAGTAACCATTCGTCTAGTACAAGTAACCATTCGAAAGAGGACAGTGAGCACCTGAAAACAGTGAACCGTCCGATATATGAGTTAGAAAAGGACATTTTAGTCTTACGTGTTTACGCTACGCCCATACCATCAGTCTTAGTAGAGGAGACTGTGAGACTGATTATTTTACCAGTTCAGGCTAGTTGTACGAAAACAAATAAGTGGACAAGTAACCAGAACAGGGTAGACGATTAGAGAATTAACAAAACAAAACAACGGCGAGCAACACATTTGGGTAGTGAGAAAATGGTACGCGGTAGCGAAGTCTATAAGATGACCTGATTAATTACGTTCTGTTGTAGATAAGATTTGGATGGGAAGACATCGATGGAGAATGACTCAAAAGTAGGATACACGTAGAGTAATGTGGGGCAAGACTGTGCAGCCAAGCTAAATTTACGCGTCACTGAGAAAATATCATACATTATGTGAATGTCAGTGTTGCATAACAACCTCTTACCTTTTATTTATTGGCTGAAATTTTTATCCGGACACATTTTTATAATATTTTGATTATTTAGGTTACGTTACAAAACGCAGCCTTGCCCCGTAGGTGGGGTAAGAGTGCGCAATAAAGTGGGGTAAGACTACGTACGTATTGTTTTGACTTTTCCATTTATTTTTAACAAAACCATACACCTATAGTACATTATTTATGTAGTACACAGTTAAAATCTGTTAAGAATACATACAATGTAAAAATATTTCTAAATTCTGTAATTTTATAATAAAAATTCTCAAACAAAAAGTTAAAAATAAAAAATGTACTTTGATAAAAATAAATGTCATTTAGTTATAGCCTATACAATTTGTGATTCTTTAACATTTACTTTTTATACATTATTTAAATCTAAAGTGCAAATGAAAACTGACAAAGTTTCACTTGAAAACAGTAAAATAGGTGAAAGAAATGAAGTCTATATTAACACATGTCACATTTAAAAATACCACCTTCGTATCCCGTGCATTCTTCATGCCACCAACATTTGCATAGTTCACACACAATCCACACTTCATCTGAAGGATCCACGTACTTTCCGTTACAACCTGGACAATAAAAATCTTTCTTAGGGCTGCCGGTCTTTGAACACATTTCTTTTTTTTTAACCCCTTCGACAAAATTAAGAGCTGTGGGTTTTTTCTTTTTTGAAATCTTACTAGTTCGACCCGCCAACTGCATTTCTAAGCGACGCTTAAATGGTGATGAAGTGATTTATGACTTCTTGCCAGCCCGACGCCATTTTTGTTTGTATTCTGCTTTGGGTAGAGGAGATATTTCTTGGACTGTAACATAACGAGTCGTACGAGGGTTCGTCTCACTTTCGTCAAAAGTGCTGCAGTTATCTGTAATGAATGCATCAGTATTACCACTAGATGACCCTGGAACTGCACAAACCTCAAAGTTACCGGGAGGACCAGAAGCAGCTTCAGCATTCTCAGCATTTACTGGAATGTCAGTCACTCCAGATGGAAGGAAGTCTAACTCTGTAAAAATATCTTTATCAAAGGGATGGATACCCGTTACTTCAAATCCTTTAACTGCATTTGAAATAGTTGCTGCTTTTGTGTAAGCTTTGTAGAAAATTCTACTGACATGTTTAATACCTATACTTTTTTTATAAGTTACCATCCAGTTGTCGCACTCAGAAGAATAAAATCGTTTAAGAGGTCAAAAAAAAGAACGGCCGAGTGGCTGAGCTTTATGGCTACTGTGTGGGGGCAGTGAAATTAAATGTATATGGTTCTCCCTGCAGAATTCAATTCCAGATAGCGTAATGTGGGATGCATGGTTGTCTAATATCAAAAGACACGGATTTTCTTTACAACTACGGACATGAGACTGAAAATGATGTAGCCAGTTAATGGTCACAATTTATAAATCCAGAATCGGAAAGCATTGCTATTGAAGATGGTGGCGCCCCAGTAAGAAATTCATCATTCATCCGTTTTCGCGGAAAGATGAATGCAGGAGGAATAAAGTGCCCTGAAGCACTCATGCAACAAACTACCGTTACCGTAACTCCACGCTCACCATTGACGTCTTTGTTAACCGAACTCTTACCTTTAGTGCTGATTACCTTCGGAATTTTCGGAGGAACAGTATTCACACCCGTTTCATCCATATTATAGATTTGTGCTGGTGAGAATCTGAATTTAATAAACAATTCTTCTAAGTTGTTAAAGTACTTTTCCACTTGCACTTTGTTAAAGCCCATAGCCCTTCCAATGCCAGTAGCAGTTGGTTGCCGTAGAGAAAGATCCTTATTTCTTTTTAAGAATTCATAAACCCAATCTTTCCCAGCCATTTGTTTATTTTTATCGATCTATGATTTTTTTTTTTTTTTCAGCAAACTGGAATGCTAAACATCGCAGTTCCCTTACTGTAATACCATAAAACATATTATCAACGGTTTTTATGTAGCTCGAAAATTCAGTTTCCATTTGGAGAGAAAATGTCGGCTTAAATCTACCTAATGAATTCGATGTATACCCTCGCTCTCAGACGTGATGTAGACTCTGGCATTCCCAACGATTCAGCAACTTGCCTTTTAGATTCGCCTTTGGCAATTCTTTCTCGAGCTTCGTTTATTGTTGATTCACTGCATGTAGTTCGCTGCGAAGTTCTTACTCGATTACGCACCATTATTGACCTGAAAGGAAATAAATAGGCTATTGTTATTGTGTTGTAAAAATGTAGAAAATGATATAATAAAGTTACAACTTTACCAATTTTAAAACAAATAGTGTTAAACATTTGGTTAACATAATATTGAGAAAATAATTTTAATAGCATGAGAAAATTAGGCAAAATTATTTTTAAAAAATTTATGAAAAAATTATCCAGGATAAAATTAAAAAATTTATTTTAAATAAAGGAAAATCAGGAAAATTTTTTCCAGGATTTTTATCGGACATTCATAATAATTAATTACTTTTAATTGATTCCTTTTTATTGGTACAGTAATTTTACTCACATAAAATAGTTTTCTGAAAGGTAAATTACTCATTGAAAATAAGAAATGTAATACTGCTCATGGCGGGTAAGACTGCGCATTGCCCCACGGCAGGGGCGGATCCAGAAATTTTCTCAGAGGGGGCACATTCTAGCAGTTTTGGGCCCCTCCTCTCCAGGGGGGGAGGTGTTGTTAGAAAAAAATCTTATTATCAAAGTGTCTGTTGAATCAAACGATATAAAAATTAATATAAATAAATAAATAATTAAATATATTAATATAAATACAAAAACATTAGTTTTTAACATAATTTATTTATTATTGTATTATTATTATTTGAAAAATAATAAAACAACCGATTTTGATTTTAGAAAGTATAATGTATTTGTACAATTTTGAAATAATATAAAGTAAACTTATAACAGGAATTTTTTATTTAATCTATTTAAACTTTCTTTAGAAATTTGACTTTCATTTCACTTATAAAACTAATCTAATTTTTACACCATTACTTACTCTCGATACAATAAGAATAAGTGTTATCAATAAGGAAAGTAAAACATCTAAATAAAAATAAGCACAAATACTAATATAGAATTATAATTTACAAAAATACACATATTCATTATCAATACTTTGATCTAGAAATATTAGGTGTGAACGTATTTTATATAATAAAAAATTATAAATTAAAAATAAAATTGCGATAAAAAATATAATATAATAATTGTTGTAAAAAATTCGGGTTTCAAAGGGTTAACTAACTGAAAATATCATAATTGCACTAGCTACATTATTCATTTTATCCAGTGTATTTTCGAACCGTCTGGGGGGGGGCACGTGCCCCCCCCTTGGATCCGCCTATGCCCCACGGTCACCATACTAGTAAGAATAGTTGTCATTACATTGTTCCATATGATTTCTTCATCAATTGTGTATGAAATAACTCAGAATTAAAGGTACTTAAGCTTGTACTACCGCTTTTTTAATTTACAAAATACTAAAGGAAATACACAAGTATATTCTCATACAGAAATTAACAGTAAAAACGTTAAAAACAGTAAACCTTACCTGGATCAAAGTAGGGGTCGTTTGCGCAGCGTCTCGTCGCCTCGATGTACTCCGGCCATATTGGAGAAACAGTTGCTTATTCAGTCGCACCAACTGTGCAACAAATACACTAGAAATTAGCACTGCGCAGTCTTATCCGATGCGAAGTCATAACCCACCTTACTCTACCTATATTTGCGACTTGTGGTTATTTTCTCCACACAAATCGTTTGTAGAGATATCGTGTCTAACGCTCGAGAAAAAATCGAGATGCACTGAATTATGGGGAGCTTTTCAGACTTTGATTGAAACCTTAAACTTCTAATTGGCCAATTGTTTATTAATTCATTAAGAAATCTAGTTTAAATGATGGCATAACAGGCACATCCTGTAGCCTATAATTCAGCTTAATCTGGTCATGGATTGTTCTGAACCTGCAGACGAATTCCCTACGAATTTGTTTTTGTTTTTAATAGCTTCTCAATTATGAGTCGCACATAGAATTATTAAAAAAAAAATCATATAGGCTACTGTGAGTAGCAGGTCCCTACATTTAGTTACGGAAAACTGATTGTTTGCATATAATACGAACTACACTTTTTCAAAGTCTTGGCTCAAAATACTAAATATCAAACGCGCTATAATTTGCTATAATTTTTTCCGAAACAGCATCTATGCGATGCGATACGACACAAACAAACGCGCAACGTTTCGGCAGATCCGTTTCTGCCATCCTCAGGCAGATTTCTCTTCGTCTTTTATGACTTAGGCTAGAATGTTGAGGAAAACAGTAAAATACGATGTGGTACTCAACCCAGAAAAAGGAGCATCGTATCACATCCACGAAAATTTCACAGTTATCATGCGCGCGTTCGCGTGAGAAAAATATATGAAATTATGGTTTATTAAAAATTACTTAAACCATGGTTAAAAGTTCTCACTGCTGATTTAATTTATAAATTAGTCTGTTAGTCAAACACGAACTAACAGCGTATAGGCCTACAGATTGTTTTAAACAATTTTTCGCCTTTGAGTTAGACTAACTTTACACAATTTTGTATTTGGGTTAGAATCCTTTTATTCTGACATTTTAATGTCTTTTGTCGACCCTGGGATCCAAAAATTTTGAAATTTCCAAAACGTACCACTGAATTCAGATGTTAGTTAAAGTTTTTTTTTTTTAATTTGATACCCCCATATGAAATTTGCCATTTAATCGAACATTTCATCCACTTTTTGGGCCCTGACGCCAAAA
Source organism: Magicicada septendecula (assembly GCA_034769895.1). Lineage (NCBI taxonomy): Eukaryota > Metazoa > Arthropoda > Insecta > Hemiptera > Cicadidae > Magicicada > Magicicada septendecula. Next base: position 93,939,990 of record CM068368.1, read on the forward strand.
ATTTTGATATTTTAGGAAATAAACACAACATTCTCATCATGGTTAAAATTTCCTTTGATTTTATAACCCACATTTTTACAACTTTTCCACAATTTTGATTCCCCTCATATTTTTGCCTCTCGCCTCCCTATTTTTCGAGGGATTAATCTCACAAAAATTAGGGTTCCGTAGGATAAAATTACAGACACCTATACCAAGTTTTACGAAAATCGGTTGATGCGCTCAAAAGTTATCGTGAGACATCCCGAATCAGACAGATACAGAGATAAATGGCAAACGGTCGAGTTGAAACTGAGAACTCGCTTCGCTCGTTACATTGATATTATTATTTCATTTCTAACTATTTAGAATTTAGAAATTTTCGAAACTTCGTCTCATCAATTCATTTCCTACAATAATAATTAATAAATGAATACGAGTAGCAAAAAATAAATCTTCTTGTTCTTCTTCACGGCTTAGACGGTTTAGTCTGTTCCGGTTCCAGACTGGTCGGACCATCTCTTCTTGGGTCTTCAAAGGATTCTCTTCCCTTTCGGTTGATACAATAAGGCTACCTTGAGGAATCTGCCACTAAGGTTAAGCAGATTATAGAGAAGAGGAGAGAAGAAAATTTAGAGACGCATCTACTATTCGTACATTATTGCAAAGCTTTTGACAAAGTACCAAGGTCGATACTGTGGAGAGTTTTAGAAAATAGTGGCATTCCATTACATTAATACAAGTGATCAAGGGAGTGTATCTAGGGACCAGGATACAAATAAAGCAACGGAATCCCATCAAAACAAATGGAGGTGTTAGACAAGGTTGCCCTTTATCAACCGCTCTTTTTAACCTGTTTTTGGATGGAACCGTTGGATTTGGCTTAACAGTGAAAAATGGAGGAATCTGAGTTGCGGGCAAAATGGTTTAGACTTTGATGTTTGCAGATGATCAGATTTTATTGGCCACAAATGAAGACGACCTGCAAAGGACGCTCTACTCCTTAAACAATATTGCGAAAGAATTTAATATTGAAATATCTGCCAAAAAAAAAAAAAAAAATGAACGGCTTGTAAAGGAACATGGTCAGTTAGATTTAAAATTATTTTAGATAGTAAAATTATAGAACAAGTCTCAGAATTTAAGTATTTAGACTGTAAGCTGTCACATAAAAACGAAGAAGATATTAGTGGGAAAATTAATAAATCTTCTTCCTCTTCTCGTCTTCAAGGATTATCTTATATAAACCTGTTTCGGCACCCACCTCATCCTCGGACGACCCACGTCTCTTCTACCAGTGGCTTTATAGTTGAGTGGCGTTTCGGCAAACGTTCCTCTGTCATCCTTTGTAGATGATCCCACCATTGTCTTCTGTAAATTGAAATAATTTCATTTATGTCATTTACTTCGAGTTCTGCTCTGGTATCCTCATTCCTTATTCCACCTTGCAATGTATAATTTAAAGTATTTCGAAGAAACTGCATTTCAGCACTCTGAATCTTGCCGCATTCATTTTTTGTCATGACCCACGCCTCACTCGCATAAATCAATGTGGGTATCGCAATTGTCTTATAAAATTTAATCCTTGTGCTGTGTCTTGTTTTATTTCCAAGATTTCTACGAATCGTACCACAAATGTTCCTAAATTTATTTAATCTTCCAACAATTAATTTAGTAAATAAATACGAGTAATGAAAAATAAATGTAACGTAAAATAAGTTGCAAAATAATGGAATCTCGTACAAGGTACGGTACTAGGTAAGTAATCGTAGCGTCAACAAAGACAGCCTGTATACACCCGCTTTGTTACGCTGAGCCTACATTATGAGTTTGCTACTTCGAAACTTAACAACATTTAATAAGAAAATTGTGTGCGGTGCTGATGGGGTACAACATTAGTCATGGGCGAAACTCATTGAGTATTCAGAGCGAGGGGACGACACCAGTCTATCTGTGCGGCCAGGCCACGTTCACAAGAAAGCCATTAAACTAAACTACTGCGCGACACTTTCTTTAAGTACGCTTCAACTCAAGTTATAATCCACAGACTGCGGTTTGCATCTTACACGTAAAGCCCGGCTTTCCAGCTGTTTACACACCTACAACGTGTGACGTCAGACACTACTTTAATAACCTTCTGTGCACAGCACGATTACAAAATGCACTACTCCATGATCGATACACGGTCACGCGCGTAATTTTTATAACAAGCCTTCCTTAACGATCTCAATGCCACAAAATGTTTGGACACGAATAAGAAAAATTAGATCTATTTATAAAGTTAAACACTTACCGCGACTGCACCTGTAGTCTAACTAGGAGCTACTCAGAGCATATTTTAAGCAATAAACTAGGCCAAACTAAACTAGGGTGAATAACTTAATGCCGCCTAGTGACAGGTATTGGTGCCGGTGCCGAAAAGTGAGAAAAAAGGGGAGAAGGAAGGAAATTAAGGAAATATTTTGTTACTTCCATACTTTTATCTTTTTCTTTCTTAACCAACTTATTTAGTTGTAAAGCAATTTAATCGTTTATGAAATGTTTATGCATTTTTCATTTTTTTTAAATTACTTAAAATTAAACAAACTTTATATATTTTTAAGTAGACCAGTGATAAAGGCTTTGAATTTGTAACAGGCCTCCATGTAGTAGTAATGTGAACATCACATTGTAATGTACTTATTGAATATTACATAATTAACTATAATGAATCCATTTGAGTGTTTGTGGTGTTTTTTTTTTTAATTTTCCAAATGTCTAAAGCATTTGTGTCTATTTTTACAGTTATTTCTCGAGTAAAGAATCATACTTGACCATGATCATGGTCAAGTTAAATCCAAATTACATAATTTTCAATATTATATAAAAATCGCACGCACACACACACACACACACACACACACACATTGGTTGGTTTAGTGCCGTCTAGTACGAATTCCTTAAAATATGCTCTGGAGCTACTCCTGTGGGGGATGAGACTACCTTGAAGGTTAGACCACTCTCCCATTTCGTCAGGAAAAAAGAGAAATTCAGGATTCTTCCCATATAATTTTATAAACACATTTTATAAATTCTTTAGTCTCAGAGTGTTTGAGTAAACCAACCTGAAGTATAAGGGTTGAAAAAAATATGGGAAAACGCTGATTTCAAAATATTCTATCGCGATTAATTGATATTGAAAGTAAAGATAATAAAGTTCATGTGATTAGGAATCACTTTATTTCTGAATCTGTATACTAACAGACTTTCGCTCTTTAATTTAATGATGTGGAATGTTTTAAGAAACTTATTGTTCGTCTTAAAGTAAGTTAATGTAAAATCCAGCAATAAAATGGCTCATTTTTCTGGATGAACGTCAAGAAACTGCTAGTTTACCTGCGCAAAGACGACTGTTCGAACCATAGAGATACTGGACTAGGGGAGCCATGACATAGAAGAGAAACCTGTAAGCGTAGTGTATGTAGGCAAAAAGGCAAAGGCAGATTAATACGCTCTGTCTCCGTTTTCTGGAGCGTCGTAACTGCTTTTGTAAGGCTGCAATCTCGTATGTACGTTATTTACCAAATGTTGAGTGATTACCGTTTTAAGAAAAATTTAATGTTTTTTTAATAATTTACGAATATTGTAATTCCGTACTACTGCGCTACTACTACTACTACTACTACTGCTACTGCTACTACTACTACTATTACTACCACTTCTACTACTATTACTACTACTACTACTACTACTACTACTACTACTACCACCACTACTACTACTACCACTACTACTACTACTACTACTACTACTACTGCTGCTGCTGCTCCCCCCCCTACTACTACTATTAGTACTACTACTACTACTTCTACTACCTAACCTAATACTACTACTACTACTACTACTACTCTACTACTACTACTACCACCACTTCTACTACTACTACTACTACTACTACTACTCTACTACTACTACTACTACTACTACTACTACTACTACTACTACTACTACTACTACTACTACTACTACTACTACTACTACTACTACCACTTCTACTACTACTATTACTAACTACTACTACTTCTACTACCTAACATAACCTAACGTAACCTATTACTACTACTACTACTACTGGTGCTGCTGCTGCTGCTCCTCCCCCCTACTACTATTACTACTACTCTACTACTACTACTACCACCACCACTACTACTACTACTACTACTACTACCACTATTACTACTACTACTACTACTTCTACTACTACTACTACTTAGTGACAAGGTGACTACAATTCCTCAAATGTATTTCTAATCTTCCCTATCAGGATGTGGATGAGCTTTCAAACTAGGAACACCCTTCGTTTGGCTGACACATGTTCAACATTCATAAATCATCATTATAATTTTATATTCCTCGGACACTGTCTACGATGACAATCCGAAGGTATTGGACTAATAATGTCACCCAGCCGGAGGAAAAGCTAGATATTTTGCCACTCTAGGCAAAGAATAGAAAATACCTACCTTACCTTCAGCTAAAAGAGTGGAAAAATATATTCTTCTGTAACTAAAAGACAAAATTAGTATTAGTTGTGTTGTTGTTAGTATTCTGACTACCGCCGGGCTATTAGGCCGTGGTGCAATAATATTAACAGAGTTGACGCTGGCCGTGAAAGACTAAGGTACCAGTATGAGTTGTGTTATAACTTTATTAAAGTCTTGACTTCTTTAGGCATTCACTATAGGCTATCACAATTAAAGCGCATGTTATTAAGCTAGAAGTCTGTAGTAAATTTTCAATTGTTAAAAAGTAGTCGACAGAACTTATGTTACTATAAGATCACTAAAAGGAAATTACACAATATTTTCTTGTTAAACAGAAAATCATTGAGTAAAAAGTAATATATTATTAGAGGTACTACAAAATGAAGAACATACAATTTAAACACAATTTACAGAAGCTTGGAAGGTAAAAAGGGATGTATGAAAAATCGATGCACACTGTTGAAATAATGAGTGGAAATAGTAGAAACGATGTTGGAACGGGGAGACACATAGGAACCAACAGTCTGTGCTTTACTTTTGATGCAGAGCGTCTATTACACAGTACAGTTTTACTAATTAAATTTGTGCCGTGGTTATATTAAAAGGTAAACACCACGGCCAGTTTAATTGTATTTTCCGTGCGTTCGGTGCATTATCGCCCCATGTTACGATGCCCACTTTCGATATCGAGTTTCAGTCGTCCGCGGCGACCTTGATTGGTGACGTCATTTGGCTGGCAGTGGCGTCTGCTTGACAACGAGATTTAGACAAGCAATGTTTGAGTTTTTATAAGTTCGCGCAGCGTCTTCTTCGGCCTCTTTTCTCTTTCAACTTGGTGCGGTTTGGATTGTGACGGTGTAACGTGTGACACCACTATGACTAGATAATTCGATAAACAGCTTCAGGTGAGCCAGTATTGAGGGTTTATACTTAATATTAATCTAATTGGGGCTTGCGTGTGTGAAATGTAACGACAGTGTGTGCGTGTGGCTCAGGCTGTCCATGTTCGTGCCGACAAAAACACGAGCACGTGGTAAAATTATTTTACAGTAAAGGTTAAAGAAATAATGTTAGAGACAGAGTATACTTAAAATAAAAGAATTAAATGAAGTATGAATTTATAATTGTGGTTCCATGAAGTCTGGTTATTAATTGAAATAGTTATAAATGTAGTAGCAGAGACCACGTGCTCGTCAGTCAATCCTAATGTGAAGTTAAACATACAAGGTAACCCATAAAAATTATTTAAGCTTAAAGTGTAATGATTTCTGTGTGACAAAGTGAAATTTAAAATTCAAATTAAATGCCTGAAGGGTGATTTTGACCGGAGTTAATGACCGGCATTTGCGGTATTGAAATTATAGTGGCGTGTGTGATCTGAGTGCATTGACGAAGGAATGTTGGGGTGGTATGTGTATATATCTGAATCGAATATACAAGTAAAATTTTTCACAGGTTTCCCCGCTTTAGTCGGGAGGAAAGGGGTCGACGTGATGGGCACTCTACATCTTCGCCCATCCGCAGAGCCTGCGTAAGAAGCCCCAACGCCGTCACGCCATCCGACATCGCTCTTCACACCCCACCGAAAATGCAGGAACATTCTTAGTGCAATCCGAAAGATCAGGTGGGAACTTTCCATTTATTTTATAACTTCACACACGAAATACTCCGCAGGTTATCGGGTAACACACAAGCAGAAACCTGTTTCTAGAAAGTAGACTCATGCTTCAGAGTTAACATTACTGAACATGTTTTGTGAAGACATGCTAAAGTGTGGACAGTGATGACTGTGTTATGAATAACTTATAAGTAGTTGTGTATTGAATTTGCATAGAGTCAAGGGTTACCATTGTATAATATAAATATTTAATTCTATTACTGCAAAAGAGAAAACCAAATTTAAAATTCATTTATTGACAAAATCCAGACCTTAAGAAAATGTAATACCCGGAGAGTACTTGCATCTGCCTGTCATATGACTTGTGATCCTGCACGTTCCAATTTTGTTTCTTATATTCTAAATTTAAAACCCCTGTTGATTTAGTTATTTATTTTCGGTTCAGCTTGACTATTCAATTTATAATAGTGCTATAATATATTCTTATATTTAATTAACTTAAAACAAAAATGAAGCGACATATTTTAATATTTAATTAACAACAAATATACTACATATTTTAACATTTAATTAACAAACTTCAACCTCGGTTTACTGTGATCACTGGTTTCGATTTTAATGCGATTAATCCTAGTGCTGGGGAACAGGTACATGAAAGTAATGCAACACACTTAAGTAATTAGTTTTCTTTGAATTTAATTATTATCGTATTATCTTATGATCATGAAGTGTCAGCTCCAGATACTTATAATTATCGTATGTTAATGAATAGTTCATGCTTTACTAATGCAATAAAAACAATTCTTTTGAAAGTAAAATACAGAAATACAAGTTTATAATAAATTCAGTAGGTTGGCATGTCATTATTTAATTGTTGGAGATACTTTGATATGTTTTTGTTGTAATTAAACCACCATATGGCTTTAAAGAGATATTAGAATTTTTGAATTGATGTTAAGAATTAAGGAAAACTCAAACCAAAGATGACTGTATAAGCAATTGTTTAAAATTCAAGCTGCATAAATAAAATCTTGTTATTGTTCATCAAGTGTTTTCTTGCAAGACCTGTCACTATGGGCTCAGCACATTTTATTTCCATCTAGGCCACGTGCCTAGTCTTAAATATTAAGTGACGCCTCCCCAGAGAAAAAAAAAATTAAATTTTTTTTGGAGTTTAGAAAAGGGGTGTTAAGAAAAACTCTGCGACTAAGGGGGCGTTGCAAATTAACCTACTTTTATTGCCTGAAACACTCAAATTAGTTTCCTGTCTCATATAACTTATATAATTTATACAATGGGCTCTTCTTTGAAGGATAACTTTCTTTGCCCAAAAATGTACACTATTATTTTTACTTTTTTCTTTCAGAATGACTTATCAGTCATACACTGAGAGACTGGGAAGAAAGGAGCAATAGACTGTACGCTGGGAAGAGTTTACAAAAAATGAAGACTACGTGCCTGGAAAGAAAAGGCTTCGAAACTATGCATGGATTTAAAACACAACGGAACAGAATTCAGTCACCTAATGACTTCAGAATAAGGCTACCCATCAGTCTTCGGACTGAGACTGCAAGAAGAGATACAATAACTAGAAATTATTTTGTATTTTATTTTGTAAACTGGTTATACTGTCCCGTCTATGCCCTGTAGGTCCAAGCTGGCTGCTAGGGGAAGTCAAGAAAGGAGGTTCTTGGATGAAGTGACTACAGAAATTGTTTCGAAAGGATACGCAGTTTTGAAGTACAACACAATAGAATACAATCATCTAACGGCTTCAGAAAAAAAGGAACAAGAAACAGTGAGTAGGTTTGAAAGAAAGATTGTGAACGTGTTTACGTCCGGTTAGGGAAGACGATGAACAGAGAATAAGAAATAACCAAGAGACAGATGAGCTATTGAAACAAAGGATATCGTAAGCTTCGTAAAGGTTCAACGAATACCATGGCTAGGTCATCTAGACCGGATGGATGATCAGCGTATGCCAAAGAAAATCCTGAGGGCATAGGTGTATAAAAGCAGAAAGAGGGGTCGACCTAGGGTAAGATGGTTAAACGATGGAGGCTGGAAGATCTCAGAAGAATGGATGTGAGGGATTACGCTGAGATAGCAACGGATAGGAGACGTTGGAGAAGATAGGTTTTGGAAGCCCGGGGGGCCACGAAGGCTAAAGAAGAAGAAGAAGAAGAAGAAGAAGAAGAAGAAGAAGAAAAATAACTTTCACCAATCTTCCGACTGAAACTGCAAGAAGAAGAGATACAGTAATTGTAAAATTATTTTTGTAATGCGAAGCCTACACACGCATTTTATTTTGCAAACTTAACAAGTCTAGAAAAGGTTACATATGTTTTAATTCGTGTACATTAGTTCAATACTACCAACAACGACGATAACAACACACATAAAAACTACTTTACCCTTTTCTTTGCGAGCACAATAAATAAGCTATCACTTTAACAGTGTAAAATTAGAATTCAACCCTTCCGGTGGTTTGGTCATCGCTGTTTACAGGACACATAACTCGTTTTAATAAACTCAACAGCCCCTTTGTTAAGTTGTTTTGAATGACGATCCGCGATGCTTCACCCCTTCACCGGTTTAAACCAATACGGATCTGCACGGACAACTACGTAGCAGGTTTGGAAATTAATTTTTTATGCTGACCCGACTCACCTCTTTTAGGGTCGCTGTCTTCGGAATACAGAACGAATGGAGAGGGTTGTGCTGTGTTGTGTTGACAATGTACCATTATTCATTGAAACGTTTTTTAACACGAGTGTAATTGCCTGTCATAAACAACTAATTTGTTTGCGTCATGATCTGCATATACCTACGTGATCTTTACTCCAAAATACTAACGTAATTATATACGGATAAAATAATGCATAATATAAAAATACTTCGTTTTCAATATTCAACTAATGTTTATACAATTTACAAACATATTAAAAACTTTTACGAAATTTCCTGAAATATAACGTCTCATACGTTTTTGAGCGTATCACATTCCAGATGTTAAGTTTTTTAAAGTTTTGTTTCTCTTAAAAAATTCACATCTTTTTCGATCTGCCATAGACAATCTACCATGGTGATCAATCCGTACAGACTATTTACAGTCATAGATTCTTGCGAGGAGACTGACGATATTACTTGACCCTCTGTAACTGTTACGTCATGACTTTGCATCCCGACTATTAAGTACCTTTATACCTAGTAATCTAAGCCTGGTTCGATAACCTACCTTTTTGGTTTATAGTACTTTCCTAATGCACCGAGACGTTCTTGCGTTTCTTTGTCTGTTACAAATTTCTCCTTCTAATCCCGTCTACGTCAACGCTATCCACGTATTTTAGCAATCCACTTCCTTACGGTCTTTTCCATCGCGCCTATATGCCACGTGACGTAACCATACGTTTGGTTTTGTTTATACTCATTTCCACGCTTTTATTCCAGACTATTCCAGGTCCTGGATGAAGAAGCCCGTCCATTGGGACTTGTTAATGAAAACAAAACGTACTATATGAAAATAACAGCAGCACCATAACTTAAGGCGAGAAGGGAGCCCCATAACTTGGAGCTGGATAATAACTCTTTTAGTGGTGTAAATAGGTTTGTATATCTTGGAACAGAAATCAACGACGAAAACAAAATCTCACAAGAAATAAATAGAAGAATCATGGCTGGCAACAGAGCATATTATGCAGATCTTAATCTTCTCAAGTCCAAGCTTCTGTGTCGTAAAACCAAAATGAAAATCTACAACAGCTTCATCAGACCATTCGTGACTTACGGTGCTGAAGCATGGCCACTCACGGCTGTAAAATCGTTGACTCTATTTGAACGGAAAATAGTGAGGAAGAGATACGGCCCAATAATGGAGAATGGAAAGTGCCTTCGAAATATTGCAGCGGGAAGACATAGTGCGCTTCATAAAGGCAAGGCGGATAAGCTGGCTGGGACATGTGGAGAGAATGCCACAGGAGAGACTCCCCAAGCAAGTGCTAAATGGAAACATGGAAGGAACAAGAAGAAGAGGCAGACCCAGAAGGCTGGAGGAAGACTTAAGAAGAATGGGCGTACAAAACTGGAGGAATGCTGCAACAGACAGAGAGAGCTCTGGAGACGAGTGGTGGCGGAAGCTCCTGTAGAGCTCCGGAAGAAGAAGATTCCAGACTAAAGTGTTCTATTGTTTCAGATTATAGTGCTGTAAAGGTTGTTTTAAAAATCAGTGCCTGATATTTTGATTAAAGAATTTTCTGTTTGTATCAAACAGTCTTCATATAATAATTTCGTTAATTATATAAAAAATTATGTATGTGCGCGTGTGCGTACATATAAATTATGTTAAAGTGTTACAAAACGAATCATTAAACCATTCCAACTCTGATGTTACACCAGAATCGTTCAGATCGGTTAAACGCTGTAATCAGTGTGGCGTAATCATATTAACCGATTACTAGAATATGAGGTTTATGACATATGCCAGATTTACGTCACCAAGTAGTTTCCGAAATTCTACAGAATCTAGTTTTCTCGGTGCACGAAATTCTACAGAGTTTGCTAACAGAATCTAGTAAGCAAATTTATCTCAACTTTCAATAGTCCTCAGCGCAATATCTGCTACCTCAAACTTTAACACAATTTAAAAAACTAAAAACAAAACGCAACACAGTAATATTATTAGCCTTGGAAGGACGACGCCCGTACATAGTCCCCACGATTAAGCCGTATAACCGTTTTACAATTACGTGTAGCATCGCTTGATCAATATTAGACGCAAGCTCGTTCCGACTCTGATTAGAAATTTATTTAATTTCAACCCCACTACCCTTATAAAGAAGTAGGGTGATCGTCTCAGTTGCTCCAGCCCTCGGCGAACGGCATTTCCTCGATGCCACGACGATGATTTTGCAGTGCAGTCAGTCTATACACTTTTGTTGTTTTTTTTTTACTTTGAAAAAATCTACAAAATAAATACGATGCAATGTTATGTGTGTAACACAGACACGGAAAATAAGTTCTTTTCGCGCTGCCCCGAACGTATTACGAGTGAATATCATGTTTGTAATTCTTCTACCTCAGACATCTACCATGGCCGTTTTATTATTTTACTTGATGTAAATAATTTTATTCAGTGAGTTCCACTTGATAGTGTCTGCTTTTTCAAACACACCCCTCTTCATAAATACACTGTGGAACAGCAAAAATTAGGCCTACCTACGAACGCACGGATAACAAAAGTTACAAAAATACATAACAGCACCATAAAGATGCACAAGTGAACCCACAGAGTTTCGCCATCTCTGAACATGCAAAGAATACGCCGATCGCAAGTCCAGCGGACGACGCATACGCCACAAGAGAAGGCAAGGATAGTTCCCCGTTTATTTGTAGGAGACCTGTTCATAAAGAAAGCCAGTCTTGAAAAAGCGCGTCAGAACGACGTTGTGGTTCCGTACGCCTTGTGATGCTACGCGCTGAGGAGTTCTTTAGCTACTTCCTCACACAATTCGAGTGACGTAATCGCTGTTACTTTACGTTCATATCAATAAGCCTAATAATAGGCAGAAAAACAACATTTTGTGAGGACGTGCAGAGTTAGGTTTCTTACTGTAGACCTCGAAATCGCCAGAAGAGGATTCGAGGGTAGAGGAGCCCAGAAACAGTCGGAATGATGAAGTGGAGAATCTTATGTAATGTAACGGAAACAGGAATATATAAAAGGCAGAAGAAGAAGAAGAAGAAGAAGAAGAAGAAGAAGAAGAAGAAGAAGAAGAAGAAGAAGAAGGAGGAGAAGAAGAAGATAGATACAAAAATATTAATTATGATACACAATGTGATATCGTCGTCGTCGTCGTTTACACCAATATTTGGCTTCTTCTGCTTCACTTTTTTTCATGAACCTGAACCTGTCTGTTCTTTGCTAGCCAATTCTTAGCATTTTTGCTTTGTTTTGTTTACAGTATTCGTGTATACATTCTTTCCGGTTTTTTCTTCTGTATACCTTTATTCTTTCGTCTAGATTTGATACTTTTAATTCGTATCTTATCTCCTCACTTCCTTTACTGTTTAGTATGGCACATCATGCTACGTATCTCAGAAACCTCATTTCTGAACCATATTTCTGAATAAATATCAGAAATGTTATATTCATTTGGTTTGTAAACATGCATGCTAAATTTAATTCTTAATACTTAAAAACCTGTGTGGTGCTAAGTTGATTTCAATTGTAAAGGTCCAGACTGTCTCAAAATCGTCTTTTATCACACACACGCGCGCGCGCGCGCGCGCCTACTACTACTATCAGCAGATAACGAGATGGCCAGACGGCGAAGAAAGGGACAAGCCGGCTGCACCTCTGCATCTCTTTGTCTCGCGTCAGTACACCAGTTCAAGATGAGGTTATTTCAACCCGATTATTGCAGAAAGCTAGCAATACCATATATGAATGGACCAATAAAATGGAAAATTAAACTTAACGAACCCAAGTCGGCACACATTAATTTCACCAATAAAAGATTGAATAATTTTCTATCATTGGTCATAAATGGAACGGTAGCTCCTTATGAAAACAAAACCAAATAGGCCTACCTGGGTATGGCATTGGATACCAAACTGAGATGGAAAGAGCATGTAGAAAAGAAAAAAGAAGAACTTAACATAAAATTCCGACAATATAAATGGCTCATAGGAAAACATTCCAACCTCTATTTATACAGTAAAACTCTGATCTATAATCAGATAATTAAACCCACCTGGCTGTATGGAATTGAACTCTGGGGGTGCGGGAAAGATGGTAACATCAGGATAATACAAACATTCCAGAAAAAAGTTTTGCGGACCATGGTGAATGCACCATGGTATGTTAGAAACGCCGACATCCACAGAGATCTAGGTATTCAAACAAATAAAGGAGAGATTAAAAGGTTTGCGAAGAAGCATGAAGAAAGGCTTCACCTCCACGAAAATGCAGAAGTTCTTCAGCTGCTGGACAATCAACACGTGTTCCGACGACTGAAGAGAGCAAAGCCATATGAACTTGTGTAGTGTTTTGTGTTATAAAAGCAGAGCATTGTGCGTAGGTGAGAGTGTTTAGTTAAGAACACCAGAACTAACTAAAGGATGTCATGGTCTTACAGACCAGTTTTAACATGTTAAATTTTAAAAAAAGTCAGTACACACGTAGTGTGTGACAATCCCAGTCATCTACTTACGTAAATCCACGTTTGACCAGAGTCCAACGCATTGTTCGGGACGTTTCGGTCACGTAGACGTGCGAGAAAAAGTGCGCTAAATTTTGCGTAACAAGTCCATCACCTGCTCCCAAGTCCAATAGCTCGCCTGGTTGCCCTAACTGTCGTCCCAGGAGACTCGACAGTTGCTGCGACGAGAAGATGAACATCGAACCCCGCCCCAACAGCCTGCAACACACAGCACGGCGTAAACATATTACTTTAGTATATACATAAGAATGCGCACATAACTATATACTGCCAAATCTACTAACTACTTTTTCCTCAAACGATGGTCAATTCTACGGACGGACGTCTCCCAACTTAAAAACATAAAGACACGGACAAAAATGATTGTGTTCAGTTAGTGGTTTTCTTTGAAACTCGGCAAAAGTCATTACTCATTGACACTTGGAAGATCGATGAACTTTACTGAATCGATTCACACAATTTATCTCTTCACACTGAAACGTTCTTTTCGGATCGACTGAATGGTTTTAGCTTTTGAGACTATGTTTCAAACAATATTCATTGACTGTGTAACACATTATTAGAACATACAGAGGATTGAAACTGTAACTGAATTTACACGCATTTAAGTAGACAATTTAGTCATCTTTTTTGTACGCCTGACAGGATTTAGGGTCAATGTAAGTTAGGCTGTATTAATTTACGTGTATAGTAAAGGAGTACAATGCGAGGCTAGTATTACGTCTCGACCACCTTTTTAACTTCCCCTGTTGATGATGGGACTCATCATCCGTTAAGGTTGGGTGGGCTCACGGTCCGGCTGCACGTAGTGACAAATTTTCTACCCTGAACGCACATGATGGATACCCAGACACATGATGGATACAAACACACGGTTCTCCGCGAGCGGGATGACCACTGCGCTACTTGGACTCCGAAGATATATTCTCGATCATTTTGTGTGGGTTTGGTATTAGCACCACAAAATCGGTACGGTCTATCGTGATATTTTTCATAGGATTATACCTTTGAATCTCGCTGGAAAATTTTCTATTTTAAACGTTTTTACATTTGTCAACACTCGGCATTAAAGACTGCACGATAAAATTGTAACGCAGAACATCGAATATAGTGGAAACCATCTGGGGAGATCAGCGGATCTGTTGCAGATTCCGTGGATAGTAGTCTAAAATGGGTGTAATAGCCGGTTAATGGGGCTACGATTTGCGATAATTCACAAAGTCGTTAGTCTCAATGGTTTGAAAGAAATTTGTTAAATTATCAGTCTGAGATCTTTTACTTTCGCAAACAAATTTTTAAGAGACCCGTAGTCAGATTTTCGAGAGAAGCCCTCAATACAATCATAGGATTCTAACTTTTAGAAACCATTACGTTGTAACTTGGGGTTAAACGATGTTGTGGCACGCTTCGAAAGTTTACGTAATTACAAGTAACGCAAAATGGAGATGTACAATATTATCTCAGACAAATGATTACCAAACACTTTGGCTTTCACGATTGTCTGAAATTAGAAATTATACGGCATCCTTGAACACTGTTAGTCTTAATATATATATGCTGCTGTAATAAAGTTCGACTATGTTTAAAGAAAATGTAAATATTACTAAAGTTACGAAAAACCTACACAGCAAAAAATGTATCTTGCAGTAAGAATTTTTGCTTACAATATTCATTTGGATATTTCAACTGTGAAATTCTCGACACTGTTTGATAATTTCGTGGAATCCCTTTTAGAAGTCACCGTTCAAAAGCACATCTGATACAGTCATTACAACTGATACAGAGTGTCTCGGTCCTCTACAGCATATGTCACCTTAATGGAAGTTTGAAATATGCTAATTACAATCGATACGCTGACTTCAGGGCGACAGCTTTGGATTTTCAGATGACTTTCTTGCTGGCTCTGTAAATACGTTTCCAACCGTAATTCTGAATTGCTCCACCAGGAGGAGCAGCTATTCAATTGGCCTCGCAATAATGGGCGGTTACCATAGAAATCTCCCGCAATCTGTCCCTCAGGAGATTAGAACTTTGGCCTCTAGACCGCGAAAGACGTCACAGTATCTGAAATACACAGGCGGATGATTATTTAACGCAACGATTGATTCCCTTTTGAAGAACGTTGTTTTTATTTAAGGTACATTTTATATTTCTGAAGAGATTTTCGAGTGTACTTCTGGGATAACAACTTGGGCTCGTAATGGGAGACTGAAGAGTAGCGCTGGTGGCGCATTGCCTTCCTCAGTAGTGCATGCCGAATGGCTGAATTAGGCGAACTATTTTGGTGGTACAAAAAGGGATGAGAATTCGTAGAATGATCCACCCCCTCTCGGCAGATGGGAAGGCGATGAGAGAAATGGAATCTCCGTGGATCGATACCTAGAGAATAGTTTCTGAAGTGAAAGGGAAAGGGTCCTGAGGTACCTCGAAGGAAAGGGAAGGATTCCCAACGATGGTCCTAGGGAAAAAATCATCGTAGTTACAATATACCCGGTGGCAGGTGCAGAAGACTGGGTTTTAAAGACAGAAAACTAGTCTGAAATCTCATACAAGAGCCATTCTTTGAAATCCACTTTCGATCAGACAGTCACGATTGAAGATTATTTTGCGACAACGGTCACGAGGAGATATGGAAACTTCTCTTGTCTCTTCGGGAGTTTGTTTTAGACTATTTGGTGGCAGTCACGATTGAAGAGTCTTTTGCCACAACGGTCACGAGATACGGAAGCTTCTTTTGACTCTTCGGGATTTTGTTTTAGAATATTTGTTGGCGGTAAAGTGTTGGTATTACAATACAGATATAAACATAAGCCTTAAAAATTAAGCTGCCTAACGAAACTTGACTAGTAATATTTGTAAGCTTACATCACATGTTAATAGTGAAAAACATACAAATATAGGTAAAACAAACTAAATAAATTAATTTATTACATTATTAATAATAATTAATCAATAAATAAATGAGACAATGCTATAAAGCGCGCGCGCACACTCAAAGTTAATCATGTGATACGGAATAATTTAGATTATTACTAAAAGGAATATGTGAATTATTATTAAACAGTTCGAATTGACTTTAATAGTGTTGATTTACAAATACACATAACTCTCTACTTTGTGTAAGATGTGGACATGGTTTACAGTGCCCGTAATAAAAGCAACTACGATAGTTAGAATCAGCGTTAGCGTAGGCTACTATTTCAGAGTTTTGTTATATAATATCTGAACGTATTGAAAGTTAAAATGATGATAGCAGAGGGAAATACAGAGCGCTGTTAGAGAAGGAAAAGGAGTGAGAACGGTGTGTGTGTGTGTGTGTGTGTGTGTGTGTGTGTGTGTGTGTGTGTGTGTGTGTGTGTGTGTGTGTGTGATGAAGACTAAGGAGCGCTGCTGGATGAGACAAGACGAGCAGGAGGGTAGCAGCACCGCCGGGGCGGTGAGGGGGGGGTTAAAACAACAAAATGTTTTCACACTCACTGGAAATACATTAGACTTTCAAAAAGTGTATCTACTCTCTCGCTCGCTCACACACCGTGCGACACATCTTTAAAAAACACCGCCAAGCCCCGGCCGTTGCTATGGTAACATACTCACCCCCCAATACAAGAAAGGGGGGAGGACCCCCGGGCAATTTAATAAGATTTGCCCCCCTCTCCTTATAGTCCAATCCCCTCTACTTCTTCAAACCCATCTGAAAATGGAAAAGGTGATAAACGAAGCATGCACACATCGCTCTGTAGGAAATAACATAAAGAAGCCACTGATGGCAAAGCCCGGCTATTTACATGCGCACACACCCGGACTCAACGATGTTTCTGTATAATTACATACTGTATATACTCAGTACGCTTTAAACAGTTGGTAATATTGGAATCATAATAACTTCGTTAAATAATGTGTACACCGTTACTCTACAAATATATATATACACACAATTACAGACGTATGTAGATTCTCAAGCCACCCTTGCGTGCGCGTACTCTCTCTCTCTCTCTCTCTCTCTCTCTCTCTCTCTCTCTCTCTCTCTCTCTCTCTCTCTCTCTCACACACACACACACACACACACACACACACACACACACACAAATTAAGAAGCGTGCCAGAGGTGGGGCGTAAATGTGTATACACATTTTTGACACGCGAGTGAAACGGAGACATTTGTGTATATCCTGTGATAAGACAATACGTTGTTTTGAGTCCTACTTAAACAGTTTCTAACAAAACAAGATTAGACGCTTAATGGGTGCTTACATTTCTGAGCTGTAAGGAATGAGCTGTAACGCGTTTCAGTAATTTACGTACCGGAGCCAATAAAAATCAGACGTCCAGTTGACTTTCGAGTCGGTACTACGTCAAACTCGGCTCACGTCTAACGCCTGAAGTCGTTTGTTAACGAACTCGTTTTCCGTTACACGTAATTTACTAACGGTTATAAAAATATCCGAGTAGTATTTCCCGAGTACGTAAACACGATGGAGTAATCTCGCCTTCAGTCAGTCTCAGACACACAGACGACTTCTCGTTGAGCCGGCCGGGCGACTTTTATACAGTTGTCGATTTCTATACACAAGAGAGGAACTGGCGCAGAGATAAGGATCTGAAAACACTTACGGTATTATGGTGGGTCAGTTTTGGGGGCAATATACTGGCTTGCACCGATATCAAACTAGGCCAAGGACACAGGAAGAAACTTCTCTCAGATGTTACTGCCAATGGCGCGCGCTCGCACGCACTGATACACACACCGCGCGCACTCACGCACAGTATTGCTTTGCACCGTCTACCGCGCGTAGCAGGCTATTGTATGCGCAATATTAACAACGTGCAGTGAAGATATTTCTTATTCCTATTAAATAAATATATAAACTGTGTCCGTGAAATTTTGACTGAGATAAGCTATACTTCAGTTTACAAACTCAACAATTATATCAACTAAGGATAATTTTCAAAAATAGTTTTTATTTCAATACGATAAACTTACTTTTAAAAGCCTTCCATCCACGCTATATTAGGCTACACTTGTCTAGAGTAGACGGGCACCTCTCAATCTAATCCGCGCCTCTCCAGCACGTGCCTTCTCGCTAGCGCCAAGCCGTCTAACGTTGTCTGCCCAAACCGCTGCCGGTCGTCCTCTCAATGTAGCCTACGCCGTCCTTCTTCGTCCTTCGATCGTTACTCATTCGCGAATCGTGTTCTGCCCGGTTCCACTTCAACGATACATCGGCTACGGTAATTTCTGTTCCTTGATCCGTGCGAGCGGTTCTTGCGGTCACGCCCAGTGCTATCCCGTGCAGTCCTATTCCGTCCCCTTGACGTCTACATTTTTCACCATCGCGAGTTACAGCCGTTCATCTGAATCCAGTGTGTTCTTTAAGATCGCCAGCCCGACCATCTCATCTGGGTTCTTCCTTTTCTTTTCTGCCCGCATGCTCTTCCATGTACGATGTTCATACTCCAGTTATTATACTTTTGCTGACGTACGGTTGCGGAATTCCATTTCAAGTTTGCTGTCAGTATCCTACTATTTCTTGCTTTTGTTTCGTTTATAATCAGTTCATTTCTTCTTTACCTGTTGGTTTTAAATGTAACAATGGTCTGTCTATTGCTCTTCGTGCGTTTGTTAGTTTACCCATGTTTTCTTTTACACTTTTAGACTTGTGACACGTAGTTAATTACGGAGGTTAAATAATGTGGTATTGAGACAGTGTCAATATGTTCTGAATACTGAGCTTTCCAAACGCTACTCAGACAAGTCTCACGTATTTTTTTAATTTTCGATGGTTGATTTTCTTTATTGACATTCATAAGTTGTCCCACTCACTCACGTACCCCCCACACACACGCCCGTGCGTGTGTGTGTGTTCAAAACGTTTGGTTTCAATAACTTCTTCAGCACTACAGCTCAACGCGAGCCCTGGCTTCCAACACCAATCTTCTCCAATGTCTCCTATCCGTTGCCATCTCAGCGTTTAACCCCAACGTATTCATTCTTCTGAGATCTTCCAGCATATCATCCAACCATCTTATCCTAGGTCGACCCTTGTTTCGCTTTTATACACCTATGCCCTCAGGATTTTTTTGGCATACGTATGTTTTAATAACGCGTGAATTAAACTCAGAAAAAAGTGTTGTACATAACGGAAATCGCTAATCTTATACATAGAGGAGTGTTATGTTTAGTTTTCCACATACCGATAACTGACTACGTCTTTATTCGTTTTATAATAATTCTGACCTTGTGTTTAAGAAGAAGGCTTCTGATCACCGTGCACCTCTCGAAGTGACGTATGGATCAGAAACATTGAAAATAAAAAAAAATAAAACTATATTAAAACTTGGAAATAATATACTTTGGAAGAACACAGAGTACGGCAATTAAACGCATACGTATACGACTGGAATAGATGATGCCTACCGGTGATTAAGAACATATTTTGAAAGCTTCGAAATGTGGTTGAGACGAACAATTGAAAAAATTAACCGCAGGGATATTATAACAAATGGAGAGGTATCAAAGAGAATAAATGACAAAAGGAAATTTGTTTAGAGCTATTAGGAAGAGGAAAGCAAGTTAATTAGCCACAGGTTGAGAAAGAAAATTCATAATAGAAAGAAAGACAGCACGGAAGAGAAGAAGAGGAAGAAGAAGATTTGATGTACGAACCACTGTCTTCGTGTAGAATCGCAATTGACAATAAACTACGAAAATATAATGGAAATGGGCAGGACATTTTGTTAGACGACAAGATAGTTCTACGTCTTAGATCACGGAGTAATGGTGACCAAAGATGCAACGGCGGTCCTTCACAAGATGGAGAGACGATCAAGTTAGGTACGGCGTACAGTGAACTGGACATGAACTTCTAAAAGACTCGCTTAGCAGTCACGTGCTAATGGTGGCATTTATTAACTTGTTTCGCTTATTTCTTGACTTATCTCGATGTGATGTATGACGAGACCTTTTGTATTTGTTATTACTTCGGTTTTAATATAATATGTATTAAAATACTGTAATACGTCAGGTGATAAAAAACTGAGTACATGACAACAACGGGAGGGGATGTACAGAGTCTGGAAGTGACTGATGGACCAAGAAGTTAAAGGAACGAGGAAATTTAAATACTTCTACGGATTTCTTCAACGAAGCAAGGGGCAACAGAAGAACAGATAAACAACAGATTGCAACAAACAAGGGTGTGCACTGGACAAAACTCAATTCCATATTCTGTGGTAGAGGTATTACAAGACACACCAAAGCACTGATATTCGATACTATGGCGCGTAGTATATTGACGTTCAGAGCGGAAATCTGGATCATAAACAAAAAGTATAAAGGGAAAATAACAGCAACGGAAATGGGCTTCTGGAGACGAAGCTATAGACTCTCGAGAATGGTCAAGTTCGATAATGACGAAATAAGAATGAGAATGGAGGTGGTAAAAGATGTGCTTGATCAGCCTATATTTAAGAGGGAAGACTGATGTGGTATGGGGAGGTACGGAGAGCTGGAGATGATAGATGGACAGCAATGGTTACAAAATGTAGTCTTTTAAGAAGAAGAAGAAGAAGAAGAAGAAGAAGAAGAAGAAGAAGAAGAAGAAGAAAACGTGGGAGGAGGAGGTTTTGGAGAGATAAAGTAAATGAGGCGATGGACAGACGAGGTCTCACAGATGGAGAATCGGAAAATAGAGACGATTGGAGACTAGCTGAGAGGAGAAAAGTAGTGTCAGCTGTAACAAAGCCTACACACACCAGCGCGCGCGAATGAGCGCGTAATTTATAAGCTACCTGTTCTTTAAATCTTATTAATCCTTTAACACATATACAGGAATGTATTTGTTTTGTCCACCCTGCTAAGGAAAATCAAGTTTGGAAACTGAAGTGTTAGTCCAGAACTTTCTGGTGAGATGTACAATATTATTTCACAAATCTATGGTCAGATACCAACAGTACTTAGTACGTTCATAATACCTACACCTTTGGGCATGACTTAACGTAATTTGTAATTTTGTTTAGACTCAATAATAAGTGACGAATTTAAACAAAACATCGAAATAAAAGTACAGATTAAATTCGGTTATCAAAATCTAATAAAAATATACGACATGAATAGGCCTACAAGCAATAACAATTTCATTCATTGTCTAAAGATATATTCTATTTCCAAGTCAGAACTACTACGCAGGTCGAGAAATCACACAAAAATCAATTAAAAGACAATTAATCGGAAATTAGACTTACGAAAAACATATCTCTACGTTAAACGTAAAATAGAAAATACCAACTTGAAAATTAGGAGGAGAAGCCGACCAGTCATTTAAGAAATGAAACAACAAAATAAATTTTTCGCCGTTTTTAATACAACACGTATTTAACTCCAATTTATGTATACTTCTGTGCGTAATTTAAAACATTTTAGTGCGAAACAAAAGCTATGAAAAATTTTATGAATGGCGCTGCACAACGCGAACGGCAATAAAACGCGCATGCGCCACGTCGATGGCCACTGTTTTATAAGAGGATTTCCAAACGTTGCGTGACTGTGATAGTGTGAATTAAAACTAGGGTTTAAATGGAATTGGTTAATGCAGGGGAGAAAGTCTTCTTACAGATCAACGTGTATAAAATATCCCCGTGGACGGAATTAATGATTCCTTTTAAACTAACCTAATGTTTTTAAGTGGTTATTTCACATGTCTACCCGAAGATTTTAAGAGAGGGGAATGTCGCTTATCTTAAAGCTAAATCGACAAGCCTATTAAACCAGTTGTTTGAAGCGTTTAGAATAAGGGGGAGGGACAGAGAGTGAGAGAGGAAAAGAGAGAGGAGAGAGCCAGAGAACGGAAGGGAAGAGAGAGAAAGAGAAAGAAAACAGATAGGGTGACATATCGTTGTGACACGCACGTTCACTCACTCTCTCTCATTCCACACACACACACACACACACACACACACACACACACACACACACACACACACACACACACACACACACACACACACACACACACACACACACACACACACACACACACACACACACACACACACACACACACACACACACACACACACAGAGCATTCACTACTACACACCGCCGTGCTCTGATAAGGAAATTGGTGACTGCAGCAGTGTCGGGAAGTAAAGGAAATGCAGTTTGAGATTGAGAACATCTCAAATTGAACGTGTACAGTCAACCGAGAAATTCTGTATTAAAGTTTATTCTAAACGAAGAATTACAGTTTTCGGAATGCAAATGTTTTCGCGTAATGTCTCAGATGACTCATAATGTCGTGCGCGAGTCATATGCGTTGTTTCCCTACAAATATTTTTTACAGAAATTGTTAACGTAGGATGGTGAGAGTTTTCCCAAACTAATAACACGGACCTCAAAAGAAGCCTCGCAAATAATTAAGAAATCAGATAATCGTACGTTAATACAATCTTATTTAAACCATAAGATTTCTTGTTTATTATCCAAGATAGGAAATACACAATCCGTTACTTCAAGTGGGGCTGCTAACAAGTGCCTTTTTTCCTCATCTTTAGATACTATCACGTGCCACCTACTCCAGTTTCCTTGATTACTACGACCCGAAGACAGGCTAATATTCGCAAGGCTCATCAGCAATTATTCGATGTGGTGCGGTAGAGTATTCTTGTCTTCCGTAATAGACCTACTACTATTTCCACGTCATCATCACTCATCACCATCGCTCATGTTACGTCTTCGATTATAGTGAGTTTTTTTTTCAAAGAAAGTCAACGAATACTTCTCTCAAACAGTTTTTCAACTGGTTATATGTGCGTGCGTTTAGCACCTAAAATAACGGGTGTAAGCTTATTCTCCAGTTCGCGAACAAACAAACCAAACAACCACTTCACAAAATGGTACACATTTTGGAGCCACGGAACTTTCTTAGAACAACTTCGGTCCTCCATGTAACTGGTTTTACTACAAACTACACCTGTCGATTCTGGCAAACAGTTGAAGACTCGAATCGTGTCCGACAGCGTGGTGGTGAGCATCGTGCAAAACACGTTCGGTCGTCAAAAACTGCGTAGAATTTTGTTGTTGTTAACGATTTACTCGCGAACGAAATTGATTAACGATGTCTTGTCCACAAGACCTGCACGAGACGAGGCGTGGTGGAAACAAGACGCGGCGCGGATAACATTAACAACCGTTTCTTGCAGTACCAGAAATTTAATTCAGTTCAACAGGAAACGTCACACATATGATTAAGTATGATTGAACGGCGTCCCTTTACCTCCTTTCATATGAAAAATCGATTACACAACAGCATAAACAAATGTTCAAGAGAAAGTCGCAAAAGGTCCTCGCAGACCGAAACACTGTCATGCACAAGCGTCCGCAGTGCGAGTGCTGACTAACGAATCATTCGTACATTTTTTTAGAACTAAATTTACAAAAAAAAACTATAAATGTCTGAAAAATTTAACTGTCTGTCATGAAATTCAATTTACGAATTTGTGTGTAAGAGAAGTTGAAGCTCACATGTAAATGTTCATTAAACGAACAATTTCGTTCCCAATCTATCGGATGAAAATCTAGATAATGAAAATAAATTTATCATCATGTAAATACGCGTTTTTATTTAATAACGTTGTTACACCAAGGGAAATAGTTTATTACTGAATAACTTGAACGATAATAATTTATATTATCATAAAATTTCTAAAAAAAACTCGAACGCTAAAGTTTGTTAATACGGCAAATGCGGTAAAGACAGTGCGTTTACGATAGCAAAATTAATCAGTCAAGATCAGAGATATAAAACGACAATAACTTGATGGTAAATTTTTGTTACAACAAGCGTACAAAATCAAGTAATAACCTTCTAAATTCCGACACAATGCGTCAAGATTCCCGAGAAAGGTAAAATTTTGGCAACGTAAATCTCTACAAAAAGTTTCCTAAAAATTAGAAAGTTAAGATCAGGAAAACTAGTAAATTAAAAAAAAAAAAAAAAACACTGAAACTCCGGGAATGACGTTTGGGGTGTGAAGCAGCGTAAACTGTGGTACCTGTCATAATTCCGAGTGAACCTAAATTCCTGAGAATTGCGATATTTCGGGAAAGGAGATCCAAATACTGGGGGTTATCCGAAAAATACACAGTTGAGAAATTATCCAAATTCAATAGTTTACGTTTTAAAATCCAAGAAAGGTGTTTAAATGTTTAAAGAAAACCACCCATAAATTCACGGAAAAGACGCCTAAATGTTTGAAAAACATTATTAACACGTTTTCCTCTAATCAAGAAAATACCGGATTAATGGATTATTGTTTCGGGTTGCGCTAAAGAATGAACGTTTTCTACATTCACACCTACCACAGAACCAAATTAATTCAACATTTTAATTCGTTAGTCAGGGTCCGAATGTTACTCATTGCAAACGAGGCCTTGTTTGTAGTGTCAAACATAAAATGTAATAATTGGAAACGTTACTGGCCGGGCCGTTAGGCCGTGGTCTAGAGCAGGGTCTCCACACTTTTTCACTTGAGGGCCGAATTGAAAAATCTTGGAAGTCAGGTGGGCCAACACACACACACACACACACACACACACACACACACACACACACACACACACACACACACACACACACACACACACACACACACACACACACACACACACACACACACACACACACACACACACACACACACACACAGAGTAAACTTATTTTTTTTAAGATTACGAAATAATCAAGTCAATAAAATAGGTATTTAAATAAAAATTAAGCGGACTTATAAAAAAACAAATTCATTTATTCAAAATAATGTAAATAAAAGTAAGGAAAAAATAACATTCAAAGATATTTCTTATGTATTATTTTTTGGCTTTCTTATGTACGTATGGGATGTATGGAGTTGCTTCTGACATACAATGTCTGTCCATTTTGGGTCAAATTTTGATGCTCCTATCACTAGAATGGATTTCAAGTGTTCGTCTGACAAATTAGCCCTGTACTTTGATTTTACAAAGTTCATTTTTTAAAACGTTTGTTCGCAGATAAGCGTGATTCATTCAAACCAGCCAGACGAACAAGCACATTAACCACGTAAATGTTTTAAACTTGTACAAAATATTACAACATTTTACTGAACTTATTTCTTGTTTAGTTATTTAAGAAAACGTTATAATATTTGAAGTATTTTGATGATCTAATTAAAAACTGCACGCAGCACCGGCTGGGTTGCAGCGGGCCGGACAATGACTCTTCGCGAGCCGTACTTTGGAGACCCCTGGTGTAGAGTCTATGCTGACAGACATCTCGGCCTCACCACCGGAGGCCATCATCAGTTCTGTAGCCTACCAATTGGCACGGTGTCCGCCAATTCACCCCGGGCGATGAGGTAGAGACCAAGTGCCAACTGTTAGCAACACTGATGATGGCCTTCGATGATGGTGAGGCCGAAACGTTTGGCAACATACTCTGACCACGGCCTAACGCCCCGGTCAACAATGTTTCCAAATTATGTAGACACCGGCCGTAAAAGCCTTAGGAGCTTTATACAAAATGTAATCTCGCACATGAAAAACACTTCTACTGTTTATTAACATGAACTTCCAGACGTACTGTTCTAGTAACCCTCGAGAACAATTTTGAATTATCACGCTTTACACATTAATTGGATTAAAAAAATTAATGTAGTAGGAGAGGATGGACACAAACCGCTGCATTCGCTGATTTTGTAAGTAAACCGTAACAGTAACTGGAAACTAATTTAAAACACTGTACAGAACAATTTATATTGCTGAATGTAACAAATTATGAAAAACACTGTAAGAAACAATAATAGTAAATTATATTTTAAAACGACAGTGAAAACTTAATAATACAAACATTACAAATCCAAACAAATTTAATATAATAACTTATTAGGATTACGGATAAAAAATAATTAGGCGATCAATATCTGCAACACAAACCGCATATCTGCGAATCAAACTTAGCTACATTCATTCATTAGCAAGTTCATTACACTTCCCAATGCAAATTTCGTAAAACTGATCACGAAGACAAAAAAAACGAATGTTTGCTAAAACATTAAAAATTCTTAAATATCATAACAACAAATTAATATTAGGCGACTAAATAATTGAGATTAACTCAGAACACGATAATTTAATAGAACGTACATCGTAGAATCCAATAGTAGGCCTACAACTGAAAATATTTATTACAATACTACGTATGTAAATTAACATAAAAAACTGATGTTACAGAAACAGCTTACTAACAAAAACGAGTTATAATAATAATAACAGCATTTGTAACATTAAATTTACACTAGAATTAAATAAGACCAGCCAAATATGTGCTTATGCTGACGATGTTGTGATAATAGTCAAATCTAGACAACGGCTAGTTGAGGTAAGGAGCTAAATAAAAAATCCGCTGGAATGGCACTGAATTTAAATATAAGAATATTAAATACATGCTAATTTCTCGGTAAGAAAGGAGAATAAATCTATATAGTTTATGCGCAGTGCGCAGAGGATAATTCATTGGACGCTGTTAATAAGTTCAGATACCTCGGTAACATGATAGATAATGAAGGATACATACACAAGACAATACATGACAGGATACAGATAGGAAACAGGGCATATTATGCCAACAGTAGACTACTGACAAGCAAACTCATTAGTCGTAACACAAAAATTAAAATGTATAAGACACTTATCAGACCGGCTGTTACTTATGGAGGCGAGACATGGACAATAACATGAAAGGGACAAGAAACACTAAGAAGCTTTGAAAAAAAGGTCATAAGACGTGTTTATGGGCCGGTTAAAGAAGATGATGAATGGAGAATAAAAAATAACCAGGAGACAGATGAGAGTTATTGAGGCTTGAGGACACTGTAAGATTCGTAAAGGCTCAACGAACACAATGGCTAGGTCTCCTAGAGCGGACGGATGATCAACGTATGCCAAAGACAATCGTGAGGGCACCAGACTATAAAACCAGAAAGAGGGGTCTACCTAGGATAAGATGGTTGGATGATGTGCTGGAAGATCTAAGAAGGGTGGATGTGGGGATTACACTGAGATGGGAATGTGCAGGAGACATTCGAGAAGACTGGTGTTGGAAGCCAGGGCTCACGTTGGGCTGTAGTGTTAACGAAGAAGACGAAGAAGAAGAAGAAGAAGAAGAAGAAGAAGAAGAAGAAGAAGAAGAAGAAGAAGAAGAAGAAGAAGAAGAAGAAGAAGAAGAAGAAATTTACATTAGAACATATTTATTTTAGTTATGATATGATGTAAGCTGTACTGAAGACTTTACAAAACACACATAAGAAATAAATAATACTTCCACACGGAACAGTACCTTACTGTACACAAATAAAATATAACATACGGAAGGAGGAATTTTTGTATAAAATTATCGTTTCAAACATTCACAGAAGTATAATTAAAACGTACGCAAAGATGGTTTTCAATTTCCACACAATAAATTGCCGTCAATAAAACGCGCAGACTTGCAGAAGGTTTGAGTTCTTCACAATGGATAAATAAATCTGAAGTTGTAATCTGGTATGAAATCGATATAGCGAATTGAAACGAGACACTCACCTACTACTCGTTTTATGTCTAACATGAAAGTCCACCAAATAAAACTACCCTACTTTGATAGACCATCAATTTTGTTACCCCTAAAGGATATGAAAGTGAAATTCTGGTAACATATTACAAGGTGCTAAAGTTATATTGGCAACAAAAATTGAATATACAAACATAATTTCAGCATTGCGGATGTGTGTTATTGTTCCACGCTCGATGTAGGCCTAAGTGTCGTCTGATAACTACTGACCTCAGCGTTAACGTCCGTATTGATGGTTTATAAGCGTACACCGTCAATACCTGTCTTAAGTAAAGCGAATAGGCCTAGACGTTTGCTACAATGTAAAGTTTAGTGTTACTGAAGAGCACGCCTATTATAAATTAAATTTTATTTGAATAATGAAAACACTTATTTTATTTGTGTTTTACATACAGCAAAATGTTATTTACGTATTGTATATTAATTAATTCGTCAAACGGAAACATCTAGTATTAAGATATCACGAGACAGATATTTGAATGTGTTGTTGTTGTCTGACGACTTGCTTGTAATTCAAAATACAGAATATGATTTGCAAAAATCTATTTTTAAGCTTCATCAGATTTGCAAACAATACAAGATGAAAATCTCCACTACAAAAACAAAGGTAATGACATATCAGCAAGGGCCCCAATAAGAACAAAAATAACGATTGACGATCAAATTATGGAACAGATGAGCCATTTTAACTATTTGGGAAATGGAAATGGCTATGATAGGAATTATGATATCGATGTTAACTTAGGTAAGTTCCAAACGAACTGTGGGTCAATCAGCCGTATTGTTAGAAACAAGGTACGTCGAGATACAAAATTAAAGCTCTACAAAATTACGGCAGTCCCTGTACTGTCCTATGGTGTGAATTGTGGACAACAACCAAGAAGCAAGACAGTAAAATATACCCCTCGGAGATGACTTCTTAAGAGGAGTTAAAAGGTGTTCTAAACTTGACCGTATAAAGAATGAGGCCATAAGATAAGAATTGCACGTTTGTAACTTGAATTAAAAATCAAAAGATTACAAACAACGGTGGAAAGAACACTTAAGAATGTCAGATTCCAGACTGGCCGAACAAGTCTGGAAATACAGATCTATAGGAGACAGATGTGTGGATAGATGGCTGGAGGATCTTTGGAAACGGAACCTTGTCTACGCCGTGATGTGAAGATGGTGATATTAATTCGTTCTCCTCTATCCTTTCACTCTTGTGAGAGTTTGGTGATTTTTTGAATAACTGGAAACTCTACCTTGGGCCAAACGTATTGCATTATATATATCCTAAACGTTCGCATCACGCTATATGTTTGCGAAACGTGTACAACAGGGAACACTGACTGACGAACAACAGAAGTATTGGAAAGGTGGTTGAAAATGGTGAAAATAAAACGGATGGACGAGTAACAAGTGAAAGGGCTCTGACGGAAAAATAATGACAGAACGTAGACGTTGTGGATATTTACAAAGAGAAGACGAGACAGGCTGGTGGGGGACTGGTTGAGAAGCCCGGGATTAACTACTTTTATCATGGAGGACAGTGGGTCGGAAGAACTGCAGGGAAAGGCAAAGATTTGGAGTAGCTGAAGCGGACTGTTGAAGACGAGGGATACCGTTGGTATTCGGAGGCGTACAGATTGGCTCAGGGGGCAGAAGACACTGGTGGAAAGGGGAAGAACCAAAATCTACACAGGAATTTTGATTCACAATCGTCGAAGCATAACCACTGGAATACGACTTGATTGGGATATAACCAATTATTATTTATGTAGTTAGTATCAGATCCCTGAAATTGTAGTTTTAACCTCGAAACCCTGTACACGAAAAATGGTTTAGCATAAACTCACGGAAATACAAAAGGTTACAATAACTTACGCGTTCACAACCAAGAGAAGAAAAAATATTTAGGAATATTATTTCAATAAGCTAGGAGTTCCAGATCACATGTTATCGACATGTATATATTCTTTTACTCATTAAAGAGAAAAGGGGCCATGTTTTACTTGGGATATGAAGTAGGCAGAAGCAAAGACTAAATGTTTTGGACTAAACGAAGAGCCCAGTAAACTAAGTCAGACAATTTCAGAAAGAGATTTTATGATGTAAAAACTAAATTAGACAAGAATAGACCTACATTTTACTACCAGTAAAGTTGACTGTATATTAGGCCTATTATACAGTGAGGAAAGGCGACACTCTTCACAGTGTTGCAAGGAAAACAGGAACACTCTTCTGACAGCATAGATACAGGTGGGTTAACTCTGTATTACTATATATAGCGAGTATTCTGTTGCAAGGAAAACAGGAATACTCTTCTACTCTTCTGACACCATAAGTCGCTTAACGAAGTGTATTTTGTGATAACTTCTAATGATGAAAGGTTTTGTGACGTTAAGTGTTTGAGCTAATGATTCTATGCAATTTTAAAACTTTTCAGTCAACGTTTCGAGAAAATTTATTGTTATCGTCAGTCCCTGTATACGGAAAACAGAAGAATAATTAATTCACATGTACAGAGTATCAATATGTACGTAATTTGTAATTAAATTTTATTACTATAAGAGTAACATTGTATTACAATATTACTTATTATTGTTCTTTATCTATAACCATACGTTCAGAAAAAAAACCCTTACTATATGTATAGGTCTATTAATTATTCAGGTCCTGATGACGACAATAAATTCTGTCAAAACGTCGACTAAAACACTTGAATTGAATAA
Source organism: Magicicada septendecula (assembly GCA_034769895.1). Classification (NCBI taxonomy): domain Eukaryota; kingdom Metazoa; phylum Arthropoda; class Insecta; order Hemiptera; family Cicadidae; genus Magicicada; species Magicicada septendecula. The sequence continues at coordinate 93,970,687 of CM068368.1, forward strand.
ATAAACACTTGGTATAGTTCTAAAACAATTTTTATTTTTCTGAAAATTGTTTCAGTTTATATCCGACCTCTGTTGAAATCCAACGTAACTGGTGAAACAATTTTTAGGAAAATAAAAATTGTTTTAGAACTATACCAAGTGTTTATTTATTCAATTCAAGTGTTAATAAAATGTTCTACCAACTGCCGAGCGACTATTCGTCAGTGTAATTTAGTCGACGTAATGTTTTAAAATTGTGCCTATTTAATGGACTGAACTTCACAAAACTTTTGTCATTCATTAATTCGTGGTCAGTACTAAACGAACGATAATTGATAATGGGAAGCGATTTAATACCCCCCCCCCACACACACACAATACAAACAAAAGTAGAGAGTGCATACTCTAAGGGAACGAAATATTTTTAGATTCAGATGACGGTATCGTGTATCGTCAAACGTCATGACGGTTATTAACTTAAGTATTATTGTTTCTTCAACTGTCGCTGGGTCAGGTTCTTCATATTTCCTGAACACGCGACAGAATAAATTCAGAGCCGAACGAAACAAGTTTCCACCGCGATGTTATTTTTTTCTTAATTCTCTACACAAAATATCTTAAACTACGATTTTATCGACAGCCGTATAAGTTTACTAAGCCGTTTTTGCTATTTTAACCACGAGTCTCTTATTGAGACTCATAGAATACGGATTTATAGTTTCTTGTTAAATTAAATTTTATTTCAAAATTCCTCGGTGTATAGTTTTGAAAGCAGCGTTTTGTTCATACAAACCTAAATCTCTGAGTTAATTTAAACGTTATTATATTCGTCTATAAAAAGAATATAAAAAGTCTAATCTGCATTCAAATTAATATTACCAGGAAAAGGTACAGTCAGAAGTACTGTATATGGGACTCTGATTTAAAATCCCAACCATTAAATTAATTACGTATCCAGCTTTTCTAGTCATACACACATATGTAATATCTTGAAAATTTTTAAGCAATATATCTCCCATCACACTCTCTCTACCCCCTACAGAAACCACACGCTCGCGCACTCTCAGCGTAGGGTGTATAATATTTTCCAGTCTTACGAGAGTGTATATCTTAGTTTTAATTGAATTTCTCTGAATAGAGAAATTGTCCACAACGTTAAGGCGGTGAGACTGACAGCTTCTCCAAACCATGAAGAATTTCTCAAGCCGCCTGCCTTCTCCTGCACCCCTTCATCCCTTATCATCCGGCACGTTGTCATGGCAACCAAGCATGTGTGTTAGTACATTCTGCATACACATCACCATTTGCTTATTGATCGAAAACACTTTAATACTTGTATTTTTAATTGTACATTTCACCGTGAAGAAACGGTCGTGCCCGCCCCGAACCAAGCGGTAGACGTTTACTTCGGTAACGACGTTAATAACGTACGCTAAAGTAACGGACTGATTACGGTATAGGACGCAACGCGACGCAACACTTGGGTTTTATTTCTACAACGTTCGTTCTGTTATTAGCGTCTCATGAATGGAGCCGTTCTATACGACGCTTTGCCAGATGTTCTGAAAACTTTTCACTTCCGATCAGCTACAACTTTAACGCGACCCCAAACCGGAGATAACCGACAAATTCGCTTATCTCTTTATAAGTTTATCTCTGTACGGGGTTCTTACGCTATGACGACTATTTCGCCTAAGTGGCCGGGCGATTTTTCGTACAGCGTTCATTTCTACAATTTTCACGTACCAACGGTACGTCTGATTTGTGTTACTTGTACTGTTTTACCCCACAAACACACACGCGCGCGCAAATGCAACTTAATACATGCCAAATATGTGTAACGTTTAATTCATCATAATTTCATCATCATCAGTAGCTCCACAGCCACCGTACGCCTCAGCTTCCATCAGGATTTTCCTCCAGAATTTCCTATCCTTAGCCAATTTCCTCAAATTTTTCACTACAAGTACTCTCTCATCTTCTAATGTTCCATCATCCCATCGTAGTTCACGTCTTCCACGTTCTCTCCTCCTTTCTGGAGCGCATTTCATAATCCTCTTAAGAACATCCTCCTCATTCATTCTCTGTACATGTCCTGCCCATCTCAGCCTAGCCATCCTAATTGACGTCGTAATATCAGACGATCTACATAACTCATAGAGATCTCTGTTGTAGCTTATTCTCTACTATCCACCTTCCCTACGGGGTCCATAAATTTCCCTAAGTATTTTCCTTTCAAAAGATGCAAGTCGAAACATGTCACCCTGTGCCAGTACCTATGTTGTAACATTTAATTGACAATTGATAGATATTAACTGATTAACGCATGACAGGAACGACTACGTTGGCTCTCCTTAAAAGTCATATCAATGACTCCAACGTCTCGTGATTTATACACAGTATGCCCCGAATATCCATATTTTTTGTTCAGTAACTATACCTGCTCTTCAGTATTTTTTACTTTTTTAGGTGACATTAACTGTATGGAATTATTCGAGGTATTTTTTAAATTACGTTTTATTATGCAGTTTGTGAACGTTCTACATTATTATAACTAGTACGCTGTATTTCTGAACTTGTCTTAGTCTTAAAGACTGAAACGTGAATAAAGATACGACATAGACGAATGTTCGTGCGCACGCGTGCCTGTGCATATAATTGTTTTTCGGGAATATTCAAATTCTTAAATTGCATCAATTATATCCTTATTATGAAAGACGCACATTATATATCCTTTTTAAAAGAAAACTTGTGTAATTTTTTTCATTAACCATGTTTGGTAGATTTTAATATAAGTTAATTTCAATATTAAAACAAATTAAAAATATTTTTCTAATTTCTAATTATTTTTCTAATCATATTTGTTGTGCAGTCACTGAGACCGTATACAGACTACATTAAATAACATACAGAAGAAAATAAAGATCCTTAACATTTCAAAATTAACCCCAACTTAAATAATCATTTTTAATCTTAATTCACGACAATGATGATAACTAAGATATAGTACTAACAATTATTATTAATAATATAAAATATTTAACCTAATACTATTTGGCAGTTATGACAGTTTTCAACATAAAATCGATTTTTCAAATTTTTAAAAACTTAAATGCATATAAGGGTACTTCAGATTATGAAGTTATTTGTCTAAATAGCACTAAAATTTATAATATTCTGTTAAAAAATGTAACTTTTGTTCAATTTATTTTCTAGTAAACTTTAGTGCAAAACGATCTTCACGTTAATTTATTTATTGGTTTAATTAAATTACTATTAATTATATTCAACTTTTTATGTTGGACATCAGTCACATTTTATTTACGAATTAAAAATAAAAATGTTCATAGATACGTTTGAACGAAGTGCCAACTAAAAGAAAACAATTGTGCCCATAACAAAACCGACAGTAATGGGCACAATTCTGCATAACTGTTCGTTGTGTGCACTATTAAAGCATGCATTATTAAAACAACATCAATCTTATTAGCTTATCAAGAACGACAACCACAAAGCCACTATTCGCAAAATTAAATAAAATGTCTGTGATGTGACGATTACGATAAAGTAACGTTACCAAGAAACGCCGAAAGAAAAACCAGTGTCACGTGACAGTAGTCATGACGATGGTCGAATTCGTTCACGAAGTAGCAACTATTCTATGTAAGGAATCAAGCAGTAGGCCTATATCCCAGTACATACGCACGCAAACACTTGCTCCCGTTATTAAAATATATCGTTATCATAATAAAGAAATGTACCCAGATTTTTTTAAAATAATAACACACTTCTCCAGGGTTTCGTGTATGTGGGTCGTAAGTATTATGTGCACTTAAAACACGACTCACTACGAGAGGATGTAGATTACAGGTTCAGTCGATATCTGTCCCCCACATATTTGATATATTATTTATCACGCTGAAGCTTACTATTAGAAGAGAGAGAGAAAACATTTTTCTTAAAAAGTAACATTTTCTATAGAAAAGTCTTATCAGAAGCGAATATATGAAGGGAGGGTCATTTGGCAGATCTACCCCTCCACGCTGTAAAAGGCTGGGGGATGAAAATTCCAATGTTGTGTTAATGACCGTAGCAGCGTCGTGTTAACATGGCCACGCCCCGACGCCCGACGTCGCCTCGGAGATGAATCTCTCTCTCTCCTGCCGCCTCCTTGCTCCCACCCTCTCGAGTACACACACAACTTCCTGTGTCAAATACATCAGCAGTCACACACCAACCCTTTACTTGTAGAGTCGATACGAAGATCAACAGATGGTTCACCGCCGCCACCGTCTCCGCGACCTGTGATCCGGATCCGTTCGACCGGCACTGAACGAACTTCATTGTTTCATGTTTTTAAATAAAATTAAATATTTAAAAATTATGCTTGCATACAGACACGTGCAAGTCCTGTCATGATTACGGAGTAACACTACTCATAAATCGTTGCCACCGTACCCGTAACGTTTAGAGCTGCAATGATAACAAAACTAATATCATTATTATCACAACACGATAACGTTCTATTCTCACGTAGAGTGGATTCCGGTTATTTGGGACTAATGCCCTTTGGCTCGATTAGGTGTCTGTCCCTGTAATGAGAAACGTGATGTAGGCAAATTAACCTAAATAGTTGAAATGATACAAGAAAAGACTCACTACAATTTGAGCGAGCAACGAAGATCCATTTACGTACTTCCAGAATAAACCAGGACCAAATATTTAATACAGGCATAATCATTCAATGCATACATTAATGACTGCAGTTATTATGGTTAGATAGAATAGGCCAAGACATTAAAAACTGTAGTATCAGTACATTAGTATATTATTTTTTATAAATGTTTGTAATAAATATTTAATAGAAACCTACAAAGTTATTCGTAATCCAGAACTCTTTACTCGTAAAAAAAAAAACGAAAACCATGTTTGCTGACAAGTCGACGATTCAAACACAGGGGATTTACCCAAAGAGAGGAAAGGGAAAGGAGAGTAAACTCGAGTGTTACTGCAGTCACCTGCCCCAAATAGCCGAACGTTGTTAGAATTAAGGGAAGACAACTAGGACTATTTTTCTGGTTACGTCTTTCCTTTGGGTATTGTCCTCAAATAAACGGTTAACCGAATTAACCGGTGGCCCAAATAACCGGAATCATCTGTAATTACTGTTTCAAAAGCAAGTATTGTGGCAAGTATACTTACTGTACCGTTCTATCAGTTAATTGGGGGGGGGGGGTTAAATACTTGGCTGTTTATAGGTGTAAGTAGTTAATATATGTGTAACATTTCGACAGCAGTCTTTTGCGTAATCTCCACTGCCCAATTTTGTACGTTATTAGACGATCGATTTTCATATGTAACACGGAATTAAGAACTGTACTCGACCATGTTTAATCGCGTACAATATGTTTAACATACAGAATTAAATTTTAGTATTGTATATAACGGTCTGTTACGCTAACGGTGCACGATTCGTGTGTCCCTCAAACCTCAGCTACGAGAATCGTCGGTTTTATTATCATTGCGCGAGATATCGTTAATTTGTTTAGTCATGAAATAAACAGTAAACAACAATAAGTCCAATGACGTTCTTGTACGAGGATCGACAGGACATTGACTAATACTCGGTGTTGTGATAAAGACTCACATAGTACACCAACAGAAACAACACGTGGAAGAACAGAATCAAAAACTTGTATAATCGAAGATGGTCTGCAAAATCAGTAGCTGAGCGGTCTCAAAACAATAGCCTGTCTTGTGAGATCGTTGAGAAGTTTACTTATTCGCGGACTAAAGAATACAAATCTATACAGTTTTTTGAGTACACGGAGTTAGACGTGAATAGTTCGACTTGAAAACGTTACAACCGGCTTAAAAAGGATATCTGTGAAAAGTTTGCAAGGACTCTTTTAAAAAATCCCATTAAAATCAAAATAACTCAGGACATTACGGACTGTTAAAGCAATAAAGGATTATTTATCATTGAAGTAATAACAATCTCTTTCAGGTTTACAAAAATTCAATGTAGTTTTCAAGTCAATGTAGTTTCAAAATTCAATGTACATATTCAATAATAGTTAATCGGATACGCATTTTTTTACATTACTAAAGTACTCATGAGCCTTTTGGAAAGGTCTGTGCCATTATTTTAACCTGTTATTTATTAATATCCAACATTAACACACATTCCAACACATTTTATATGGTTGCGGGAGAATAACGCAAGAAGACAACGAGATTGTGTCTCATGAGACTTACGCAGAGGTTCTACATTATGACAGCACAACAAAATTATTCTACAATGTTATTCGAATGAGTAGGACATAAAAGTACTCTGTTCAATACCTTACGTCTCGTTCAGTCCCTTACAAGCACACATACGCTCTCTGTCTCTCTCGCTTTCTCTCTTTACCGCGTGTTCTCGATTTTCTGATTTCTCTGTATGCAAAAACAGTTCACAATATCTTATTGTGTACACTATGTGAATTCATAAATAAAAATGCCTGTTGAAGACCCTGAAACCGAAAAACAAATACTTTATGAACAAATTAACTCAAAGGTTTACGAACTGCAGTTAAATAGTAGATGCTTCTTCACTAGACTGGGCAAGTCAAATTTGAAGAGTAAGGCATAGTCACTCTACGGCAAGTCGAGGCCTTTTATGGGATACTCAAACCATGGGGTGACTAATTAAGTTTGAAGTGGACTTCTGAAATCAATATGTGAATGACGCGACAAGTAACCGAGTTCTTAAAATTTATTTTCATCCAAAAGACGCTGAACGTCATTCAGGAGCAAGTTGGGGAATGGCGTGGTTACCGGAAGACCTTATACTGATTTGTCGTTAGCATTTTCTACTCTTGGAGTTTGCTTAATTCCATCTTTAACTTTTCGGTCATCGTTTTTATTTCTTCTTGAGACCCACTCATTCTTATTTACCACCTACTTTTTGCCATACTTCGAATTCTCGTAATCTCTTTGTTCGTCTCTCCAGTTTGTTTTCGTGAAGTTTCTTGTAGCAATATTCCCACACAATTTAATCTCAACGTTTTTATTCGTAAGAGAGCACTTTCTACCCCGAAAATCAATACGTTTTTAATTATGTAGAACAGGTCAAAAGTCTATTTATAAAAGTAGTTATCACAAAGGCATTTTTCTCAAGCGAATTATGGCCCGCCTGTACTATCGAACATTCTTACACTTGCCTCAGCTGAGATATAATTGTACCGCCTATGAGTTGCATTGTTTCTCAGAGAACTATACCTAGATTCTACATACAGACACAATTAAATAAATAGTCTTAAACAAATAAATTTCGTAGGAAGATTGGCTCCACCGTCGAATTTGAGTGCTTCAATACTGTTCCAACCTGGAATATGATTAGGATACGATAGCGTATGAGAGGGGTGGGTTTAAGTACTATTCAACAGCCTGTAGGATCGAAGGAAAATGTTTGGGCGTACATACAATGTACCAGCACCACGAACGCTTAGTTTGTGGGTGACAAAGACAGTAGCGAAAACAAAAATTAAATTTAAGTCTTTGCTCCTGAGTCTTGAGATCGTGAGCAAATACAGTGCTCTATAGACCGAAATCTCATTTCTTAAGCAAACAATTTTATATATACGTATGTCAGTCTTTATTCCCTTTAATTTATGGCTGATTTATTAAACGACTAATAATGTAACAATTAATAACATCATATAGTAAGCGTGTTTTCTTTTTCCAAATTTTACGGCAATTACATTGCCGGTTTAGTTTCTGAAAGTAACAAAAAAGTAACGGAATTCGATGTTGTTGGTTTTTTTTTTCTTTGTACTGAGACATTACGAAAAAATTAAACCGTTCTGAAAAAAACATATACTGTCGTATGCATTCTTACTCTTGAAGTGTAGGCTATTTATCAGCACAAATGTATACTGATATTACCAAACAAACGGTCCTACACTTACAAGAAGTGTCGGTCACCGCGCAATCCTATTGTATAGAAAGCAAACAATACTCGGATATAGCCTATGTTGTACGAGAACAAAGCAATACGTTCTTGACAGCCTCAAAAACTTTTCAGAAACCAATTCTACAACACTTGTTTCGTGTATGCCGTAAAGCGAATATCAAAATAAAAAACATCAAATACTTAGTCTCGTTTACGAAATAGAAACGTCTTCTGTAGAGCTGGAAAATCATATTTTTCAAAATGTACGAAAAAGACAAAACGAAAGAATTTAAAAGATCGACTTGTTAATAGGGAGATGGTGATATGAAAAAGAAATCGTCTTATCGAGTGCAGAATACTGTTTGTGGGAACATGGTAACCACTGATTGTGAGGTATGCTTTCTAGTTGTCTTGAAGACATGTCCTTCGAATAATAAGGAAAATTATGGTCACGTAAAAAAGAAAAAAATTGTATTATGAGGAATAACTGTGAGATGAGTAATTAAAGAAGATTAGTGCGATTCACTGAGTCTACAGAAATTTTTTGGTTGGAGAGAGTATATCGAGATGGTAGCCAAAGTGAATCTTGCTTGTACTGAAGAAACGGGATGTTAGGTGTTTAGGAAGATCGAGAAGACGATTACTGCAGAAAGTGAAGGCGAATTTGGGAACGATGGCAGTCAGGAATTGGAGACAAATGGCGGTAGGAAAAGAAAGTGGGGACAAACTGTGGAGGAAGCCAAGATCCACTAAGGGCTGTAGGACATAGACTGATAGATATTACTGAAACCCTCCACAAGGCAAGGCACTGACGTATGATCACGACTTTAAAAATTCGTGACCGAGTTAACGTCAAATTCGCAATCCACGGCCTTTAGAGCGTAAAACCACACTCATAGAAAACATATCGTTATAACGTGTGGATGCAAAAATTAAAAATGAAGAATCGGTTGTATTACAATTTTCGTTTACTTAATTCGTCACTCTTTACGAGTATAACCACCCACGTAAGCGACCGGGTAGGTTAGACTACCTAATTATCTATTTACTATTTACATATTACATACTTACGTTTACATATTTTAATCTAATGAGTACTTTAACAGAAATCTGCAATGAGCTTACTATAGTCCCCGTCAACGACATCTTGCGAAAAATAACTAATTAGAATAGCGTTTCTCAACCTATGAGGCGCGACCCACTGCAGGGTCCCCAAGGAGGCGTTTGGTGAGCCGCGAAGTCGGGCTCGACAATTTTTTTACTGTGTCTTAAAAATCTATTACATACTTACTTTTCTAGAATTAATTACGTATAACTTGTTTAAGCGTAAAAGAAGGCTCAAAATACACGATGTTAGCAAAAATATGATTATAAACTGTGTGCACACCTCTACAAGTAATTCTGCCGGTGCCCATGCTTATGAATCCCTTAAAGTGTTCTTAAAAGTGCGGAACTTACCGACACTGTTTCTGTGCACCAATTAGAAAGCACAGTTAGTAACATGAGATTACGGTTTTGAGCACAATTAGAATTCATAAACTACAGCTTATCACCTTCAATGGTGCTGGCCCATCGTGCCGTCGTCATTCTGCTGTCGGTGTAGCCGTTGTTTAATGATGTGCAGAAACTTGTTAACAGCGAAGAAACCTGGCAGCGGAGCAGTGAAATGAGCGAAGCGAACTACAGAATTATCCCTATTTAAAATTAACAAATGGTGACCAGAGAGGAAAGTACGCTATAACAGTTTTCTGTCTCACTCACGCACTATATCTCCATCCGTCACATACTTCGCTTCACAACGACACTTGAGTGCATCATCGAACGCTCTCACCAGCCTTGTTACAGCCGATGTTCACATTAAGAAACACTGTACAAGACTATTGTACGCATGCGCGAAGTAAATGCAAATTTTGTTAGCCTCGCAATGAGGTGTTTGTCTGCTGCGCATCTCCAAGTCACCGTTCAAAATCCATCGTCAGGTCTTTAACTATACTGATGCGAGATAAAAAATAATTACGACTGATAAAGTTTAATGACAGAGTAACAGGGCACCTATTTAAGTGAGGGAGCTATACATTGGAGAGCATTCTTAAAATTTAAATTAGACTTTAAGAAGCATCTTAAACATCACTCTCTGTTTAAAAGCAACTAGTAGTTCTAGTAGAGACGTGTTAGTAGTTATTTAGTAGTTCCACTATACACGGACATAGCCAATACTAGTATTACACATTCTTTCCTTTCATTTTCCTGACGTTACAACCCAGCGTGTGTTTTAGCCTGCTCAATGACTTTCTTCCATTCCACCCTCTCATTACACATCCGTCTCCATCCCCTCACGTTCACACATCTCAAATCATCCTCCACGTCATCCAACCATCTCTTTCTGGGTCTGCCTCTAATTCTTCTTCTTACCAGTCTCCAATATGCAATTCTCTTAGTCACTCTTCTGCCAGCCATTCGCCTCACCACGTGGCTCAGCCACTTAAGTCTCCTACACTTCCTACACTTAATAAACCGAACTATGTCGGCACCCTGAATCAGTTGATCCAGTTCATGGTTCATTCGAATCCCACAATAGCAATCTTCAGTTTGTAGAAGTACAAAGATTTTTCGCAAGACTTTTCGTTCAAATATTCTTAGATGTTGCTGGTTAATTTCCAGGCTTCGCAACCGCATGTTACTACCGGTCGTACAAGGCTTTTGTATATAGTCAGCTTAAGTTGTTTGCTTAACATCCTGGATTCGAAAAGCTTTTCATAGGAGTAATAACACGTGTTCCCACGTATGATGCGGGACTTTATTACATTGCTGCAAGAGTTGCTCTGAGTAATTCGTGAACCTAAGCAAGAAAATCGTTGGACACGTTCAAATGTATGATTGCCAACTGATAGATATGCCTGGTTGTTTGTGACACTCCGTTGAAGTTCCATTTATTTGGTCCTGGGTTCATTTAACCTTAAACGTCTTTTATGCGTTTCAGTATCTAGTGTTAGTAGATTTTCCTCAAGCCTTCTTTTATTTCTCTTGGTAATGACTAGTATTACACTAATATTGTAAAAACGGTTAAAATGAAATTGAACACAGAGTGAACATTTGGAATAAACGTTTGATTGTAAATAATTTATACGTATTTACGGCTAAGTAGTTTGCAGTTTAGTAGGATACGTCGACACGTACGTCCAGTCTCACCCGCATACTGCCGCGACCAAACGGCATATACATCTCAGCTGCCAGCTGGTCGTAAGAAAAAATTATTTGTGCCGTGTTTGCGTTCTTATGATGGCACTTTACGAGCCGTGTTCAACACAGACGCACACAATCGCACAATGCACACCGCGTTGTGCGTGTGTGTATGGGCTACATTTAAATTAAACACTCACACATATTTTCCAATAAGTATGAACGACATAACTATATATAAAATGCGCTACACGTCCTATAGCCTATACAATCTGTGTCCTTACGTTCCATACCACGACACCTCGAAAGACATAATGATATATTTCTCGCTTCTTTACGGTCCTCCTACTTCTGACTTTTCATACCCTCCTTATTGTCGTCTTCTCACACGTTTCGCCTACTGACGGGTGACGCTTTTAATGACATTTTTCAACATTCTCTACGCTCTTCTCTTGCGTCATCTTAAGTCAATTTTTTTTGGACGAGCGAAGCGATTCACAGTTTTAACTCCACCGTTTTCCATTTGTATGTCTACATATCTGTCTGTTTGTGGGATGTCTCATGATAACTTTTGAACGCATCGTCTAAAACTTATTTTGCATGAGTGTTCATGATTTTAACCCACATACCTCTATTGTTTATTGAGACCGATCGCACCTCCCCCAAATACCGGACGGAAGCTTAAATTGTGAGGGAGCAAAATTTTGAAATGGAGTTGTAAAAATCTGTCGGGTACAAAATTAATGAGAATTTTAACCAGAATCTGAATATATTGTTCAGGTTTGGAAACGTCAAAATTCAGGAATAGAGCCCAAAAACCGGATCAAAATTTTTTCAAAATCTAAGCCGGGTATTCTTTAAAATCTAAAGAAAATTTTTTACCCAAATCCGTATATTGGGTTTACTTTGAAATTTTTTAACTTTAGGCCACTAATTGCAAAGACATTAGTTATAATTCTGAAATAACTGTAACAGCCTACACGGGGCATCAAAGTATTAAGAATCTTATTAATAATAAGGTTCTTCATTATCGTCTTTAATTATTTGACATAATTAATATCCTTTAACGGTTCTTGCAAATTTTGGACAGTCTTGAATATGTTTGTAAGCTCTGTTTACAAAAAACTGTACGTATTATTATCAGCTATCAGTTAACAAAAATAAATAAATAAAATATGAGAAACGTACGGTTACTTTCTGGTGCTGTTTCTCAGCTAACAATAAGAATCGTATACACGAAGAACTTAACTCACATCTTTAAAAAATTAAAATTAATTTGATTTATCTACTAATGGAATGTATTTCTTTGAAAATAGTGAGCGGCTTCTGAAGATCAGAGCAGAGGCAAACCTATGGGGTCCCCCGAAATCCGAAAACATTAAAAAAATTTGTGAGCAAAAAATTTAAAATTGGTTGTTTTTTGCAACGTAATTGACTTCCAAATTTTGTCAATTTAAAAAAAATACTATTTGGGTCAATGAGAAGTTTAAATAATCTACAATAATAGGCCTTATACTCAATAATAAATATAATAGATGTTGAAAGAAATGGTGAAAAGAAGTCGGCTTGAAAGACAGTAGGATACGGTACGTTTTTCAGCTGATTACGATAAATAGGGACACATCTTTTTATATTTTAACTTAATGTTACATGTTGATAACTTCAATCACAACGCACATAATGTGAATGAGTTTTAATTTCTTAAAATTATTTTTCATGATGGACATGGGTTGTTGTAATAGACTCTACCTAGCTCTAGGAAACAAAATGTTGTAAAATTAAGCATACGTTCATTTAAAATTGTTCGTGTCCTTGATTTTCACCACAATATGAGAAAACAATAATCTAAGAAAACGATATATGGTTGAAAAAAGCCCCCCCCCCAAATGAAATCCTAGGTTCGCCCCTGGCTCAGAGACCTTACCAGGTTCGTGTTTACTGGGTCCTTCCAAAAATTCATGTATAAAACTGCACGCTTCCCTAACGTGAACTTCTTATTTCTCTCGTTTTAATTCTATATATCTTTAATCATTTACATTACTTTCTCGATTCTGATTCAGAGAATTTCTGTTACCCTACAATTTTCTGTTTCACAAGAAACGTAAACATGTTTATGCCTGTTACACTTTCCATGAAAGCCATATCAGCGAAAAGTTCCCCCTTTCTTTGCCATGCGTTGCAAAACATACCGTACTGTATACAGTCCTGACAGTTATAATTTCATAATAATCGAAACTATGTACACAACAATAATTTGACAGCTTTGAAAATTTAATACACTATTCTCTAATTGTTTTCATTAATGTTTAACTTCGCCATCTGACACTGGTGACGTCATACAATTAACGTTTTGTACAGATGAAACAGATCTAGACATGAAACGGGTCGCGCAGATCGTAGTGGCGGCAGGGAAGGCAGTGTAGGAAGTGGGGTGACACAACCATGTGATGCACCATCCATTCCGCTGTTCTGAAGACAAAATAATTGGTCCGAAAACAACGCGTCAAGCTACTCATGCGCAATGAGATCTTTTGACACAGCACAACCAGACACCCGTTTCATGTCTAATAATTTTAGCTGTACGGGCGCGTAAGTACAGACGCGAACATACACGCACAACTGGTACTACGCGGACTTATACACACAGATATTTATAGACTTATAGGCTTATATACGCATAGATGCAATGTGAAAAACTGCACGTAGTCACATGCAAAATCAGGTGATTTGCACATTTCCTACTTCTCGGTGACGCTTAAGCCAAACAGCATTTACTTACAAAACTTCATATTTAAATTCAGTTATGCTTTGTGTAATTAATATTTTACCCACAGTGTATATCTTAGTTGCCAATATAAAATTCTTCTTCTTCAGCACTAGAGTCCAACGTGAGCCCTGGCTTCCAACTTCAATCTTCTCCAAAGTCTCCTGTCCATCCCTATCTTAGTGTAACCCCTCACATCCATTCTTCTGAGATCTTCTAGCACATCATCCAACTATCTTATCCTAGGTCGGCTCCTCTCTTTCTGCTTTTATAGACCTGCGCCCTCAGGATTGTCTTCGGCATACGCTGATCATCCATACGCTGTAGGTGATCTAACCATTGTATTCGTTGTTGTATTCGTTGAGCCTTTATGAATCTTACAATGTCTTCGCGATTCAATAGCTCATATATCTCCTGGTTATTTCTTATTCTCCATTCGTCATCTTCGCAATATCAAGTGTAAACACAAATTTTATACGCGGTTGCAGAATTTAACTTCCCTTGTTTTAAATACTGATGAAACTGATTTATTGAGCAAAGGTTTGAAATATAATCTTCCCATACACAAATCGAGTCTCAATCGTAAGCACATTATTGCTGAAATTATCAATGCAGAGACTGTCGTTAAGGCAATGGTTGACCAAAAAGATCGAGACGAGACACGATTCTTAATAAACGAAAAATTCAATAAAATCATTAAAAATCGGTATAATAATGTTCATTCCTCTATTCCTTTAACAAATATTAATTATAATGAAGAACGGAAAATTTTAATAGGATTAAAACAAAAATTATCTGACAATAAAGCTCTCGTCACTAAAGCTGACAAAGGTAACACCGTGGTTATTATGGACAGAGAAGATTATGACAATAAGATACAAAATTTCATTGTTAACAACAACATTAATATACTGAATTCTGACCCAACTGAAAATTATGTAAAACGATTAAATCAGTGTATAAAGAGATGCACGCATTTGTTTGATGAGCAAACAAAAAGATCTTTGAAACCTATAAATTCAAAAGCACCCGTTTTGACGGGATTACCCAAACTCCACAAGGACGGTATCCCCTTGAGACCATTAGTAAATTTCACCACTGCTCCGGGGTATAAAACGGCTAAAAAACTAGTCAACATAATAAAGCACAATACACAAATAATTAATGATCATAGTTTAATTAATAGTGTTGACTTTGTGAATAAGGTTAAAAATTTAATATTTAAACCGTCTTAAACTTATATACGAATATACCAGTAGCTGAGACCCTGCGTATACTTAAGATTAACCTTATTAATACTAATAAACTGGATATTGATAGTATAAATGAATTGATGTACATTTTAGAGTTGGTTCTTGATCAAAACTATTTTACCCACAACAATCAATTTTTCAGCCAACAAGATGGGTTACCAATGGGTTCTCCGCTTTCAGGCCTTCTTGCGGATATATACCTAAATAATTTCGAAAATTCATTCATTTTCACTAATAACAGACACAAGAATAACATAATATTTTACGGCAGGTATGTTGATGACACCTTTTTAATATACAAAGGCACACAAAGGCAAATTGATAGTTTACATAGTTATTTGAATAATATCAATGCGGTTCAGACTTGAAAGTGAAGACAATGGTAAACTGAATTTTCTGGATTTAACTGTTGCCAAGGACAATAATAAAAAACTACAATTTAACATCTATAGAAAACCCACAACGACTGATATTGTAATACATGCTAAGTCCTTTCATCCTATATCCCAGAAATTGGCTGCCTTCCATAGTATGATTTATAGACTTTTATCTTTGCCCCTCGGTGATAAAGAATACCATGAGGAATTGGACACCATTAAATACATTGCAGTCACTAATGGTTATGATGTCGATATGGTGAACAACATCCTTCGAAAACATATGAAAAAGCATAGAAACATTAACGGACATAAAACTCGCGAGAATACAACATGCAAATACATTGCAACACCGTACACACACCTTATGCCTAAGATTTTTGGGTCAATTTTTAATAAAAACAGCAACATAAAGGTCACTTACAAAACCACTAATAAAAATTATGAATAATCTTCGTGTCCGCAGAACTACCAGCCTTGAACACAAAACTGGTGTTTACAAATTGATATGTGACGATTGTGACGCCTTTTATGTGGGCCAGACAGGTCGTGGTTTTTTAAAAAGATTTACAGAACATAGGGCGCCTACACACCTTCACAGCTTGGACAATATCGAGTCAAAATTTGCAGAACACCTCATTTCCGAGAATCATAATTACACTAATTTTAAAACTAATTTGATACCTCTTCACATATGTAAGAAAGGGTGATATATGAACGCCCTTGAAGAGTACGATATTTATAAAGCGTATAATAATACTGATACCAAGCCGCGTGTTTTAAATGATCAACTGCTTTTCAAGTCAAATGTATTGTACGACACTGCTTTGCGTTATTGTCGTGGTGGGAGCCAGACGTAATTCAGTGCGCGGTCAGTCACCGTACGATGTACATCGTTTAACCGTCGCGCTCGTTTTAAACATTTAAGTATTGTGATTTTGTTTCATATTGGATTTTAATATTTTAATTATTTGACACCTGTATCAACGTTAAATGATACACGAACATTTTAAGTTCTGAGGATGGGACAAGTGTCCCGAAACATGTAAACTTTATAGTGAAGACGTTGTTTCAAAAAGCTGCAGACGGTAAGTTGCAATATATTTGATAAAATTAATTGCATTAATTCAATTATTAAGGGGGTCCTTTCATTACAGAGCGTATAGCATCTAATTATGCATTTTGTCCTCTGAGGTGACCAGTTTTCTGTCGTAGTAACAGTGAATAGTGCAATCAAGAATGACGAAGGGCTTCCACTGTGATTTAAGTAATAACAGCTGTACTGAACCGCTCGTGCTGCAAAGGACGGAAAGGTTGCTTTCTAAACTAAGGGTGCTCCTAAAATAGAAATTAATAAAATAATCGTCTATGTAATCACAAGTTGGCAGTTATCATGTTTATGATACTTCAGTTCGTTATATATATATGTGTCAACACAATGACATATGCCGGCCAATGTACACACGACCTAGTGATATGAAAATTAATTCTTTCTTTATTTTGAATATTAATTACGACTAATTACAACTTTTAGTGTTTATTTTTTATATCTTTGCACGCTGTAATAATTTCTAACGTGAAGGACCATGTAGCTGAATTTCTAATGGTAGGCCTAAAAGAGACTATTAACTCTGTAGTCAAAAAGTAACGTTAGATCAATGCAGATTCAGAAATTAATATGTTTCTAATGCCACGAAACAAAAACTCCTAATTAAGTAAAGAAAATTCGGTGTAATACGCGTTAAACGAAAATAAATATAGGAAAACAGTAGGGTAAAACTGACAGTTCTACCCCGGATGTGACGTCATATGGCGGGAAATTCAAAAATCTATGTGGTGGGGGTAAAAATCTGGTAGTCGGCTTTCGGTCATGTTGTGGGCGGTGAGTATAAAGTGGGGTTATGTGTGCGTTGATTGGTGTATACGTCGTCGACGTTGCCGCTTCGTGCATGTGTTATAGTGTACGGGTTTGTATATGCAAGGAGTTTTTCCGGTCGGCCATGTTGTAAAATCGTCGTGGTCGGCGTTGCCGACTCGTGCTGGTTAACCGCCGTAGTCGACTCTTGCGTGTGTTATAGTGTACGGGTTTTGTATATGAACGTCGCTGCGGGCGATGGTCGATGGCGACGGCAACGGCGTGTCCGTGTGTCGTGGCGAACTGTATCGCGAGCCCGTGTAGTGATCCGGTTCGCCGTTCGCCGTTCGCCGTTCGCCGGCCGCCGTCCGGTTGATCTGCTGTCGGACGCCGTCCGCCGCCGACGGCGAATGGCGAACGGCGAACGGCGAACTGGTTCGTGAGGCTGCGTCGTGATCCGGTTCGTCGTCGAGGATTGGTCTGTGTGTCGGATATTCTGATTGATATGTAATTTTCTATAGGTAAGTAAATATATACAGATTGTAAAAATACGTTCGCACCAACCTGTTGGTCTAGCGCTCGCTATAGCGGGCCCTACGTTTGTTGTTGTAAGAAACACACATGAATAATAGGGACAAGTGGCAGTTGGCTTCCGCTGAGATTTATTGTGGAACGCACACACACACACACACGCATCATGCATGGAAAAGGAAAGTTGAAAATAAACACTTAAGCAATTACAGATACACTCATGTATTTATTTACATGGACACATCTTATTTACGGGTATGTAATAAGTGTCTGTTCGGAGTTGACAATTATTTTGTATAAAAAAGTAATAAGTGTCTGTTCGGAGTTGACAATTATTTTGTATAAAAAAAGAATTTAAATATATATTGTAGTAGTAAGGACGTCTGGGCGTTAGCTGATATTCGGTAGTGGTCGACCTTGTTCACGGGCGTGGTTAGGCAAACAAGTCTCTGAACATCTGCCTTCCTGAGTCGTTAACTTTTTTATTGTTCATGACTGCATATCTTCATTTCCTTAAGCGGGGTTCAGCGATGTATAAAAAGCCGACAGATTTGATCTGTTGAAGTACATACCATCGTTGGATTCTGCTTTGACATCATCGGTGAAAGACAGAATATCTCGTACAGGGTAAGTTGCTTTAAAATTATTCTTTAGTTTCTGTAATATATTACCATTATGCAATTATTTTAATATAAATTTGATTTTTTATTAATTGAATGTATCTAATAACGGTCGGTGCGCAACGACCGTTCAAGCTTGTAGATTGAGTGTTATACTGTTATTTAAAATATGATTAAATGTACTGTTAGTTCAAAGGATTTTTTTGAAATTAAATACAATGAAATGTTAAGATAATATCGTTTAATTTTATCAATAAGCACAATATATTACAAGTTAAAATATTTAAACACGCACACACGCACACACACACACACACACACACACGCACTACAAGTTAAAATACATAATATGTAAACACGTGTACATTTTCAATTGTGTATAATTAAGAAATACATGTATGCATACTAATTACAAGTTAAAATACATAATATGTAAACACCTGTACATTGTCAATTTTGTACAATTAAGAAATATATGCAATCACACTATATTACAAGTTTATGATTGCATTCAAGTTAGCATACATATTATGCACACACACACAATATATTATAAGTTAAAATATTTAAACACACACACACACACACACACAAGGAATTGAATTGACAATTGCATATAATTAAAATAAAAGAAATACGTGTATGCACACTACTTACAAGTTAAAATACATAATATGTAAACACGTGTACATTTTCAATTGTGTATAATTAAGAAATATATGTATGCATACTAATTACAAGTTAAAATACATAATATGTAAACACCTGTACATTGTCAATTTTGTACAATTAAAAAATATATGTAATCACACTCTATTACAAGTTTATGATTGCATTCAAGTTAAAATACATATTATGCACACACATACACACACACACACACACACACACACACACATTGAATTGTAATTAAAACAAATGAATTACATGTAAGCGCTATATATATTACAAATTTAATAATGTGTACATTATGACATACAAATATACTTGTTACTTCATAAGATGTCCATCCAGTATTACATTAAAATGTCCACCACGTAGGCCCTGTTTTTTCTCCACGGTAAACGAGATATAGTGAGTTCGGTGCTAAATGTTTTAACTCATCGTCTTCCCAAACGCCTGCGTATCTCCTTGGAAGATAAACACGATATTTCAATTTATCGTCCGTATAGTCCTGGATAGTAGCGAGTACAGCATTTCCGTATTTACTGTCTACGTTTTGAAGTTGCACTATGGGATATTTTACACCCATTACTAGTTCTTTAATTTTCCTATATTGTATAGCACTAATGTCCGCGAACTTAGCAACGAATGAAGCCATTTCTAATGAAGAAGAATCACTATTCGCTTGCGTCTCTGTCAAGGTCTGAATTAAATAACGCTCGTTTGCGTCGTTATAAGTAGGGAGGCTGTTGAGGAGGGGGAAACCAGACAGCGTGAGGGAGGGGGAACCAGACAACGAGCAGTAAACTGTTATTATTAACCCTGTGAAACAGGATGAAGCCGCTTTCACACGTCATGTTCGGTGGGTGGGAGGAGGCAACCAGTCGGCAATTATTTTTTTATCTGTCTAGACAAGGTGTTGTAATCGACTCCTGCTGAGAGCGGAAGGGGGGTAGGCGACCAGACGACGGCACTAATTTTTTATGCGTCTAGACAGGGTTATGTAATCTTATTCTGACATGAAGGCAGTAATTTTTATGCATGCGAAAGATGCCGCTATTTTTTTATACGTCTAGACAGAGTGATGTCATTGATTCCTGTTGAGCGCGGAAGGGGAAAGACGACCAGACGGCGGCACTAGTTTTTTATGCGTCTAGACAGGGTGTGAAGGCAGTAATTTTTATGCAAGCGACATGATGCTAAATAAAAACAAAATGTTAATAATTTACCAGAAACCTACTGATAAGTCTAAAATCCGATATAACCCACTCGCGTAAAGCGTGCACTCTATTATTTGTACATATTTCTGGAAATAAACGGTGCGCGAAACATGCTGTTCCGTGCATCGGACGTAATTGTTCGAGTTTAGGACAACCGAAATCTTCTAAATTTATAATATTGTAATGCACGATACGCTTTTCCAGAAATCTTTTTTTCTGTAAACCTTTTACGAACACATAGTTAAAAGGAAACGTGTATTTTACTAATATCGGCACAAGATGTTCGTACGATGTCTCCCCGTCCCTCCACTCTAGTCCGTGATAATGCTCCGTTAACCATCGGTTCGTCCTCATGTGTTTGTGATTCGAAACGTTCGTGTCCACTGGTGGTGCAAATATCCAATGTCTGCTGGTAAATGCGGTGACATCCATAACGGCCAGTTCCTTGACGAGTTCGTTTCCGTTATCGTCCACGAAACAGTGAAAGTCAAGTATGACTGCTAGCTCGTCGACTGCCATCTTTTTTCGTTACAAACAATGTGTTCGGTGCTACTAGGAACGCTGCCGATCCGTCCGTCTCACGAAACAGACACGTTGTATGTTGTGAAACGTCCGTAAAGAATTTTTTCGGAACGTTTACTTTGTACCTTGTCTCCACGTCACGAATCAGTGCAACAAATTCTTGCGTCAAAACGTTGTATACAAAAAGATCTACAGGGTACAGTACTGCGTTCGTTAAGTCACTGCATCGTCTGTACTCGTACGAAGTCAACAGCTCCATGCGTTCGTTCTCGACACGTCCTTCCGAAACACTGAGGAAGTAGTGAGATATCGTTTATTTATAAGCACTTCCGTCACAGCAGCAGCATTGTTTTTTAAACTATTTTTACTGGTTTATTTCATGCATTAGACGAAACGTTCTTGCTTTTGTATTAACAGTCGGTAAGCGCGAGTATGAATTTGCTGTTCGTTTTCTGACTGCACGTTGTTTAGACGTTCTCAGTGCATGAAAACGAACTAGAAATACGCTCTCATATAAGCGGTGTATGTGGCTCTACATACGGGACACTGATTTAGAGTGATGGCGCAATTCACACATATGACAAAATGACGACAGGGAATAAGTACGACTTCAACAATGTGTGCGTAACAAACTTTGCACATCGTATCCCGATCCGGACCCCCTTCTTCTTCTTTTTTATTCTCTTTGATCGAGTCGGTGCTTTGTCCGTTCTCTGCTGCCACTGCTGTTGCTGCTGCTCCTGCTGCTGCTTCCGGTTCGGTAATGATACCCAATGCCTTTAGGATGAATTTTTATCTTTCACTAACATTACGTAAGAGCACACGGGGAAATGACGTGCGTGTTCCGTCCAAGCGTTTTCTCCTCGCTCCCATTTGTTTAAACCGCCTCCACAGCAAAAACATATCACTCTATCGTTGCATCCGTTGTAAAAGAAACCCGCTTCGGCTAGTTCTTTAGGCGTTATCGTCAACGATATCGGCCAATATTTAAAACTCCTTAAACGGTCTTCAATGTTTCTGTAACGTGGATAAGGAGATATGATTTTTTTAATCAGTGCGATCTGCACTTCTTTGTCGTCCGGAGATACGGACTTGATCGTCATCGCTTCACCGCACTGTCTGAAATAGCGGTTTTCGTTGCGATCGTTATCGTCATCCTTGTGATCGTACGAAAGCATCGTGCACGTCCTCTCACGACTCGCGCTGATGAAACACTGAGCGAAGAATAGGAGGGGAGACGTTTCCCTCTCCCACCGTTCGGAAAGAGGGAGGTTACAGGTATTAAGAAAATAAAATACATGAAAATTGATTACATCTTTTAATATAAAAAAACACATACATGAAATACACACACATAATATTGTAAAAAGCAACATAATATTTACAGCAAAAAAACAATTATAGAGTGAGTTTAATTGTGTCTGCGCACCGTGTTGGACAGCGGAGTGTAGACGTTGAGCGAATCGTGCAGTATCAAGCAGTAGGCCGCGGTCTGAGGGGGGAAATTGGTCGATGACTCGAATTCTAATCTGACGTCGACCGGTGACGACTTGAGCGACTCGTCCTGTCTGCTACAATCGAAGACGAATAGCGGTGCTTTCGTTATGAACTCGGTCGGTGCTAGAAGTACGTTGGGTTGAGTTCTATGATAGTACGATTTTTGAAATCTTGTATACATGTCGTACAGCAGAGCGTAACGTCCATTATCGATATCCAGGTTCAGGTTATCGTACGGGTAGTATTTGTCGTTCAGAAAGAGTCTTGCGTTGGTCACCTTGCAGTGATCGAATTCGTCCGCGTGTTTCTTCAGATCGTTCTTTCTAGCGGTCTGGAACGTGAGTATCACGTACCGCGGTTTCTCCAGTTGTGTCGTTGTTTTTACCGTCCAAGTCTGTCTGTCAGTTGAAGGTAAAGCCGGGTACTCGTGGAGTTCCCAACTGCGAAACGGTAAGAAAAGCGGTAAATCCTTGCGTACGATGTCCAACAGCCGTATCCGTACTTCGTTGTTCACGTACACGAACGGAATCATCCAAGAGATTTTGGTCAGTTCTATATCGGCATTAGCTGACGTATCCGTGGACGAGAACAGTGCGTTAACGTCAGTGGAAGTGCGCAACAGTATCAGTTCCTGTTTCATGTTTAATATGACGTGCGTGAAATCCTCAGCAAATCCCATCAGCATCCTCAATGGTATGCAAAAGTTGAATTCACCGTTTTTACCGGAAGGTGTTAGCTCGTTAGCCGTGGGGGCAACCCAACCGGCGTTTTTAATCGAAACCACGTCATGCATACCAACGGATAGCATGGTTTTAATAGTGGATGCGATGCCAACGCTCTTGGTACGATCCACTTCCACACCGGCCAGTTCGTATCGGATTTCTTCGAAGAGAAATGCGATCGCGTTGTTGACCATTTTCACGTTCACAGTATCGGTGCTGTCGGTCTTCTTGCTCAACTTGCCTTCAACGTACAGGAAACTTTCCATCGGTAAAGTGAAGACTTCCTGTTGCAGGATAGGTATACGTATCTCATCGTTATTTCCGTATCGCGACGTCGACGCGTATGGTGCATGAGGATGATATTCGTAATGTGTTATGTTGTCTTCAAAAAACGGTCGTCGTTCGACCGATAAGACGATACCACTGTCCGCCATATTACTTGTTTTTCTTGAGTTTGAATCCTTGTGAAATCAGGTAGCGTCGGTTAGCCGTTGTTAATCGTGTCAACGACGTACGTCTACTGATACTCTGTCCAAAAGTGTCGTCCACTTTTATCTTGTGTGTACCACCGCTCTTCGTCACCGATGCTGTAGGTAAAGCGGTATCGTTGAAATAAAATCCCATGATTACTACGCGCGTTTCAAATGTATACGTGCGGTGATAACTTCGTCACGAAAATTCACAATATCACCGTCCTGATCGTGTACGGACACTGTAACGTTACACAAGTGTAGTATGTTAAGCGGAAGATAAATGACGTTGGCAGGCGTTTCGACTATCTTGAATCCAGGCTCGACAGTCGGGTAGAACGAGTGCAGTATATGGTCGTTTCGTCCCGCCTTGTATAAACCTTGTACGACGTTACACCTTATCTCCAAAACGTTCACTTTGTTAATGTTTACTGGTGTGTCCGACGTGTGTAATATATACGCTTCTAACTTGCGGTTCTTGGAAAAACCCAACATGGTACCGATTCCGTGTTCTGTACGCTCGAAATCGATCTCGTATGAGCAATAAAGTTCACATTTTAACGTGTTGTTGTTAGGGCGTAGAGTAAATTTCGGGTCTGATAGCTCTTTCTTCAGGTACGTTTCGATATCACTGATTTCGTACGCACCGGTCGGTATTTTGATGAGTTCTAGCGTTTTACGTGGACCCTTTAGTACAGGAAAGACGTTGTTTCTTCCGCTTTCCACGTTCGGTATAGAGTTGTACGTGGTAAAGTCCAGCAGTCCTGCATACCATTCACCGTCCGTCAGTTCGAGCGGTGGAAAAAAGTCACAAACCAGTGCGCTTGGATCCGTACCCGTGACGGTGACCGTAAGTGAAGACATCTCGTCGTTTACTGATCGTTTGATGTCAAAAAATCCAAACATAAATGTCCGCAGATGACCGTGTCCGGCGGTTGTTTACGCGCGTAATTGTAACGAACGTCGTTCACGTACGATCCAAAGTACCGTATTAGCTCGACGGGAGGGCGTAGATTGCCGAATCCATCAAAGTACGTGACTCCGTCACCACGCTTCTTGTAGCATACCCAGTGCGTGCCCGGTCCGGTAGCGTCGTCCAGATTCACGATCGCGCTTTCGTTCTCCCACGGTGAGCGAGGAAGTGCGTCGCGCATGTACACGCCTCTGAAATGAGGTACGCGCAATCGTTTCGCGTACTCGTACAGATCTCCATCGGACAACGGGCGCACGGGTATTTCGATTAGTTTTTTCGGTACGGACGAAGGTATAGTCCCGAAGCCCTTTTACCACCACCACCGGTCCGTCTTCGTCGTCCCGTCCCTGTCGTCCTCCTCCTTCTCTTGATTATCGTGCGCCGAATCGACTTGCGTCGACCGGTGCGACGACGCCTTTTACGCACACCACCACAGCATAGTCCGCTACCTAACGCCGATTTCGCTTTCATCGCTGCCGCTACGGCCGCCGCGTACGCTCTTTCACTGATGCCTGAATTCAAAGCTTTCACACGTTCCCACGCCTTGCCGGCTAGCACACGATCCGCTACGCGTCTTCGTTCGTTGTCCTTATACTTGGAGTAGGCGATATCGTGTTCGCGACAGGCTTCGTCCAACTCGTTGATTCCTCGATCACCACGAGCCAATCTCTCCTCTAGTTTCGTTCCGGGTCCGCAGAATCTGTAGCCGGGCAGATGTAGTTCCACAGGTAATACGTCCACCGCTCGATTGATCAGTGTAGGTACTGACTTTGTGACGAATGGTACCGCGCTTTTAACTATTTTTCCTATGAGACCACGCCCCTTTTTTTTATCAACACGACTACGAAGTTCGTACATGTCTACTGTTTCGCCTGCTGTCGATAAAGAGATCTCCAATCGTTCTCGTCCTTTTTGTCGAAGGACTTGTCAAGATCGCTAATCAATTTGCTCGTCTCCGCCTTGCTCGTGAGTAGTAACTCTGCCTCTTCGGCGCCGAGTGAAGTACGCGCTGCGTGCGTATGCAATTTATAGATATACGATACCACTTTCTCCCAACGGTGTTGGAACACTTTTGCGAGTTTGTACGTTTCGCTCTTCGCGTACCGCTTCGTGTCCTCCAATTGACGCACGTTCACAGCGTCTGTGGGCCGTGTGCCACCGTCACCGACGTTCAGAATAGTCTTTCCTTGTGCGTTTAAATAAGAGTCGTTTACCGTTGTGATTGTATGCTGGTTCAAAAATTCCAAGTTTACAGCGTCTTTGTTGTTGACAGGCGACGCTAACTGCGTTATCCGCACGTTGCCGACCATTAGGTTAGAGTTCGTATCCTTCGGTATGATCTTTGCGTCCACATATACTTTGGTCGCAGCGTCTCTCGCACGAATCGGGTCTCTCAGAGACTGTATGCGATGGTCCCGCGCATCGATGACGGTACCGTTCTTCTTGTTCGGTACCGTCGTGAAACGCAAACACGTGTAGTCTACATACTGCTTGTTGACAGCATCCGTGAGATCGATGGGAGCGCCGACGTTGATGAGCTTACTACCTTTCACGTCTATTCTCGAGGAACCTTGCGTTGACGGATCGACGACCAGACAGTGGTCTTGCACGAACCGCAGTGGAACGGCATCGTTACCATCATGCGGTTCGCCCAAGTTGTGTATTTTTTTCCCCGCTACATCGAAGTGTCCGTCCTCTGTCATCGCGATTCCGATATCCTCCCGCAGACTGCGTCGCGTCTCCCTTTGGACTCTGACGGCGCTCTGGTGTCTGCCGAACTTGTCAACGCTCATCTCGTTAATGATGCGCGTCGACCATCGTACGCAGAATTTATACGTATTCACGTAATAAATCGATTAGTTTTGATACGATCGTACTGTCTATACATTTTATTCCGACGACGGACAGTCCGTCGGTATGTTTTCCTTTCACGATCGTGTTTAGAAATTCATCGTACACGTATACACGTGCGTCTTTGAAGAAATAAATCTTTCCGTCGGTATATCGAAACGCGCTATCAACGGCTTCAGGTAAGCCGACAAAGCGATCTTTAACGTATCCGTGTTTCTTGATCATGAACGAGCACTCGTCTATCTCACCGTAATACATATCGTTATACAGCAGAAATGTACGTCCTGTGTAGGTGTGTATCGCAGCGTTTATTTTTGTCAGCGTGCGAACACCGAGAGTCGTGATCGCTTTTGGATACCCGTTCACCGGCTGTAGACTGTGTATATCGAACATGTACACGTATCCGTCTATGAAGAGCACCACTTCTTCGGAGCGCGGTCTCTGGTACATCGCCGAAACTTTGGTGAACGTTAACGGTAAGAACGTCAACCAATCTGTCAACAGAAGCGGACTCCCACCACCACCCAGACGCTTCGACTCGAGGTCCATTGTCCACAAAAAGTTATCGTGCACTATATATACGTGTCTGTTGATTATTAAAAATTGATTAACATTCTTTAGTCGACATAAATCCGTCGTCGTCCGGACGGTGTCGTTCGTCATCGACCTCGCCGTCGTCGTCGTCGTCGCCATAGCGATCGACGGCTTCCCGTACAAGTGCTGAATGCCTCTTATATCGTCGTCTCTCAGGTCGAACGGTCCATCCGAGCGCGGTACGTAGAAAGGGTACATGATCGATTCCTTCTCGAGGGAATGAGCCAGTCCTAACGCGTGTCCGATCTCGTGCGTTAGCACCTGTAGAAAACTGGTCTGATCGTCCGGTATTTCGGTTGCGTTCGTATAATTCCACGATTCGTAGTAGTCCATATGTATTTCGGAAGTGTTGTAAGGTAGATCGGGCGGGTAGTAAGCGTGTGCGAGTATACCTCCCCGTCCGTCCAAATCGTACCCACAGATCGTACACTTGGAGGTCAGACACCTGTGTTTAAAATATCTCATAGCGATGGCTATGTCCACATTTATGTCGTTGGGTCGATATTCGAATTCCAAATTTGAATGTTTCCGCCATATAGCGAACGCTTGTCGTGTCGCTTTTATAGCGTCAGCGGTACCGTGAACGAATCGCCACGACAGTCGTCTCTTGGTCCAATGCGTTCGTAAGGTGTACGACGCAAAATCTTTGTTACCACATCTCCGCGCCTGCATCAGATTCATCGTTTCGTTGTTCAATTCTCCGTTTACGGTTAAATTGTAATTCTCTTGAAACGTCCGCAGGTAGGACGTAATAACGCCGCCGTCGACGGTGGCGTTGTCTGTGTCTTGTAAACTATCGTCGGGCACATATCCGTAACGCGTCAAGTAATCGATAGCGAAGTCTATATCGTTCGCGTTATTACTCTCGAAGGACGATGCGACGACTCTCGTGGACGCGATAATAAACACTAGCGTGGTATACATGTGTGAATCGTGTCTCGATGCTGTTGCTAATGACGGTAGTCGTCGTATACCCGTCTAATTTATACGATGATGTCAGCTTCACGTAGTTCTTCTACTATTGAAACGATTTCGTTCGTGTGCCCACCGTTTCCAGCGCGCTGTGACGCTATCAACACTCGCAATCTGTCCACCAGTTCATTCGGATCGTCCCAGTGCACGTAATCGATTTTGTCTTTTTTTTTCGACGCTACCATATACGTTCTGTCGGTATTATACCCGTGTCCTGTACGTTTCGGTGGGAACAGCTTTGATATTATCCGTTTATATTTTACACCTCTGTTCGCCTTTACCTGAGCGTTCGCTAAATAATAATGCTTGTGCGCGTTGGTGGCGCGTAGTATATCTTTGTACGCCTTCATATCCGTCTCGTTGTAAATGTTTTCGTTAGGGTCCTTCATGAACACGAGTTCGTATAGACCCGGTGTGCCTTTATATCGTTTACCGTTGATGAGGATCGTATCGTCCGTTTCGATTTCAAACGGTGAATCACCGATCATCCATTTTCCATTTGTGTTTCTTACACCGTATGTATAGTCCATCAGACGATCACGTTCGGCCGACACGATCATGCGCATGTACTTGTTCGCTAACGATGCGCTGTCGTATTTGGACAGAAAATATCTACGCGCTTCACGCCTTCCTTCTGGTGTGTCTAACATTTTTTCGATGTTGAGACTAGGATCGTCCTCGTCGTCGTCGTCCTCGTCCGATGTTTCGGCTATCACGGGTGTTTTCAGGAAACGTGGTGTCGATCGGTGACGGAGCGGTGTTCCTATATCGATCTTACTACTCGCGCCCATCAGATCCTCCTCTTCCACCGCCTCCTCCTCCTCCTCCTCCTCCTCCTCACGCTTCATCTTTTTCGTCGACTTTTCGTTTGTTGTTTTACGTTTTTTTTCAACCAACGCTTGCGAAATAGTTTGTAACGGTTCCAGTATCGGTTTGTAACTTTTGGATAAAGTTGCTTCCTCTTCACGGATACCGTGTTTTAACGCACGGTATTTCTTCCGTATGTCATCGCTGATCGTGTCGATATCGTGGGCTAATCGTTTCTTCTTTTCGTCCATCTCGATAAACGTCGGTACGTCGACTAACGTTGCTGACAGCGGGACACTTGTATTTACCCGTACGCTCGACAATTTTTTTGGTGAACAGCTGTTAATCGTTAGACGTGACTACTATGAAACGATCGAAACCAGCTCTGTACCTACCGATGTCGATAGAAGAATCCTTGTCCACGACGAGAAACCCGTAACGATCTTTCCACGCTTCAGCGCACACGTTCTTAAACGTGTCGTATTTCATGTCCATGTTGACGTGATCGTTGTACACGTGCTTCAAGTTGAGATCGTCCTGTTTGAACAACACTATTAGATTGGCGTTGTCGCGTACCAACTGTTTCGGCACTTGGCTGTACGTCTGACACAGGTAAAACGTGTCCACTCCACTGTGTCGTCCCATAGCGAAATACTTGCGTATGTTGTGTTGTCTTTCACAAGACACATCGTCGAACACAATAATAGAATTGGGATCGACCTCGTCAGGAGGGGGTACCTCATCGTTATCGTTGTACGCGTGATAACCCATTCCTTCGTTGGAAAGTCGTGTCATCAGGGTTTCCAGCATCTGATATTTGGGTTGAAACAATGATTTAGAAAACACGTACAGGTTCGCGAATCTCAACCCGTTCACATCGAACAATAGGTTGAACATGACGTTAGTCTTTCCACACGCGGAAGGTCCGCAGATGATCGAACGTACGGTATCGGGGAGAAGACGTCCGTGCTTACGTTTTTTTCTGCCACAACCACCGCCACCACCATCGCCACACAATTTCGAATAGTCCACGTCCTTTATTTTTAGTCTGTGCGCTTGTTGTAATATTTTCATTTTGTTCCGTCCAAAGTCTAGTTAATATTCGCAGTATGTTCGTACAATCGACAGATATGTAACTGCACACACAAGTGTCAGGACCCGTTTCACAGTTCGGATCCGACCAAACACATTCTTTGTAGTGATCGAATCCGGTGCCTCTATGTACTATTTCGCTGAGTCGGAATCTCGTCACACGATTAGTAACCCGTTGCCAATACTCGTGTACTGTTAATATCCTGCGCATGCGCTCGATCTCGTTCTCGGGCGTGTTCACGACGTACACATCGTAGCCAGGATGCAACACAACATCTTTCACACCGTACACAGCGCGCATGTTGTCATCGTAACGCACCGTCGCATACTGGTTCTATTCCGCAAGCCAATTCCTTGTTATAGCAAGTTCTTCTTGGGTATCCACGAATCGTGTTTACCATCGAATCCTAACCACCTGACTTTCACACGATCACCTTTACGTTGTACGATCTTTTCTACCAAGTACACGTCACCAACGTTCGATTTACTGATTTCGTGTTCGTAAAAACCGCCTTTCAACACTTCTCCCGTATGATCCTTTAACAAATAAGTGACGGGTACGCTGGCGGTACGTACCGTGTGAACATGGAATATCTCGTTCGTCCAGTTAGGCATATATCCTTTGGCGAACGTCATTTTGTATTTGCTTATACGCACTCGATCGCCTACTTTGAACTTTGGTTGTTTATAGTCGATGCTTCTCGCTGTGTTCTTGTGAATCCGTCGTAGCACCGTGCGTTCGTTGGATTCGTTCACCTGACATGGTTTCATTCCGATCGTTCTGTGCACGCTGTCGTTGTACACTCTGACCAGTTCCGGTAACATATCCAACCAACGGTAATGACCTTGTTCGCTGAACGCACGATACATATGAGTTTTCAACGTACGGTTGAAGCGTTCCACGATGGACGCCTTTTTCTCACTATACGTAGAATACAGTGTGACACCATATCTCCTCAGCAACGTTTGTACGACGCTGTTGTAGTACTCTTTCCCGTTGTCCGTCTGAAGATATTTCATTTTATTAGCGCGCAGAATCGGTTCCAGAGCTCGTGCGACCTCTACACCCGTCTTTGTTTTTAACGGAACTGCGTACGCGTACTTGCTAAACGCGTTAATCATCGTCATGAGGTACTTGAATCCCTTGTTCACCTTCGCGTGCGGTATCATCTCTACCAGGTCCGCTTGGTACAAGTCGTGAAGTCCCTTCAACTCGACCGCTCGTCTCGGAAAATTCCGTCTTACTGGTCTGTGTAACTCCGACGCAATAGTCTTGCGAACGGTCTGCTGTACGTTCTTCGCTCGTTGTTTCATTCTCATGTCGTCGCGTTGCAAACCGTGATTCACAATACGCTGGCACGTCGTAAACCGTCCGCTCTGTGCTGAACGTAACTCTCGTTGGTACCCTTCTGGTACGACTGCCTTCCATCACATGACTGTCGCGACGCCGCCACACCACACCCAATTATATCATCTCGACTGAACGGAAGAACAGCGCGTTCTTCTTGTGATTGCGCAAGTACGTTAAAACGTGAGCTAAACTGATATTCATACACCCATTACGCACGAGACCCATTCCGCTGTAATATCTCATGAGCGTATGTTGTTTCGTGTCCAACGCTCGTACGGTCTTGACGGAATTCATGTCTTTGAATACGACGCTACGTATAACGTTCTCGCGATACTCGTGCATTTCCGCGACTATGACGTTATCGTTCTCGGGTAGACGCTCGCACATGTGTTTAGCTTTGAGTTCAGCGATCGGGCGCTGACTTCGTGACTCCAAGTGCAGGCGTATCAGGTACGAGTTCAACAACCAAAATTCGTCAGCCATAGCACCGGTGCACCGCTGCCACTGTTTGTACAAACGTCGGTCTTTCACCATGTACCCTTGTTCGTGCGAATACTGCAGACCGAAGTATTCACAATACTCGCGAAGCGTAGGCAACGCCTCCTTCAGAAAGGGTACCGAAAACAATCCTTGCGCCTTGTTGTTCACTATCGCGAACTGTTTCCCTCTCGCTAGTGTCGGTAACGAGGACGGTGGGCAGCGCACGTCAAAACTTACGTTGTAGCTAGGATCTAGTGCGCACTTTGGCGCTATCGCTGTCGCGCTTCTGTATATTTCAATAGGTGTACGTATCGGAATAGTGCGCTCCGTAATGACAATGCAACACGAAGCGTGAGGGATCGAACTTCCATATGCGAGCATGTCCGTGTAAACCGTTGCGTAGTTCATCCGTCCATGCGAATCGTGTAAACCGTGCACGCGTTGAACGGCACGATACAGTTCGGGAATCGGGCGGAAACGTGAAAGAAAATTCCATCCATGACGTACGGTACACTTGAACATACTCTTTTCGTAAACTACGAGTTCTATCGGTACGTTGTTTCGTTCGCACTCTTCGATAAATTCAAGCCAACGTGATTTGTTGTGTATACGATCGGAGACTATCATCAACAGCACTATAGGTGGCAGATCACTGGTACGTTTTTTAATGTGATGCCAACAACGTCCGTGATATCTGTCAACACCGAACTTGTAACGTGTACAGTAGTTGCCGCAAAATCGTCTTTTCTTCACAAAATACACAGAACATAAGTTGGACCGTATCGCGCTTCGTGAAGCTTTTGTTATTGTGAAATGTTTCCCATCATCGTATCGATAGACGTCCATCGTGTCGATGATCTGCGATGTGAGTGATACGCTATTAATCATGATCGTGATATTTATAGTGTATACGCATATTGTTTGAGGAATTTTTTTATTTATAATTTTTTTTATTATGGGTGTCTTCACTCACACTTTTGGAGTGACTACTGTCGTTCGGTAGTAGTAGTAGTACTAACACCTAGTACTACCCAAACGGGTATGTTTGTACATGAGTTTATGTCGGCTCTGAAAAGAGCCGTTTTTGCGTGTGTCGATTTCTACAAGTGTTCACGAACGAAATCGCATGCGGGCATTGACGCCTTATGGACTTGGGCAGGATCGTCACCCAGTGCCCAATCCATAATTCGTATTTTACACTTGCAGCATCTTACAACATCACCATCGTCTTCGTAAATAAACCCGGCTTTGGCTAGGTCAAAAAATTTTACGTTCGCATTCGGAAATTTATGAACGTAAAATTTAATGTTACCACGACGACTGATGTTATAAAAGCTTTTTAATCGGCTTGCAAAAGAATATGTGTACACATCCATATCTGAAGCAAGAATGTTAGTTTGTCGCGTTGCATTTCACCTCCTCAGCGATAGCTGCGCGCGCATCCGTAGTGGGGATGGCTGTCGTCGATTGGTCGGTATGAAATAAAGCACAGTAGTGGGAGCAGATAGCTGCGCACGCAGTTGGTAGTGGGGGATCGTTGACGGAAATAGTTCGGTATCATGGTGGTGGGAGCGGATAGCTGCGCGCGCAGCCTGAAGTGTAAGCGGAGAGGGGATCGCTGTTCACGTTCACTTTGTAGTTAACCTGCAAGTCTCGTGCAGACTAAGTTTCACGTGGTGCATATAAAGTGGTGATTAATTTCTAACTTCATATCAGTATTACATTGTTCCTCAAGCGAGCAAGTAATTGTTTTGCTTTTATCGTTTCAAGTTTTTTGTTGTTGTTGTAGTTAATTGTACCAAGAATGCAGTCGTTTGCTGTTGCTCGTAAACATTCGTTGCGTGGCGCGTTGATATCGTACGTTTACTCGGCTGTTACGGAGAACGAAGAATGTGTCAACGATGTCATAACCTTTTTCGATGAAATGCACGATACGTTACGTACGGACATTCTAAACGAACTGACACGATTGCGTAGTATAAAGTGGCATATAACGGTTAAAGCGAGATTTGTCAAGTACATAGTAAACGCTGACACAGACGAGGACGAAGAAGTGACGACTGAAGCCTATTTTCATGGACGATGCCATACGACGCTGATCGGTGACCAAGACATATTGCCGGATCGCTTAGAAGCTTCGTACGAAAAAATCATTGAATCAATTTATAAATTCACGCGCGAGGGTAGCGGTTGGGTGTTGGACCACATTGTCTCTTTAGAACTCGTTCTCTCACGGTACCAACCGCTGGCCGCCTCCAGTTTCATCCGTACACCCCCCGAATTGTCTCGTACTAAATCCATCATCAACGTGAACAATACGGGCGATCAAATGTGTTTCGTATGGTCAGTATTGGCCGCACTGTTTCCTCAACACTCGCACAACGATCGTGTATCGAAATACAAATCACATTTCCACAGTATCATCACTTCCGGTATAACTTATCCCACCCGTCTATGCGACATTGTGAAATTCGAACGAGACAATTCTGACATTTCTATAAATGTTTTCGGATACGAAGACAATGAAATTTACCCGTTAAGAATAACTCCCTCCATTGGTAGACGACATCACGTTAATCTATTACTTCTTACCACTAACGACCGAAAACATTACTGTTTAGTAAAAAATATGAGTCGCTTATTGTCTTCACTAACCAAACACGACGGGCGTTCTTTCTATTGCGATTACTGTCTGCACAGGTTCTACGAAGAACGGCTCCTTACCGAACACGTCCCCCACTGTTCACCGTACGGTGAACAGAGAATTCGTTTACCTGTGAAGGAGGAGGAAAAAGTGATGTGTTTCAAAAATTACACCTACTGTCACAAGGTCCCTTTCGCGATATACGCAGACTTTGAATCTTTTATCGTCCCTTGCCATCGCTGCGACGCTCCTCCTCACACATCGTCCACCACAACGGAGTCGTTACACCTTCCTTCAGGTTTCTCCTACCTCATAGTCGACCACGAGCGTAAAATTTTCAAACCTCAGGTCGTTTATCACGGTGAGAACGTGGTAGAGACCTTTCTCGATAGACTGGTCGTCGAAGAGCGTGAACTCTTCAGAATCATACATTCCATCGTGCCTATGACTATGAGTGAGCATGACGTGTTATCTTTCGCAAATACCGTCGTATGCCATCTCTGTGGAAAACCTCTGACTGACGACGACAAGGTGCGCAACCACTGTCATCTGACCGGTCAATACCTGGGCGCAGCGCACAACGTTTGTAACCTCAACTTCAAGACTCCCCGACACATACCCGTCTTTTTTCATAACTTACGAGGTTACGATGCGCATCACTTGGTACAAGGGTTGGGCAAATACGACAATCTCGCTTGTATCGCTACCACTAGTGAACGCTTCGTATCGGTCTCGTTGGGTGCCCTGCGTTTCGTAGACACGCTTCAATTTTTGAACACGTCCTTGGACATGCTGGTTGGAAACTTGCGCGCGAGCGGTGCAGATTTCGCTTTGACAAAGCAATGTTTCGAAGAACACTTCGAGCTACTCTTACGTAAGGGCGTCTACCCTTACGATTATATGACAGGTAGCAAGAAGTTCGACGAAACACGTCTGCCTGCACGTGAACACTTTTTCAACAGGCTGAGTGAATCACCTGTGTCGGACGAAGATTACGCTCACGCGCAGAACGTGTGGCGGACTTTCGGAATCCGTACGCTGGGTGAATATCACGATCTGTATCTGAAAACAGATGTACTGCTGCTGGCCGACGTCTTCGAGGCGTTCCGTGAGATGGCCATGCGGTACTACCAGATCGACCCGGCTCATCTTTACTCGCTTCCTGGCGTCGCTTGGCACGCGATGTTGAAGATGAGCGGTGTGCAACTGGAGCTGTTGACGGATATAGATCAGCATCTCTTTATCGAATCGTCTGTTCGCGGTGGCGTTAGCATGGTACCCAACCGCCATGCCAAGGCCAACAACCCGCTAATCATCGATCAGTACGATGCTTCAAAGCCGACCTCTTTCATACTGTACACTGACTGCAACAACCTTTACGGTGCAGCCATGTCACAACCGCTCCCTTACGCCGACTTCAGATGGCTTGATCGTAACGAGATCGACTCACTGGACGTGCGTACTCTGAGCGATGACAGTGACACAGGCTACATACTCGAAGTCGACCTACACTATCCACGTGAACTTCACGACCTCCACTCCGATTATCCACTGGCGCCCGTCCGTTCCTGCGTCAATCCCGACAAGCTTTCACCATACTCTCACCGACTCCACACACGTCTGCACTATACAAAAGGGTTTAGCGGATCGGAAACGCCTTCGTCGTCCGTTCGCAAGTTGC
This sequence comes from Magicicada septendecula, assembly GCA_034769895.1. Classification (NCBI taxonomy): domain Eukaryota; kingdom Metazoa; phylum Arthropoda; class Insecta; order Hemiptera; family Cicadidae; genus Magicicada; species Magicicada septendecula. The sequence goes on from CM068368.1 coordinate 94,006,721, forward strand.
TGACGACTTTGGACGACAAACAAAAATACGTTCTCCATTTTCGAAATTTAAAGTTGTATCTGAGACTTGGACTAGAATTGAAAGCGATCCATAGGGTGTTGAGTTTTAAACAGAGAGCGTGGATGAAACCGTTTATCGATTTCAACACGCAAAAGAGAGCGGCAGCCACAAACAGTTTTGAAAAGGATTTTTTCAAACTGATGGTCAACGCCGTCTATGGTAAATCGCTGGAGAACGTGAGGAAACGAATAGACTTCCAACTAGTCTCTAACGAACAACGGCTGCAGAAACTGGTTTCCAATCCACGACTAAAGCGTATGATCCGCTATACCGATGACTTGGTCGGACTGGCTTTACGAAACAGGACGATATTCCTTTCCCGTCCGGTGTACGTCGGCTTCACAGTACTCGACGTCAGCAAACTAATAATGTACGACTTTCATTATCGGTACGCTGTCGCCAAGTACGGACAACGATTGACATTACTCATGACTGATACAGACAGTTTACTTTACAGTATACGGACTGACGACGTGTACGCTGATATGAAAGAGGATCTCCACCTTTTCGACACGTCGGACTATCCCGTGGATCATCCTTGTCATAGCGACGACAACAAAAAGGTCGTGGGGAAGTTCAAGGATGAAACCCACGGGAAACCCATCAGGGAATTTGTCGGACTCAGAGCGAAATGTTACTCGCTTCTATTGTCCGACCGCACCGACAAAAAGGTGGCGAAAGGTGTGCCAAGGACGGCAATAAAAAATAGGTTACGTCATCAATTGTACAGCGAGTGTCTTTTCGATAGTCGTACTGTTTTCACCTCTGCCGAGTGTATACGAAGCGATCGTCATAAGCTGTACACGCAACGTATAACGAAACTTTCCCTGTCACCTTATGACGATAAGAGGTATGTACTGGACGACGGCGTAACTACGCTCGCGTACGGACACTACAGAACGCGTAAACGCACGATATCCGACGACAATGCTGGTCCTAACAATGAAGTGAAGAGGCGGAGGTATACGGATCAGTAACTCATGGTAAGAATAAACTCGTATTTCATGTATAAAAATTATTTAATACAATTCACACAGTGCAAGTGTGGGGAGGTAGGCGACTAGATGACGTCAGTTTAACCTTGTGAAACCGGACGCGAGCCGCTGGTGATGTAATCGACTCCCGCCGAGACAGAGGGGGAATATGCGTTTAATTTTAAACAACAAGATGTTGTCTGACCTTGTGAACGTTATGATAGGGGGGAGCATGTCTGTAGCAGACTCCCACCGAGCAAATGCATATATATATAAGATTTTTGTCGCTACGATTATCATATTCAGTTTGTTTTACATCTTGCATGTAAGTACTTACTGTATTTTCTGTTTAATTTCAGCAATACACACACACACACACACACTTTATTATGTTCTTTTACTAATTAATATACATAATTCATTACATTTTACAGAATGCATAATAACGGACGAGGACGAGTATGCAAACACCATATTCAAGAGGAGCAGCGGCGTGTAAGATAGTAAGTACACCTTTTTTTATGTATTAATGAGCATAAACAATATATTCCATTCGGCTGACTTATTGTTTTTTTTTTGTAGTTCACAACGGATACAACGTGCGTTGCTGGCAACCACGAGTCCTACATCTCTTCAACCCAGGACGAGTGGGTAAGTGAGTTTTCATTGTCAATCTTTTATACTATTACGATTACAGTAGACGTTCAATTCATATATATATATTTTTTTATTTTCAGTGATGCTGATGGTCCACCCGCTGCTGTCAGCACGAGCCCAGCGTCTCCTCAACCCGACACGAGTCGGTAAGTCCGTTTTCATTAACAAACTATTGCACTATTACGTTTGCATTGGGTGTTAAATTTATACTTTTTTTTCAGTGATGTTGTCGCTCCAACTACTGCTGCCAGCAGAACTCCTGCATCTCCTGAACCCGGCACGAGTCGGTACGACCGTTTTCATTAACATTCCGTTGTACTGTTGTGTTTACGTTCGATATTAAATTTGTACTTCTTTTTTTTTCCAGTAATGATGAATCTAGCGGATATAGTGGTGACACTGTCAGCGGTGTCTTCATGCACATGGACGATGTGGAATTTGATGAGAGGATGGTCAATCTTTGTGATGATAGTGATGATGATGATGATGATAATGACAGTCACGAAGATTTTCTTGATGATGAAATATTTAACAACTCATCATCATCAACGATTTCCATAATCGACGTCAGTATGTAAGTCATCTTCTTATGCGTACATATTTTTTTTCCATGACTGTACACGTTTTTATCTTTTTATTTATATTCTGCCACACAGTGACATTCAACCGCACCCACAACCGCAGCATCGTCCAATAAGACCTCAGACACCGCAGCCTCTACTGCAGCATGAGCCGCAACCGTTGTCGTATCATCAACCGCAGTGGATAAGCACTCGTCCAAACTGCGATGTGTAAGTCATCTTCTTATGCGTACATATATTTTTTTTTCCATGACTGTACACGTTTTTATCTTTTTATTTATATTCTGCCACACAGTGACATTCAACCGCGTCCACAACCGCAGCATCAACCACTACGACCTCGGACACCACAGTATGAGCCGCAACCGTTGTCACAGCATCAACCGCAGCGGATAAGCACCACTCGCCCAAATTGCATACACCATCCGCTGCATTGTAGACATCACCCACAGCCTCAGCCTCAGCCGCAGCCGCAGCCGCAGCCGCAGCCGCAGCCGCAGCCTCAGCCTCAGCCTCAGCCGCAGCCACAACAACGGGAACCACAACAAAGATTACCGTTGTTTGAAATCATTGACGTTATGACACCAAGGGTGCACAACAACTACAACCCCACGTTGATGATGATATTATTTAGAAGGTCATTACCAACGTGGTGTTGGACCCGTGGAGAGGACTGCCCCATCCAGGGTATGCTACCACACGCCACATGTGGTGCGTGTCTAGCTCCATACACGGATGGGGAGAGGCTCCTCGGGTTGCCGTGCACCCACACATTCCATTCTAGGTGCATCGTCAACTGGTTTCGAACCATGGCGTCGGAGGGGGCGGAACCGAGATGTCCGCAATGTCGATTCTACGCGTTCGGGAAGCCGAAACGCGAATTCTACAGACGTATGCATTTTTGAGGTATGTTACAGTACTGATAAACGTTATTCTAAACCATCCTACTCGCATCAACTGTGCGTCACTAATACTCTTTCTTTCTTTTCTTACAGATGAACGTGAACGTGCACAACAGTTTTTTATGTATATATATTTAAAAATGTAATTATTTTTTAATTTCTGTTTTTGTAAATATTTAAAAATGTATTTATTTTTTAATTTCTGTTTTTGTAAATATTTAAAAATGTATTTATTTTTTAATTTATGTTTTTGTAAATATTTTGTAAATAATATGTGTCTATAATATATGAGTGTGCACAATAGTTTTTTTGTATATATGTACTTTTTAATTTATGTTTTTGTAAATATTTTGTAAATAAGATGTGTCCATGTAAATAAATACATGAGTGTATCTGTAATTGCTTAAGTGTTTATTTTCAACTTTCCTTTTCCATGCATGATGCGCGTGTGTGTGTGTGTGTGCGTTCCACAATAAATCTCAGCGGAAGCCAACTGCCACTTGTCCCTATTATTCATGTGTGTTTCTTACAACAACAAACGTAGGGCCCGCTATAGCGAGCGCTAGACCAACAGGTTGGTGCGAACGTATTTTTACAATCTGTATATATTTACTTACCTATAGAAAATTACATATCAATCAGAATATCCGACACACAGACCAATCCTCGACGACGAACCGGATCACGACGCAGCCTCACGAACCAGTTCGCCGTTCGCCATTCGCCGTCGGCGGCGGACGGCGTCCGACAGCAGATCAACCGGACGGCGGCCGGCGAACGGCGAACGGCGAACGGCGAACCGGATCACTACACGGGCTCGCGATACAGTTCGCCACGACACACGGACACGCCGTTGCCGTCGCCATCGACCATCGCCCGCAGCGACGTTCATATACAAAACCCGTACACTATAACACACGCAAGAGTCGACTACGGCGATTAACCAGCACGAGTCGGCAACGCCGAGCACGACGATTTTACAACATGGCCGACCGGAAAAACTCCTTGCATATACAAACCCGTACACTATAACACATGCACGAAGCGGCAACGTCGACGACGTATACACCAATCAACGCACACATAACCCCACTTTATACTCACCGCCCACAACATGACCGAAAGCCGACTACCAGATTTTTACCCCCACCACATAGATTTTTGAATTTCCCGCCATATGACGTCACATCCGGGGTAGAACGGTCAGTTTTACCCTACTGAAAACGAAAATTATGGGGAAAAAAGGTAAATAAGACGAGTCAGGAGTAAATGAAAAACGACTAAACGCAGAAACTGCCAAGCGTCCGAAATCCAGGACTTTATACGCAAAACTCCAGAAATAATATTACCAGTCAAAAATAATACAAGAATCTTCCATCAGCGTCAGTAATCACAGAATTTCCCGTGCGAAATTCCACGTGTCAGCGACTTTAGTTTTACATGTGTGGAAATCTCGGACGCAAAACCCGTTCTTACCTTCCTATGTCCAAACTCCGCCTAATAGAAGAATGGAGGGAACGCAGAAAGGGGTTAATAAATAAGATACTTACGCATGGTGAGAGGAAGACCCGAATTGAAGTGGAAAGACAGTGTTAAAGAAAATGTCGACAGGAAAGAAGCAGTGAGGGCTGGGTCTAGAGAACTGACCGAAGGTAAAACAAGATGCCGTGCTCTCCGCAATAACTCAACACGTAATACGTAGAAGAGGCAGATTAAGTAAGTTATACTATTTTACTTCATCACCATCATCATCATCTTCAAGGATGGTTTGTTCCGGTCTCAAACAGGCAAAGGTTAGAGCTACTTACTCCAGCGCTTCCTCGGACGTCCCACACCTCTCCGTCCCCTCGGCTTATAGTTCCATAGTTGTTTCGGGATGCGGCAGTCATTCATTCGGCAAAGATGTTCCCACCAATTCAGCCGATCCTGGGCAATCTTGTCGAGTATACTCATAATATTCAGTTCCTGCCTTACCGTATATCTGTGTTTCTTCTATGATCATGGAGAGTATACCTTGCCACGTGCATGAGAAATCTCATTTCAGCCGCTTGGATGCGACTGGCTTGGCTTTTCGTTAAAGTCCAGTTCTCGGACCCATAAAGAAATGTGGGAAGGGCCATCATCTTGTAGAATTTTAGGTGTGTTCCTCTTATCGCTGAGTTAAGGGTTCAGTACCTGCCTGCCATGTACATCATGTCTCTAGTTTACTCATCTTACTAATTTTAAAACGAGATTATTATAATTTATAATTAGATTTCGACCACTTTAATAATAATAAATCGTTTTGACGCCAAGCCAAGTTATTTTTAACTCCCTCTCCCACTAAAACCACCAAATTATTACACAAGTAATATCAAAGGGAATAGAGTAAGTGTAGGTACATACATACATTTAGGTAAGGAGTGGGTGGAATTGTAGTGGATAAGGATGCGTTCACTGTGTGTAGCACAATGATGGAAGGAATCTGGTTAACTGTTTTACACTTTGGTTAATACAGACACGAGCGATGAGGAAAAGGGATGGATAGACGACCGAGGTGTTGTGGAAGTGAATTTGGAGGCGAATGGAAGGAATAACGTAGTCGGATAAAACAAGCTCAAAGAAATCGAAGGAGAGCTTTATGATCATTTACAAAGGACGATTTACTTTCTTCTTCTTCTTCTCCTGTTCAAGGATTAGGGTTTATAAACTTGTTCCGGCACCCATCTCATCCTCGGACGATCTACGTCTCTTCTACCAATGGGTTTACAGTTCAGTGCCGCTTTCGGCAATCGATCCTCTGTCATCCTTTGCAGATGATCCCACCATTGTCTTCTGTAAATTGAAATAATTTAATTTATGTCCTTTACTTCGAGTTCTGCTCTGATATCTTCATTCCTTAATCTATCTTGCAATGTATAATTTAAAGTATTTCGAAGAAACTGCACTTCAGCACTCCAAATCTTGACGCTTTCCTTTTTTGTCATGACCCACGCCTCACTGGACGATTTACTTTGAGGCGTGTATTTCGCATACATTTATCCCACAGAACCGTGGTATACATTACGCCGAGATACAACAAACCAAGATGGTTATTTTACTGAAGATGAAAGAAAAAAATATCTCACGTCTTGGCTGATACTGCAGACCTTATTGAAGAGTTCTATCGTTAGCTTCTGATCTGTTGCCATACCGTGTTGTGGCCATTTTATTTCATACAATTATCGAATGGTCGAGCGGCACTTGGTAGAACATTTTATTAATACTTGAATTTAATAAATAAACACTTGGTATAGTTCTGCACATACTTTTTATTTTCCTGACAACTGTTTCACCAGTTACGGCTCTTCGTCGACTTTTTTTGGAATAGGCTACAAATTACAGAAATCAGTCCTGTTCGGACTTTTACTAACCTGAAAAACGTACGCATGCATCTCCTCCAGCACTTATTCAGCATAAATTAAAGTGCGAAATGATACTAAAATTAGGAAGAAATTAGAAGCCTGAAGAGTTAATACTATAATCCTTCACAGATTCACAAACAGAGCGTTTGAAAAGAAGTACTGGTGGAGTAGTTGTAATTTAACGAAATTAAATATGAATTTAAAAATATGTATTCGATTTGATTCCTTTAGGTTAGCATAGAAGCGAATAATTCCTAATTCTATTAATCTATATCTATAATATAAAATTCAAAGTCTGAGGATTTATGGGTACTGAATACAAATCCACACCGTTACACCGATTGCCACCAAATTTTGCACAGGGAACCTTTGATACAAGGCGAAAACACTGTCTAACTTGGAATTTGATATTTTGCCCAGTTCGTACGATTTTGGCTCTTTTAATTATGCCTTTTCGTTGACGCGTATAAAAATGTCAACACCATGGAGACCAGAATTAATTACCATAGTAACAAATAAATAAATAAAAGCTATTTAGCGGCATCGGTACTGTATATTTATCCATTCCTGCAGTACATTTTCGATGTTTTATATAATATGCGATTGTATCGATATATTACGATATGGAAAAGAAGAAGTGTACTAATTGTAAATTGTCCTATTACTTAATGCAAAGCGAAAATACGTGTTGTTTTCATTTGTGAGGTTAGGTGACATCGGTTTTTGGTTTTTGGTTTTTAGTTTACTGCTGAAATAAATAAAAGCCATGGTTGAGGAAAACATAACGTTTAATGTGTTATACAATGCTTCTAACGCAGTAACACTTAAAATGAAGAATTTAGCGTTGTTGATTTAAGAGGTACTTTATAAATATCTCCAAAGGCTTTATAAACGGGTACTTTTAAATCTCCAAAGGCTGTTGCACCAACATAATAATTTAGTACAAGTTAAAACAGAACAAGTGTTGAAAACAGCTTTGGAGAGAATTTGACTAATGAGTACAAAATTGTTATACGAGCTGACAGATCGCCATATAGACATGGACAATAAAAATTAAATTACGTTAAAATACTGATTAAAAGTCAAATATTCGCGTGCGAAGCCGCGGGTAACAGCTAGTTTTTAATAATGAATAATTGATCACTTGGCATACTACTTGGCACTTTGTGGCAGCGTACCGACGTTTCCTGACCTCTGACGCAATTGTCAGAGGTTAATTACGTTTCCGTAACTGGTGAAACAATTGTCAGGAAAATAAAAAGCCCATAAGCCTAAGCCTGTAGAACTAAAGCGAGTATTTTATTTATGCTTAGGAGTTGGTGTTGGAAGAAGAAGAAGATGGGCTGGTGAAGAAGAAGAGGCTGAAATGAAGTATCAATAACGCAAGTTATCGGAAACGTTTGTGGTTTGGTGTTTAGAAACAACACTACTTTTAAGTTTCTTTACATATTTTATTCAACGTATACACTGCGAGTTACGGAATACGTGTTCAGACCTCTCAGAAGAACTACTGGAATAAAGGTTTGCCCCGGAACATGAGTTACTGGGACACAGCGTCTAAAATCCAGTTTCCTTTTGAAACTACATATCGTTACGCCATCACAGAACGTCCTACGTGTTTCTCGGCTATCCCAGCAGAGTCCAGCTGTACTGTGTGTGTGAGTGTGTGTGTACATATAGGTGCTGCTTTGAGATGAAAGACAAATTACGTGACAGTTATCACGCGTCAACCTGACCGAAGCTGTTCCAGACTTCACCGGTCCGCGCGCACTGTGCTCAAGGCCGCAAGCAATTACGCTCTAGTGTTTTCTAGTAGTGTTGACGCATATTATGGATTATTCTGGAAGCTCAGCGGGGTATAAATATAAGCATTCAGCGAGGCTTAGTTCAGTTTCAGTGGCGATTTATTAAAATAAGGTTCGAGTCTTACGTCGGCGATTACTCAGTTGAGTTAGTGTCGGGCGATTTACACAGTGGGTCTCAGGTTGCGGTTACATTGCATCAGAATTTGTGGGCGTGCGAATTCGTGAGAACTCGCGTGTAACGGTTCGTACGAATTCGTAAGAATAGCGTGGAAACAATTTCTTTCCGAAATCGTACGAGTGTTGAGTGGAATAGAAGGAAAGGTGGATGCAGCTGAACTAGATTTCTTTTTGGACTCCCCTGCCATAAGGTTTCTTGACGTGGAAAGGTTGAAAACCCACGTGAGTGGGTTCAACAATATTTTGAATCGAGAAGTAAGAATGGGGAATCTGGAAGATCGTATGCAGAGCTTAGAAGAAACGATGAAAAGTTCTTTGAATATACCCGAATGACACGCTCTACATTCGACTACATTTTGGAAACTGTCGAGGCGAAACTTCTGAAGAAGACACACTCCTGGACTTCCAGGGACGGCAAAGTTCGTACGAAAACTGGTGAAAAAGAAATTATTTTGGTCGCATATACGACTAGACGTACGAATTCGTGAGTATTCGTACGCAGAGGTCGGAAGCAAACTAACCGCGTCTATGAACAACAAAGGGTTTGTTCACTTTTGACGAATTCGCGCGAACTCTCACGATTTCGTACGACCACATTTTCTAGCGACATCTGATGCAATGTAACCGCCGCCTCAAGTCTGTATTACTGAAAAGTGATTATAGTGCGGAATTCTTTATAGTTGACATTATTATTTGTGTGGTCAGATTAACTTGAACTATTGTACGAGTATAATCACGTTGAATAACTTGTAGATTACAAACTGATAATTGTGATAATTAAAGCTGGTGATTAGTGACTTCATTGGTGTCTTGTATTTTGTTTTCTAGTGTACCGTACGGCGATCAAGGAGACCGTCGTAACAATATTTTGAAATCTTTGACTCATACGGTTTGGATAACGGAACACGCATAACTGCTGGCGAACAGAATATTTTCAGTCTATGAACCGCACACTAAGGTATTAATGTTACGAAAGACGCAGCAAGTACCAATTATCAGAATCGGGTTAACAATTCAGAAAGCGATTCAATCAGGCGTCTGACTGAATGATGCGGGGCAATAAAATAAGTAATATAATCTGAGATCTGAGCGCCAGTTTATTTTACTAACTAGTGGGGGTGGGTGAGAGAGAGAGTTTTACATCAGAACAAATAATTACTATTCCTATGTTCTGTTTTACTTAAATAGATAGAAGGAAAATTCATAAAAACTTTTGTAAATCACCAAAACACTTAAAAATTTGTATTAATTCAAAAATCTATGTTATGTTTTTAATAAAATGAATAAACTATATTTAATAGTGTAATAGAATTTAGTGAAACCTATTGAAAAAATCAATGAAATTTCGGAAATAAAAATTTTAAACTTCTTGGCCACTTTCTTTCAGCTTACAATACCAAATTTTATTTTTTATTTTACAATCTGTAATTTTTTTGTTTGTTGTATCGGCCATCTAAGGACCACATGCCAATTTCAATTTTTTATTCTTTGTTCTTTTCTTTTTCTCCAATATTCTTTCATCTTTTCATCGTGTCTCTTCTTCCTGTCATCAGCCCACTTAGAACCTGCGTTTTTCTCTCTCTTACCCTGGACTCCTTCCACTATTAACACTTTTGCCCGAAAAACGTCTCTTTCAATTGCTTCTTCTGCGAGTACATTATTCTTTTCTAAATCCTTTTGGACTTCTTTAATCCAACTTGATGTTTACTTCTTCCCCCACAGATATTTGAAGATCTGCTTTGTTAACCTATTGTCGTCCATTCTATATAAATGTCAAAAAAATAATAGTCTTCTTTTTCTCATTGTTTCTGTTATATTTTCTACACTCTGATATATTTCATCATTACTTCTTAATTTTCAACTCTCTGAAGTTTTTCGTGGGCCTAATATTTTCCTAATAATTCGTCTTTCCAATATTTCTAGTTTGTCTAAATTATAATTCAATGCTAGACATTCACTTGCATATAGGCATTCTGGCTTCACTACTGTACTGTAATGCCTTATTTTCGCATTTTTAGATATGCACATTTTATTGAAAATATCTTTAGTTATACCATATGCCCTTTCCATCTTATGAATCCTTTCTTCTATAGCACATTTTTCTCAGCCATTCTCTTGAATTATTTCTCTTAGATACTTAAATATTCGAACCCTCTCTATTCGACCAATATCTGTTACCAGGAATTTTGTTATGTGTAATATTTTATTATAAAAACATTCCGATTTTTAAAATATTGTATAAAAACATCTTAATTAGGTTTCCAGGAAATTAGAAAAATGAACATAAACATTTATTTTTATTTTTACACATTGTTAAGTAAAACTAAACAGCGTTGCTAGATACGAATACAAGTTGTTCAGGATGTTTATACTTTGAACATCAATACGAATAAAACACAAGTTTATTCGGTTTGAACTTCCGTTGAATCTAAAATTCTCATGCTTCAAGTAGGTATATAATACCTCAAAATAAGGAGATCAAAAGAATAATATCCAACCACTTCGCCAAGCTTCGCTTACACCAAAACGACTCGGTAAGCAGTCCACGCGAACCACCCGAAACCCCATGAAGATTGAAGGACAGACATCAGACCTCATACCTTTTTTTTCTAACACCGTCAAGTATTATTAATTAAGGGAGTACTATTACTGGACGACTTAATCCTTCATATTCTACTGTCCTCGTATCAGATTTACTTATTGGTCCTTGCGAGGAGATTGTAAATATCTAATAAATAAATTTAAATAAAATAATCTCAGATCTGTTTATCATAATACCGAGGCGTGAAGACACATCGGTGACGGCCATTTGCACGATTCGGTGGGAAAGCTAATTAAGACTGGAGTACCGTCAACGATTAAGTTTTGCTCTGAAGAGAATTCACCGGCAACGACACGTAATGGTTCTGCAGTGCCACTGACGATGTCCAAGTGCTACTGACGATGGTTATGATATTCCGTAAGTACACAAACGGAGAGAACAAAATTTTCTACTCCCAGTTTTATCGCGAGTTACATTTCATTGTACTCCTCTCTTGTCACTTAACGTGTCTGTAGCCGTTAATTGCTGAAGCGTTTAAAAAAACCCACACCATCTTCATAACAAGTTCGCCACATCGGTTCAGGCTTTTTACATTCTCCTCTGGTAACAAACCTGATAAAAATTGGCTATGTCAGCGACTACGAGGGAAATTTCTGCGGAGAACTTATGACCTGGTACACATCACATTGCTAACTTTGTTACTGTTAATTTTTACAATATAATCATTCCATATCTTTTTTCATTTCTCTCCTATCTTTCAGTGTTAAATAACTGGTATCGGAAAAGTGTTTGTAAAAATTTTATTTCATACGAACATCAAAGGCTGGTATCAGTCACATTTTTATCAGTACCACTGTTGTAAATCGCCGAATGAATCGTTTGATCCTGAAATCAGCGTCGGTCGCAAAACCCTTGTTCACTTCATGACGTTTCAGCGACGAATGCTGTGGAAAAATGAAAGAGATTTCCGTTTTCTCTCTGACAGCTGAACTCCAGTATTAGAATTAGGAAGATCATATGATCCTTGTATTTCACCCTCCTGATAGGGCCTTGAAATCCTCACTCAGAAAGAGTCGTCCGGCTTTGAAACTGGTAGAAACTGAAAGCTTAATATGTAAAAAGGTGAATTAAGGTTTTCAGTACAGTGTTTAAAGAATTAACTACAATTTTTGCTCAACACGCCACCGCCACCACCACCACCACCACCACCACCACCACCATCATCATCATCATCATCAATCCAAGGACTAGGCCATAGACCTGTTCCGGAACCCGTCTCCTCCTCGGTCTACCAACATCTCTCTTCTCAGTAGGGTGATAACTCAAGGCAGCCACAGGCAGACGGCTATCAGGCATGCCATTCAAGTGTCTCAACACCTCATATAGAATAATAATTTACAGTGTCCCTGCAAAAAGTACAAACCTGACGACTTTTTTTTTGAACACTGAAATGCGCAGAGCTAACAAAACAGTTACTTCTGTTTAATTAGTTTTCCATATGATAACTGGAGAGAGTACGCGGTTACTATTTTTATCAGTCGCCAAATTCTGAATAAGCCGCACGTAAGTGTCATAACATAACCACGCAAATACACGTTTACTACAGTCAACAATGAAACACGAAATGAACGCATTAAACATAAAAGTGAATTTATCCTTTAAAAAAACTCAATAGCATTTTAGATCCACTTAGGCCCTCCAAATGTTATTATTTTTCAATCATGTTTCTCAAACGATTCCGCAATTCCCCCGCATACCTGTCTCGCGAAATTGTACCGGTCAAAGTCCCAAGACGCGTATCGCGAAATTTTCGAATTTAAACAAAGACCTACTTCTTATTTTATGCATTTTGCTATGGTAATATTAATTCATTTTGCTGTAATATTTTAATAAACGTTACAGCCCTTGGTCAACGTTTGTCAATATTTATTTGTTAATACAGAACAATCTCTGATGAGCATTTCAGGTTGTTGTATATCAACAAATAAATTCTGTGAAATATTTATCAAATATGGTTTGTGTTTTAATTATTGTATTACGTTTCACGAATTAACTGCGAGAAGTCTGTAAGTAGTATTTAAAATGTTTTTATTTCATTTCGTTAGGCTAACAGATCTGAGATGATTTTATTTCAATTTATTTATTAGATATTTACAATCTCCTCGCAAGGACCAATAAGTAAATCTGATAAGAGTACAGTACAATATGAAGGAATAAGCCATCCAGTAATAGTACTCCCTTAATAAATAATATTTGACGGTGTTAGAAAAAAAGGTATTAGATCTGAAGGCTATCCTCCAGTCTTCATGGGGTTTCGGGTGGATCGCGTGGAATGCTTACCGAGTAGTTTTGGTGTAAGCGAAGCTTGGCGAAGTGGTTGCATTTTATTATTTTGATCGCCTTATTAACAGTTGAGATTTTGTGATTTGCGCGTCGTTATGTATGGTCTTATTACTGCTCTATCACGGAGCGTCCAGAAGAGTTCGCAGGACATTCGATTGGAATCTCTGGACAATTAGAGATCGATGGACAGCCACAATTCCACAGCTGAACTCCGTATGACCAGATAGGTTTCATGACGGTCTTATATAAAATTAGTTTGTTATCACCAGACAATTTAAATTTTCGTCCAAGAAGCCAGTAATGTTTTTGGGGGTTTAAGTGTGATCTGTGACTTTTTGGTTGTAATGTGCGGCACCCATATAAGTTTTTTCTGCCCCATGTTTTACTGGAAGAGGAACGTTTTTTTATTTTTACTGGCGGACACTCGTTACGGCGAGCGTGAAGGTAAGCTGAAGCTAACAAAGTTTACATATTATATAATCGCTCTGCAGTGTCATTATATGGCCTGTCGTATCGTTAATTTCGAGTTAATTTTGTTTTAAAAGATTTTATGTACATTTTTAATCATACTATCGAGTTTTACATTACTGTATTGCCTAATTTTAAATTAAAGTTTAATAATCGCTTACTTGAGTAATCGATTCTTATAGAATTCTTTAGGCTTTCACGGCCGCGTCAACATTGTTGGAATTATTATATGCCGAGCTGTTAGGCCGTGGTCTACTGCTTGTGTTCAAGACAGACGTTTCGGCCCCACCATCGGAGGCCATCTTCAGTGTCAGAAACAATGGGCACGGTGTCCGCCAATTTACCCCAGTACTGTGGTAGAGGCCTCTAATAATTTCAACAAACCGATTCTTTATGTTTTTTGCAGAATTTATTTTTCGCTCGTGAAGTTTTCGTTAATAAAACAACACTTCTTTCGGTTCAACACACGTCTTTTTATTACCCTCAGTCTCAGTCGACCCACTGAGGATGCCTCATCGTAACATGGGCGAAACGTTTGGCGTTGAAAGTAATAAAAAGACGTGCGTTGAACCGAAAAACAGTGTTGGTATTATTAATCTCATTTTTATTAAAGAAATGCGTGTCAAAATTTATTAAAGGACATTATTATTTTAAACAAATCTTCATTATTTAATAGGGTAAAAGTACAGTAAATTAAATAATTTTTTACAACCAAAATATTAAATGAATTTCACACAAGGATCATTGTCAAACAAAACTAGTAATCGCCAGCACCTAGTATTAATACTGTAACTACATTTTGTAAACAGTATGACACAGTGTATGTTATTTTTTAAATATAATTAAATCACTACCGACTCGGAATACAAAGTTTTTTATGGGTACAAACGAAAAGTTTTACCTTATAGTCTGAACCAGTTGTCGCTTATTATAAGCTTCGTCAGAGCTTATAATTACCAAGCCTCTGACGAAGCTTATAATAAGCGAAAACTGGTTACGGCTATAAGGTAAAACTTTTACGTTTTTACCCATAAAAAACTTTGTGTTCCGAGTCGTAGTGATTTAATTATATTTAGTTAATCGACAGGCACGTCATGGACAACGAAATTCAAGAAGTTATTTTTTAATTTCGCAGTTGTAATTAACACCAAAATTACAAAAGAACATACCACATACAGTTGCTTTCTTTATTGTATTTCAATATCTGTTTTAATTTTGAATTAGACTATTGGTAGCAGTCTATCTTAAATACGTTTTCTTGATTCAAAAATAAACATTTTTTAGGACTCCAAACGCCTCTGACGAAGCTTATAATAAGCGAAAACTGGTTAAGGCAATAAGGTAAAACTTTTACGTTTTTACCCATAAAAAAACTTTGTGTTCCGAGTCGTAGTGATTTAATTATATTTAGTTAATCAACAGACACGTCATGGACAACGAAATCCAAGAAGTTATTTTTTAATTTCGCAGTTGTAATTAACACCAAAATTACAAAAGAACATACCACATACAGTTGCTTTCTTTATTGCATTTCAATATCTTCTTTTAATTTTGAATTAGACTATTGGTAGCAGTCTATCTTAAATACGTTTTCTTGATTCAAAAATAATCATTTTTTTAGGACTCCAGAGAGGGACGCAAACTGCAATTTGCGAATCCAGTATAACTTAATAATAATACCACACACTTCCAGTGAAATATAAAATCTACTCTTTAATTTTTTTTATTTTAATTAATTATTTCACAACACCTCAATAAATTTAGAGTGCGTTTGCTGGGCGCGTTTTCAGTACGAATACTAAAACTTGCGGGGAAAAGTCATCGCAGAGATGAAATTAAAATTACATACCAATCCGTTACAGGTTACGAAATGCTATTAAAAAAAACCGTTCAAAAACAATTTAAAAAGGAATCTACATTTCATTTGAAATTCTGGCCGATTTGTATTACTTTTCCGAAATCTGGAGACTAAAAAAAAATGGACGTCCATATGAAACACAAATATGATCGACTGATAAATCATTCGTACAAAACGTATTTAGTTTTTATGTAAACGTAGTACTGTTATCAAAAAATTTGAAGAGCACAGTGATTATATTGTGTAAACATTTTCCATTGTTCATTATATTAAATTGACAAAACATTTTTTATCGTTCGTGTTATTTTCAAACAACATTTCTTCAAACAATAGGTTAAGTTTAATAGGCCCTTTTATTATTTAAACAAGTAGTGTACATATTTGATGAGGCGATACTGTACGGGTCACAAGTCACACACACACACACACACACACACACACACACACACACACACACACACACACACACACACACACACACACACACACACACACACACACACACACACACACACACACACACACACACACACACACACACACACACACACACACACACACACACACACACACACACACACACACAATACACGTGGACAAAAGACCGACGAGTTACAAAACATGACGATAAAAAACGCGGTATTATAATGAACGAGTTTGGGAACAATTTTTTATGCAGAACTGGGCTGCTGCCCCTTTTCCTGCTAGGGTGCTTGCTGTAAACAAACAAACAAGGGTTTGCTCTAATTACGTAAAACAATGAAGTAGTACACGTCATATGTATATACAGGATTTTAATGATTCACAAATGACTTCCGCATCTTCACGATATCCGTTATGGCAGTGCGGTTAAGACACGTAACGAATAACGGACAGTCAAGATTAATATGAATGGTTTTCGGCGACTTTCAACCGGACTTTAGGCTCACCCATCTCTAATAACCTTATCAGCGATCAGTGGGATAGGTTAAATTGGGTCTTGACGTAGTGCTAGCCACATTACCATACTTGTGTACCGTAATGCTAAAACTACAAAAGCTACAAAATATATGTATTGTGACCCACGGATCAGTCACGGGATATGAAAAGGTCTTACTTTAACTTAACAAAATTAATAACTACATACCGGAGCTCTCCATAACGTAACAACTGGCGGATCTTTTCACATACAAAAACAAGACGTGAAAACATGTATTTCTAAATCTCCCTGTAATGAAATTTCTCTACGACGCGACGGGGGAATGCTGGGGCCCCACCGAATCAGTTAATGGCGAGATTTTACTGTAATCAATTTAGTAATTGAAATAACTGTTTATCGTCCGCTTCAGAACAGAAAACACGGTGTAATTTTATGAGCACGTAATTTAGTTTAATTAGGTATATATTTTTCAACAGATCAAAACCAGGGTTGCATTCAACTTTCAACCTGGCAATTGTGATATCGGTCACATCTCTCATCCCATCAGGTTGAATTCAAAGATCCGAGCCGTCAAAACATACGCAACGAATCCAGATACAAATAGTATTAATCACATCGTTACGGGCAGTTGCCAACGTGAATCACTTAAAAATCGCAACGTCTCGACCGTTGACAATCTGCGGTCGTCTTCCGGTGAACTAATGGAACTAAGTTAAACAGCAGAACCGTAGAATAATATGACAGTTAAGTAACAACATACGCCATCGAATCTTAGTTTTAGAAGTCATACAAAATATATGACCGAGAGATCTGTACACCGATATTTAGAGGTCATCTGTAACCGATATTAATTCTCTGCGAAGGTTCCTCATATTTTATCTGATAAGATGGTAATACAATTATTGGATCACTTTGGGCCTAACATTTCATTAAAAGCATTCTCATGAAAAAAAGTTTGTGGAAGAAGAAGAAGAAGAAGAAGAAGAAGAAGAAGAAGAAGAAGAAGAAGAAGAAGAAGAAGAAGAAGAAGAAGAAGAAGAACTAATTACTGGTAAATATAAGTCGTAATATTTTTAGGCCGTGTTATTTTATATATTATCCTGCGTTAGTACATTATGATTACAAAATAAATACAACAATATGGTAAAAATAATATAAATCTTATAATAACACTAATGAAACGAGTGGGTAACAGAATCTACTTATTAATAGATACATATAAAAGTCAAACGGGCAGACGTATCTTTAAGTTTGCAGTGATGGTTTATTTACATTAAACATGAAAATTTGAAATACGGACGACGGACACCGCTGAATTAATTTCAAGCTAAACCAGTACTAAAGCGTAATGTTGAAGCATAAAGATAACATAAGCAATACACTTGACTTATAACAGGGAGTGAGAAACTAGCGATTCATACACAACGTTAATAAATAACTACAGTTTGTATAAGCGTTAACCTGAAGCTCGTCAGTCTGACGCCTCTTGTAATCAGAAAGCGCAAGATGAATCAAGATAATGACGAGGACATTGGAAGTTTTATGGAGTTGCATAGTGGAGGAAGAATTAACAGCTGACGTTACTGACCATGAAATTTTAGAAGTGAACGGAATGGATAAACTAGAGGAAGACCGTCCAATTAAAAAGGCAGCGGAAGCTACTAAATTCGTTGTTTCTTGCTGTTAAGCCGACCTGTGGAAAGAGGGACAGACTATGGGGGCACTTCAGTTCCGAAGAAAACTAAACTAAAGGCAGTGACACACTTCTCTTGAGCACACGAAATACCTTTGAAATACTTCTTAAATCTTTCTTAAATCCTGTAAGGCGTAGGTAAACAGGCTTTAGGCATATTATACGACCTTCGTGCATTTTCAAATTGTATTTTGTGAATTACAGTTTGAAAGTGTTATGATGTGTTACACACATATTATTAATTCAATAAGGTAATACCAAAATTACATCTAGTTGTACCATTTTTTAATACCTTGACTTAGTTCTGTGTATTTTGGGTGATGTGGAATTTTCACTAACCGACATACCCTCGGTACTATTGTGCCGAGTTTTGGAATACTCGGCTATTTCCCAGTTAATTATGTGACTGTCATTGCGGGGTATGTGAATTAATTATCTGAGCGGTGTCTATTCTGTTATCTGCATGCTTTGTTGGCGATCCGCGCGCGCTCTGTGGGGAGCGATACGTAACGTTTTTTCTGTCACTGCGCTGATCAGTATTCATCAGGCAGCCAACACAGCATCAACCTTCTCTCCCGGCGGCTACCAGTTTGAATTTTGTCTGCTAAAATCTACCATGCTTAGATAAACGACTACGCGACTCTCCGGGTTCCTGACCTAAGACGATCAGCCGATTCACTTCAGCTGGTGGCCGAACATCTGCCACCAATGGCATTAAACGAGTGATTCTCCGTCTGTGCCGTCGGGAGGAAGAACTGGACAATACACCATGAGTACCTCAGGTTTTGTGCCGGATTATACCAGGTGACATTTAACCCTTTTACAAATATTTTTGGCCTCTACTATGTAGAACATCTGATTCTATTCCTGGAACATCTCCAGTTAAAGTTGTTGGTGCACAAGTCCAGCGAGACAATTAGTGCTTGTACATTTTGTCAGTTTTATTTTACTAAAGCTTAAGCCCCCCCGAGTAAGTGTGAGCCCAGACGGGGTCATGCGTCACCGAATTTTGCGGCGAAATTTTCTTTTATGGTAAAAGTGTGAAAGAGGGGTTACACTATAGCCTAAATGCAGGATTATCGCGAGACTGATATAGGAATTACATTAACCAAGTAATCGCTATGCATTAGAAAAGCGAAGCCACTTGTTTTGTAGAATAAACAAAAACATTCTCAGAAGTTCGGCTTACCGGAATGTAGGCCTAAGGCCGCGGTCCAAGACTGTTTGGTGCAAACGTTTCCACCGTGCCTTCGACGACCATCTTCAGTGCAGAACGCTGCAACACACTGACCGCTGAGCCGTGGTTAAGGCTAGTGGCTGTAAGTAGGACACCCATATTTATAAACTTTTGCACCAAACAACGTTGGACCGCGGCCTTACAGCCCGGCAAACCGAAGTTCTGATAACACTGAAGCCGGCCGTGAAAGCCTCGGACAGAATTTAAAGATCCTCCAACCAACTCTTCTTCGGTCTACCCACACACCTGTGTCCTACAGGTGTGTATTTCCAGACTTGTTTGGCCACTCTGGGATCTGACATTCTTTCTAAGCGTTTTTTTTTGCTGTTGCTTGTAATCGTTTAATTTTTCATTCAAGTTAAAAAATGTTAACTCTTCTCTTATGGGGTCATTCTTTATACGGTCAAATTTAGAACACCTTTTATTAACGCCTCTTAAAAACGCCATTTCCGAGGCCTGTATTTTACTGTCTTGTTTCTTGGTTGTTGTCCATAATTCACACCCATAGGACAGTACAAGAATTGCTATAACTTTGCTTTAGTTATGCGTAGTAATTAGTACTTATCTATCCTTCGTTTGCGCGACTCCCCGTCGCTTGATCGATAGACTATTGTTTGGGATATCTTTGCTCGTTTGTTACGTTTTGGCATTATTAGTCATACCGTGAACATGGGCATCGATTTTTACGTAGCGTTTGCTTCAGCAGTAGCTACGTTATTTTTTCAAATTTTACCGCAAAAGGTTCCTCTTTGAACATTAAAACAAAAGGTTTAAAGTACTTTTGACTGTCATATGACTACTACCGACACGCTTGATTAATTTTATTTAAGCTAAGTCTTCTTCTTCTTTACTTCCTAGTTAGAACTCTGTCCTGTTCTATATGCTGTCACTCCACCTCTTCCTTGGTCGACCATTGCTCCTCTTCGTGTTTGGTTGGCTATCTCTTGCCTTTTTCACTAGCCTTGTGTCATCCATTCTTGATATGTGTTCATTCCATATCCTTGTTCTTTCCGCAATCCAAGAATTAATATCTGTTACATTACACGTTTTCCTTATACAATTGTTCGGCAACCTATCGTACCTTGTCTTTCAAGCTATGTATTTACTCATCATTTTTACAATAGTACTTTTCTGATTAGCATTTATTACGAAACTGACTGACTGGCTTATATTCAGTTGTATGTTTAGTGTTGTGTTAATTTCCGTTTATGTGGATTGTGACATTAGTATCGTTCGTCATAACGGTAATCATGTACGGTTCGTCATTCATGTTAATTAGAATGTAAAAAGCCCAAGACGTCTCATTGTTCATACCTCATTTTTCGTCCAGATATGTTTTCTTCTTCTCCTCTTAAGGATTAGGTTATATAAACCTGTTCCGGCACCCATCTCATTCTCGGACGACCCACGTCTCTTCTATCAATGGCTTTATAGTTCAATGCCGCTTTCGGCAATCGATCCTCTGTGATCCTTTGCAGATGATCCCACCATTGTCTTCCGTAAATTGAAATAACTTCATTTATGTCCTTTACTTCGAGTTCTGCAATGATATCCTCATTCCTTATTCTATCTTGCAATGTATAATTTAAAGTATTCCGAAGAAACTGCATTTCAGCACTCTGAATCTTGACGGATTCCTTTTTTGTCATGACCCACGCCTCACCGCATAAATCAATGTGGGTATTGCAATTGTCTTATAAAATTTAATCCTTGTGCTGTGTCTTGTTTATTTCTAAGATTTTTTTATGAATTGTACCACAAATATTCCTAAATTTATTTATCTTCTGTCTTATGTCATATTCAGCACATAAAACATATTCATAGCTTACTGCACAGTCGAGATATCTGAACAACGGCTCACTTGTTCTAAAGTGCTGTTGTTTATAACTGTCTTAGTCCTCACTGGATACTTATCTTTAAAGGCCATGGTTTTGGTCTTTCTTACTGAAACTGTCAGTGAGTACTCTCTTGGCACTTGCTGTAATTGAAACATAGCTCTTTGTAAGTCGAGATATGTTCTCGACTCAAATATAATTACGGGTGAATATAACTGTCCGAGCGTAGTTATATTACATAAAAATACATTTTTTTCAGCCGTCAGGCGCACAGTGATTGAATATTTCCTGTTACCAACGTTACATATAAGGAGGTATCAACGAATGTGAGAAACCGTGGCAGCTGGTCGATTTTTTAACCATTCAATTATTTAGAATTTTGTGAAGCTTAGGCCTATAGCTTATGGTTTCAACTCAGATGGTGTAGGCCAATATATGTTCCATCTTCAGTAATGACAAATGGGTATTTGTGTGAGCAGTTTACGAAGCAACAGAACCACCATCGTCAGTGATTTCGTTAAAATTACCATCCTTACTTATTACATAGGTATAAGCGAATTTGAGAAGTCGTGGCAGCTAGTCGATTTTTTAATTATTCGACTATTTAGAATTTTGTGAAGTCTATTGTTTCAACCACTAAACCTGGAAATAGTGAATCAGCTTAAATATTTGGGATGTTGGATGGCAGAAAACAATGAAGAAATAAATGAAATAAGGAAAAGGATACAGGCCGCAAATAGAACATATGTTTCATTGACATCTATATTCAAGACAAGGAATATCCACCATCAGTCCAAGGTCACATTATATAAAGTTATGATTAGACCGGTGGTAACATATGGCAGCGAGACTTGGACTCTGAACAAACAAGCCGCTAACATAGTCAATACTTTTGAAAGGAGAATTTTGAGGAGAATATATGGACCAATCCAAGTAAACGGGATATGGAGAATGCGTCACAATGAGAAGCAATACAAGGTGCATAAAGACAATGATCTGGCCACCACCATCCGACTGCATAGATTGCAATGGGGAGGACACATCATTAGGATGGAAGACAACCGAATACCTAGGAAGGTATTGTTTAGTTCGATCGAGGGTAAAGGCCTGTCGGAAGACCCAAGACACGATGGATTGACGCTGTGGCGAGGGATGGTGAAAATTTACTTAAAATAAAACGATGGACATCGATCGCCAAGGACAGGGAAAAATGGAGGCAGATGATTATGGAGGGTAAGGTTCGACTTCGAACTGTGATGCCACAGAAGAAGAAGATGGTTTCAACACAAACGGTGGATATCTTCTATCTTCAGTAATGATAAACGGGTATTTGTTTGAGCAACCATCATCGTCGTCGATATCGTTAGAAATCGATGTTAATCGTGGCGACATCGTAACGACAGTAGCGGAGCGCAGGTACACGAGGTTCGGCGGTGAGAGACAAGAGCCGGCCAGGAGAAAGTTCATAATAATCGACTCAACACGTAGTAACCGTCACTTGAGTAGGCAATTATTTCTGAATTATACTCAAACGATACGCAGTGTAACCTACAACTAAGTATGGGTTATATTTACGCGTGAGAGTACATGGATTACCAATATCATACGTCATACAAACAATGCAGTCAGTCGATAATAAATTCGAAGCGGGCATATGTGTGTGTGTGTGTGTGTGTGTGTGTGTGAGAGAGAGGTTTACATATCGGCCGCCAGATAGAGTGACCATCCTTGTCCACTGTTCCGTATTTCAAACGGCGCACACTAGGTAGCATTATAGCATTATCGTGACCGGCATTATACCGCTTACGGCTTGTTTACGCTAAGTCGTATTCTCTCTCCCTCCGATAATAATACTTTGAAACCTTCAACAGATCTCAAAATTTATATCACATACTGGTGATTAAATGGAACCTAACACACACACACGCGCTCGCTCGCGCATCCTTCTTCATGTGAGGAATTATTTATTAATTTGAAATATATTAATTTTCTATAAGCAAATAATGTTACTTTCTAAGGGAGTGATTTGCAAATACAGTGGAACTTGCTTATAACGAGATTCAAGGGACCGGACTTAATGTGCTCGTTAAAACGGGTGCTCGATACATCCGAGTTGTCGACTCGCAAGCCAAAATTTTATACCGTGATTATCGAACACACAACAAAGAAAGTGTATGCTATAGAAGAGGTTTGGCACAATAAAATTTTGACATATTTTACATTCTACGCTTAAAAGTGGAATTTAGACTTTAAACACTTTTTAGACTGAAACACACTGCAGAACTCGAAGATAATCCTCAGAAAACGAGAATTTATCTACACTGTGTGGGAGGTAATAATAACAGTAATAAAAATCAACATTGCCGTTTTCATTACCATCGTCTCTCAGATTAATTTAATAATTTTTTACAACAATATTTCTGAAAAAAAAAACTTGGACCAAGTTAACAGCAAGTGTAAATAAATCATTTGTAAAAAAAATTACAGTAATACAATTGATGACCTTATTCTTTTCAAACTTACGAAATTTGTAACTTTTCATAGGCCCTATAATTATATCAACTTTTACACTTGAAATATACAGTCAGAAGGCGTTAAAAAACAATCTATAGGCCTATACATTATTAGCGCACAAAATACGGAATAGGTACAGCAATATAGGACACGCAGAGAACACCCTGCGTGGAGTTCCTTATACAGACTTTATTTGTACAAAATTATAATTAAATGATAATAAAACAAAGTCCGAAACACTTGGTGGAGATTTACTAAATGAATTACAAAGGAACGTTTAATTGCTAAAAAAAATACAGATGTTTTTATCTTTTTAGTGCTTCATCAGTAGGCCTATGCACGTCTCTGCCATGAACCAGTCTTGTTCTGTTTATGACATTAGACAAAAAGTAACAATCCCAAAAGGCCTATATAGAAAAAAATTACTCAACCATATTAAATAAAGAGAGCTTTCTTTGAGAGTAAAACTTGATGTTTTGATTTCTTGCAGTAATTGACTGTTACATTTATAAAAATTATTCATTTATATTATGTTATAAAATTATTTATTTATGTTATATCTATAAGAATTATTTCGATTGTTATTGATGTACTTACAAACCTTTGATGATGCTGTTTGCAGATATTTTTCAGTGAAACGTGCGTCAGGTATTGAAACGACAAAAACGCAATATAGCCTACTACTTGCAGAAAAAACTGTATTGAATAATATCACAATATTATATGTATGTGTGTGTGTGTGTATAATCTTCAAATAAATACACTGCAAATAGGTCTATTTTCACGTGACGCACGTTTCACGTTTTCTGTATCTTCAGAATTGTAGCGAAACATTCAATTACAATTCAAACAAACCTCTGAAGATACAGAATAATTTCTGTGAAATGTGCGTCAGGTGAAAATAAACCTACTTGTAGTGTATTTATTTGAAGAGATTACATGGGAGACCTGCAGGAACTCAACAAGTTAGTTACAAAGGAATATATATATATATATATATATATATATATATATATATATAATATCTGTGTAAAGTGCATACATAGTGCTATAAAATGTATTTGCACTAGAAATTTATTATTTTCTAATATAACATATAAATAAACTCTGTATATTGTCAATAACGTGTGACCATTTTTTTTAGGTTTGTGTAGTATTATTATAAAGCTTAATATTAAGTAATTTTCTATACCCCGTGTTAAGGCGTGATAGGTATTGTGGGTACCATGTGAAGGAAGAAGCGACGGTATGCTTCCCCTATAGGTTTAGGCCGACTCACTAAACCAAGAGACCGATGATTTCTGCAGGTGTAGACGGTCCGAGTTAGCCGAATTATTCAAATAATGTCAGTTATTAATAAATCACATACACACCTCCAAATGGATGGGAATACTGTGTACCAAATGTTATAAGCATTACGTAGCGAATATATCATAAATCGATACACAAAACGCGCTGTAACGCAAACGTCAAATATGCGTACATCAGCGGTTGCTAAACTTTTTTAGTTGTGGAGCACATTTCAGGACAGAAAAATCGTCTCGGAGGACTGGCATTTACGGTGAATCTATAAAGGTGCTGAACTGACTTGACCGCTGATCGACAATGGAAGGCATTTTTTAAGCATTTTAGTACGTTTAACAACAAGTTTTATATCATTTGATATTTTATTCTTTTCATTTATTCAGCAGCAATAAGACACTTACATATTTAATCCTACATAAATAAGGGAAAACAAGAACACTGGAAAACAGTAGTCAGAATAGGCTACTCAATTTCAAGTAGGCCTATTTGTCTTATTTACCAAGTTTTTTCATTCCGATCTCTTCACGGAGCGCTTGGGACACTTAAGCAGTACAGTTTGGAAAAGACCGGCTTCATTTTCTAACATTAAATATCGTTAAATTATAAATATAATCGTAATTACTTTAAATAAATTTACAATTAATGCGCAATAAACTCGGCAACAAATAACAAACCGAATATTGCCAGTAGCGTACAAGTTTTATCAACGCGTCGCTGTTAGCTTTACCCAATTGTACACTTTTGAAGACTACGCGTTGACGGGTTCTGAAACCTACGTACGGAAAACGTTATCGCCTACCAAACGTTATCGAAAAAATGTGGGCACCTTATAAATATAAATATCGTTCCAAAATACCTGTTATAGGTAGGCCTATATCGGCCCACCTCTATTGCCTGAGATAACCTCAGAAACTACTGATCTGATTTTTAAAATTCTTTCACCACCGTGTTCCTTGAAGTTCGAGGATGGTTTTAGTCATAAATTTTAACCGATAGTTTTAACAATTTTCAAAAACAGTCTTCAGACGGTTCCACGTCATGAAGTTTCTTTTTAATTTGCATGTAGTGAAATTGTCGGCATGCGACAAACTTTCGTTTTGTGAGAGATAGCTATATGGTGTCAGCGAGTGAAATTTAGAGAAAATTCCAAATTTTATTTTGGTTTTTGTTTCAATAAAATCCGCTTTTCATTTTTGAGATTTTGGAGGTTTTGTAAGAAATTTAGTTGGTTGGCACGTGCCGCATAGCGCACGAGTGTTGCTAGTAAAACGATTTTTTTAATAATAAATATTACCTTAACGTAATCATATTTTAATATTTATTATATTATTCTATTTAATAATAAAAATTTCTTGCTAGTAAAACGATTTTTTTAATAATAAATATTAACTTAACGTAATCATATTTTAATATTTATTATATTATTCTATTTAATAATAAAAATTTCAATTTTAATGTAGTACCTTAATGTAATTTTACTTCCTGGATTTTGTTGTCCATGACGTGTCCGTTGATGAACTAATTATAAATAATATGTCACTACTGACTCGGAACACTATAAACTTATAAACATTTTAAATAAAAATTAGTGTTCCGAGTCAGTAGTGTTATATTTATAATTAATTTTAATGGTTAAGGAGCAAATCCAAAGCAACTGCCTGGATTTGCTCCTTGGAGTTAGTGTCCTCTTGTGCCCATTTGTGTTTTGGTGTTAATTGTCTCTGTGTATGTTAGTGTTGCTTGCAATGTTTTCGGTGACTTGCAATGAAATCTCTCTCTCCCCCTACACACACACGCGCGCGCGCGTGTGCGCATAAAGAATTTCGACGAAACCGAAACAACGAAGCACGATAACGTTTTGTAAACAAAAGATTTCTAGACTGTGAGGAATCGAAAGTGTGGAAGCGTTAAATTTTTCGATGACGCATTTTGTGGAACGACCCCCAGCCTAAAAAACATTATCATGTTAAAACTGTTGGGAAAAAATCTGCTCTACGCGTATTAAGCAAATGCTAACTAGTACGTCTACAAGCGTGCTTGGGCGACCTTATCTGTTTGTTGCGCCAATCGGATTATATCGGTATTTTGTAATAACAGCTGTCCGCGGAATAGAAGATTTCTCGCTTGGCAAATGATTCGTAGAAAAATAAATGTTAGATTATTTACTTAATAATGTGCGTATTACACAATATGTATTACGTGTATCGCGATGTACGTATAAAACAAATACGTTTCCAACCGTTATTCGTCCAATCGACGATTACGGACAGTAAGATCCGTATGTTTTATTTGCGCAAGTTCAGTTGGCGATTACGTGTATTTTAATTTACGTGGCTTTTCTAAAGTGGCAATTGTCCATATTTTTTATTACTCCCCCGGTTGGTTTTAACAAAACAGACATTACACTTCAATATAGGCATTTTTTTAAGAAAAAGGAATCCCTTAAAATATTATTATTTTTATTCCGGTTGCACGTTTCCATTTTCCTACATTTATTGTTCCATGGCAGTTGTATATTACTTATCACTTGCTTTCACACGCAAATTCGAATCGATTTCAAGACGGATCGTTTTCCCGACCGGTAGGCCTATATAGTGGGTCGAGGAGCGTACTTCAACATGATTGGAAATGTCATGAATGACACTTCCCTTGTTCCGTGCTGCTGTAATGTTGTCTGACCTGCTACAGGTCTCAGACGTGTCAAGGGTAAACATATTTTATTATAGGCCTACCTCTCTTGACTCACTTTAATTTTTTATTATTATTCTGGCTGTACAATGTTTACACATCTTCCGGAACCAAAGATTACAGAAGTGATTGAATTCTCCTCTTCCACTGCTGCTTGTCTATCCAAAGATCTTCTTCTATTTCTCGTTCGCTTAATATAGTCTGAATTTCTTCTATCTAGGTGTTAGGTGGTCTTCTCTTTTCCTTCTTCCTGGTGGGGTCCGTTCCATAACTTTCCTTGGCAGTCTTACCTGTGCCGTTCTTTTTGTGCCATCCATACCACTGTAATTTTTTTGTTTGGATAAAATCAACAATTGAATTTTTCACATTCATTCTGCCCTTAATGACTTTATTTCTAATTTTCTCACGTCTGGACTCTTGCCGAACGTCTCCAAAAGTCCATCTCTGCTGTCATTAATTTTGTTCTTGTGTGTTGATTAATAGTCCAAACCTCAGAGCCGTAAGTCATGATACTATCACTTAAAACATATTTACGTAAATGTAAATCCATCCAGTGGCGTCTGTCTATTTGTCTATTATCCCATTGCACATGTAGATAGATAGTGTACTACATCTATTATCCCATTGGACATGTAGATAGGTAGTGTACTACATCTATTATCCCATTGGACATGTAGATAGGTAGTGTACTACATCTATTATCCCATTGGACCTGTAGATAGGTAGTGTACTACAATAGTAGAACCGTTTTACACCGCGCTCATTCAAAATACTTATATTTCTATTGAGTATTTTGACTAATTACTGATTTTCCAGAAGATGAAGGGAATGTTCGTATAGTCACACAGTCTTTGTTCACGTATTATTCCGTCGACTGTAGGCATCCTAAGGAGTTTGCGGACGTTGACGTTACAAATGCACAAAAAATTGCTCGAAATATTTCCGAAATCTTTGTTCTTTTTAAGTATATTTTTGCTAGCACACTCTTAAAGATGTGGACCATAAGGCTAATCCGGTTTCAGTATTTATTTCATATATTAACAGTTCGCTTCTTGCTGATAGCTGGCTTTTGATCGTTACCGAGTAGGCCTACAATTTTATATAATTTACGCTCGTTTTTTCTCTTTTTATTTTACACGGTCTTCCCATTTCAAGTGACACTAAGGTTCATGCCTAAACATTGCGCTGGCCAGTATTTGGTATTATTCTGCTGCTGAATGGCACACACGGATGTTCTTGTGTCTTTCATTTGTGAAATTTACAAAATAACTATCAATATATTATCAAGAAGTGCGTAACAGTCATTTCAGAATATGAATGTCGCCAAGGCTGTCAACTGATTGGAGTTTGAGTCAGAAAAACGGACTGAACCGTTGTAGGCTATACTATCGAAGTTCACAAACCCTAAGTACACAAAGAATTGTTCACAAAAACTGAAAAAGAATGTTACCGCCTCCCAAACGTTATCGAAGGAATGAAAACAAAAATTTTTCAAAAGAACTGTGGTACAGTTATTATAATTACATTTTACACGCGCTCGCGCGCGCGCACACACACACACACATTGCGATTTTTGAACACAACATTTAAAGTCGTTCGTTTTTTGCATCCTAGCTTCCAAACTTTACGATCTTTCCAATCATCGCATTTCAGATTTCCCTGTGCCACAGCATTTCTTATGCCTTCTATCCAACTCTTTTTCTTCATCCAGGAGGGGTCCATTATAGCAATTTTATTGGCCATCTATCACTGCCCATACCATGCCGTACCATCTTAATCTTTTTGCATCAATATTGTTTCATTTTTAATGGTACATTATATTAATTTGTATCTCTTATTTCTTCGTTTTTAACCCTGGACAAGTCCTAATGAGTCATGTCATGTAAAGTAAAATAAATATACATATATATTTGCGATTTTCGAACAACATTTACTAGTCGTTTTTCGTATCCTAGCTTCCAAACTTTAGGTTTTTTCAATCACATCGTCCTTCAGATTTCTCTGTGCCATTGAATTCTGAATTCCTTAAACCTTCCATCCAAGTATTTTGCGGCCTACCTCTTTTTCTTCTTTCATCAGGGGCCCATCTATGAATGATGGAATTTCTATTGTAATCCATCATTGCCCATACGGCACACATGACCGTACCATTTTAATCTTTTGGCATCAATTGTGTCATTTATGTTGGTAAATACATTCATTATTTCCCTTATTTCTTAATTTTTTTCCCTATCCAGCAATGTAAGTCTACAGCACCTTCTCCAGTATCCCATTTCCAAAGCTCGTAATCTTTTCTTCATTATGTTCTGTAGTTTCCCACACTTCAGCCCCGTATGTTACAATACTTTGTACTGTTGTCTTATATATTTTAATTTTTGTTTCGGGTCATATTTGATTGCTCCGTAAAGTGGAATGTAACAGTCTCGTCGCTTGTTTTCCTTGTCCTATACGAGTTTTATTTCTGCTTCACTCGTGCCGTCTTTTGTAACCGTGACACCAAGGTATTTATATGAATCGACTTCCTTCATAACTTCCCGTTCCAATGCATACATTTCCGACAACAATATATTGAGTCTTATTTGTATTTATCTTTAATCCCCATTTCTGGCATTCATCGTCTAATTTCCTATGCATATAACAGACGTCATCCTCATTTCAACCATAATTACTTGAGTCGTTTAGTTTCAAAACCAGATACATCCCAAAAATGAAAATTATCAGGAGAGCTGGTTTTGCAACTAACCAGCAATTTCAACTCCAATTTTAATAAAGATGTACGAGTATCTGTTTTAGAAACTTATGAAGTAGATAGGGACATGTAGAATATAATAAAGTATAAGAAAATGCAAAAAAATGAAAATGTGAAAAATGTGACTGTATCTGGTTTTAAAACTAGACGACTCACTTGATCGTTCGCGAAACGCAAAGAGCTTTCCTAATTCATAGCTATTCTCATGTTACGACAGGCGCGTCTCCAACGGTCTAAAGTTGAATTCAAGTATAACAATTATTTAATACTTGTACAAAGCTCGTTAATTTATACGATTGCTAAATTATGACGTTTACAGGTGTAACAGAGATGCTGTGGTCCATTTGCTTTGTCTTGATAAAACTAATTCGGTGCAACCTACATGACTGTTGTTAATAACCAAACCAGTATGCCTCTGTTTAAATTTTTATTATTATTAATGCTTTTGAATATTTTAAAAATCTTGAATCTTGGGATCGTTGGTTTAGTAATTGTTTAAATAAAATAATTAGTTTATTTTATGTTCGGGTTCACTGAGTTCGTATTTGATTTTCGACGTTCTCTAGTTGCTAAGTCGAAACTATTTATGTTACTCCTCACTGGAAATAGAAGTGATTGGTTATATAGGTACTTACTTGTAGTGGTGCTCTAATACCAAAGCTGATTTGCATTGATGGTCAGAAAGTTTAAAATTATTTAAACCCACTTGTTACCGCCACCACTGCTGCCAATCGTAGATGCTGTCCACCTAAGCTGTAACGTCTTAGTCTAACGAAATAATTAGTCAAAACTCTTGGATGGGGTATAAATTATCTTTATTCTCCGAACTTATTTTTGAATTGTGGTTAAATTACAATAATATTATCTATCATTATTTTGGTTCAAGTTTACTGGTAGACTCTTTAAAATTATAATATCTCGGGGTTTGCCATTCTGACCTTTTAGTCTTTGCCACATAGGACGTTAATGTTTGGTTTAATCGTTTTTAAATACAGTAGGTTCTTTGAGACTGCAAGATACAAACAAAACTAAAGCAATGCACTACTATCATTATTTAGTAGTAGGAGAGTGATAACATTATTAAAATTTCTTAACGAATAACATGAAAAGTAAACATGTGATATTTGTCGATATTTAAGGTTAAAGCTAGTTTAATTGGAACATTAATCAATCAACTTTAAATTATTAATACCTCTTTAACAACATTAAAATATCCTTACATACGGTTAGGAATTCAATTTAGTGACAAGATTCATTATCTGCTTCATTAAATTGGATACACAAAATTTACAGGTATTTGGATATTCCTCACTAATAAGGTTGAACATTATTAACTATTTTGTAACAATCTTAAAGTTAAACACAATACATAATAATTAGTATATGATACGTCAAAGTTTTAAAGTTTATCATTAATTGGTTGATGCATCCTATCTCGGTATGTCCATCAAGTTAATTCAAAAAATAAAGTTTGGTTACGATTAATTCACTTTTTTTCTTTTTAAATTCGCTTAATAGCTCTGGTTACCCTTAAAACTTGTTAATTGCACATATGATCAAATCTCTTCTCTTACTATTACTACTTCTTAATAAAACGTTTTAATCCATTAAATACATAAAGTCATTTGTTTTTGTTTCTTAATTCCTTCAATAATAATTATTTGAATTAATAATTTAAGTATTGTTGCAAGCTTGGTTGGATTTAAATTGATATAATATTGTTAATCAATTTCGCTAATAGCGTCATTGAAAATTTTATTACTATTTGAATATTTAGTAATCGTCACTTATACTTGCGTTCGATGTCGTTTCTGGTAGTATCACTATTAAAATTCTTTATTTAATTAAATCATATTTAATAACTCTTAATCATTCACTGCCTATGCGCACGTACTCCGGATTAGAACACTGATATAAAAATACTTTCACTTTGTTTACATTCGACATAACCTCAACTTCGCTATTCGAGGTTAAGACGCTTTTGATCAGCTGTCGGCTATCAATTCTGCATTGTTATTTACGGTGACCTGCGTGGATCCCTCGTCGATGTCTCGAGATGAACTGATGAACTCACCTGTGTCAAAATCTGTTTCCTAATAATTAACAATGACCCGTGATCGGTCAGTTTTTGCAATTTCCGTGTACTTTCGGTATTATTCGGAAAATAGATGCGTTCTTGGCGTCATCTCGCTGGGTTTGAGATTATCAAAATTCGGTTTACTTATGTAGGCCCAAGGAGTTGTAAATAATTAATTACTTATACTTCAAATTGTTCACTTATCAGTACTCTAATCAACCTTTCGTTACTCCCATTGCTTCTGTATTTTTAATACGAGTATTTCGGTTACCCACATCATATAACTTTGACAATGATTAACAAAATAAACTTATTATTATTTTTTATTATCTATTTACATATCTTATTTTCCATTTTATCTTATTTATTATGTTCAATTTTGATAAACTTTTATCATTACTACTTCCTTATCAATTATTACCCCTTCTCATTAAAGTTTAATGTGGTAATTTGTTAAAAAATCGTCTATGGTAGTTTAGGCCTATCTCAATATTTTTACAATGTCTTTATCACTTTCTTATAATAACATTTCTTACATCTAATGCATTATTATTATTATTCCCTTTTGTTCTCTGTGACATCTTATAATTATTGCACAGTAGTATTTTATATAATTACTTAATTATTATTCATAATAATTCTATTTCTTTTGGCTAGACATCTGGTCTATGACAGTGCTAATTATTTTTATTCATGTTATGTTAGTATTGGTTTCTAAACCATATTTGCTGTGGCCTATCTATACTGACCTAATCATCACAACTTCTGATTACCTCAGTATTAGCTAGTATTATTTTATTTTAGTTTATTTACCCTTTCCCTCAGCCTATCATTCAGTATCCTTGAGTGTTACATTTTTTTTCTTATTCTACATTACATTTTGGTCTTTTGATTACATACAGTTTGCATAATGTTTATTATAGTAATGATAAGGTTTGGCAGTGTTTTGGTCTGCTCTGGTATTCTGACATTTGTTGGTAAATACCTACTGCTTCATGCATCTGGGTTCACATATAAGTTATATTTAATTTACATAATTTGTATTAAATTCATGGCAATAATTATTGAGTTGCCTTACATTAGTGGTATTACATCCCAGTTGTCATACTGACATTAGTCCCTTTCCTTTTATTATCATTTTATGTGTTATTTATATTGTTCAATGTGCCAACACTATGCTGTACCTATGAGCATGTTATTTTACACTTCTAATGTACATAAGTCCTTCTATATAATTATTTTTGTTAATGGAATGCTCCTTATCGTCTCTAGTTTGCTTATATTATAATACACTCTAGTTTAATACACTTCCCGTTATTGTTTCTGGCAATTCTATTTGAAACTTGCTGGTTAGTTTAGGTTATGTGTCCCCACCTGGAATCCTAACAATGGTTGGACCTTAGATTTTGTGTTTTACCTATTGTAATGAATTCTTTACACGTATTATTGCTAAGTCTTATTATTTATGGCTAAATGTTTCTTTTTGTGACTATCTCAACATTATTGATGACTAATAGTTTTCTCTTATAATTTTATATCTACCTTACATATTGAATTAGTCTTTTGGACATCATTTAGTTGCTATCTTTATACATTCTTAATTTATACATTTACAATTCTTATATACACTCCCCCCTTTATTTTTTCCTACCACCCTTGAGTTCTGGTTATATTGTCAAGTCGTTGAAGTTGGTTTTTTAATAGTTTGATGTCAGTATCAAGTCATAGCATAGGGTTATAATTCAGCTTTTAAATCACTTCTGTTTTCTCCATCATTATCAATAATTTATATTCTCATTATTTATTTTATTCTTGTCATTATTTATTCCTTCTTGTAGTTGAATCCATTTCATTTTCCTGATTCGCACTGATTCTATTATTGTCCTTAATAACTCTC
This sequence comes from Magicicada septendecula, assembly GCA_034769895.1. Classification (NCBI taxonomy): domain Eukaryota; kingdom Metazoa; phylum Arthropoda; class Insecta; order Hemiptera; family Cicadidae; genus Magicicada; species Magicicada septendecula. The sequence continues at coordinate 94,041,385 of CM068368.1, forward strand.
TTGTTATGGGTGTTGCTGTCTTCTTCTCACTGTCTGATCTATTGGGTATTTGGGTCAACATTGTCTTGTCTTTAGTCGTGTGTCTTCATTTCTTCTGTAATACATTATTTGTTAATAATAACTCCTTTTATTCCCCTAAATTAGTCACTATTCGTCCTAGCTGCTTCTATAATGTTCCCATTTTGTTGTTTATTTTGCCTTGGGTTGGTTCTAATCAGTTTGTTTCATGTTGGTATTGGGTTGGTTATATGTAACGTTACACTTTATTTTTTAAATCGATAAAAAAATTCAACCGTCAGCACAGGTTATGTTAACAATCGATACTTGACGTTTTGCCATTTAAAAAATATTATGTAAAAATGAACACATTGACACGATACATAAAACAGATTTCAAGCCAATTACAGTGCAATAAGAATGTTGCTAAGGATTTAGTGAGTAAGGATACTGACAACAAACACACTCAATGTAATAAACACTTTTCGTGCAATTTTTTCGTGGACGGTGTCGACTCATAAAATTGTAAACGAGTGTTATTTTTATTGTAACGCAAACGTTTAAGTCTCTTTTATGTATTACAGTAAACTAATTTTACTATTACTGTTAGTGTAAATTTCTTTATTACAATAGTTAATTCTGTGAATTTTATCTGATTATTGTAAGCCTATACAACGACAGACTCGGTTCGTTAACTTGACCTGAAGGTGACGGTGTGAGGGGTCAAAACATGTACCGAACCGAAAAATATAAAATTCTTTTCTTACGGATTACACAAGGATCTGTTTACTGGAGATTGTACTCATTTACTCGAATCAGACTGTTGTTTTGTAACAATAATCATTATTACTACAATCAGAACAGAAGACTTCTTTGCTGATAATTGGCTGCCAGGACAATAAGCGTTTTTGATTTCTTACAACACGAAAGAACATTGAGAACACTTTTCTTACTATAAGAGACTAATTGTCGTTCATCATCATCAGCCGTGGCTCTGCAACCCTTGGTGGGTCTTGGCCTGCTCCAAGAGTCGATTCTATTCTTCCCTACTGCGTCCCCTGGCTTTCCAGTTTATTATGCTCAGCTTTCTAAGGTCCTCCTCTATCTGGTCTTTGAATCTACTTCGGGGTCTTCCCCTTCTCTACTACCCATTGGTTTCTTGTAGAAAATATGTTTCGTAGGCTGTCCTTCCTGCATTCTCTCCATGTGTCCAACCAACCTTGGCTTGTATATTTTGATTATCCTGACAATGTTCGGCTTTTTGTAAAGATGGTATAGTTCATAATTACAGCGCCTGGGCCATATTTCGTTTTCTTGTACTCCTCTAAATATTGTTCTTAGAATCCGTCTTTAACAGCAACCTAGACGTCTCTCGCTATTTTTTGTCACTGTCCAGGTTTCTGAAGCATATTATGTCAGCACTGGCCTGATAAGTGTTTTGTAAATTTTGCATTTCGTGCTTCTTGAGATATGCCAGGTGCTTTTTAAATCCATAATGTTTTATAATTGTTATTCATAAAACTGGAAATTACAGGTATTACCTACTATTCGTTTATTGTATACGTTGATCATTCGCTTGTTTTTCATTGATCAGAAATTAACTGATCGAATAATTGTAATTTAGAAACAAATTTCATAATTTTAATATACTGGCGACTTTCTACATAACTTTTAATTTATTAATATGAATTCATATTTTGTTTTGATGTAAATGAATAAAAGTAGGAAATACAAGAACAAAAGTCCGGAATGATATACGCAAACATAAATATGAACACTTTAATTTTTCGAGAAGAACCGATACATCGATCGGACCGCTCAGGAAATGCTGTTTCTCAGCAAAGCTCTTGGAGCTATAATAATTTATGAATCTAGGAGCGCACAATATATCACGTTCTTATCACTAACTAATCGCACTCAGTGCGGGGCACTACGCACCTCGTTATCTGGGCCTATGTGCTAATTCCGTCTCTGGTTTGACAAATTCCATCTACGCCTGGCAGTTTTTGAATTTCTACATTACTCGAATACGGATTTTTTCTTTTCTAATTGACACTGTTTCCAGGCAATGATACTGGTGACTATGGTCTTCAACCACAAAGCAAAATAGAACACCCAAGTGTGGCGTTCGATACTGAAGAAATATAAACAGTCCATCGAAATGTTACTGATAATTGTAATAGTTTTACTCGTGATGTCTTACAAAAGAAATAAAAAAAATATTTATTATTTTTTTATTTTTTTTAAAACGTTTATTTTTTATTGTGATATTATTGCCGATTGATTGGTTCTGTCTGGCACTTCAGATTATAAACGCTAAAGTAAAGCTACACAGCTCTTATAATAAAGTTTAGGACATGACTCTTACTGTTGGATCAACGATTTTATTTATTATTGTAACCAACTATTATAGTTGACTCCTGGAAAAGGGTTTAATATTTGCGTTACATAAATAGTAACAATTTAATTCAGTACACATAACCACAACGATGTGGCGAAAAGTGATATTAATTTAAATGTTAGTTTTAACTTAGATTTAAGATGACGATTTGGTCTATCGGAACTCTCTGATCCAGACAAAACAATAAATAGTGATCTAGATTAAACCGAGTTTTCATTACTGTAGCTGAATCAAAAATACTACTATAACTACTGGCTTCAAATTAAAATAAACATACATTTTTTAAGTTAACCGTTGTAATAAAAATGATCTGTAAATATATTTAATGGATATTTTTACTTGAAATATATATTAATTTTAAACGTCATCCATCTTTGTACACCTACCTTAATGATGGATCGGAGTAAATACGTTTGGACGATACACAAAAGCATTTGATCTTCGATATTTTTTTTGTTTTCTAACTAAAGATCACGTCTATAGCTGTAAAAATTCAGCATTACTTCCACTTGCGACAAAGTGCAACAAGTAAACGTGACTCGATAATTTTCTTAGTTTATTTATTTAGTTTAGTATAAAATACATTTTTCACGATAATAATTGATGACTCGTTGGGCACTTGGTGAAACATATTAATACAAAGGTTTTTAAAAATATATAAACACTTGGTACGTTTCACAGTTTTAATTTAACTCTAACAGCTGTTTTTCTAATTTGACAAATACTTTTTTATTTGTTACGTGGATTTATTTTTGTACATAATATTGTAAACATTTGTAATTTTATATAAATAATTTGTAATAATAATTGTTTTTACTACTTGTATTTACTAATAATTGTATTACTCATGTATCACCCAAGTTTTGTTTGTCCTATGTAACATTTATTGCAATCTTGGCATTCAATTTTGTATATACCATTGGTCGTTGTAGACTATTATCTTTGTTGTGTGGGTTATTTAATTTTTGTAAATTATTTCTGTTACTTTTGTATGCTATTTTAATGTCTGTGTTTTTAAATAGTTTTGTTAGTTTTGTCATTTTATTATTTATGTATGTGAATGTTGCCCGTTTTTTATTGTTGTTATCATTTATGTTTTGTTCATTTTGATTATTTCTTAATTGTTCAGTTTTTATTTTATATTTGAATTTATTTTCTATTTTGTTTATAGTATTTTTATTGTATCCATTTTCATAAGCAATTTGGTACATTACATTTCTTTCTTTCTTTGTTTCCTCTGTTGTGTGTGTGTGTGTGTGTGTGTGTGTGTGTGTGTGTGTGTGTGTGTGTTGTTACATATATTATATATTTTATAATGACTTTACCTCAAGATGTTTTCTCCTTATTTGGAACATGTTTCGGGAAGCCTTGTTTTATATATATTGTTATGGAAATGTTATGGAAATTGTTATAACCTATATATATTGTTTATTTGTAGGTAACTCTTCATTGTTTAATGTAGGACTTCTATATAACGTGTATGTTTTCAAATAAGAAATACTTCTGCAAGTATAGTTTGTTATTCAGGGTGATTCAAAAAGCACTTTACAAATTTGAAAGTATACAGAAATTTATTCAGATAACTTACAGTCGGTTGAGGTGTCATTTCGAAGCAAAACACATCAAGTTATGACTCACGTAGTCCACTAATACCGAATACACCCACCAGTAGCGCTGTCACCATTGTTGTTGACAATGGCTACTTTTACTGGTGCGGAACGTGCTCGCTGTGTGTTTTGGTTTCACGATACACAATCAGCAACTGCAGTTCAACGTAAATTCCGTACGGAGTATGGTAGGGAGCCTCCTAGTAGGCCTACAATTTACTCTTGGCACCAAACTTTCATTGAGACTGGTTGTTCTGTACGACATGCAAAATCACCAGGACGTCCACAAGTTCCTGAAGCTGCTGTGGAACAACTCAGAGAAAGGTTTTCCCGTAGTCCTAAGAAATCAACTAGACGTGCGTCACGTGAGACTGGTATTCCACAACCGACTGTTTGGCGCGTATTACGTAAACGCTTGCACTTGAAGCCATACAAACTAACCATGGTTCAATACATTAAAGATGAAGATAAAGTCGCTCGCCAGAAATATTGTGTGGAAATGTTTGATAGAATTGCAGACAACGAGACATTCCTAGACAATGTAATTTTTAGTGATGAGTCAACGTTTCACATCAGCGGCAAAGTGAACACCCATAACTGCCGAATATGGGGTAGTGAAAACCCCCATGAAACCTTGCAGCATATTCGTGATAGCCCTAAGGTCAATGTTTTTTGTGCCCTTAGCAAACAAAAAGTGTACGGCCCGTTCTTCTTTCAGGAGGCAACCATAAATGGTATCGTGTATCTGGATATGCTAGAAAATTTTCTAATTCCTCAGTTAGACGAGGATGACCAAGATGGACGCCTTTACTATCAGCAAGATGGGGCACCACCTCACTACCGCGTAGAAGTCCGAGATTTTCTTGATACCCGATTCCCAGGTCGGTGGATTGGTCGTGCAGGTCCAATTGCATGGCCACCTTGCTCCCCAGATTTGACACCGGTAGATTTTTTCTTGTGGGGTTTCATTAAAGATCGGGTTTTTGTACCACCTTTACCTGCTGATCTTGCTGAGCTGAGACTTCGAATTAACGCCCGACTTACTGGCTAAAGTCTGGAATGAAATCAGCTTCAGGTGGGATGTATGCCGCATTACAAATGGTAGCCACATCGAACCACAATCAATGTTGGATGACAAACTTGATGTGTTTTGCTTTGAAATGACACCTCAACAGACTCTGTAAGTTATCTGAATAAATTTCTGTATGCTTTCAAAGTTGTAAAGTCCTTTTCGTGAATCACCCTGTATTATTATAATTTTATTGTTACCTGACGCGTGTTTCACAAAATTAATCTCTATCGTCAGAGGCTTTTATATGAATTTTAACTAACATTCGATTTTATTTCGATTGAAGTAATGTCTGTTTACGTATTCAGCTATTGGTTATGTTGAAATTATTTTATGTATATTGCTTTTATTTTACAAAAAATATATAATTTTAAATAAATCATCCTGCTCTGTTTTTATTTGAATTTTTTCTTTAATTAGCAAATTATTATTATGTTTGTAAACATTGGGATTTTCCCAAATAGAATTAATTTTGTGACCTTTTTGTACGTTTGAATGACTGGAAATTGACGTTTATTATTTAGACAGTGTGTGGTTAAATTAGACTTGTAAATATTCGGTTTTAAAAACGTGATGCGATGTTGAAGGAACCTATCGAATCAGGCTTTTCTTCGTCAGGCCAACGTAATATTTATTGCAATCCGGACATTCTTTTGTAGGCTATATGCCATTTCTATTGTGAACGTTGGATTTAGTTTTGGGTTGGTTTTATTTGATTAAAAAGTACATTATGGGTGTTATAAGATATTTTAAAAATTTTATTGTTAAACAATTTACTTAATTTTCAAGTTACATTTCCGTAATAAGTAAAGATCCTGTATTTTTTTATCATTAATGGATGGATTTTTATATGTATTTTTATTAGGTGTTTGTTTAGTGAGTTTACGATTTATTTTATTTTATAATTTATTGCTAGTTTTACTTTGTATCCATTATCTATTATGCTATTTGTTTTATAATATTTCTTTCTTTTTTCATTTAATGGGATTCTAAGCATTCGGTATATTAAGGAATTAAAGGCTGCCATTTTATTTTACGGTGGACGGTAAGAATTATTTAGAATTATTAAATTAGTTTCAGTCGGTTTTCTGTATATTCAGTATTTAAAACTTGTTTCACTTCTGATTACGGTTAGGTCTAAGTAATTTAGTTTATTTGGGTACTTCTTCTAGTAGTAAATGCATTCATTATGGGATACATGTAGAGTGTCATCAACGAATTTTAGATAATATCCTAATGGGTCGTTCAATTTTATTATATTTATTATTTCTTCACCAAGTTTTTGTAAAAAGATTTCGGATATGATAGCGGAGGTTGGGGCTCACACAGGGTAAAAATACAGGTAAAAATAGAACCTATGCTATTATATTATATGGTATTATTTTGAACGTTAATTATCATTCCCTGAACATATATTTGTAGTGAACAATATTACGATCTTGTTTTAAACTGTTACACGTCGTTTCAGATATCCTCACAAAATTTGCTAATTTTTAATAAAAGTCCCGTTTGCCGTGTTCTTTTTATTTGCAGGTTTTAGTTTAATATTAGTCTGATATTTTGTACACCAAGTTGTAAATATCAAAATAAGTCAGACCAACCTCTGGGGTAGCGTCAATATCAATATTTATTTGGCACACCGAAATCTGATTTAATCCTAATCAGTTGTGAGTTTTAGAGGCAGGAACACTTGTACAGAGAAACACATTACCATTCTACAACTCCATATAATGACTGGAGCAGGTTGGGGTCATATTTGAAGAACTTCGACTTCAAACTCACATTCGATCATTGTGGGTGTTACGGGAAACTGTAACCCACCGAAGTCAGAAAATATCTTTTAATACTATGAATAGCCTACATTCATGCATCAATATACTGCCTTAGAATTAAAATTGTTCGTAGTGTTCTCATAATATTTTATTGAACTTAAAAAAAGTATTTATGAGTTAAATAAAAAACATCAACGCTGTATGTTGTGTAATTTATGCCATGAAATGTATGATTATGTAAGACTGTGGAATTTTTGCAAAGTCGTACGTTTAGTAACCTAATCAAATTTTATTCCAGATTCAAAACAAAAATGGCAGAAACTTATTGCATGCGCAAAAATATCTGTTTAGTATTTAACATTTTTTTAAATATTGTTAGAAACGCCGCGTTTAATAACGAAATTAATTAATGATTACAAAGTTAATAAAAACGGAAATACACACACGCATGTACAATGCATACGAAATGGAATTGTTTTCACCTGTATTCAAGAAAATACTGTTTATGTTTCAAATAATTAAAATGTAAACACATAGTTTGAATTAATCTGTAAAGAACTGTAGTAATAATGTAGTAATTGATGAGGTAGGAAAGCGCGTAGCCTATGTGTAGTTGAAATTGTAAGTGCAATTTACACCTGTGTTTTTCTTTTATGAGTTATGTCAAAGAAGGTAACACAGTTATGTCTGTCAGTTGAACATGTCGCCTGTCTTTCCACTATTCCGGTTACCAGTGTTTAGCAGTAACATGCACTTTCAACAATTTCCGCTGAAATGTGTATAACGTGGAATGTAGTTAGTTGATAAACGAGTATCAGATTAGGATGTGTTAGTAGTCACATGAGATAAAAAAGGAAAATAATGAGGCAGATGTTAAAGTATTTTGGTTGACACAGGTTTTGCACAACCAATATTTAACACAACAGACAACATATATTCTACGTCATTTAATATGTTTTATGGCATATTTTGTAAAAGCAAGTCTCATCATATCAGTTTTATTTTAGTGACGTCATCTTCTTCAATTCTGTTTCACAGGGATTAGTGAAAATGCCTGTACCGTCTGTAAAATTTTCAAATATTAGGCCGACCACCTTTTCCTAGGCATTCACATACAACTTTTTCCAAATGTTTAATACGTATTACTCTTTACTAATATGCTTTTTGGCATTGTTCATTATGTAGGCTTTTCACCTTTCCTTCTAACTTTTGATTCTATTATGTATGTTTTCTCTTACCATAAGTTTCAACCGATTCTTGTGTCCCTTTCATAACTATTTAAAACGCCGTTTCCGAGGCCTCAATTTTGCTGCTGTTTTTTTTTTGTACGATAGTCCAGGTGAGTTTTATGGATTCTTTTTGTTTTTAACAAAAGACCGTTTATATAGCAAACTGCTAAACCATGTCATGGCAAACTGTGAAAAAGTAGCATTACTTTCATTTGCGACAAATTACAAAAACAATACATTTTATTTTTATACAATAAAGTGGGCTAAATTTTAATTGTGGAATACTTACTGTGGAATTTTAATTTTTATTCTCTAACTCTGTTCTTTGGGGTTTTTTACCTCAAAGTTCCACGCACATCCTGAAATTTATTTGTGTCGCATTAGTATTACTAATAAATAAAGAAAAATGAAAGTTATTCGAAAAGTTGAAGCGATTACAGGCAACTAAAAACCATATTTATGTAGTCAAAAATAGTCGGCGGATTAAAAATGGAATGGTGGTCAATGAATCAATGAGGCATTGCGTTTTTTCCGTGTAAGTACCAGACATGGCCTATGCTGTAGCTATGAGGACCAATGAGACAGATTATGAATCTCCCAATGAGGCAGATGTGGCGAATATCGTACATATAAACAAAACATACAAATTTTGATTACACAAAATACGTAAAAGTCTATAGGTTCGCGTTCATCTGCCGCGTTTGAATAACAGCAAGTAATAAAAATTGAAGGATAGATAACCGATATCTAAGACACCATAACGCAGAGCTCAAATTATTATTCTGTAACACACACACACACACACACACACACACACACACACACACACACACACACACACACACACACACACACACACACACACACACACACACACACACACACACACACACACACACACACACACACACACACACACGTACATATGTATGTATAAAATCGTATTCTAATAATCGGGAACTAATTTACTAATTTAAGATTTGGTTTGTTAACGTAGGCCGGAGAAGTCGGGTCATCGAAATTTATGTACCGAACGAAGAAATAAATAAATGTTACAGGCCTCCATTCACTGAGTTTTCTTTACTAAAAATGAATAAAAATACCTGCTGCAACTATAGACTTATCACAACAAAATTACTCCAGTCTACTGGACTCCTCTAGTTTTGTATTGAAAAGGCGTATTATGTCCGTTCCTCGCCCTTGTTATTCACTACCCTAATTATGCTGGTAGGCTTTCATCTGTGGGTTGCATTGCTGGTTATATACCACAGATATGTTTTATTTTTGTTCGACTGTTTGCTGTGTACTGTCTTATAAAATTTAAATATATAATTTTAATTTAATTGAGTAGTTTAAATCATCGGAGTCTACTGTTTAAATTTTGATTACTGCTTCGCTGTGGACTTTTCACTGAGTCTCTGCAAGCATATAACGTAATTCTGATCACAATTCGCATTTCTTTAGTGTCTGTAGTCCTGCGATCCTTCTCATATAAATTTCGTATACTTCAAACGATACATGCAACTATAAAATTTTATCGTCTTGGAATCTATTTGGAGAAGAGGCTGTCACGTGAAGACTCTTCACTTTGATGGGGTATTCCACTAGTGAAGAAACTTGGGACGAGCACAGTGTTACATCTTTATTGCCAGTAGTACTCACTCGAGCGGTTTGTTTTTTCGGTTAAAAAGGGTCAGAAGAACAGAGGGCGCAGACCATTTAACGAACGATAATTTAAAACAAACAGCAAATTTTAATTGTCCGGACTGCACATACCTTCTAACAAAACTCAGTTATACGAGTCGCGCGTCTATGTGTGGTATGTCTCGGACTTTGGCAAACATTTAAACTTGCGTACTGCAAGTTGTATTTCACAGTACGGTTTAATACTGTGTCGTACAAAAGAGACATAAAACACACTAAAGGCAAGACAGTGATAAATTGGCTACAGAGAAACACTGTTGGAAAACCATACATCGAATTCTATTTTTGAACCCGCGAAGCAAGTTCAACTCGACCAATTGGCATTTGTCTGTCTGTCTATCTATCTGTTATCTGTCTACTTTTGATATGTCTCATGATGTCTGAATCCATCAACCGATTTTCCAAAAAAATTGGGCATGCGTGTCCACACCTTTGACCTACAGAGGCCTATCTTTTTTTTTAGATTGACCCTCTAAAAATAGGGTACCAAGGGAAAAATGTGGGGAACGAAAATTCGTAAGGTGCTAGGGGGCAAAATATGAGGGGGCCAAATTTTCAACAAAGCACAACATGACCATGTGAGGTATCACGTTAAAGAGAATTTTAACTACAATCTGAATATAATGTTCAGGCTTGAAAATTAAAAAAAAAAAATTGGACACCGGAGCCCAATAAAGTATTAAAATTTTTGAAAAAAAGTTAAAAATATATGCCGATCACCAGATTAAAGGGAATGGTGTTAACTCAAATCCGAATTTAGTGTTTACTTTAAATACTTTTATTTCTGGGGGTGCCAAAAGCCAAAAATGGAAGTAAAAATTAAAATAAAAAATTATAAAAGTCTGGGCGAATTCTGCAACTCAAGAGAACTTTACTAACAAATACAATCGTCAAAGCGAAATTAAAACATTATTTTCCTTGAGTCATCACAGAGCCGGTAGAAATTCAGAATAATAATAATAATAATAATAACTATAACGAAGAAGACAATTAGGAGACGCAAATATTTCGGGATCCAGATATTATTACTTTTCAGCTGTAATTATGGTAAAAAACAACTATTTGTATAAAACTGGTGTGAATAATTAGTTAGCTTAGCTGTATGTGAAACATTTGTGGGTTTAGGTTACTGTAAAAACAGTGGTGGGGTGAAACATATCACTCAATCTCAGTATATTCAATACCTAAAATAACCCAAATAATTCTCCACAATATAATAATGTACGTTATAAACATCTATTTGGGGAACCTACATACATTATTTATTTATTCGAAATCCCCTTTACTAAAATGGCGTCGCGTTTTTACAAATACTAATTTATATTACAAAAGAAATTGTACATTAATCCATAAACTTATGGACACTGATCAATGAAACACGACGACCAATAAAGTTCATTCAACAGTTTTAGTTATTTTTCCTTTAAAACCCAACACGGTCTATTAACGTTATTACCATTATTAATAAGCGAGTGATTCGGGATTATCCGCTTAACACAAACTTATAGGGCCTACCACTGATTTTTATTTATCGCCAGTTCGTTTGTGTTAATCTAATTTTTCCTTTCCTCTCTAGAGTCCTTTCTCACTGCGTTTTCCTATGTTTCCCTTGGTCTTCTTCTCTCCTCCTTTATCCCTACTTAACCTCTTATATACTCTTTGTCCTCCCGTTACCGTTCATTCTGTATAGATAATCCCACTAATTTAGATGCCTCTCTTCTATCTAGTCCAATAAAGTTCATTTCTGTGTCCTTTTTAGTTACCTCCCTCACGCGTCTCAAATATGTCGCTCCTGCAGCTTGTGTTCTAGTTTTCTGGTTCTTGTTCACTGTTCGTGTTTCACATCCATATTTCGCCATCCATGGCTCAGAATGCAACCACCGATCAGACTAAATCTGGAAGGGCACAACGATATCGGCAAAACAGCAAATTAAAGTTGTCTTGATTATTCATCTCTTCTTGCACAGCACTAACACTTAACTAAAAATGAACTTTTTCATGTGAAAACTTACTAATTTTATTGGACGCGTTTCGGCTTAGTATCCGCCTTCTTCAGCTTTGGTAACAGACTGCCAGCATTTTGTAACGGTTGTGTGGAAGGTGAAGTGGGTGTGGTGTGTGGAGGAAGGGAATTGGCGCGGGGATTCAACTTACTGTTTGTTTTCTGTATAATTGTGTCAAAAAGTGTATGTGATTTATATTGTAATTGATCGTTGAGTATGTTGTTTGGTTGTGTTGTGTGGTGTTTATATATTTCGTATTGTTCAGTTGTGTTGAGTTTTTGACCTTTGGGTATGTAATGTAAAATTTCAAGATTAGTGTCTATGTTGGTGTAACTGTGGTTTTCTGTGTGTATGTGTGTGTCAAATGCAGAGTGTATATTGTTGTTGGTTAAAGCTTTTAAGTGTTCAGAATAACGGGATGAAAAAGATCTTCCCGTCTGGCCTATGTAGAAACTATTGCAGTCATTACAATTTAATTTGTAAACACCTGTTTTGTTATATTTGTCTATGTCTGTGTTTGTATTACTGATGTGTTTTTTGATGGTATTGGTTGTTCTGAATGCTATTTTGTATTTGTGTTTTCTGAATGTATTGGCGATTTTGTGTGTGTATGAGTTGTGGTATGTGAGTGTGATGTACTTATTATGTTGTGTGTTGATGGTATTTAGTGTTTTGTTGTTTTTGTTTTTGATGCGTTTGTGTAGTATGTTTATTAAATTGGGGTTATAACCGTTTTTTATTGCTATGTATTTTATTGTGTTGAGTTCGTCGGTGTAATCTTGTTTATTTAAGGGTATTTTAGTTAGTCTATGGAGCATATGGTTGAAGGCCGCATGTTTATGTTGTGTTGGGTGGTTTGATGTGTTGTGTATAACCATGTCGGTTGTGGTTGGTTTCCTGTATATTTTGTACGTGTGTGTATTGTTAGTTTTGTTAATTGTTAGGTCTAGAAAATTTATACTATTGTTTTGTTCAGTTTCCAGTGTAAATTTTAATTTGTGGTGTATAGTGTTTATGTATTTGTGGAAGTTTTCAACTTGTCTTGTGTTGCCTTTGAATAAAAGTAATATATCATCTACATACCTGTGCCAGTATATAATTTTGTTAGTGTATTTGTTGTTGTTTATTATGTGGTTCTGCTCAATGTTGTGTATATATATTTCTGCTAGTATTCCTGATATGGGGGATCACATACTCCCGATGGGATCCCCCATATCAGGAATACTAGCAGAAATATATATAATTTATTATAATTTCTTATTTAAGGTTCCGTATCGGTAAATATGATTTAGCTGCGCACCCGCTAAATAACAAACGTCAAGAAGATATAGGCCTACATAGTATTAAAGCAGTTACACACAAAGCTGTTGAAGAAATACAATACAAACTAATCAGGCGCTTTTAAGTAAATGTTAAACCATATCTGTTAGGCGTATTTACGCACTAAAACCATTTCCGAGGCCTGTATTTTACTGTCTTGTTTTTTTGGTTGTTGTCCATAATTCACACCCGTAGGACAGTACAGGGACTGCCATAGCTTTGTAGAACTTTAATTTTTTAACTCGATCTACCTTGTTTCTAAAAATACGGTTGATTATCCTACAAATCGTCTGGTACTTACCTAAAAATACCATAATCAATATCATAATTTCTATCACACCCAATATCATTTCACAAATAATTGAAATGGATCACCTGTCTAGAAGTTCTAGAATTCGATAATTAATAATTTTTTTGTTCTTATCGGTTCCTTGCCTCGAAATGCCATTACCTTTGTTTGTTTAGTAGAGATTTTCGTATTGTATATTTGCAAATCTGACGAAGCTTAAAAACAGATTCTGTATTTGGAAGTACGAGCAAGTCGTCAGCAAACAACAACACATTCAAATATCTATCTCGTGATAACTTAATACCAGGGTTCACCAAGGCCATAAGAGAAGAGCTACAAGTTTTAAACATGAATAAAAAAATAAAAGATTACAAACAACGGTGGAAAGAACAGTTAGAAAGAGTGTCAGATTCCAGACTGGCCGAACAAGTCTGGAAATACAAACCTATAGAACACAGGTGTGTGGGTAGACCCGGAAGAGATGGCTCGAGGATCTTTGAAGGCGGAACTGGGAGACCTTGCCTATGTCGTGTTATGAAGATGACAATAAAGTATTAAAACCATGCACAACTATATTTGAAAAATAAACAGGAAACAACTGAACGAACTGATAATTCAAACCGATTATTCGTTTTACAGAAAACTGTTATTCGTTAAGGCCCCTAAAGACACGAGTTCTTGTAAAAGGCAATTTTAATGCTTGCAACAGAAAATAAATATTACACGCACGCGAGCGCACGTATGTATGTAAACGCGCGCGCGTGTATATAATAAATCGAGTACGAGAACATATATGTTTTGTGCTAAAACTACCCGTTCGCTTCGTAGACGCGAAACGACTGATATAATTGTAAACATCAAACAGGCGGAAATAACGACATGCAGTATTGTAATATTGATAGGAAAACAAACTGCCTTCATAATAAGAAAGAGAAAGAGCCTTCTGTTCCAAGCCGCTGATATTAGAGCTGCAGCCGGTAGAAGGGGGCGACTTCCAGCTTCCTCTGAATATTTTAGGTCCAATTAAAACCAAAAAGAGAGAAAAGAAAACTACAGCAAAAAGTAAAGAAAATAATAACTAAGGGGCGGACGAAATGGGGGATGAAATAAAACAGTATGATCAGCGCGCGAGAGAGGGAGAGAGAGAAAGACGGGGAATATATATTTCTTTCTTCTTTCTCTTTTATATAATATAAGACTTTTTACATTGGGGAAAAGTCTTTTCATGTTTTATGCAGGGAAAGAATGAGACAGGGAAAACTTAGAGAAAAGAATGGGAGGGGTAAAACTAAACCAAGAAAATTATAAACAGCAATAAAGTTTTATTATCTCCGAACCCGAGGTTGGTAGAAATTTCTAAGCAGTGTAGTGACTATTGGCTTTATACAACGGTGGGAAAACTTACCACCCCCGACACCCTCTCCTCTCCTGTTACATTTTTTCCTTACATTATTATTCTTTTCAGGGCAATTGTGAGAAAGAAATACTTTCTTTTTATAACTGTGAAATATTTTTCAATTTACGGACCCGCTGTAAGGAAATTAACGCTTCGTTACTTTATAAGTGTAACTTTGTTTCTGAAGCCAAACTTAAAAACCGTGACACATTTGTTAATGGTTTATTAATTAATTATGATTCAGTATTCATTAGGCGTTTCATTAGTACGAAAATAAAGCAAGATAAAAGGATACAAGTAAACCCTTTTTTTTTTTTGCTTTAATTTACTTCGCAAGATTTTTCTATGTTTATATTGCGTCTAGCCGGTTTCATCAAAATGAACTTATCAAACTTAAATTAAGCGCACACTCAACGATGTTCCTTCCTTCTCCTCTCTCAATTATAAACAATACTGGTACTATGTTTTGCACTAGTCACTTCACCAACTCAAATGGTTTAGTTCTGAATCTCCCTAGTTGTTGATTGTTCGAAGCTGTAGGTTCGGTGAGGCGATAAATGAGGTTAGCAAACTTTTCGCGACATTTCGGTTCAGTCGAAGAGATGGGTAATTACCGATTAGTAATTATTTAAAAATATTTGGGGACAGATGAGATCGACTACAGAAGCATTAAGAACTTTCCTAACAATTTAAACAGAAGTGCAGTTTAAGTTACGTTTTCAGTCGACTTTATTGTAGCTTTAAATTAGAACACGCCGATAAAGTCACACTTTATTCAAGCTGCCGACTGGCAAAATGATTTGGAAACACAATAATTTTGATTTGTCTAAAATCAAATCTGTGTAAGCTTATCAGGTTTTCCTTTTATTTTTTTAAATTTTTGTGCCATAAAAAAAAAGATAAAATGTTTGAGGCCATCTCGGACGTTTCGTGTGCACAGGAACTAATCCAGTTTTCAAACATGGATTTCAAGCGATCCCTCATAGTCGTCTTCTTGTTTCGAAAAGACCAGAGCTTCACACATTCGCATACGTACACGCGTTTCCTCACTTTTCCGGTATTCTGTTGAAAGTTCAAGTTCCTGAACTTTTCTCCATACGTATTTCTTCATGTGGAAGAAACATCCTCTGACTTCCGCGGAAGGAAACACGTGGATACTGCTTCGAAATCAACATCGCTTTTTTCAGTGCCCATTTTGGAAAAGCCTGAAGAAGGAGACGAAACAATCGAACATACGTTTACTTCTTCATGTTCGGTAACAGGCCAAACACGATTCCATAAACATTTCTCTCTTCGCTTGTGTTACCGAAGTCGGCGTGGATTGAGCAGATTTGTAAAAAGTTCCATCCATAAAGAAGTGTCTGAAGTCTTTAAAAAGCTTTCTCCCTTTTTACTGTTGCGAATGATAACTCTGCTTTCTGAGATGTTTTTGTTTGTACTGTTTTTGTAGTTGGTCACAGATCGTCCATCTGGTAACTCACATCTAACGACTTTCTTATTCCTCCGAACTCGACCCCCGTTTGTTGCTCCCAATACGTTTTGAAGTAACTAGTAGATTCCACTCAGGTAACCCATCTTTCCGACTGAACCGTAATGTCGCGAAAAATCCGTCGGCTCCACTTGTCGTATATTCGATGGTCACATGGTATTTTTCATGAAAGTCGTAAGCGCGTTTTTACGCGAATTTTTAATTTGTTTGTCGAGCGTAGGCATCTTCAGATCTCAATGGATGAGGCGTCATCGACATTCGCTCGAATCACTTTGTCCTGACATCTTTGGACTTTCTTTGTATCATCTTGCGAGCAAACAAATCCACAATATTTGCTTATAGGCTAACGACCTGTTTGCTAACTGACAGCTATCGTTTTCTGTTACAATGTAAATATAGACTTAAACCTAACAGTAGGCTATTCGCTCTTAGCTTGCGTGGTCAGAATTTTTAATTACAACACTTTATTGGTTAAAAACCCGTGTTGTTGACATTATTGGTTGATACTTCTAACAGAATAAGTCACACACGAATAACAAGTACGTATAGACTTTACCTGAAATTAAGTAAGTATTAACCGACGTATGCAGGCACCTCACAATAAACCTTCCACAGTCGAATACTTTGTACACGTTACAACTGATTGTACACATACAGAGGCCTATATATGAGAATGTAAGCAACATAATATGACAAAAATAATAATAATCGATATTTTTATTGTTAGTTAAAGTGTGAGACGAGGAATGACGCGTTTAAATGTGAAGGATTCAGTAGCGGATAAAGTTTAAAAAAAAATTACAAATCGAATCACTGCGATCCGACGTTCTCGAACTTCTTTTCTAGCAGGAATTTTCCGATTGCAACTCTAAATAACATATCATTAACAATTACCGACTAATGAAGAAGAACGCGCAGAGGGAGACACAGCTAAAGTTCTATAAGGTCGTGGCTGTGCCGACTTTAAAGTATGCATGTGAAACATGGACTCTTCTGCAAAAAGATATTTAAAAAATACAGGCCTCGGAAATAAAACTTTTAAGAGCAGTTAGGGATGTAGTTTGAGAGATCACCTACATAAGGAGACATAAGGAAAGACCTGAAGTTACAGTCGGCTCTGGAGAGAATAAAGCAATACAGGCAGAATTGGAAGTCGCATGTGGAACGCATGGTAGACACGCGTATTCCTAAACAAGTGTTTGAATATAGGCCAGTGGGGACGAGATATCGTGGAAGACCCTGGAGAAAATGGTCAGAGACTGTGAAGTCGCAACGGGCTATAGCCCAAGCCATGTACTGAAGAAGAAGAAGAAGAAGAAGACGAAGAAGAATAAGAACACGACTAACAATTATCACTTTAGGAAGGATGATGTCCTGGTGTGAGCATACACCTATATTCCATAAAACAAACTTTGGATTTAAATATCACCAAATGTACACTACAAATGTCAGAATGTCTCAACGCTTGCTGGAAGCTATCTTCTTATTTGCATAGCTACAATTAAAGATTACACTTATGAGGTTCAACCTTGGGGGACAGCAAAGCGTAGCCTACATGTAATACTGCCATAATACAGAAATTCAAAAATAACAATGTAAATTACATAGGCTCTTGGTAACAATGTAGATGCCCATCGCAACAGAGATCTTACCAACTGTAAATACACCATCAGGAAACTGGTTCACCAAGATCAATGGTGAATATAGTGGAAAGGAAATCATCGAAATGGCTTGGGAAAGAATGGAAGACGTAACAAAACTGAAACTGTTTGTGGAAGCACGCCCGAAAGGAGGTAAAGGAAAGCCACAACTGAACAGGTGAGTGGAAAAGGGAAATAACTTCACTTTTTTGATAATTTGAACTGAGATAGCCATTTTGTTCATCAATGACAGGCGCCAAGAGTGGGCCGAAAGATGGAATGTTACTGACACTTCCAGCCAGCCAAAACTTCCTGGTTGCTCAATGTCGAGTGGAAGAATGAAATAACTGCCGTACTAATCCACTTTTCCAGTATTTAACATGTTTGTGTTTATGGACACAGTTTTTAGTGTGGTCAATCTGTTTCATAGTATTCGTTAGTGTTGTGCGATAATAATACACAATAAGTAAAATGTTCTTTTTGTGATGTGAATCAGAATATCTTTCAGTGGACATTGTATTTAATAAAACTTAATGTAAACGATTTTAATTTTCCATCTGATAAACCGTATGAAGGCTCAATGTGTATCAACCAGAAAAAAGGTTAATGATGTTATGAAGATAATTTTCTAGAGGAGTACAGGAAACTGTACAACACTATTTTATCTTGGAAAACTAAGGATAGCAAAGAATTTTCTGGCCACAGAGGGAATTTAAGATCATATATAACTTTTAACATTGAAAATGTTTATAAGGACGTGTCGCACATTTGAAAACGACCGTTGGTGCGTGATCGAAAATGGGAACCGGTGAGTTTCCATAGAAACTACTTCTTTGTTGTCAATAACGTAGTACACATATAAAACTTCGCTTATGAATGCGACTACATTTAACTTATAATCTGTACATTGGTAAATGAAGAATGAATTCATTGATTGGTGAATGAACATAAATATATATATTTTTTAGATTTATTGAAAAATTTCAATGCCCTTCTCTGTGCATTGCATTTGTGCAATGTCTGTAAATGTTTTTTACATTAGCACCATTGTAACTATAGTAACCATTGTAACATACCTAGGATAACAAAATAATCTTTCTGTAAAAATTAATCCGAGAAGTGTTATAAACTTATGTAATCTTTTAAATATATTTTTAAAGAAAAATGTATCGGGAAACATTGGGAACCAAATCAAATTAACGTTATCATCAATGTGTGGAAAAAGGGAATACCTTTTAAAAATAAATAAAAATCATACACGGCGTACAATAGGTTACGAAGCAAAGATTGGTATAAAGTTATGTTCTGTAAACAATGGTGAACATTTTCTATACTGACAAAATTAAAATCAAACCAATAGAAAAAGTTGTAGAATGTTTTTTCTGTTTCCTGAAAATTATGGTTCCACGTAGTTATTCCCTTTTTCCACTCAGCGGTTCAATTCGAACGGATATATTATTTAGAGAAACTATCATCAAAATAGGAAGGACTTTACTAGTAGTGAAAGTCGAGAGGCTGAAGGGCCCCGAAGCTTGGTGGCAAAGGGGAACGATAAAGAAAGAGATATTCTCAATATATTATTTAAACTAACAGTCAACAGTTCGACATGTTCGAGACAAGATTAAGAAGTATGAAACAACACACTGCTACGGACTGTTTATCATAAAAAAATTATCAATAAACTGTTGAACGCTGAAGATGAGATCCGAAGACTAAAAAAACTTTTGACCTGATGAATCCGAAATGACAGATTTGTAAGTACCAAGGTTGTATAAGTACAGTCTGTCTATAAAATTCAGCCATACGTAGTTAAAAATGTCATATGTCAGTCACAAAATGTAGTTTAAATGTCGTTAATATAGTCATGTCGTTAAAATGCTGCCAAATGTAAACACGATGCTTCATAGTAACCGTACTTTGCACGAACCTTCACGGATTGGAAGTGCTAATCAGAACTGGGTTCTAATCCTAACAGAATTTTAGGGTAAGAACATGGGGAGGGGAAGATCTTTCCAGGTGTAGACTATTTAAGGAGGACAGTGTTCTTGTATTGGAGCCGTGGAAACCACCAACACATATGGGGGCACGCTTAAATCGAAATATGGATCACATTTGTGGACGAGGGGAACAGGACTATTCTTGCCTTTTTTTTTTTAATAACACACATAATTTATTTTCACGAGGATATTCGACGCAATTTAAACAATGTATCACTGCACCAGAAGCTCGAAGACCACAGAAGGAGATGGTGTGAACACTTGAATCGCATGCCTGATATCCGTCTATCTGTGGCTGCCTTGGGTTATCACCCTACAGGGAAGAGAGATGTCGGTAGACCGAGGAGGAGATTGGTTCCGGAACAGGTCTAAGGCCTAGTCCTTGGAGTGGTGGTGGTGGGGGTGATGATGATGATGATAATTTAGTTTCTTGTCTTCTTCACATTTCAGTTATTAACTCAACCAAATACCAATCCGTACACTTTATCCTGACAACGACGGTAACGAATGTGCAAGGAAATGTCACCGTCACTATATATTATGCTGTAGAAAGGGCACAGAATAACCGTCTGAATGCTGAACACAAGTACGCAGAAGTATGGTGACAAAACATAGACAGCCGACGGTTTCATAACCCTACTATACTGAGCGATTATCACGCAGTTAAGGTAACTCCCAAACATGTCCATTAACGAATACAATAGAGCCTCCCACCCCCTCATATGCGTAATCTCTCTCTCACACACACACACACACACACACACTCTCTCTCTCTCTCTCTCTCTCTCTCTCTCTCTCTCTCTCTCTCTCCTCTCTGTCACTGTCTACAAGCTGCAAAATAAAAACTAAAACCGTTCTCAGAATTGTCAGTTATTACGAGAGTGAGAGTGTGTATGAGCAGGTACACAGAACTCTCATTAGCTTTATAGCGATAAGCCGGCAACAAGGGGTACTGTAATCACAACCAACGGTCAGTCTCGAGAATACACAAAACGAGGATTATGTCTGTAAATAAATGTAGCAAAACGCTCGGCGGCGAAAAGTATTACTTTCCGTTTCGCCGTTTGTCCCCCACCGAACGACCTTCACGTGAACGCGAGAAGCAATACCAGGGAAATGAAAGTTATACGGGAAATTAATTTCCCTATGTGGTAACACGATCAACCAAAAAATAATATAAAAATCGGTATGGAGGTATACATGAGTTCCATGTTCTAAGATTTATATTTAAAATCGTTTACTTGAATTCGGTACGATAATTTCTAAAAATCGGTATCGGTATACATGAGTTCCATGTTCTAAGATTTATATTAAAATCGTTTACTTGAAATCGGTACGATAATTTCTAAAAAAATATCCCCCAGCTTGTACTTCGAGTTTTATGTTTGACAAACTGATATGAAATATTTCCATAGAAACTACTTTGTTGCCGATAACGTAGTACACATAAACAAAATTATCCCCTCCCCCTTTCAACTATCATTTTCATTTATAGAAAATTTCCCCCTCCCCCTTCACTATCCTTTTCATTTATAGATAATTCATCTACTTTCTACAGTGGATTATTATGACCTTCTTTCCAGGATACTTTATTTATCAAAATTAAGTACTTTACCCTTATTAAAACGTAAAACGTTGCAGGTAAACTTCCCCTAAACCGATCTTCACCAAAATCAGTAGGCTTTGAGTCCTCTACAACTCGGACATATATGCAAAAATTATTTGATTATGATTGAATTTGCGGCAGTTATCGTTCGCCATAGAAAAAATTCTACACACAGACACTTTTCGGAAAATGACTTTTCTTCATGTTTTGAGGGCAGTACAATGAGAACCAGCCCTTTCGCGATCGCCGTACTTCCATTTCCTTACGGAACACGGACGTAAAAACAAACGTTAAGTACTTCAATCACTAAATCTGTATATTTAATGTATTACAAACCTGTATTACAAACCTTTACCCTTACAAACATTTGAAAAAGTATGAAATTGAACGGGGCTGTAAGTAGGCTAATCTAATTTGTATTCCGTGTTTCCCATAAAACCTATCACTTGGAAAATGTTTGTAGGCATTACTTATGTTTCAGAGTTCGTAGGCATACTTTACACGCTGCTTCTTCAAGAACACTTAAATACCTACCGACTTTAGGTGCGTTAGGTAGGATGCATTTACTACAATTCGTATCAACAGCGCGTTGTCTACCTATCACACGTAGAGCATAAATGAACCTTAGGTTCATGTCATAGGTAGGTCTATGATGTATGATGAAACACCTGGTGTAAAATAATTTTTGCCACTCCCATTAAAACAATTTCACATGAACAAGTCAGTACTGAGGCTAAGCAAACATTTTTCGGAGCCGACAGAAATTTGGGGTCCGCAACCTCGACAAACGGCCAATTCTGAAAGCAAACAAGGACTATTTAATAATTTAATGTCTACAAATAATGACTCACCCATTTGACATTCTCCCGTCTGTTTGGGACATGCTCACAATCACTTTTGAACGCATCAACCGATTTCGTAAAACTTAGTTTGCGTATTCATACTTTTACCCTACAGATCCCTAGTTCTCGTTTTGTTTTGAGATCGATCCCCTAAAATAGGTGTGAAGAATCAAAATTGTGAAAAATCGCAAAAATCTATGTGAGATATTAAATTAAACGGGAATTAACAAAAATTAGAATTTAGTGTTCATTTCTGAAAATTTCATTTCTGAACATGTTAGTCAAATTTTGATAAAGTCGTAAAAATCTATGTTTGGAATTAAATTAAAGAGAACTTTAACTGAAATCTCAAAACAGTGTTGAGATTTAGAAATTTAAAAATCTTAGAACACAAGGGCCCAAAAAGTTGGTTAAAATTTTAATATAATTTCAGAAATCATGTGCCATATGGAATTAATGAGAATTTTAACAAAAACAGAGTATAGTGTACACCCTAAGAAATTAAAAAATTGTTGGAACCAAGTCCCAAAAAAGGGATCTAAAATTTGAAAAATATTTTAAAATCCAACCGGGCGTTACAGTAAAGGGATTTTAACTCATATCCAGTGTAACGTTTACTATGAAATTTTTTTAACTTTAGGGATCCCATGGGCCAAAATTCAATTCAAAATTTTATGGAAATTGTTAAAGTCTATGTGGGGGGGATCAAGGTACGAAGAATTTTTATTCAAAATACAAATTCGGTATATTTAATAATTTGACAGAATTAATGACTCTCAACACTCAATTATCTAATATTGAAAGTCATTATTCAAATAATAAATAAATGTCTAAATAATAATAATAAATATTTTGAATAAATGTCTTCCATTCAAAATATTGAGCGAGTTCTGCAGCTCAATGATCGTACTATTCATACTCGATTCCGTTTTATCTGGAGCAACCACATCATTTGTGTCGACGACAACTTAAGCATCAAATATCTTCTTACTAGATTGTAATGCGCTGCTTGCCTGTTGATTACGCTGAACCTTGGCACACTTAAATTTTTTTGCTACAGTTTCTGCAGTATAATGGTAACGTATTATATACCAAATTAGACAAGAAAGATCGCAGAACAATTTTTGGGAATAAAAACAAATCGCAAAGATATATTTTTAGTGACCAGATCCCCCTTAACAATTTCTATCTATACATTTTTGTTATGATACGGTCAAACTATGTTTGGGCTGTAAATATTGAGAACTTCAGAAGGCATCAGGGCAACAGGGGAATTATAAAAATTGTTCGTCAAGTCGATGACATAGTCGCTGACTTCGACAAGATAAAATAAATGCTGTGGATTAAAAAAAAATTTAAATTAAAAACTGTAACTAAATTCGCATAAACGATCTGACCGTATTGGATCTTCAGCAATTGGCACGGCGTCCGCCAATTCACCCCAGTGGTGAGGTAGAGAACCTCCAGTGATGAATTGGACACCGTGCCAATTGCTTCCAACACCTACTGAATATGGCCTCCGACGGGGAAGCCGAAACGTCTGTAAACACAAACGACGGACCACGGCCTAACAACCCGGCAAATAATGTTTCCTACTTTGTTGAGGCCGGCCGTGATAGTCTTAGAAAGATCTGGTTTAATACCGAAGAAGATTAATTATTTTCTGCACGAAAGTAGAGAGCTGGCTGTTATAAACATATCGGAACGTGGCTGACCAAAATTAAAAATTAGACAAACGTTTAGAACCATGGTTAAGATTATTACGTTGCTTTATTTTCTCTATAAATTTTCTTAAAGATAATTTGAAGATGTAAACAAACTATCATAAGTCTTCACACGTAAAATGATACATACATACGCACGCACACACTCACATACACCAACACGTTCACCCAAATATTTAATTGTTTCGTTATGTTTGATATTTCTATTGTATTTCATACACAGGTCCTGAAGATGACAATAAATATTGTCGAAACGTCGACGCAAAATAGCTAAAATTTGTATTATTGACCGATCCTCACTAACCATCCACTAAAACATACATTGATTCACGGTCACTAAAAATTTAAGGATTTCACTATAAAGGTGGAAGACGCGAAGATAGGACTTTAAAACAGGCGGATAAAAAGAACTACAGTCATTTTAACGGCGATATTGAGCCTGTATGCGATAATGAGAAAAATCGCATTCCAAACGTTTAGTGTTCTATACGCTCAAAAATAATAAATAAATATTTATAAAGATAAACCTAATTCATAATGACACTTCATGTTAAGATTGGAGTGTTTTATATACTCGAAAAGAAAAAGATATGACAATTCTTTATAACACGATACTTCATGTTAAGATAAATGTGAAGAGAAAAATAAAAAAAATTACGGAAGAACTGTAGCAAGACGACGGATATTTTGGCTTAGAAACTTGACGAACTGGTTCGGATTGGATTCTTGTTAGCTGCGTAGCCTATAGCAGCTGAAAACAAAATAGGCCCTTATACTCACTCCTAAGTATTGAAATGCAATACTTATACAAAACATTATTTTGTATAAGTAATACTTATACAAAATAATACTTATACAAAATATTATTTCGCTTATACAAAAGTGAAATGCAATATATTAGGCGACTTCGAAAAGTCAGATCAGTCCGACACAATTCTTAAAGCTGATGATGGTGACGTCGAACTACAGCTGTGGATGTACGAGATAGGTGTATTAAAAACATCTGTTTATTTGTAGTTTCCTTGAAGTTGATAATCTCGAATTCCGATATACGAAGGAAATTCAAGTATAAGCGACTCGATCAAAGGATTTTCGCAACATTTTGGGTTCTATGTAAGGGGACTTACCCATACCTCAAGGGTACTTACTGATTATTTTAAAATATTGGCGACAGACAAATGCGGTCGATTGCAGAAAGGGTAAGAACACTTCAAAGGGAAAGGTTCTGATTACACTTCATACAGGCTGTGGACTGGTCAACTGCGAGTATCTTTTGTCATTTTTAAATTTTGTTTTTATAATTTATTTGTGTCATAACAGAAGATAAAAGCGTAACGTGTTTAAAATAAAATAAAATCTTAAAATATTTGTATTGTTTTCTTCTTCTTCTTCTTCTTCTTCTTCTTCTTCTTCTTCTTCTTCTTCTTCTTCTTCTTCTTCTTCTTCTTCTTCTTCTTCTTCTTCTTCTTCTCCTCTTCAAGGATTAGGTTATATAAACCTGTTCCGGCAGCCATCTCATCCTCGGACGACCCACGTCCCTTCTAGCAGTGGCTTTATAGTTCAGTGCCGCTTTCGGCAATCGATCCTCTGTCATCCTTTGTAGATGATCCCACCATTGTCTTCTGTAAATTGAAATAATTTCATTTATGTTCTTTACTTCGAGTTCTGCTCTGATATCCTCATGCCTTATTCTATCTTGCAGTGTATAATTTAAAGTATTTCGAAGAAACTGCATTTCAGCACTCTGAATTTTGCCGCATTCCTTTTTTGTCATGATCCACGCCTCACTCGCATAAATCAATGTGGGTATTGCAGTTGTCTTACATAAAATTTAATCCTTATGTTGTGTCTTGTTTTATTTCTAAGATTTCTATAAATCGTGCCACAAATATTCCTAAATTAATTTATCTTCTCTCTTATATCATATTCAGATTCATAGCTTACCGCACAGCCGAGAGCCGAGATATTTGTATTGTTTGTATTAATTTCATAGTTCGTCACAGATCATCGACTCGGCGATGAAGTCTAAGAACTTTCTCGCTCCTTCTTCGTCGACACCATTTGTCGTTCTTAAAATACTTTCAAGTGCGAGTAGATTGCAAAGTATTCATCATCCCTCTGACTGAACCGGAATGTCGCGTAACATCCGTCAGCCACATTTGTCGAGTATCCATGAAGACACGTTTTTTAAAACTGCTTTTGATTTACCCAATTACTTTCAAAATAATAGCCTACTGTAACTACGAGGATTGTTCAGTAGAAACACGTTTGATCTCCGCAGCCGTGACTTCGTCGCCATGGCAACGGAATTCATTTGTTTATATTGTCTGTTTAAATACTAGTGACGCGTCTGTCAAAAATATTTGCAGTTTGCTCTTTTCTAAGCGTTGTGACTGGGTTGAAAAATGGCATCTATGATAGAAAATCCGTCCAAAGATAAATAATCTGCGTGCCGTTATTCAGTTTCGGGCGCTGAGGGGCGTCAGGCAATGGAAGGAAATTTATACGAGAATGAAAGCTGTATATGGTGACTACAGTTATTCTCATACGGCAGTGGTTGAATGGTGCAATAAATTATGACAAGGAAGAGAATCCACTAAAGATTTGGCCCGTTCCGGACTGCACGTGTTGCAGCATCAGATGAAAACGTGAGACAGCTGGAAACTGCTTTACGCGCAAATAGGCGCATCAAAGTTAGAGAACTTCCTCAAATTTTGAGCATCAGAGTGGGAACTGTTCATTCCATCATTCATAGTCTTGGCTATCACAAAGTTGCTACTCAGTGGATTCCACGACTGCTTACTGATGAGCAGAAAAATTTGCGTTCGGCCTTATCATTACAGCATTTGATGCGCTATCAACAACAAGGTAATGCCTTTCTACACCAAATTGTTGCCTGTGACGAGTCTTGGTGTTATCACTACGAACCAGAATCGAAACGTCAGAGTATGCAGTGGAAGCTGGAAGCATCACTCTCCGAAGGCGAAAAAACGTCGGTCCCAACCTTCGGCAGGAAAAGTACTGGTGACCGTATATTTTTATTATCAGGGTGTGCTGCTCTTAGATTTGAAAGAACCTGGTGGCAACATCAACCCTGAGCGATATGCTTAAAATGCTTACGGGTCAGCATTAAGAATAAATGTCCCGGGAAGCTCACAAATGGTGTCATTCTTCTGCATGATAATACTCGACCCCATGTAGCCTGGACGATTCAAGATCTGCTTGGTCGTATGCAGTGGGAAGTCTTGCAACATCCATCTTACAGTCCCAACTTGTCTCCGTGCGATTATCATGTTTTTGGCCCATTAAAGAAATTACTAAAAGGACGGCGGTTAAAATCGGACGCTGAGGTAGAGTTTGCTGTTAGCGAATGGTTCCGCAAACAGCTGCAAGAAGTTTACTACCAGCAAGGAATCTACAGATTAGTGCAACAGTGGGACTCATGCCTTAATGTTAATGGAGACTTATTTTAAAATCGTTGAATAAAAAAATGCTTTACAGCCTCTATACGTGTTTGTGTTTATATTGAACAATCCTATATTTTCAGCGTTTAATTTTAAATAGTGGACTAGTATTTAGCGGCATAACGCTTTAGTGGAGATAATGGTACAAGTGAGGTGTTCAGGTCCTGATTCATATTCAGAACCGACTGTAGCGGCTGAGCATAATCTCAGCTGCTACTGATGTTTATAAACGAAGTATAGTACAATATATACCTACTTCTACAGTATAATACGTACTTTCAAGTATCCATTTATTTGTTTTGGATTTGCTAATAAGCTGCGAGCTGAAAACCGACGATAACTACTGGCCACATTTGAAATTCAAAGAGCCGTTGTTCGATAAGGGTTAACACTCGGTCTCACAAACCGCACCAACACGTTTTATTTATATAAGGTTAACTTTACGTTTCAGGCGTCTTCGCCGGTCATGAGAATAACTCGCGAGTCTATATTCATTCACTGAAATTAAAATTGTGCGCGCGCCCGTGCGTGTTTAGATTTATGTGGTATTGTATTATTGTGTGATTATTGTCTCAGCCGGCATAAATAAGAATGAATTCAAATTTCGCCTGTTGTTAAATAAGGGGGAGCCGGGGCTGGTGCGCGGTCGTGTGGTGAGGATATCACCGCGCGACAGTGCGTTCTGGCCGGGCCCCACTTAACAATTGTTATTCAAACGTATAAACGCCGCGAAAGGAGCCTGACCTTGAGTGCAAACAAAAGATTCAATGATTTGCATTCGGTCAATTCAATGACATGTCGTTATTACTGACTTGATTGATTGATTGATCGCTGAACGTGAGTCTCTTCTAACCAGACATGAGACAGAGACTGCCGGTTGCCCCGAGTGAGTGAGTGTGTGTGTCTTACTATCCGGTAACATACGTTCACCACAACAAGATTCCTTTAACGTACACAGAGCACCTAACAAAATCAACCTCATATTTTTTAAGCAGTACGAGATATCTATTGACTGTATATACTTTTACAGAGATTTTAATTTACAATTATTAGCCATTAGAAGCGAGGGTACGGACGCGATCGAACGGTATATAAATTCTCATTAAAAATACTGAAACGAAATATTATCCTTCAGGAGACAGACTGTATTCTATGCTCGTTACTATATGCAAAATGTCGTCAGGGTTCAAGATGGTAACCATTATGTGTGTAGCACTATTTACATACTGCCGACTTAAATCATTACGGACGAAATAATGGTGTTAACGCTTGACGATACCGAAATTGAATTTCATCCTTGTTCTGTGCGCGGATGCGGATTCTCGTTAAGCGAAAAAGACGTTATTATACTCCCTAAACCTCCTACGCGATGGTCCGATAATTTATCTTCTAATAATTATCCTATTTCTGATAACCGTCATTGTAGCTATAATTTTATTTGATGTTTCGACCTCAATATCTAAGGCCGTCTTCAGGGTTCCGAACAGCGTCCGTACGGAGACTGAAAAACGAAGGGCCGTTCGCTGGACTTTTAAGCGTTTAACATTATTAAAAGTTATTAAAAAGCGCAAATAAAATTTCTAGGCTTGGTTGTTGCATACGCCCATACGAAATCGGAGAGAGAACAAGGATATTCAAGAGGAATTAAATATTTTCAATTTAAGCGAAAAGACCTCCGAATACAGATACCTTAGTTATCAACATTTGAAACGGACGGATGAAAACAGAATTACTAATTTAGGCTTTCGAATGCGTACCTTTGGAGAAACGGAGTGTTCAGCACCTCAAAAGCGATGTTCAGAGCAGTTTTCATGTGTCAGGAACAGACCATTAACTACCTCTTAAAGACGAGAAAGATGATGACGATAATGTGATGAATCTTCTAGGTCACCGATTATTATTAGAACAAGCTGTACGCTCTTGCATCCTCTGGATGAATTAAGGTTAGAAAAAATTGATGAAAACACCACACCATACGCTGCTGAAAAAATCTGCACCACCTCCCATCACTGCTCACAAATCGTCGAGAACTACACACTCTTCATCCCAATTAGAGTGTCACTGGGTACAAAGCTTCGCGTCATCCTGTCTTCACCTGAAACGGAGTTTCACAGGAAGACGACTCCGACGAATATCCAGGCGTTTCCCGTGATGCTGTCCGCGCTCAGTTTTCGTCGATTCTCGACTCACTGTTGGCAGCGTTGAGAATTATTCACATGGAAGCCACAACTGTTTTGCTATCGATGCTAGAAAACCCCTGTAGTTTCAGCACGAACAAGTAGTAGGTTTCAACAGGTTAGACAGTTTACACTGTCTCTCAAGATCCGACTTTTTAAACTGAACGTAGACTATCACGTAGGTATGTATTAGCATATCCACCAAAAGTGTATGAATTTCCCACGACAAATCGTCGAAAACCACAGAAGGGGGACCGAGATAGGAAGTTTGAGATATCCTACGGCCTTGTTGAGCATATATCAGTAGTAGAAAGAAAACAACAACAATAACAACAACAAAAAATAATAATAATAATAACCAGAGTCTCTGAGTAAATCTTCGAAAAAAAAAAAATAGAAAGACTGTTGATCATTTTATGGTAACAATTATCACTTGTTATTTTGGTGTACTTTAGAAAATTAAGTTTTGGATTAGGTTCCCTATACACAAAATGTTTTCAACAGATTTTCAAAATTTTCATGAACATTTGGGGCAGACCTACAATTTAAAAAAATCTTATTTAGCAAGTAACACACAACAAATAAATACAAAAACGTTAATTTAAAATTTTAAAAATCTTATTTTATAATAAATAATGATATATTTTATATTAAAAATTTTGTTGTAAAATGAATAATAAATTTTATTGTAAAATACAAAATCACTTTCTTGTAGTCCTGTGTTTGCCGTTACTTTTTAGACGTGAGCGTTTGAGGAATTTCTAAGACGTCCTCTCTCGTTTCTTTCTTCGGAGTCTTTCTGCTGTCCTTGGTCGTTCATTCGTTGTAGGTGGCCGTACCGTATAAGTCGATTACCCGACTACGTTCACGCAAAGGAAAATATTACAAGTGAGTTTGTTTCTTTGTGTAATCGCACAGCGAACGGCCGGACCGATTTTGATGAACTAGATATGAAACAATACAACTTTTCGCTGTTTGCGTATTTTACAATTTTTTACCCACAAACAAGGAGAATAAGCAAACGTTTGGAGAACAACCTTTATAAAATCCAAAAATAACCCATAACCCACAAAACTAAAAACATGTTACTCATCCATTTTAGGAAGTATAGTCACCTATGGCTCTAAACCGTGGGAGATAAATCAAAGGGACTCTTGAAGGCTCCAAGAAAGGACTGCCGGAAAAGGTCTTTTGGGATGCTCTGGCTCCACTGAATTAGCAATGAAGATGTCAGGAGGTAATTGTAATTTCAAGTTGAGAAAACAATTTCCGACACCAAAAAACTAAAAGCGCCTCGTACGGATGGTCATGTGAAGCGTACACTATGACTGATGATCGTCGGTCCAAAAAGTTGTTAAACTGGGTTCCGGCTAGACGACGGAAACGGGGTAGATCGAAGAGATTGTGGAAGGAGGACAATCACGACGATGTGGAGAAAAGAAGCTTGCAACACGTTTACTGGAACAACAGGAGCTTCTGGTTTGCAGGATACAAAATACGGCAGTAGGTGTACAAGCACCCGCACGTGAATGGAGATGTTTGTTCCAACCTCCTTTACCTTCGGGACTTCTCGATCACTTTAAATGAAACAAACGTCACTGTTTGTCTTTATTTACTATATACAAATTGTTACGCAATACGGAAAGTTCTGGTACTATGGAGAACGTTTCTCGCTTAGCCCGGCGCGTGCGTGTTTCTGCCAAGGCCGCGCTGAAGTATCCTCTAGAATTTTCGAATGCTTGTTAAGAACGCATATTATGGAATCCTGTAGACTATAAATAGCCAACACTTGCAGCTTGGAAGTCAGTTTATGTCGCGCGATTACTCAGTGCGTTCAAGTGGCTATTAATGGAAAGTGATTATTGTGCGGGACTCTATTAGTTGACACTATTATTGCGTGTGGACAAATTTAACTGAATTACTGCACGAGTATAATCTTGTTGAATAACTTGTTGATTTCAAACTGTTAATTGTGATTAATTAAAACTGGTGATTACTGACTTAATTGGTGTCTTGTATTTTGTTTCCACTGTACCATACGACGATCAGTGAGACCGTCGTAACACTACAATGGTTGTCAAATAACAAAATGGTGAATGAAGGACGCCAACCTTATATGTTTTCGTGTACGATGCCAAAATAAAAAATTCCAATTCTTCGTTTGCCTTTTCTAATTTTTTCAAATTTGTTTATTCTAGGATAATCTTTAAAAAAATATGAATCGTTAGCGTTTGTTTAATCTACAGCCGTTCAGTCATTATGATTCTACAAGAAAACAACCCAACTGAATTTTTAATAAAGACATGTTTAAAACTTTACATCTTCAGAACGACTTATTCAATTTTAATGAAAATCATTAAGTTGTTACTCTCTAAGTCCCAAACTAACACTTAATATGTTGGCTAATTAATGTAATGAACTGCGCTGTGTCAGATAATTATCTCCGGTTTCTTACAAATGTTTACCCTCCTATAGCAAAGCCTTTTCTGTAATCGGGATTTTTGTTGTAATAAAACTGACATTTTATCAGGGATCCACACCTGGTGGGTACGGGTTTAGCACAGCCCGTCTACCCTAGCTGGATTTCACCTTGCATCAACCCGTCTTGGGTGAAATCCCTTTCGTTAAGCTTTCCTCTCTGGTCTCTCTTGGCCAACTCTTGGTATTTCCGATCCCGACCCTATTAGGTTTTTGAGGGCTACGGAGTCTTTCACTGATTTAATACTTCAGCTTTAACCGGCCAGGGTTAAGGTGTCAAATGGTAAACGGTCCTAAAGGCGGAAGAGGAAGGTTTCCCAACGGCACTAGGGGCGGAAGAACCTAGGAGGTGGGGCTCCGAAGATACCCAGAGGCTCAAACGTACCACTCTTACCACTGGTCTTAGTCTACAGGACGCTGGTAACGTCCTAAGAGGACATTTATCCTACTCGAAAGTAACAAAGACATTATCAATATGTTGAACATTTTTAATATCCAAGGACGTACTGCAGAAAACAAAGAGAGATTGATTGCTCATCTGAATACGATGCCAGATGGCAGGTTGCCTAAGGAAGTTTGACAGTACAAGCCAATTGGAAAAAGAAGTATAGAAAGCGTTGGTAAAGTAGATATACTCCTTTGAGACGGGAACAGGTGATTCCCTCAGTCCCTGACAGAAGAAGTAGAGGAGAAGAAAATTGACACATTGAACTGTGGCGTCTGACATATTCTCCTTGAGCTGCACGAGTCCTCTGGTTTGTTCGACTTTCTGCTCTCAAAATTCCAGCCAATCTTCTCCAGTAGTTTCGTCTCTAGTGATTCCATGGCTGCTTCTTACGTCTTTTATTTAAGTCTTTTTTAATTTGAGAATGACTTCTGTGTTTTATCTTTCTCTTACGAATCTTATTTTCGTCCGCACCATGTTAAAATGATGTATAACTCTTTTTCCTTTGAAAATGTTATTATATCGATTGGTAAATGTTTTTGACATAACCATATAACGGGTACCGTATGCAAAATGTTAAACCGGGATATTGTAAAACATCGCATACTTCAACTAACGTTTCTTTGACTAACCCGATTATCTTATTAAGTACTACTATGAGAGTTCCTAACAAGAACAAAATTTTATTCTGCGCACTCGTAAACAAACTACAAGGACCTCTAGTAACACTGTCTCGGCCAAAAGGACGAAAGTCGGCATCAAAGCAACTGTTATAATTAACTGTATAATTATAATTATAATTAACAGTGATAAATAACTTTTTAATCTCGCATCAGTGTAGTTACGTTGTTGATATGTTTCTGCGTATCATTAAACAACAACGGCTATACCGACAGAAGAATGACGACAACACGACGGGCCGGCTCCATTGAAGGTGATAAGGTGTAGATGATATTTGCATCGTCTTGTGTTGCCGGATCAGACATCGGTAACGTTTTACTGCGTACGGTCATTGACCTCGTAGTAGTTGTCACTGTACAAACTGTGGAGGGGACACACACACTTGTCCGTCCAATGTGTTGCCGCTGCGTAAACCGGCAAAACGCTAAGTTAGCGGCTATGTTCGTTTTCAGAACTGACGTGCAGCAGATACTACGTACTACTACTTGTGTTTTGTTGGGTTTAGTCATGTGTTTCTCTTTATTATTTTTAATTCGATCATTTGTGTTATGATTTATTATTTATA
This sequence comes from Magicicada septendecula, assembly GCA_034769895.1. NCBI lineage: Eukaryota > Metazoa > Arthropoda > Insecta > Hemiptera > Cicadidae > Magicicada > Magicicada septendecula. The sequence continues at coordinate 94,075,280 of CM068368.1, forward strand.
AGTATAATCAGAGTCAGATCCCGTTGAACGGTGACCCTCTTCTTCTCCCAGCGAATGATACTCTAAAAGAACACGTGATACAAGAAAAAATTCAAATTAATTTTTAACTTAAGTTTTAGGACTATCACAACCGGGAACAGGTGTTACCCACGCCACGCCACTGAAACCAACTGTTAATTGTAGTTTTTACAGAATACAAGTAACTATTGGGTAAATCGTAGCACGAGACTGCGGAAAACAAAAATTCGTTATAAGTGGACTCGTTAAAGCCAAATTACCGCGTCAGTGGTTTCAGACGTATTAGTTGACTAGAGTAGACAAAGTTACAACTGCTGTTGTTGCACGTGTTTTTCAGCCTTTACAATCGGCCGCAAGCTTTTATTAAGTTGTTGAGTGCTACGCCATCCACCTCTTAATGTTGCCCATTAAGTTGGTCATTAAAAGTCTACTACTACTACTACTACTTCGCCTGTTTTGCAGCATTTCCAGACGTGTGACTGACTTATACGCGCACAAGCCAGCCAGTGCGCCGGATCCCAATTAAGGCAAAGCGATGAGTTCAAAGTACGTATACGACGTTATAATTTTCATCATTTCTTCTTCTTATTTTTTTTTTTTAATTTATAAAGTTAAAATGTAACCTTATGCTATAAATATTTCCACAGTTAATACAAATAATATTGAACAATTCTATTGCAGAAATGTTTAAATTAATAATATTAAAATTAACATTAATGTTTAAGTTAACATTTACATTAAAATTATGCTTCCGCGTTAAGCTCGTTCACTATTTTGAACGAAATACATTTATTATTCCATAAATGTAATTTTACGATATTAGATAATTTTTCAATTACGGAAAAATGATAAAAATCCTTATTTCTCTACTGTTTCTTTAGTAATATAACAATATTGTAGAGCACACAATCGTAGAATAAACACTAAACATTCGAAACACTCCAATTTGAGTTACAGTTTCTTTTAGTCTGAGAACCTGCTGAATTTTCACAATTGTTAGCGGATTTATTATCTACTTTCGGGCTCTAGTGTCCTAAAATTTTGAAATTTCTAAACCTTAACATTACATTCATATGTCAGTTAAAATTCTCCATAATTTGATCCTCCTCCTCCTATGGCGCTACAGCCCGAAGTCAAGCCTTGGCCTCCTCTATCCTGACCCTCCACCTCTCTTTATCAGTAGCAAAGGATTTCCATCCTGGCATTTCCCATCATTTCTCTTCCCGTTGCAGCCTCGTCAGTTTTATGTACACTTCTACCGTTGATTCGTTGCTCTAATTTGATACCCCACATGAATTTTTGTGATTTTATCAAACATTTCACCCACTTGTTTGGGCCCTGACGTCCAAAACTGTTTGAAATTTTCAAAAATGAACACTATATTCAGACTGTGGTTGAAATGCACGTAATTTTGATATCCCACATGGGGTTCTGCGATTTCTCCACAATTTTGACCCCCCACATTTTAGCCTCCCACCCTCTACTTTTGGAGTGATTATTCTCAAAAGCAATAGCGTTCTGTAGGGTGAAAGTATGGACACGCATGAGAAGTTTTAAAAAATCGGTTTGATGCGTTCAAACGTTATCGTGAGACAGACAGACAGACAAATGCCAAGCGGTCGAGTCAAAACTGATAATTCCCGATTAATTATTATCTAATTATTGTGGTCTCCGTGTTGCTATACAAGCAGTCCATCAGTCGAGCCGTAATACAAGCAGTATTAGTGCTGTCGAGTCATATTATAATACAAAATAGACGCAGATCGAAGATGAAAGTACTGAGATTTTCAAAGGACAGATCTGTATAACGAATTTAACGTTTGGATATTTGCCACATTTTATTCTGTAAATAATCACAGCTTCTGCTGTATACACATTTAACTTATAAGATCTACTAAAAAAAACTTACAACTAATCTTGCTAATGTTTGTTCAAATTAAAAATAAATTATCTGCCTGCGCCCTCCTAGATATACCTAGGGACGTTCTTACGTATTTTTTGCGCGCAACCGTGCGATCGTCTCTAGCAGAGTTTCTCAACCTTTTTCCGTCCGTCCACGTCCCATTCCAACCTTGTTTTTCATGTGCCCCCTTCGCTTCTATTCGAAGATAGGTAAATGTTTAGCTATTTCATGTTTTGATTATAAACTGAACATGTATAATTTTTATAACTTATACAAATTATAATTACATAAAAATTAAAACTTTCAAGTATTCAACGACGAAGAAAGGAAAATACTTAGGAAAATTTATGGACCCATTAGGGAAGGTGAAGAGTGGAGAATACTGTATAAAAGAGAGCTCTATGAGTTATATAGATCGTCTGATATTGTGGCATCAATTAGGATAGCTAGGCTGAGATGGGCAGGACATGTACAAAGAATGAATGGAGGAGGAGGAGGAGGAATTATCTTCTTAAGAGGATAATGAAATGCACATCAGAAGGAAAGAGAGGACGTGGAAGACCCAAACTGGATTGATGGAATCTTAGAGGATGTGAAAGTGCTTGGTGTAAAACAATTGGTGGACACTGGCTAAGGATAGGGAAGTCTGGAGGGAAATCCTGAGGGAAGCTGAGGCCCACGGTGGGCTGAGCTACTGATGGTGGTGATGATAATTCACCGACGAATGTGACCTTTTCCGCTTGATGACAAGAAACAAACTTTTTACGCCCGGCTGTATTGCTGTGAGGATTACCGAAGATCATATCTGTCCATAATGTTACGACGATTCTGTGTTTGCCTGAGTAAATTAAATAAATCGCCTGATTGGAACCTGATTCTACCAATTATTGAATTAGGGAAGTAGAAGACGTTATGTAAACAATTTTGCTTTATTCTAAAGCAGTCAAAAATTTTCAGATACTGTAGTCTTTATATTAAATAAAAAGTATCTTTTTGTTGACTGAAAATTATTCTGACTGCTCTGTAGCTTTACGAGCGTTTTTTGGAAGAAACGTCGACGCCTCGTCAGGCAACAGTCCACAGAAGACTCCAGGTTAGACGCCGTTCACGAAGCACTTCCTTGAGTGAAAACTGAAAAACACGCGCGTTTTATTAACATCTCGTATGATACCCTATATTGCAGCAGTATGTAACTTTAGAGTTGGGAACAAGGTGTTCCAATACTTCGCAGAAACAAAAGGTCTGAGGCAAGGGTATGCCACAGCAGTTACTTTATTCAAAATTTATATCAACGCAGTCTTAAGTAGGTGGAAAAAACACTGTCGTGAAATGAGGAAAATAAAGTTTAAGAGAACAACAATTTATTTAAAACTTCTCATCAGAATTTTTCCCAAACAATTGCGTAAGTGAACAAAACCGTGAGTGACATCGATGACAACTGCACGTACAACTTTACAGATAAGTAACATAGCGTGTGTTATGCACTAAAACTGCTAACTGATTTAACAAAAAATTGCCAAGTAATGTTTTGGAGCAATGATAAATTTGTTTTGCAGTATATAAGTTTATTGTATATTATAAAGTATTGTAATAAATTTAATGCAATCTATAAATAATACTACTTCTATTATTTCTTTAAACTTTGTGTTTACAATATGAAAGTGGATTTTTGTTTCAAACATTACTACAGCTTCTTATAAAGTTTCCTAACTAGATGTATCAATACAGTGATTAGACAATAAATATATAATAGTAAAGTGTTTTTGCTATATATTACTTAAAGATAAATTAGATTATAAACACCCAACTTATGGAAGGGGGGGGCCTCAGAAAGAAATCCGCCCCGGGCCTCCACAGTGGAAGCGTACTACTGAAGAAGAAGCCCTTGTGGGGTGTATAGCCTCCAGTGCATCAGAAACGAAGATATCAGTAGGCAACTTGGTGTTGACAAAATTTTAGACACAATAAACACTAAGCACCTCGTACGATACGGCTACGTGGAACGGATGCCTAATGATGGTTGGCAGAAAACATTGTTAGATGGGTTCAACCTAGACGACAGGAACGGAACAGACCCAGGAGATCGTGGAAGAAGGACCTACTTGATGAGGTTGAGACAAGAGACTTGCAACGTGGTGATTGTTGCACCAGAAGCCTCTGGTGCGCATACGTGAGAGACTGCAGTAGACTCACAATGGATGGATGGTATAATACCCTAGCAGCACTTTGCTTCCCTTTGTCGCCCTCCTCTTTCGTAGCCCCGTTTGGAGTCATATGGCTTCTGGTTGAGAACCTCTGGTTTACAAACTACTATTAGAGCCGCCCGACTTTTAAACGTCTGTTGGTTTGAATTTTGCTTTATTAATAAATAACATCGGATTCGTAATGATATTTTAGGCCTCTATTACAGTAGGCAACTGATTGCAGAAAACGTTGTGCGGCATTGATTTAAATGAGACCTATTACACTTACTGCAATCGGTTGCACGGTCTGCAAACGATTGGAGGGCAGTTGGAAACCATGCAGCTGCTCGTGCAACTATTAGTTTCACTCACTCGATGTGTAGGCATTAATTCAAGTGTAGCCTATTGCACTGTGCAACCGATAGCATGAAATTTGCCTGCCCGCCTTCTGGACAACAAAGAAATTTCATGACATGTGACCGACACAACGGATACATTTTTTTACAAAACTGCCAATATCTGGAAAACGAAAAGAAGGATTTTATTAAAACAAACACCAAAATAAAATTTGTAATTTTTTCTAAATTTCACTCGCTGACATCATATAGCTAATTTTTATAGAACGAAAGTTTGTCGCATGCCGAAAATTTCACCACACGGAAATTAACAAAGACATTTCATGACATGGGACCGATTTAAGGTTCTGTTCTTGAACACTTCTGCAGTTATTGTTTCAAATTTATGTCTAAAACCGACCTCAAACTTCAAGGAACACGGCGGTGAAAGAATTTTTTATCGTACCAGTAGTTTCTCAGGTTAGCCCGGACAACAAAACAAACAAACTTTACCTTTTTATAGTGGTAATATATAGGCTTACTGATTGTAGAACAGTTGCAGCCTATTTTTACTACCGTGCAACAAGTTTCATGTAGCCTTGAAATCAGTTGTGTAGTGTAACTGAGGCCTAAGGGATCTGGTGTTTAGGGTTCTTAGTATGTAGCATGTAGCATTGTGGTAGCGGGACGTCTTTGCACCGGGTCCATGATTGCAGCATCCGGGTCGAGCCAATGGGTGCCTGGTTAGGGTTCTTAGAATTCTGTAAACATCTAGTGTACGCTTGAGTTTTAAACAATTTGACTCTAAATTTAACGAAATCGCTGACAGTATCGTCACTTTGTACAACGCGTGGTCGTCATTTAGAAAACTAGTTATATTTCAGACTGTTTACGCAGACGTACAAAACGTTTCGTGTTCAGTGCGAGTCTCGAACAATGGCCGAGCTTCTCATTCACACTGGTCAGTAACAACTAATTCGACCAACTTTGGTCATCGTGATAAGTAATGTATTTGACTAATAACAAAAGTCTATAATAGTCCCTACAAAAAATCACCCGTTCGGAGATAACTAGACAAGTCGCGACAATGGAGTGGATTTTGTATCGAATACGACTACAAGGAAACAACTTGAAAGCAATTAGTGGAAATGATAACTATCGCGACGATTGCCTGGAACCTTGTATACTTTTCTTGTATATCTTTAAAATAATCTGTCGACACCGGAAGGTCGGGGAGCGAACTAAGTCAACGTTGGATAGAGTACAAGTATACGCTCTCGCTGCAAAACTTTCTTGTACCCTGAATTTCTATATACAATGCACGAGACGTTCAGTGAAAGTATGGGAGTACATCAAAGGCTCCTGGAGTAAAGAGAACGTCCTAATCTATGAAATCCGACCAGTTGTCGCTACTGCCAAATTATCCGACCAGTTGCATATCAGTACTTAAAAAAACGTTCGGTAATAAAGCTTGGGAAGTTGTCGTTCCGAACTACGTTATTTGTTTCAGCCAGTTGGAAAAAGTACAGCCAATCATAGTTAAGTTGTTACCATCGTTCTTTTCCTCGTTCTAGTTGGTTTTATACTTTAAAGCCTAGTACGCACTGAGAGATTTGTCTCTAGACTTTGTATAGAGACAGTCGAAAATTTGTATATTATACAGTCTACAGAATTGAGACAAAAATCCTTGTATATGTGTCTCCCGTTGAAACGGGAGACTTTAGACATTGCATATAGACTCGCTGCAGTGAGTACGTGACTAAATACACGTATGCTTCGCACTTCCGGGCTACAGTGTACACCAGTGCTTCTCGTCATTCGAATCCTCAATATCTCTTGTACGTCTTTAATTATCGAATCTGTACGTTTTGTTTATTTGCCGTTTAAAATTTAAATTTTAATTATTAACGCGTTCAATGTTTGTGGGACGTCTCGTCCAGTGAGTTTAAGAATCGCAATAAAAAGAAAGACGCTGTTGATTCTTTATCAAAAAAAATATGACATTTCCAGCTCGTTGGTGGAAAAGATAATGCATAATTAATTTGAAATGTCAGTTTCGTCGTGAGCATAAGAAACTGACAGATTCAAAGAAAAGTGGGTCTTCACCAAAGAAGTGCAACTGCTTCGGGTACGATGCGCTTCTATTCCTTTTACCAAGTAACACTTCAAGAGGCAGCAGAAATACAAACTGAGGTAAGCGAATAATTATAATTTATATAGAGGCTGATTCTGGAAAGGGGCGTAACTTATTGGCCTTTTTTGGGATTTGTGGTTTTTGTAAATCATTTGAGTTTCAATTTTTTACAACATTTATTTTCCCACAATATTTTTATTACAATTGTTCTCATTAAATTTAGTAATGTAAATTTAAAAACATACTTAATTACATAGCAAAACCAAAAATAAAAATGCATTTACTAAAAAAGAACGTATGCAGCTTTTATTGTAAATAAATTTACATTCAAATAAACTAAACAACCCAATTTTGAAGCAAATTGGCAAACAAATAAAACTTTAAATAGTTTTTCAAAATGTCGATTTTTCTGTAATACGCTCTTTCTCTGGAAACAGCCAAAATTATATTTTTTAGGAATAGCTTTACAAAATGTTACTATTAAAAGTAATGAACCTTACATAGACCTTTCAAAGACTAGGCCTACTCCTATGAAAAGTTATTTTGCCAAGATACAGCTCCTTCAGCAGATACAAAATAATCGCGGAATTCGTCGCGAATTTCGCGATTACTGTTGATTGTTTTCTAGCTACAATATATGTATATCTTGTAATCCAAAAAGCAAACTTTCATTATCTACATCTGTTCGCCAGCTTCCACCTATTACTTATTATCTGAATCCTCTGAGTCAAATGTTCCTGGTGGAGAGTACAAATTTCTTGATGCTCTATCTCTTCTTAGAAAATTGTGCAAGTACACACATGTCAATACCACAGTTTCAACTTTATCAGGATGCACATTAATTGAAGTTAAAAGAACCCTAAACCTGGCACTAAGAATACCAAACACGTTCTCAATAATTCTCCTAGCCCTATTTAATCTATAATTAAATATTCGTTTGGGACAAGAACTCCCAAGATTTTGTCCGGGATATGGTTTCATTATATTTGGCGAAAGTGCAAATCCATCATCAGCAACAAAAACAAACGGGACCTTAACGGTTTTCCCTGCTAATGCCTGTGGAGCTGGTAAATTAAGTTTACCGTTTTTCATTTTATCGCACAAACTGGTGCATCTGAATACTCCGCCATCAGATATTCGACCTGCATACATTACATTGTAATGAGCGTCAGCGACTGCAACTAGTACAATACTGTGTGTGCCTTTGTAGTTGTAAAACATGCTTCCACTGTTATCTGGAGCTGTTATTTAAATGTGTTTTCCTACAATACTTCCTAAGCAATAAGGAAAGTTCCATCGATTGAAGAAGTCGTTGGCAATAGTTGTCCACTCCATGCTTGACCGTGGCATCTGGAAAGAAATGAAGTATCGATATCGTATGTAAAAAACATAGTACAGTACAATATGTGCGTTGTACATGTAATGTTCACGGTTATTAAAGAAAGAGCAGTTTCTAATTGTCATTTCTAATGAATCGCATATCACACATCACTAAAAGGGGAAGATTCAAAGTTTTATGTAATGCGCTCAACATGAGCACCATTTAATCTAATTTAATTTAAACTTTTAATCTTCCTCTTTCTAGTGATGTATGGTATGTGATTCTATTTTTATATTTCGTTAGATTATTAATAAAAATTGAAATCTGCTCTTTCTTTTTGAATAACCCTGTATGTAAGTCAATAATAATAATGTAAGTTATGTATTTTTCGTGGCCTATAAAGCCTTTGTGGTTTGTTTTATTGCAGTATGTAGATGAAGATAACCAACTGGATGAGACAGAATTAGCAGGAACCAGTAATGAAACAGAAGTAACGTCCCCGGGAATTGAAAATGATGATATATTTCAAACACCAACCATGACTAGGCGCCCAAAGAAAAAGCTGAAAGTTGATAATGTTGTTAATGATGCCTTGCAGTGTATGAAAAGATTAACAGACACAGTAGCACAACGGGATTCCTTTTCAGTGTATGGGGAACATGTAGCAAATAAATTACGGTCTTGTAACAGTGAATTTGCGGTTACTGTTGCACAGCACCATATTGACAATATATTATTTAATTTGGCAATTGGCACCTATCATCATAAGGATTTTCCTCCTCGTACTCCAAGCAACTGCAACTCTGCTAGTGAGATATACCCTCAAGTTACTAGTACTGAAAGTACCAGTTCTGGGGATGATGTTGGAACTGGTAATTTGAGATTTTCGCGGTCAACACCAGTACCAAATTCACAAAATGATGACTACTTTCTTCATAACTTGCAATGATACATGCAATTGTACATGTAATTCATATTGCATCTAATTTTTGTAACATTACCTTGTACTTCTATACACCTTACTTGTACCTTACTTTTAAATACCTCTTACTGTGTACTTCTACATACCGTGATATTAGCTACATTCATGTATTGTTACTACAATCAAAACTATGCTTAATAAAGGGTTCTTAAGTACTTTAAAATATTACTTTTATTTCTTACCTTCACATATTCTCTCAACTCGCTTGTAATAGCTTCGCACACGTCGGGGACGATTTCAGATATGACTTGTTTGGATATCTAAATGTGTACATCAGACTTGTAAAGGAATTTCCCGATGCCAGAAAACGTAGCGTTACTGCTAATCTAATTTCAGGAGAAATTGCTTGCCTGGAAGTTACTGTTCTTACGTGATATTTTTTTCCCAATCCTGTTAAGCACGAGCTCGAAATCGGTTGGAGTCATTCGCAAGAAGTTTCTGAAACCCTGTCCATCCTCTAATTTTAAATCCTTCAAGAGATTATTAGCATGACTTTCATGGTTGGTAAACAGTTTTCTTCGCCAATTTCTTACACTTCATTTTTTCAGCAAAAATTATCAAAGTACATGCGCAAACACCAGCAACCACTTCATTCAACATAAGTAGAAAGACTGGCAAGTATGAACGCTATACATTGTATACAGACAGTCTATTTTCTGTCTCTAGACTGTCTAGAGACAAAGTCTTGAGACAGTCTATATACAAGTCTCAAGACAATGTTTCCCAGTGCGTACTAGAAGACACAATTCAATCCGGTTATGTGCAGAATTGTTTTCAATATTTGCAATTTTAATATTTAACGACCTTACTTTGAGTGATTTTTTATTTCTGAAGACGAAACGTATGTTTCGAAACGCGTAAACCAACGAACGCAACACGAAGTCACACGACGGATAAAATACGGTAAATATTATACAGAATTGCTTTTAACTCGGTTAGGGGTGCGTTCGGCTCTCCACCCTTTTGTCGAACACTTTATAAAGTTTTTCTCCTGAAGAAGGCTTCGGGCGAGTGGCCGAAACGTGTAGACAAATCAATCGACCACGGCCAAACAGCCCAGATATAAGTTCTTTTATCAACATATCGTTCTTAGCATACCCGTCAAAAGCTGCGTCAGCGAATTGTCTTTCTCAAGAGTGACAGCGGAAATGTTCTCCTTCGCATTCTACTTAATTAATTTCGATTAATTAATCAAGTAATTAATTAACTTAATTACATCTTTGGTTATGATGAAAAAAAAAACGCTTGAGAAATTTTATACCAATCTTTATTGCTTCACACGTAGAACTTTTCGAAAATTGTTGTTACTCAACTTCCTCCTCCTCCTCCTATGCACTTCACGGATTAGGCTGCACTGACTGTTCCGGAAACCATTTCGTCCTCGGAGCCCCACACTACGATACCGTGTGGGTTTATAATTCAAGGCAAGTTTGGGAAGGCGATCTTGCTGCATTCTTCCCAAATGCTTACATCAGTTGTTCTTGTATTCCGTAATTTTATCCTGTAATTTAAAAATTTGTAATTATCGCCTTATCTGTGGATTACTTACTCTGTCTCGTAACGTGCACCCTTTGATCGAGAAATTTCATATCTGCTGATGTAACCTTCCCTCTGTCTCTCTGTGAAAGTACCCATGTCTCACTCATATACAGCGCCACTAAGCCATAGTCTTATAAAACTTAAGCTTAGTGTATTTCCTAGTTTTGTACTTTAAAGTTATATGGATTGTCCACACATATATGTTTACATTTATTAAATTTATTTTTGACATCACGGTCAACTGCGGGAGATATTTTCCATGCAAGATAATTGAAACTGGATACCTGCTCCAAGATGTTTCCTTTACCTGTATCTTTGTGCTTACTAGATACTTCCCTCTAAAAGCCATTACTTTTGTTTATGTGGAGATAGTACCACCCCATATTCCTCTGCTAAATGAATACTCCCCTCTGCAAGTAATTTTCTGTCTGTTATATAATAACATCGTCTGAATATAAAATAATACTAAGTGTACATTATAGAAGGTACTGTCCTGGAACAAGTTAGCAATTTTGAATACCTGGGCTACAGTGTGTCTCATAATGCATGCAACGACGTTGTGAATAAGTTGCGTAAGTTCAACCTTATGTGCGGGACCATTTGGCGAACCCTTAAGTCAGCAAGTAAAGGAACACGCCTAAAATTCTACAAGGTGATGGCTCTTCCTACACTTCTTTATAGGTCTGAGAATTGGAATTTAACGAAAGGCCAGGCCAGTCGCAACCAAGCGGCTGAAACGAGATTTCTCAGGCACGCGGCAGGGTATACTCTCCATGATCATAGAAGAAACACAGATATACGGCAGGAACTGAATATTATGAGTATACTCGACAGGATCGCCCAGTATCGGCTGAATCGGTGGGAACATCTTTGCCGAATGGATGACTCCTGCATTCCCAAACAACTCTGGAACTATAAGCCGAGGGGACGGAGAGGTGTGGGACGTCCGAGAAGGCGCTGGAGTGAGCAGCTCTAATCTTTGCCTATTTGAGACCGAAACAAACCATCCTTGGTTTAATCCGTGAAGATGATGATGATGACTAAGTGTACATTGCGGAGAAAGCTTAATTCCACATTAAAAATTTTTCTTCTATCTTTTAATGATATCGTCCAAATAAATATTAATAAATTTCGGGTAGATACAGCTAACTTGTCTAACTCCTTTATTTGTCTCAACTGGCACTGTCAATCGATGACAACAGAGGTGTTCTGACACAGACTTGTAATCACCTTGACAAGATGCAAAGGAAAACCTCTTCTAGTCATAATCTGTCTCTCGACTTTTAAACAACATTTCAAGAAAATACGAACGTTTTGCTTCACTTAACAAGAGACGGATATTTACTTTCTGCTGTTCCGAAGTTCTCCGATAACGTAGAAAATATCCGGGGACGAGGGGAACAGAACTGCAAAACGTTAGGTTCCTTTTAAAACTCAGTCTATACAGAAAGTAGCACTATTTAAAAAAAGTATCCCGCGTATCTGGGGGGAGGAGGAGTAGGCGGGGCACGTTCCAGCGTGTTTTATGATACCAGATTGAACATACAAAGTATAAAATGACGAAGCTCGCTTTAGCTGAGAGGTAAACGCGAAAGGCGCAAAGTGTATTAATGACGGGACTAAACACCGCCATATCAGACATCTTACTTAAGTCAATGTATTTTCTGCAACTAGTTTAATGTCGGCCATAAATTTCTCTTCTGTAAGTCAGTGCGTTTTATTAGGGTTACATTTAGCCATTACGGCTAACAATGAACTAGGATGGAAATAACTGTTGAACCTGTTTGCATATCATTTGTTAGCAGACGGCTGCAGCACTAACCGCCGCTATCTGCCCGCGCGACTCTCCTGCGATCATTAACGTTATTATTGCAAAGTGTGGAGAAACGTGTATGTGTTTGACGATACGGAGTATACCACGTAACAAGCGCGCGCGCGCGCGCGCGCAAACACGCGATGGTTTTGAAAACTCTCCCGTCTCGGACATCAACTGTCGTAGTTGATAATAATCATACGTATTTCACGTTTCGGCCATTGATTCTGATAACAGATATCTGATATACCTTCTAATGCGTGAAACCCATAGAAGGAAGTTGAAAAATAAATACCAAATGATCGCACAAAATAGTCACAATTTAAAACATTCAAAATAAAACCACAGAGTTTAGCCATCTAGAAGTAAAAACAAAAAAGAAACAATATAAAAGAGCACTATAAAAGTATAAACCACGTGCAAGTCTGGAAGGAATGAACCGGACAGTGCTCACCCGCCTTTAGTTAACCGGACCTGCTCTTATGCGAGCTACATTTTTCTTTTTTCTCGCTGTGTATATTTATGCGTGCGTGGTGTGTATGCGGACATGTGTGTGTGTGTGTGTGTTACTACGTACATTTTTTAATGTACTTACAGATGATGAAGTTCAATGATTTTTTTTTGCTGTATTTTTGGGGGATCACAATAACTATATACGATGGCTTTGTTCGCGATTTCGCAACTTTGGTTATCTCTAAGGCACACAAAAGATAACTGAACCGGAGGATAATTTAAGACAAGCGAAAACAATTAATATTTAGCCACAGTGAACAGTGGCGTATCTAGGTTTGGCTATGGGGGGGTCCGGGGTCGGGTCGGCTTCAAACAAAAGAAAATACAAGTTAAGACTAATCAACATTACTATTTTAAGGTGGCTGAAAAACGTGTGATAACATCCTGAAATCAGTTCCATTACAGTAAACGGTAATAACACACTAAAAACGCGTGTTATTGAAACATTGTTTAGAGGTACTTATTGACAGAATTGAATTTCCTATACAGTATTTCATATTTCAAACGTGTACCCTAATGCTGTGTAATAAACCTGTTCTATATTTTATTTAAAAAAAAAGCTACTACTATATTAGCGGACACAGCTGGAAAAAGTAAAACAGCCTGAAAATTTAGAGATTAACAAAATGCGTCAACTTTTTCGACCCTCTGAGGGGGTCCAGTCCCGTTCATCCCCCCTCGTAAATACGCCCCTGACAGTGAGTACCGGAGCGAGTAGTGATACAGTGATACCCGATCATAAGCTTACAGATGGACAGTGGGACACAGTATGCAAACGTTATTGTTAATGGATTTTAAGCAAACGATTTACCCTTATATTGTTAATGATTTGTAGTCCCATAGTGTTTTACGCACAAAAAATCCGTCTGTTGTTTAAACATTTCCTATAACAAATGACAGTAGTTTATAACGATACTACAGTTGCGGTGAGTGCGCCTTACAAAACATGCTCCGTGACTATTGTGCGAGTAAATGGTGGGGACTTTTTTGTACTCATTTAACATAAACGCTCCCTTAAACACTAAATAATGAAGGGCTCCGTTTGCGAAAAAAAAAAACAAAAAATCAAGACCGTAGAACAATATGCACGCGTTCGTACAAAAAGGGTTGATCGTTTTTTGTCTCATATCTAATTTCGGAATTAATTAAATGTCAAAACATTTGCATGCTTACTAGGTTCGGTATTCATTAATAGCAGTTGAAACAGGTTTTTTGCTCGGCGGCAGACGCCCTATGGAAACAAAACACAATCCCAACGCCCCTCTCGTAAGTAGAGGAGTGTACACGCGTTTTGCACGGCAGCCCGGAAGCTCCTACAACATGCTTATATTTATTGATGCCTGTTTATTAAAATTTTTTCACTGCAGTGAACGTAACGAACGCGGTTTTTTAAGGACTAGGAAACACGACTAACTATTCTTGGTTCCACAACCGGATGAGACAATGGGCGGGATAGGAAAATACATTGCGCTCATGGGTTTTACGTTCGCTATTATTACGCGACTTGAAAACCTCGACTGATAAAAATGAAGTACTAGACAGGCCTAGGTCTACAAAATGTACACAGCAGTAACAGTATTTTAATTCTTCACATTTTGGTATATATTAAATAAATTTATCCCCAAAACTAAGTCGGTGAAAATAAAAAAAAAACGTAATAAAACCATTTCACGCTCTTTTTAGTGCGTATTAAAATATAAACTGTCCTTGCGCAAGAAATTCGTGTTCCATAATCAAAATGTTTTTGTACATGCAGTCCAGTTCACGTACATGACGTACTGTCTGGCCGCGACTGGATGATTGAAGCTGCTCTCCCCCACCACCCGGCCGCTTGTAAGCGAGGTAGGGTGAAATTTTACCCCCACTTAGCCTACCGTAGTGCTTCTCCCACCTTACACAATGCTCGATCATCGAATCGTGGCCAGACAGTACATGGCATTTAAATTTAATAATATCCTTGTCATAACAAAATAAAAAATAAAACTCCACATCAAATTTTAATTTTGCTATTTCAGCAAATTGAATAGATTGCTGAACGATCGAAGCGGCTTCTGTTTTGGCTCTACCGTTTGGCATTACGTCTGTTTGCGGTTTTAAGTCTAACGATAACTTTTGAACCCATCAATTGATGTTTCGTAAAACTTGGCGTCGCGTGTCTATACGGTTTTACCCTGTTGTTGTTTAGATTGATCCCTAAAAAAAAGTGGGAGGCAAAAATGTGAGGTGTCAAAAATCTGAAAAAAATCGCAAAAGGGAATTTAAAAGATAAAATCTGAATGCAGTGTTCGTTTTCAACATTTCAAAATTTTTGGACGCCAGG
This sequence comes from Magicicada septendecula, assembly GCA_034769895.1. Lineage (NCBI taxonomy): Eukaryota > Metazoa > Arthropoda > Insecta > Hemiptera > Cicadidae > Magicicada > Magicicada septendecula. Next base: position 94,090,341 of record CM068368.1, read on the forward strand.
GCTCAAAAACTGAGCGAAAATCTTGCTAAAATCGCAAACATTCATGTGGGACAACAAATTAAAGCGAATTTAACCACAATCCTGAATATACTGCTCATTTTTTAAAATTTAAAAAAATTTGTGGACGTCAGGGCTCAAAGAGTGGGTGAAAATTTTGATAAAATCGCAAAAATTCATGTGAGGCATTAGATAAAAGAGACTTTTAACTAACACCTGAATGTAGCGTCACGTTTTAGAAATTTCAAAATTTTATGACCCCAAGGCCCAAGAAAGAGATAAAATATTTGAAAAAAGATTGTAAAAATCCAGCAACAAGGTGTCAAAATAAAAGTAATTTTAACCTAAATTCGAATGTTTCGAATTTTTAGTGTTTCCTGTATCTTTGCGTACTCCACTATCGTGATATTACTAAAGAAATAGTAGATAAATAGTAATTTTTATAATTTCCCATACCGGAAAGATTATCTAGTATTGAAATTTGTGTAGTAATAAATATACTTCGTTCAAAATAGTGAGCGAATTCTGTAGCTCAGCGAGCACACTAGCTTTACTGGTTCTCTGTTGTGGTTGGAGTTTTGGTACCTTCGTAGCTGTATTCGAATTCAACAGTTAATTGAAAAACTGTTATCTTCATGTTTAAAAATTTAACATGAGAAATAACGCAAATATCGAATACTTATTATTATTGTTATTATTCGTATTCTGAAGTGAGTAATGATTCTCAGTAGAGCCAGTGAGGATGCCTCACCGTAGATCGGGTGAAACGTTTGGTGCTGACAAAAATAAACCGACAAAACAGTTGTTCTTAAGAACAAAAACATCACGAAAGCTTATGAATGGGGGAGTACGTACTCGTTGCAAGACGCGCGTAAAGTAACGTGCTATCCTATTTAAACAATACATGTATAACTACAACCATACATCCTGAGAATACGTATATATTCTGAAGTCGCTGTATTGGTCATTATGTTGTTGAACAACTTTCTGTTTAAAATCCTTGTTTCATTTTTATTCAACTACACGAATCCTGAGCTTTTTTTCCTTAGTCTTCCCTTATTATTTTCCCATCACAGTTTTACTCTTATGGAAAACAAGAATATGTAAGGAGGTGGGCCGATATACCTATAACAGGTATTTTCGAATGATTATTTTTGTGGAACGGATATAACAGTGACTGAAAAGTTGAAATACCTGTTCCGATTCAACGATAACTGAAAAGACGAAATATCCGTTCCGATTACTCGCGGCCTCGCGGTACCGAGTCGCGGAATTCCCTTCGCAACTAACGACTAAACGAGTACTACGAGTACAGTCACAGTTATTGGTGCTGTATACTTGATTCTGCGCATGTCCCGATTGCCATACAAGTACGAAACGAAGCAAAACAGCGGGGTTCAGAATATCTCTGTGCCAAAGAGACGAAGCTGTTTTTAATAGATGAAAAAAATGCATACTGATGTTACATTTATTCTCGTGTGTTATGCAGATACATAATACAGATTATAATAAGAAATTATCTATTATACTAGTCATCAACTTGGTAAGTTTTGAAAAAGCGAATTATATTGAGTTATAACCTACAGAGTGGCTGAGAGGCCATATAGTACTTTTTGTTAATGTCATTTCGGAGATGATTTTAACTTCACTGCACATCTCACTTAAATTTTGTTGACATTATTTTTTGTGATATTACGTGCACTGTAAATTTCATTGCCTGAGTTTCGCAACTGATTTGTCTAACCAAAATGGAATCAATAATTTAATACTAAATCTACGTCAGTTTGTTTACTCCTAGTGAAAACTTAAATTAGTACACCCAAAGGGAGATAAGCCCATAAATTCTCTTATTTCTTATTTTCTTTTAAAGAGTAACAGCTTAATGAATTCAAGTGTAAAGTAACACTGTTAATACTTTTAGTTTCAATTTATTTCTTATAACAAATTATATAATACAGGTATATGTATAATAGGTATGTAATAACAGGTATTCGTGCCTGTTATTTTTTTGGAACGGTTTCATTTATACCTGTGATTTTCAAATACTAGTTTAGCACACCTCTAGACTACGGATATATTCTTCTTATGGATATACGTAAAATAATGACAAAGAATGGACGCTAGAACAAGACAAAAACCTGAGTACAGTAACATAATAGACACCGGAATAAATAACAAGGCGAAACGCGAAAACAATTACGTAGATACTGAAATCACACTAAAATAGACGACGTCATTACAGAATATGAACATGAGCAGTACATTTGGCAAGACTAGAAGACAACAGATAGTCAGGAAGATTGCTAAATTGGGGGACAAAGGGCATAAAGAAAAGACGACGACGGCCCTTTGCAAGACAGAGGAATTAACTGGTTAACTGCTACGTTCCATTAAGCTGGGAAACAATTGTTTACGAGAGAAATCACTGTGTAACGACAGTAACCAGACAAGTACTAATGATGATGACGATTGTACGGTAACACAGGAATCCAGACACTCAGGAGATGTGACAGTGAATTAAATAACAGTGCATACAGAACACATAACAAAGGAATAATGACAGTCCGTATTCTTTACTTACAAATATTATGTTTACATATGTTAGGCTATAATACGAAGTAGACAGTTTTGCGTAGTAGCCCTGATTCTATACCGTTATTGATATTTTACATATTATATACTGACGACCTTTCGAGAAGTTGGAACCAACGCTGCTTTCTGGAATTACGTTGTCTCGAAATGCGTTTTCATGTTTATAACTTACTTCCTTCTTCAGCATTCAAAGGTCCAATGTAGGACGAAGGCCTCTCCTTCAGTTCGCCACTCACGTGTCCACGTCGACCCGACACGTCTTTTCAGGTCGTCCGGCCATCTCATCTGTCGTCTTCCTCTTTTTCGTTCTTATTCCTTTCTTATTCCTACGTTAATAGACTATAATTTTACTCCACCTTTATTCCTGTGTCTGGCGTTATGGCCAATGAATTTCCATACCCTAACAGAAACGTCTTTCACTTTTTCTGAGTTTCGTACCCAATCATTTCTTCTCATATCCAATAAATTGACATTTATTATTTGCCACTCCATTGATGCTTGTGTTTTTGCCATTTTTCCTCCGTTGCTTACCTTTGCAAGTATACAAATTTTGGAGCCACTGAGGACAGGGTTAACGTGTAGGCCACGTAATTTATTTGTTTTAATACTGAACATTTTTTCACATTTACAACTAGCTATTCATAACTTAAACTGAGATAAATGAACTATAGAAGTCTTTTTGACTACACAAACTACGCAGGTTGTCAACCGAATAGTATAAGTTGATGTCAACAGTTTGAGGATACTTGACGAAAAGAGCGTAAGCATGCTGGAGTCGGTTATTCCGACGGTCCCGAGAGTGGCATACCTAATCGCGAGGCCATATTACCGTCCCGAACCCTCAAAAACACGACGGGACGTCGACTTGAAACCACAACCGCCATGAAACCATTCCCAACTCCTGAACGCCGCGGGGACAGACAGAGCCAGGCTGTTCACGATTTCGTGGTACCATTTTTGGGTACTTGTAAAACCACGACGAAACCTATCTTGCTGTAACAGATGAGAAGGTTGGATCATGTCCAACAAGCACGATAAAAGAATTTAGGCGTCTGAAATGACATTCGTACGGAAGCTGAAAGTATGTACTGGGCTGGATGGGTTCAGGAACGTAGTTGAACTGGATGATACAAATGCATATGACCGAGATGGCCTGAATCGAGTGTGGATTAGTAGCATTGTGGCTGATGTGAGAGACACGCCAATAGGAAGCATTCAGCCGGTCGTGAGAAACCCAAAAATTATTTGGGAAATGACATTTGCTATGATAGGATTTATGATATTAATTTTAAGTTAGGTAAGTTCCAGACGATCTGTGGGACGATCAACCGTCTTTTTAGAAACAAGGTACGTCGAGATACAAAATTAAAGTTTAACAAAGTTATGGCAGTCTCTGTACTGTCCTATGGGTGTGAATTATGGACAACAAACAAGAAACAAGACAGTAAAATACAGGCTTCGGAAATGGCGTTCTTAAGAGGAGTTAAAAGGTGTTCTAAACTTGACCGTATACAGGACGAGGCCATAAGAGAAGAGTTAAAAGATTTTAACTTGAATGAAAAATTAAAAGATTACAAACAACGGTGGAAAGAGCACTTAAAAAGAATGTCAGATTCCGAACTCGCCAAACAAGCCTGGAAATATAACCCTATAGGACACAGATGTGTGGGAAGACCCAGAAGAGGTGGCTGGAGATCTTTGAAGGCGGAACAGGCAGCACCTTGCCTATGCCGTGTTGTGATGATGATCATGTGAGAAACATGCCTATGGAAAGGACAAATGTTAGAAGACCCATAAATAGATGGGATTGTAGTTTCTGAAGTCATAAGAGGCAAAGTGGCTAAAGCATGGAAGAGCAGGAAAAGGAATAATTTACGTAATACGACTGTAGACTTACAACAAAGCAGACGACGCCGCTGACGTACCAACGCTGTCCACAGACACTGTTCCTGTTTTTTCATTCGTGGGCTTCTTTAAAATTGTAAATAATATACACGGCCAGCGTTCTGTACAGATAACAAATCTCGAATTCATAGAGACGCTATTTAAAATTTATATTTCTGTCAGTTTACATAAACAGTGTTTGATAAATTCTACGAATAATTTAAAACTAATGCGAGGCGTTTAAGTCTGCTCCGTGATTAAATTGTTAATCTGCATCCTATCGTGTGAAACAAAACACACCGGGCGAGTAATTATACTTTTAAATTAGAACAACGGGTAACAAAGTCAGGCAGGCGAGCGGTACGTTTTGTCAGCTGATACGGGGCGCCCAGACACACTGTACGTTAACAGTTCTTATCTTTTGATTGCCTTACTTGACTCAAGCGTAGCCATCTTCGTGAATATACCTGTGATGGTATGTTCACAGAGTGTCTCACAGTTAAACGGGACCTACAGTTTTACAGCAGCCTTCGAATATACTACTAACAAAGGACATCGCACGCTGGTTTGACATTACCTCGTAGGAGGAGCGAGCGGCCATCTAAGTCAGATTATAGATTATATTCGGAGGCACCGAGAACTGAACATTCGTTGAAACTTTAAATGAGAAAACGAAAGAGAAAAGAAAATCTACGATACAAAACTTATGGGAAAAGGAAGATAAGCATAATTGATTAAATACGTGTTTAAACTTAATGGATTTAGGCCTATTCTGTACATTTCTGAAGCAAACCAGAGAGAGTCCGATGGGCGGGAGCGATGATACGACGGGAGCTGGAAGATATGATGAAATAAAAAAATGATGGAGAACAGGAATTTCTGATAGCAAACGAAAGAAGACTGATTGTATGTAATGTTGTGTGAACACAATTAAAAATAGATTTCTTAATTTCTACTGCAAATGTGTATTTCTTTTGTCTCTTTACAGACTTTTTACAGATTCAATCTGATAATCAGAACATTAAATTAAATTGGCGAACAATCAAATTAATTATATAATACTTAAAGTGTTTTTATTTCTTTTATAAAGTTGCTAAACTGCTACAATTTTTGTTCAGACAAAGCTTTTCGTCATCTCTGACATCATCAGGTCTTGAACAACGAACAACGAACTGTTGTTCAAGACCTGATGATGTCAGAGATGACGAAAAGCTTTGTCTGAACAAAAATTGTAGCAGTTTAGCAACTTTATAAAAGAAATAGTAAGGATGGCTGCTAATTCAAATAATATGGAGAATAAAGTGTTTTTGAACAGTAGTCAGATTTTCCGTAATAAGCTAGGATCAGGAACAGATTATAATACTAGTTTTTGCTTTCACAAACTAATTTTAAAAGACATAAAAACACATTCGTTGAGTATTAAATACGTATGTTATACATGAAGGGTTTAGAGTTTACGTTAGACTAATACGTATACATAAATACGTTTAGATTTGCACAACTAATCGGAGTTACTTAATTACAGAGAAATTTATTGTGTAGGCCTACTGTGTATATATCTAAAAATGTTGTGTACAGTATACGTTCATCTGCACGTTTTAATTGAAACTTTGAATGAATTAAACGTCGAACACATGAATAGTACAGGTAAAATCAGCACCGTATCAATTAGAAATTAAAGACAGAATCCGATTTGAATAACGGGTTTTAATAAAGCTGACTCGAACGAAACAAACGGACTACGTCAAACCGCACACATCCGTTTATAAAATTAACATCACTTTAAATTGTATGTAAAAACAAAACTGATATTCGGTCCGATGTGTATGTCGAAAGTTTATCTGTAATGTAAATTTCAAATCGCCCTCTAGACTAGACCGGATGTCCTCTCCGTTCCATCGTCCGTTTGTCCACATTAACATAATCTGACAGCCATAGCAGCGCTATGAATTTTTATGGAAACTTTAGAGATTCACATAATCATGATTTATGTCGAAGGGCAAGCGAAGTTTAAAGTTCATTAATACGGAATTCATTTGTACACAACACCGGCGGAGTCACGTTGTCCCTACACACTTGACGACGGACAAACAACAGATTTTTTATAATACCGGTAACTATTTCTGTTTCCGTATACCAATAAGCTCCGAGATCTGTTTAAACAATGAACGTCGACGCGTACAAAACAGGCTGACGCGGTAAATCTTGACGGGTCATATCGTTTTTAAAAACTGTTTCACAACGTGTGTTTAGTGAAAAACAATTTTCAGTAATACATATGCTGTTACGACGGTTCACTTCGTCTAATGCTACAGTGGAAAACAAGATAAATACAAAAATGAAGTCACTAATCATCAGCTTTAATTAATCACAAATAACAATTTGTAATCAACAAATTGTTCAGCAAGATTTATTCTCGTACAATAATTAAAGTTAAATTTGTCCACATGCAATAATAGTGTCAACTAACACAGTTCCGCAGAGCAATAACTTTTTCACTAATAACCACTTGAGATGCACTGAGTAAATCGCCAACGTAAACTGACTAACTAAGCAGCAGCTGTTGCCTAGTTCCTGCAGGCTTCCATACTAATGTTCCATAATATCCGTCCTTAACAAGCACTGGAAAACTCTAGAGGATATTTGAGTGCGGCCTTGGAAGAAACACGCACCTTCTTGGCTAGTCGAGAAACGTGTAGAACAACATTCCGTTGTTCGAGAACGTTACGTCGTTAGAATATGCTTTAGCGAGTGGTGCAATGGGTCAATCGGTACAGTCATTTCAAAAGCGGGATGTCATGAACGTTTATGACGTAATGGGGGGGGGGGGGTAGAGCCATCGACTAGTGAAATTAACGATTCTCATGGCGTAGTGCTAACCAAGTTTTCCTGTTATGGTATGTCTAAATTGATGACCTAAATCGACAGAAGGATTAGAGGACAGGGACGAATTTACGGCGGGGAGAACCAGACCCACCCACCAGAGGGTAAAAAAAGTTGACAAATTTAGTTTATATCTTAATTTTTAAGCTGTTTTATTATTTTTTAGTTGTGTACACTAATATAGTTGTAACTTTTTTAATATGCAAAACAGGTTTATTACACAGAATCTGCGTATGCGTCTGAAATATGAAATATAGGAAAATCATTTCAGTCAGTAAGTATCTTGTAAACAATGTTTCAATAACCCGTAAATATATTGTCTTATTACCGTTTACTTTAATGGGACTGATTTCAGCCACTTTAAAGATAGTAATGTTGATTAGTCTTAACTTGTTTTTCCTTTGTATGAAGTCGACCCGACCCCGGACCCCCCCCCAGGCCAAATTCTAGATACGCCACTGTTAGAGGACCATTCTGTGGAAATGGAATATGGCGATTGAAGTAGTTGGGTGATAATTTGAGAATGGGAGACTACAGGACACCAGAAAAACTATACAAGGGTGTATAAAGTGAACCTACACAAGGGGTGGTAGAAAGGTAGAGTGTTGGGTGATCTCACAGTTAAACAATAAGTATCACTACGTTCAGGTCGAAAGATGAGCGACAGTGGTTGAGGAGGTCGAGGACAGATACCTTGCCGGGGCAATGAAAAAGAAAAGAAGAAGGCTACATTGATCCTAAAACATGCCAAATTTACACAGACAGGATAAATATCGTACAATATTTTAATTAAACAATGAATATATAAAAACGCTACGATATGCCAACTCAAAAATAAGTTCAATGAGTCGCCTGTCTCGCAAACAATATTAGGTAACTTCGTCGAGTTGTGAACACTCTGTAGTCAGCAATCTGAACGAGTGACTTACAGGTTTCTCCGAATACAACGGAACGACACAGGATAATGAGGAAAGGATCAGTTCCTTCTAGCCTGTTGCAGTTGTATAAACACGTTACTTTCCAACCAATGCACAAACACAACACGTACGTTCCGAGACAGTTACTAAAGGGTCAGTGCTGACCACAGAAGATCGAATAACATTAACGTAATATGACAAAGAACGCGAAATGAAGCAATGTAATAGTGAAAAAATAACTTTTCAGAACTAGGAAGTTTTGTCGCTTTACTTATATATACACCACAATCACACACAATAATACCAATTTAAAGTGCCAAAGGCCAACAGGATACCACAGCAACAACCAACCGACACTCAAGCACTTCACAAGACTCAAAACTAGTAAGGTTGAGCATGGGAACACAAAGGTCTCGAAACATGTTCCAAATAAGGAAAATACAGCTTGAGTGATGTAAATACATCTTAAGGAAAATATCATCTTAAAAGATAAAAATATTAAATATATCATATACACCAAGAATAGATTGTAGCAAAAAGTGTTTGAAATAATAATACCATACAAGGTACAGCCTTATCACTGTACATAAGCCTACAGTGAAAATAGTGAACAGAACAAAAAGTAAGGTTATTAAGGAAATAAAAACAACAGTGCACTGAAAAAAATAGTAAAATGAATAACAATAATAAAGTGAAAAGCAACAATCAGTTAACCGAAAAATTAAATATATCAAATTATCTCTCATATAAATACAACATTAACATTTGGGAAAATTTACAAATATACAAACATAAAACACAAATCAAACTAATACCTGAACAAATACAAACCAATACAAAACATGACACAATTTTCAAAGCACTCAACATCGAAAATACACAAAATACTAATATATACATCACAATCACACACAATAATACCAATTTAAAGTGCCAAAGGCCAACAGGATACCAAAACAACAAGCAATCAACACACAAGTACTTCACAAGACTGAAAACTAGTAAGGCTGAGGATGGGAACACAAAGCGTCCCGAAACATGTTCTAAATAAGGAAAATACATCTTGAGGTAAAATCATATAAATATTAACTATTATATGTATATATAGTGGTTCAAATCCCATGAACATTACTCTGTTGGCCCAAAGAAGATCGTATGCCTAGAATCAAAAAACTGTTGATCGTCGAATGTAATGGGAAATCGGTAACCGTAGGTGGGAATGATCTAGCGGTCCAGATAATTTTGATGCGTAGTAAGCTTCAAGTGGACCAGTTGTAATATTGACAGCAAAGTAGCACGTGTATTGTAAGACCGAAATAGTGCGAGCTGAGAGACGTGATATTAAGTGATTATTTGTTGTTATTCCGATTATTTGGTTAATGACCATTATCTTCCGTCTAGCACTCGTATTGCGCCCTCTTGTGGCCTACTGTGACCCCTGGTGATGTGGCACGGCTCACACTACACTACCGCCGGAGACAGACCAGTGTGAATTTATTAAATGCAGTGTCGAGAGAGGTACTGCTGTACGTGTAGTAGTTGCATTGTGTCTGATGGAGGTCTGCTTATCTCAGATTAGCTTCAAGGTTGTATCGCCTCATTTTCCTCACGGAAAATCAGAAATTCAGGATTCTTACGATGTAATTTTATAAATATTCGATTGTATTTAATTTCTGTACACACACAAAGTATTATTTTTCGTATCCAAAAGTCCGTTCGTATTTTATAAATTATTCAAATTTAAAAAAATTTTCAACCTAACCTAACAAAAACTAAGACACATGGTCAAACATGTACAGTCTTTAATTTGTTAGGTACATTGAACATTTCTTTTGCGGATATGATCACGAATGAAAACTTTACTACACCAATATTTTTTTACAAAATTATAGCAAACCTCCTCAGAAATTGTACAATACGAAAGAAAATGAAACAACTGATAGGAGAACGGTTTACTTTATTAACGGTCAACACATACTAGTTCCCAAGGTCATTTACCTCCCCACGCAGTTGTGGTGTGGCAGTTTAATCACGTTCAGTTTGCGATTTGATCGGTTTCTAACCTACTTGACGGTGTGGCAATGCAGATTTTTAAAACCCTAAAACGATGTGGCAAATCATCTTCAGCCCTCAAACAGACTGCTGTTTTAGACCAATCAGAGATGCATGCGGTTGGACTGATTCGATTTTGAGCCGAAACGCACAACAGAGCATACAAACAAACGTACTTAAAGACGAATCCCTTCCACTGAGCTACCCTGCAGTCGACCAATAGCGTTGTCATATTTAGAGGTAAGCACTCTTTTCTTTGTAAGACTTTGTGTACATTTAAAACACATTCATGCATATCATACGTACATAATTTAATCGAATAACAAACAATCCTTTTGAACAAAAAAAACTGGCTTGAGGAAAATGATGCGGTGACCTCCCTGTTTTGTGTCTGTAGAACTACATAGCTTAACTGAGTGGATTCAATGAATAAAATACAGTCCATGAGGTACTTAAATCTATAATTTCATTGGCTTGAAAGCTTTCAGTTATGTTAACCTCCCCTTTCGGCACGTGCGAGGGATATTCAAAAAGTAAATGTACAAAGTCCATAAAGCATTATGTTAAGTCCATAAAGTGCATAAAGTTCTAAAGCATTTTAAGTTTTGTTAGTTTTATTAGCAGCCATCTTAACACCAACTTTGTCACTACTTATTGCCACACTGCTAAATACTTCGTTCTTGACGAGGCCTTTCGGTCTCTCCACCCAAAGATGGTGGAGACACCGAGAGGCCTCGTCGAGAACGAAGTATTTAGCGTGTGGCAATAAGTAGTGGCAAAGTTGGTGTAAAGCATTTTATTTTGGAAATCGACTTATAGTATCTTCAGATAAGATTTTTCTTTACCTTTTAACATAATCACTACGGATCTTAATGCATCTGATGATCCTGGGAAGACGAGAGGTAATCTATTTGTGATATGCTGTATGATACTTCTTCACTTCTTGTCGATGGAGTTTTGAGATCCAGATCAGGTACACTCTATTGCGAAAACGTCTACGGATTCATCTGAAGATTTTTATTTCGGAAGGTCATTTTGAATCTTTTTATTATAACGGTTTCAGATAGACTTGTTTCGAATTCCAGGCGTCCGTATCGGTTCAATTATTGCGCTCTAAAGATAACACGTTTGTCTCTTCGAACAGAAATTCATAAATAGGTTTTAAAGCTGTTAGGAATATTTTAGGCAGTTTTATTAAAACATATTGTTTTTCCCATTATGATACTTCTTCACTTCTTGTCGATGGAGTTTTGAGATCCAGATCAGGTACACTCTATTGCGAAAACGTCTACGGATTCATCTGAAGATTTTTATTTCGGAAGGTCATTTTGAATCTTTTTATTATAACGGTTTCAGATAGACTTGTTTCGAATTCCAGGCGTCCGTATCGGTTCAATTATTGCGCTCTAAAGATAACACGTTTGTCTCTTCGAACAGAAATTCATAAATAGGTTTTAAAGCTGTTAGGAATATTTTAGGCAGTTTTATTAAAACATATTGTTTTTCCCATTATTAGTGCACCAAAATAATCCGCTACACTAGTCAGCTTAAGTCTCTTGGTCAAGCTCTCGATTACTGTCGTAGCTAGGATTATATGACGGTCATTTACATTGTTTTTCTTAAACAGACATTTTAAAAATATCCTTTCACAGGATACAGTTGACAAAGCAAACATAAAAGGTGTTTGTGCCAACTTCTGGATTTCATTTATTACTATAGCCTGACAACTTTAAAAAAAGCCAGCACCGATTTCAGTACGCGCAAGGCGGAGAAGTAAGGCCCCTCCCTCTCCCACTTTCTCTGACTTACTGCCCCCTTCCTAATCAACAGCACGCTGTACAGTTCACATACGGTGTTCGGCGAGTGAATGATCCCTTCCACACAGTTGCCTTGCGTCACGTGGCTTTCTCCTATAAATGTCCCAAGTGTGTAAAAAAAAGTTTGTTCTGCGTAGGTCGTTTTCAACATTAAAATACCTATAGCTTGTACTTTCCCAATAACTTAAGAAGAGAAGTTAATTTTGAGTTACTATACTAATTTCTGCCTTATGCTATAATTAGTTTTTTTTAAATTAATTGTTTAATTTCCTGTATTAATTGAGTTGTCTGTATGAAACTCAAAGAAACTGTCGCATGTACAGTATAATGAGCTGAAAATAGTTTCAGAAAATCTGCAGGTAGAAGAGTGTCACTCCAATTAATCAGTACGTTTTGAGAAATTGAAGTCCAAGTTGTCTTCTTTTGGGCAGACGTGCTTACTTTCCGGCCCACGTTCACGGATTTTAACACCTGTCAAAAAATAGTCGCGATTCCACTATAAAGGTTAATCCACTATGCTTATGGCATTTCAAGAATTGTCCTGACAGCTCTCCCAGGGGCGTGATTCCGCGTCGCGTTGTTGTCAAACGTACTCTCACAAAAACATGTGGTATCGGTATTCTCGTCACAACTCTCATTAGGTTTCTCTCACTCTATCTCTCTCCCTCCACACTCCCTCATCTCTCACGTATGAAATCTCTTGTAGTAACGCGTTATCAGCTAATAAGCTAGAATTCGCTCGTCTCTAAACGTTGAATTCTAAACAGAAGACACTTTATAAACATAGGATGTTTGCAACATATGGTAATTAAACATATTTTCTCCGAATACAATAAATAAACACAATCACTTTTTGTGTATAGTATGGGTTATCCCTGGAGAGCGGCTGAAATTGTTGTTTATTACCGGATGTATGTATACAGTTGTATATAGCAATGCATACAATTGTCGTCACGTTGCTATGACAACGTTTGATCAGTCACCGCTGTTATACAAGGAACCCTCCACGAATGTCAGAACGCTAACAGTCAGAAGAGGAGTGACCCTGTAGTGACTCGAATATGGGACAACGACCGAAACGCGTTGTCAAGATTGAACATTTTTTTCAAGATATTTAAACACTAATTACTAATGAAATTGGAATCTATATATGATAAAATTGACACATATAAATAATGTTGAAGTTCTTAGAAACTCCCCTGTGTGAAAAGGGAAGTTATTAACACAGTGAAGATAAGAAAGCTTCAGTATCTAAGACATCTCATGAGAAATGAGCAGAGATTTTACTTATTGCAGTCCATACTACAGGGAAAAGCACTTGGAAAGAGAGGAGTTGGGCGACCGAGAATCTAATGGCTGAGAAATTTAAGTACCTGGTTTGGTATGAATACAACTGACTTTTACGTGCAGTAGTACAGAAAGTTAAAATAGTCTGTATGATATCCAACATCGGAAACGGATAGTAACTATCAGATGAAGAATATTGACGAAATACTTGTGTTTAAATCTGATAAAAGGACGTTAGCAATTACCGGTTTAATTTTCGGCAAAATAAGCGTTTAGGCTGCATTAGAGAAGATAGATATTATGTGTAGAAAGACTACTAACTTCTAGTATCCTTTTTACGTAACTTTTTTAGAAAAAATATGTACATCAGCCATGGTTTTTTTTAGATTGCCCGTTTTTTTAGATTGGCACTTTTAGAGAAGAATAGCTCCTAACGATTTTGATAAAGATATTTTACGCCATTACTGTGTGTTAATGAAATCTCATTTTGAGTTACACTCGGATAATACTGACATTTATAACCAGTAGCGTCGCGTCCTTGTAACCGCTGTTGCCGGCGGCAACAGGCCTGGAAACGAAAGAAAATAATATTAATTACATCACATAAATAAATACTTTAGTTATTGAATAATTTGAAATCCGAACAATATTAGTAGGGAAACTTGATGAAAAGCACAGCACTGCTTTCGAACTGCTGGGCACTTGCACATGCTTGTGTTGCCGGCTCAGACATCGGCAATATTTTACTGCACGTCGTTATTGACCTCGTAGCAGTTGTTACTGTACAAACGGGAGGGGGACACATTCGGCCACCCAATGTGTTGCCGATGTATAAACCGGCAAAACGGTCAGTTAGCAGCTACGTTCGTTTCGGAACCAACGTGCAGCAGTTACTACCTACCTATTTGTGTTTTGTTCGTTTAGTTATGTGTTTCTCTGTTCGTCTTTATTATTATTAATTCGATTATCTGTGTCATCATTTTTCTGTGTAAGTATAATGGAGTCAGACCCCTCTTCTTCTGCCAGCGAAAGATAGAAAATACTCTATAAAGATATTTTACCTTAAAAAGAATATTTTGGCTCTAAAAAGAACACTAGGAACTAGGGAAAATTCGAAATAATTTTTAGGTTAAGTTTTAGGCCTATCACAACCGGCAACAGATGTTATGTACCCACAACACGCCACTGTTTATAACACTCGATTTTGATACACAACCACAGTTTGAACCAGTTTTGCGTGTTACTAAGACGATTCTCGCAAACGCAGACGGAGACAAAGAGATATCTCGCACACGCACAAAGCGCGCGGTTTGAAATTATGCAAGACAGAGAGACGTGGCGTCCGGCTAAATATACGGGCAGCGTGTAATTGTTTTTTACGGTAATAAAAAGTGTACATATAATTTAGTGTGTGTTACGTTTAATGACAGACGGCCGGGCCGTTCTCGTGTTCGCTGTCAATTCTCGGTTCTATATTAATCTGATATTGTTTATCGGTTTCTCGCCTCTTCCCCAACTGTATAGACATAAAATGCACCTCTGAATAACGACTCCGGCCGCTGTGCAACAAAATGTTATTTTTACTTGTAATTTTAACGCAAGCAAGCAAGCAGAGCCTTAACAACGCTGTAAATTGTTGCTGGTAGGGCAAGGCAGCGCGGTATCTAAATCACAGAGCAACTAAATCGCAATTATACAACGCATACACCTGTACACTCGGTGCACATTACCAGTAGACCAGCAAGCGCGCCACTTAGTACAGCATGTCCGTTGACAAATTCCATCACTATTGTAGTTAGTTAGCGCGGTGTCCGCCCGATCGCTAATTGGCTCCGCTACGCAAACTACCGATGCCGATAATAATAATAAATTGTTACTTTTATCCTTTCGGAACGGCTTATCCGACCAATACAAATCATTATTTTTTCCCGATACTATCTTTTCATTCACGCACGTTAAGTTCTGCTTCACAATGCACACACACACACACACACACACACACACACACACACACACACACACACACACACACACACACACACACACACACACACACACACACACACACACACACACACACACACACACACACACACACACACACACACACACACACACACACACACACACACACACACACACACACACACACACACACACACACACACACACACACACACACACACACACACACACACACACACACACACACTTCGAATGGGAATAGCGTGTTACTGGTACAGAAATACGATTTACAAATTTAAACACTCATGTTTTTTAACATATAGTCGTAGCCTACTCATTTTTTTAGCCTGTATATGTAGGCTCACATTTATTAACATATTCGTAGAATGATTTTTACTTGTAAGCATACTAATATAGGCTACTGATAAATGCAGAATGAATAATATCGTTATAAATATCATTATGTTATTCGAGTTAACATATTTCGCACTTATCTGTGACACATAATTCAATACAGAAGTCGATACAACGAGACAATTTAGTAATTATAATATGTCCCCTGGATGTCCTAGCAAATCGTCCAGTCCGATTTTCTGTCTGGGTCTTCTCCCTTAAACTGGCTGTCTTACCAGACTAAAGAGACCAGTTTTCCCTGTTGAGATATCCATGAGGATCTTTAATATGGTGGTTTCTCCTTGCCTCCCGCATTTTACATCCTAAAATTGGATGACTGCTGCAACCCCAAACAACTATAAAAGTGTAAGCCGAAGGGACGGAGAGGTGTGGGACGTCCGAGGAAACGCTAGAGTGATCTCTACACTCTTTGACTGTTTGCGACCGGAACAAACCATCTTTGGTTTACTCCTTGAAGAAGATGATGATGATGATGAAATCTATACAATGGGGCGTGTACTGACTAACTGGAGGAGCGAAGCCTCTAGACAATATGCAATTTCTACTCTTCAGAAAAACAGCGGAAGCTTGGTAGTTGATGGATTTGTTCAAGAAAGGCTGACCACAATTACAGTTGGCGCGGGTACCACAGTTTGATCTGGAGACAAATCTCAAGCCAATCTGGTGCTCTTGCAGCTTGCGAACAGCTACTGGACGGCCTGTAAAAGTGTTCGGAAAAGTGGAGATACACCTACGCCTCGATCGACTTGCGTCTGATCACCCGGTACTTGTTGCAGACATTGTACACAAAATTTACTTTTTCTTTTGACTTAATTTTATCATTACATAATTTTATATGACTTAATTTAACCGTTTAAATTTATCAGATATTCAGAGTAATGTGCCTGTGGACATTGTGAACACGTGAGGTTTTGTAGTCGACTTCAAAGAAGGGCAAGAAGTAATGCTCGCCACAACAAACCAACGAACGAGATAAATCAAGTGGCCGTAACTATTCCACCAAACTCCGAAAAAATCACCATGGTTCGAACCGAGGCAGGTACAGGGGGAAGCATATTTCGCACTTATCTGTGACACATGTTTGTCGTGCTGGTTTGTTTATCGTTTGTCAGCCCCGTTTGCTTGTCGTCTGGTGGAGTAATTATTATTTACTTATGGACAGGTTTGGCGGATACGTTTGTTTTATATTAACGTCAAAAAATTGATCTAGACATTGGAACAATACAAAAATATCCGCCAAGAAAGTTCAAAACACAAAAACTAACTTATAATTTGTTGTGTATTACCAACTAACATATCCCCCCACACACAAACACAGTTATTGCACTGGGCAACGTTGGAACGTCATACTCGACACAAACTGTATATATACAGTACTTAATTTACATATAAAGTGTATGTACTCCATATATACACAGTGTAATATATTTTACAATATATACATACAGAGTGTAGGAAAATAACCCAGTCACTTGAGCACGAGAGACAGATAAACGTATGGTATAATTAAACAAATTTTTTTCTTCTCCCTTGAAGCATTAGGCCTGTGTTGCTACAACTCACCGACTCAACCACGTTCGGTGGCGAGAGGGATTCGGGTTGATGTGTATAGTGGAAATGTGTCTTTGCTATTTATCTAGCCCAGGGATGCCAGACAAGACTGCTGTATTTTTGTTCCCAGGAGGGCGGGCAGTTCCAGTCGTAACCTTGACCCTACCCCACGACCGCAGCACAGCCTTTGAGATTGTGAGTGTCAAAATTATTCAAAATATTATCCGGGCTGTAAGACCGTGTGGTCTACTATAATTCTCATGCTGATTTTTGAAACGACTGACAAGGTGTGCGTCAGTAAAACCACAGTACTGAATCAGAAACGTGTGATCATAACATCGATCAGCATGAGAATTATAGTAGACCACGGCCTTACAGCTCTGATAATAATTTGAATGATTAGGGAGAGACGTTGTTAGTAACAGAAACTACGATTACACAGACTTAAAAAGAAAAATCAAACAAAAGTGATATCTTTTAACGGTATCTCAGATTCAATAAATAAGAAAATAATGTATAAAGAATTTTACGAGAAATAGCCCTATATATTTAGTAAGCTGAAAAGTTATTCTGTAGGGAAAACTTTTGTTTGCAGCGATAAGTCTTCGGTGTAAGCGACATGATTTGAGGAAAAAGGGTGGAATTACTTTTTAAAACATTCCGATCGTTTGGCCCTGTTGGTTAGCGCTAAAATGCGGCAGGTTTGTTGACACACTTTTATAACTCACATTTCCAATGCTTTACACTACAGTAGTACATAGATGGCTATCTCCACATATATGCTTTATAAAAAAAATGTACTTTCAATTCAGATGTCACTTTCTTATGAAAAATTAATCAAAAAATAAAAATTCGTAAGATATGCCACGGAACGAAAAACGTGTCTCTGCATCGATTATAGATTTAATGGAAAACAATTTAATCCTAATGGAATGGAAATTTTTACCTCAGTTTATCCTCACGAATGTAGGTTTCCGGTCATCATGCCGCCTGTGGATACACATCCACGTTTTGTACTCAATCATGTGAAGCTTGATTTTACAAGTAAAGCCAACAATTTACTTAATTTATCGTTATGAAATTATGACGAATAACAGAAAATCAATTGATAAACGATGCTATAAAACGTGACACGTACTCGTGCCGAAACAAATTGTTTCGGGCAGAAGTGAAAAATGGAAAACTGTCCAGTTTCTATAGACACACAAAAAAAAATATATAGGTCTATATTCGATAGTGTTAGCGAAAATCACTTATAAGAATGTTACGAATGATAAAATAGGAGATTGAAATTCGTATATATTACCACTATCTAAGACAGAGGTGCCCATTCCCCCCCGAAGCCCATGGTGCAATTCCCCCCTCCCAAGTATTCCGAAATCCCCCAATTTGATTTCGTGGGTAGGGGGGGATTACAATACAGGGTTATGGAATAAACTCCAGTTGACGGTGGATCTTGGGGCTTTATCCAAAAATGTTTGAAAAACTAAAGCGTTTTAAGCAATTACTGTAATCAAAAAACTAATTTTAATCTTTTAAAAAAAAAAGTTTAAAAAGTAAAAGAAAAAGTTTGAGTACCGCGGAAATCCCCCCAAAGATTACAAAAATCACCTTGAAAAATCCCCCCCTCCAAAATTCCAGTGGTGCGACTTGAACCATTGCACCATGCTGTAGGCATCCCTGATCTTATACTGTATATATACGCCCCCACACACATACCATGCACGTTAAGACAATTACACGCAACTATTGATGTTTTTAAATTATAACGATATCTGCATACACTTTAACAAACATTGCCGTATTAAAATAACTTTAAATTATGTCGGTCCACATTTTCCAGCCTTCAGTTCCAATACATTAAGAACTAAACAAATTGTCTTGTTACTTGTACAAGACAAAGAGCACACAGAATGCTTGAGACAGTTTCATCCGGTGGATTCAAAGGAATTCCCTGTAAAACTTTGGTAAAGAAGATGTTGAAGAAAAATTTAATTGTTACAGTTTAACAATGGCCTTGCTTATCTTTCTATTGATTAAATACTATTGAATGCCCTTATTAAAATAAAACATTTGCACTTAATTATACTTCTTAAGTTCTTCTTGTTGTTCGATTCTTAAGGACTTTGGAAGTCTTGTTGTACTAGTACTGAACGAAAAAGACCTTCCTCAGATTCTTCTATGTACTATTCTTTTGGTGACTTATCCCCACTACTCATACCATTTTATATCGTCACAACATCTCGTTACTGCACCGTCCATTTACAGGTATTCTTCGGAAAGTACGTCAGCTACCCCGGGAAGCACCTTGAAGTCGAGGTGCGTTAGTGCGGCAGAAGTTAGGAGTCCGCAGTAATGAGTACCTACGACAATAACACGCGGCTAAGTGTCCTGCAGGTCGCGTTAAGGGGAGACCATAGTGCCTATCTCTTCCTTGCTAACTTTGATGAGTTTAGTTACCATTTGATTATAGCCTATTCCACCTACTTTGTTGAAAATTTTAGGAAAACTAAAATATTGGTTTTTCTACAATGAAGACCGAAAATAATTCAAATATTATGCTTGGTGTACAAGATACAAAATTTTGTTTAATCGTTTTAAAAAGTGTGCTAAAGTTGGTAATAATTACGTTGTATATTCTTTTATACAACAAACAGAAATATAAGAATAGGTTACCCACCTTGAGCATAAAAAGAAGTACAAATGGTAAAGATTTCGTACTGACATGTGAAATAGTTTGCAAAATATGTGTACCTAATTAATAACAAATTTTAATTTACAAGAACACAAAAAGGTTAAAAATTAAACATTATTTATACTTCCACTACCTACACAAAACATATTTTTTACTTTAAGGCATCAATTACTGGTCAATACGATATTTTATCATCATTACTTTCACCTTCTATTTTTTGTCAATGCTTCTACCTTTGTGTCTAGCTGTTTTAGCAAGGCATGTCAGCAAGTATGGACTTTCTTTGGCGACGTTCATCCAAACACTTCAATCCAATTACACGGTTACATCCGGCTGAACCACAAACTTTTTCTGATATTTTAACTCTACCTAAATTCCCAGTATTAAATGCGACCACAGCATCTGCTAAACCAATATTTAGTGCATCTCTCACAGCGAATACTGTTTTTTGAAGCTGTGTTCAAACTACACTATTCAAAGATTCAATGGGGTTTTGTGAACGCAAACCTTGAACGCATTTTTCCAGTAATGTTGTGTTAGAGGTCTCCAAATACCGGCTTCATAGCTAGGATTTAGGATTGCAGTATTTGGTGGCAATACTGGTAGTACTGGCAACAATATAATAGTAAAAATATATAAATGAAATTTTTAGGGAAACTGAAAAAACCCTCATAAAATACAGCGAGTTACCATAAAGAAAATCGTCTGCAATTTCTAAAATATAAATAATATGGACACATTATACATAAAATTGTTCAGAAAATAATAAACAATAATAACATAAGTTACAAAAATTAAAATTTACAAACCTAACCTGAACTTGATCAACAGTCGCCGTAAACGTATCATAGCAGACGACTACTCAGTTCTCCGGCGCAAAAGTAACATACTAATATTCTTACAAACATTTTTGTCTTTAAATACCTGAATCACCTTTCATTTAATTATCTCAGTTTCAGTAAATTTTACTTTCCGTTGCCTGAGTGGCAAAAATGACAGATATGCGTGCAACGAAAACGATTTGAAAGAAAAAAATAAAGAAAGTAAGAAAATAAAAAGCATAGTTAAATCGTGTGTGATGAAGGGGGTTGGACTGGCTTGCCAAATTGTCTCCTCGCACCATCCCCTTTTCTCTGTAGACAACGACCACAATCATCGATATTCAGTCATCAATGAAGAAAAACCGAAGAAATAAAAGAAAAAATAATACATAAAAATATAAGGAAGACTGAGTGTAAAGAATAGGGAGGCCATGTCAAATACAGATTGGGAATAAATTATTTGGCGCTAGAAGAAAGTGTACTTACAAAGAAAAATATATGAGAGTAAAAAAGGGGCAGGGGTGGTAGGGGCAAGACAGAGAGAGAGAGAGAGAGTTGGAAATGTTCCCTTTCGTTTGGACCTATTCTTTCTAAATAATATAAAAAAGTATAGCAGAAGTTGAAGCTGTGTAAGAGGGGAGACTACTGAGAGAAAGAGACAGAACACAAAAGATTTCTCATATATAAAATATCCGACAAAAGGCATTAATTCACGCTGTAATGGCGGATGCTGGAATATTTTTATGGGTTTTGTGGGTGAGAATAATGGCTTAAGAGAGAAAAAGATAGAACGAGTACAGAGCAGACTGGAACAGGGGAGATTTGCAATAAGTTCTTCACAACTTCATAATGCTGACACTTTAATTAACGCGGTTTGTAACTAATACATAAAATCCTATGTGTACGACTATTTAAACATTAACGTGCTTAGCTCCGAACTTCAGTGGTTTACGTACGTTAAGTCGGCAACAACAAAATGTAATATACAATACAATATACAATATCTACAATATACAATTGAATTATAACATTACGTTTTCAAACATAATTACAGCCTTTTTGTTCGTGTGATCAACAATAAGTTTTCCGTTGATACAGTTAAGGTAACTATTATTAGTGAGAATACTGTAACTGTTATACAATGTTATTTGGAACAGAAATATTTTTCAGACATAATAGGTCTATTTCTTTTAAATGATTTCCCTATCATAATCATTTTTATCCTCATCGTCATCATCACTGTTGACGTCATCTTCAACATCAGTGACGTAACTCTTGGGGGGGGGCATTCCATAAACACTTAACGCAGGTCTATCTCTGTTTGTGTTACAATAAGGCTTATAAATCACTGTATAAATAATAATTAGCCTATACTGGAAGAATCTAGAATATAGGCCTATCATTTGTCCTGAGAAAAATGGGGAGTCCAACGTTCAAGCTAGTCTCATCCCCCCCCCTAAGAATCTAGTCTAATATTCCCAGAAGCTAGTCTCACCCCCCAAGAGCAGCTCGTAGTTACAACACACATCATCATCATCATCGTCGTCATCATCATCATTATCATCATCACCACCACCTTCACCCTCATTAGTAACACCAGCATCATTATTAGGGTTTGCCAAACGAGACAAACAAATTGAAATATACTGTCTTTTAACACGACTAATTGTTAAACGAAAGACGTAACTGTTTACAGTGTGTTTACCAATTATGTCGAAATTTGAAACTCTTATTTCCGAATATTAATTATTTATTTGAACGTTTTTGTGCTTAGTCGCGTACTTGTGTTGTTTACTTTATAGTTCATCTTAAGTCAGTAGAAACAAAATGTAATACTATGGGAATATAAGATTAAGGTTCCGAAGTATTTACGGACTTTTCGTTCGTACGTCCACAAAAGTTACTATTCAGATAATACAGTTAAACTGAGAAAAATTGTTAAAATGTTAAACTGATTTAAACTGTCATTAGTGGGAATCCTATAAGTGATATAAAACTTCTTTGTAATAGAAATATTCTCAGACATAGGTAATTATATTCATCATCATCACTATCGTTATCGTAATCACCTCATCACTAGCACCAGCGTCACTCCAGCAGCTGTCACCAACATCAGTGGTAGTATTTGTCAAACGAGGTTAAAAAATGGAAATATATTTTCTTTAAGCACAGATAGTTGTATAATGCAAGATGTAACTGTTTACAGTGTTTTTACTCCTTACGTCAGATTGAAACGATTCTTTTTGACTCTGTTATAAAATTAAAACAACTAACAGTTTACTTTGATTTTTATACAAATAAATGAAGTATCAGCGTCATTTACAATTGACGTGCACTACAATGAGGAAATCATCGGCGTACAGAAGAGGTTTTGGGGTTTTCAAGGTGTAAATATTATTTAGCTGC
Source organism: Magicicada septendecula (assembly GCA_034769895.1). Taxonomy (NCBI): domain Eukaryota; kingdom Metazoa; phylum Arthropoda; class Insecta; order Hemiptera; family Cicadidae; genus Magicicada; species Magicicada septendecula. The sequence goes on from CM068368.1 coordinate 94,113,622, forward strand.
TTAGTCGACCGTTCGACGGTACGGTGCCTAGGCATTATAATCAAGACGCCCCAGGATAGCTTCCCGGGTTCACCATAAAACCATGGTGCGTCTTCCAGCCTCCAGGTCGACTCAGTCCGTGGAAGTGAGTACCTAGGATAATATCATGGGGTAATAATGGGCGGTTGAAGCATAGTGTTGGTCACACTGCTTTTCTTGTACGCCTACCCTGCCGAACTCCTACACTACGTAGGCGGTAAAAAGAAGTCAAATTTATTATTAATTTATAGTGTCTACTGTATGAGTGTCTACTTTACAATTATTATTTTTATTAAAAAAAAAAATAGTAGAGTAGTCGGTTTCCGTAGAGTAAAGGTAGAAGGGTAGAGTAGGTTTTCGAAGTTTTTATGATAATTAAAAAAAAATTACCTGATATTGACATTTATTTTAAATGTACCTAACTTAATAATAAATAAATTTCGTTCAAAACAATCAGTGAGTTTGGCAGCTAACTGAGCATACAAGTAATAATAATGATGACGATGATAATAATAATAATAAGTGAGACAAAGAAGACTAGTATTTTTTGGACATTTATGTAGAATGGACGACAATAGGTTAACAGAACAGGTCTTCAACTATCTGTGGGGAAAGAAGTTAACATCAAGCTGAATTAAAGAAGTCAAAATGGATTTAGGAAAAAATAATATAAACGCAGAAGAAGCTTTTAATATAAAAGAGAAGTTTTTCGGGCAACAGTGTTAAAAATGAAAGGAGTCCAAGGTAGGAGAGAGAAAAACGCAGGTTCAAAGTGGACTGAAGACAGGAAGAGGAGACATAGTGAAAAGATGAAAGAATATTGGAGAAAAAGAAAAGAACAAGGAATAAAGAATTGAAATTGGCATGTGGTTCTCAGATGGCCGACACAAATAGAAAATAAAAATAATAATAATAATAATAATAATAAGTCGTGGATTCGATGCACCACAGTACGCACAACATTAACTGTATGTACTTGGCGGCGTGTCACAATCGATACTATTACGTAAGTGACACAGATCGCGTAATTGGATTTAGTTAATCCATCTTTGGCTAATGAAATCCGCCATCATTACAAGAAATAAAACGATCGAGTCAGCTGAAAGTCCTTCGGCAACGGAATGGTACACACACTGTATTTCACACACTAGTTTTATTAATCCTGAGCAATTCCACGCGCACACCAGGTCAGTAGAGTACGATGGACGCTGTACTGACGTCTGCAGCGGTGTCCTCTCCTGGCTTACCTGAAAGGGTTAAAGGGGTGACTGATAAATTTGGGGAAGGGATAAATTTGAACTAATAGATTACGTAGAGACTTTTTAGATTTCACAAAAAATAATTTTAGATTTTAATTTTCACACGGTGGACAGCGTTAAGGTAAAATTATTTGAAAATATAGTAGCTGTACTGTTAATATGCTAGCTACCGTTAGCCGTTAATATACTAAAGTACCGTTAATATTTTAGCTGTAATACGCAAACATATCGCAGACACAATTCTAATCGTACACAACAAACAACAAGCTTAACAATAAAAAAAAAAATTAAAAAAAAAATAATAATAATAATTATAGTCTAATAACAATAACAACAACACTAATAATAATTTTGAATTAATGTTTTTTAGACACACGCGAATCTGATTGGGTCACATAAATATATAATACGGTTGCTTTTCAACCAGTTGGTTCCGCGATTCGGTTACACAAGCTATTACGGAGTGTTGTTAGAGAGTCGTATTAATGCAAATATTAACGGTTTGCATTGCACTATTATTATTTATCAACCTGGTGGCTGTTATTATCTGTGTGTATAGAAAGTTATGAACGTCTCCATAAAATACAAGAACAAATACAGTATAACAATATTTAAAACTCCTCATCGGTGGCTGATTTCTATCATGTGAACCCTCTACCTGGTTTGCCTACATCGCAATGTTTTCAATCTTGACGTTTCGATCCTTCGATCCCCCAGAACCTGGGAACTCTTAGGAATTGAGAAGCCAAAAGTAAACCTGATTAAATATTTATCATGAAAATGTAAATCTTACGTAAATTAGAAGTAACACATAAGAATAAACCACTACTTTCATCACCATTCACAGACAAGAAAGTTTTAATTTACATTATTTTTTGTTGACTACTCTTATGTGTTATTTTTAATTTATGACGACTTAGACATTTATGATAAAAATTTAACAGTAATTACTTGTATTTTACTAACATTTTGTTTTATAATGTTTATTGTAAGTTATTTTTTCTTTTGGTTCTGCAGACGACTCCCGATTTTGGGGGTTCACCTTACGTAATACTAATCCGATTATTTTTATACTTGTATTAATCAAATCGCGAGTACCGTTTTCTATGGTGTTTAATCATTTATCCCACTGTTTTAAGATCGCGATCCCCGTAACAAATGACGATAATATTTTACTTCAGAACAAATACCAACAACAGTCACTGCCAGTGTAGTTTTCCCTCGGAAACTTATCACAGTACGTTACATACATATTAAGACCATCAGAATGAATAAGATGTTACACATACGAAATACATTAGTAAGATTTTTTATACGCTTTATAATCTCACTGTACTTTACGCAACACAGCAATAAATAGGCCAATTACGTTCTAAGAACTACAGTTTATGAAGTAATGCAATTAAAAAAATAAGCCAATTAGTTTCCGAACGCAATACGATAATAGTTTGAAGTATATAACATGGTCATAGTCGTGACGGGAAACAAACAAATTTAATCTCATGTGCGGAGCAATTAGCAGTCACTGAAGAACGCAATACGCAACGGACGCAATTTAAATTCTATAAAACAATCGCTGTTTCTACATTGTATAGGACAGTGAATGCTGAGCTGAGTCTTAGCACAGAAATAAACAAGCAGAACGCAAACGGAAAAACTGAAATTCCTCGCAAGGGTGAAAGTATATATCGGGTTAGAAATGGCACGGTGAACAAAGAGCTACAAGTAGCCTTTTAACATCAGTGAAAATTCTATTTAAAAGACAACGTTAAAGTAATGAAGAAGAAAAGTCTAATGTTAAATTAAAAAGACATTAATGCCTTGGAAAGAGAGGAACATACAGGCGGACGGGGTTGTTTTCGGACTCAAGTTCAATTACACTGTCTGGGTGTTAGATCGAATGATTCAATACTCACTAGGACGATCGAGAGCAGGTCCTCGCTACACGTTTAACAGGTCCGGGAGCAGAAGCGCGAGGCGAACATGTGAAAGATACGATAATGCCGTAACAAGTATCGGCGATGTCTTGTATTATAGCGATGAAGAAGAAGAAGAAGAAGAAGAAGAAGAAGAAGAAGAAGAAGAAGAAGAAGAAGAAGAAGAAGAAGAAGACGAAGAAGAAGAAGAAGAAGAAGAAGAAGAAGAAGAAGAAGAAGAAGAAGGACAACAACAACAACAAAAAGAAGAAGATGAAATAGAGAACAGTAAAATAAGTATAAAAGGAGGAGGAGGAGAAGAAAGAGAAGAAGAAAAAAAAAAAGAAGAACGACGACGACGACGACGACAACAATAATAACAACAACAGCAGCAACTGAAAGAGAAGACGATGAAAGGAGGAGGAGGAGGAGGAGGAGGAGGACAATGACGACGTCGACAACAATAACAACAACAACAACTACAACAACAGAAAAAACATGAAAAAGAAAAAGATGAAATAGAGAACAGTAAAAGAAGTGTAAAAGGTAGAGGAGGAGGAGGAGGAGGAGGAGGAGGAGGAGAAGAGATTTTGAATACTGTTCTGCAGGAAGATGCACTTTTAAGTAATGCACTAAAAAATAGGCCTACACCTATCAAAGTTTCAACTGCTGTTGCTATAAAGAATGCTTAAGCCTAGTTAGCCTTGGCCGTAGTCTCACACTATAAGTACGGGAAACGAACGGCAACATATTTTTGGGAATAGCAGTTCATTTAACGTTATTAAAATTATTACGGGATGAGTATACAGAAAACTTTCGGTCCGTTAAAGCGGCCGCACACCTTATCATAAAACTGGCGTACGGAAATTGAAAAGAAGACCTGAACGAAACCAACATGTGTTGCAAACCACAGGCATAATCGTTTCTGAAGTGGTTAACGGCAGAAATTTTTCCACTCTCTTGAAACAGTATTGTAACAGTTATTATTGTGTTGTGGCGGAATGAATGGCGGTATTCAGTCGCTGTGCGAAGGAAGCGCCCTTAATTCGGAAAACTGGTTATTAGCAGAGGGGGAAGGAAGACTGTCCGTTAAATACGTATTGATGGACGGTGTTAATAAAACCAAATATGTTCAGACCCCCCCCTCGGTCGTTACTACTTACAGCAAAATTCAAAAAGAATAACGTTTTATCCTTTATGTAGAGTAATTTTTTGAGACGTGCTGCCCTTTTGATTATTTGAATTTTACAGTGTTCCGATTTGTGAGTTAATTGTGTTCCAGCCAGATTAGAACTACAGGGAGTTTACTAAACGCGTCAGTATTTTGTGAAGCTACCACACTATGGCCAAAGTTCACGGCAAGAAATAAATCTTGTATCTTTAAAACGACTGGTTTTTCTTTTCACTGAAACAGACCAAAGCAGCATGTGAAGAATAAAACTAGACATGTACATTTTGCGTATCGCAATAAATTCTTCTTATGGGCGCATAAGTCATGAAATGGTGCTAACAAACTTGTTTTTGTTATTACACACTTACAATAATACCCGGATGTAAACTTGCACAGCTATTTCGTAATTTGTTTTAACGAATACGCTGGTTAAGCTTGAATGCTTTACTTTCACGGAAGTTAAGCCTGCACGAAGACGATGCATTTCAAGAGCTAACCCAATCAGATATTTCACAGATTACTCGTTTAGTTCTTAAATATCACGTTATGTAACATCTTTTGTACGATTTGTTGTATGATTTGACAGAAATACTTCAACGTTACAGTGTTACGATTTTCGAAACAATTATGACGAAGCAATTCAGTAGCGTATCTAGAATTTACCTGAGGGGATCCGGTCGAGTCGGCTTCATACAAAGAAGAAACAAGTTAAGATTAACCAACATTACTATCTTTAAAGTGGGTTAAAAACATGCGAAAACATCCTAAAATCAACCCCATTAAAGTAAACGGTAATAACACAACAAAAATACGCGTTATTAAAACGTTGTTTAAAAGATACTCTTATTGACTGACTGATTTTCCTATATTTTGTATTTCAAACGCATACACAAATGCTGAGTAATAAACCTGTATGTATAATTAAAAAGATACTATATTAGCGTACGCAGCTGAAAAAAATCAAACCGCCGAAAAATTAAGAGATTAAACAAATTCGTCTACTTTTTCGACCCACGGGGGGGGGGGCGATCCCAGAAGTACGAAGTTTGCTACTAAGGATGCAGAAAATAGCCGTCTCAGAAAGATGTTATTCTTACGACGAGACGATAGTGGCAAAAAACCAAAGTAGTTTACAAATATATAAGGACATAAACAGACACAACATATGAATTGAATCGAACAGGATAAAACACAAACGGTGATCATTTGCCGAAAAGACAAACTACACACAATAGATCTGGAGGGAAATTTAAGACAAATGAAAAGGTTTAAATACTTAGGCACACTGATACCACAGGATGGGAAGATTAGACGATGACTTTGTAAAAAGAACAGAAGCAGCTGGAAAGCTACGCAACGGTATAAAAAGTACATTCCTAGGTAACGGAGAAATGCCGAAAAAACAAGAAATATAGTTGTCCTCATAATTGCATACGGATCAGAGTCATGGACAATCAGCGTAAACAACGAACAAAAATAAAAGCAACCGAAAATCGATATTTACGAAAAATTTACAATCCAACACTTATAGACAAAATAAGGAATGACACATTTAGAGAAAGATTACGAATAAATCTCGTGGTCTCTGTAATTGAAGAAAACCACTCACACGGTCAGATCATATTAAGGCAATGAATGAGCAAAGGGTAATTCTATGCGTGTGTGATGGAAGACCTTTAAATAAGACAAGCAGAGGCTATCCTAGGTAAGTATAGCAGGATTAAATACACAAACCACTTCGGAAAAGGAGGGACACAGCGGAAACAGAACAGGGCAGGTAGAAATGGAAAGAAATATGAAAGAGAAGCCTCAAAAAGTATTCAACTTCATAAACCGTAAGGGCAGAGAACGCGTAAGGATTAAGCACGTACAATGTTAAGTAGCTAAACACTGCTTGACATTCTATAGAAGTTGAGTACATTTTGGTAAAGATGTTCTATTTGTAATTCTCACCATTTGGTAAGCTAAAATTGGAGGTGAACTTACTACGACCATACAGTGCTTGTAGCTTTTTAGCGTCCTTGTTAACGCCTTTCCATTTATTCCTCTTCTGTGCTATTATTCCCCAGTTTTCTGATAGTCTTACTTTTCCCACGTCTCTTTCATATTATATGAAAGTCATATTCGTGGACTTCCTGGCGGTCGCTTCCCTACGGGTTGGTTCATATATATATATTCTTAACATCTCTCTCATTTTCTGCTTTTTAAACGTGATTAATCTTCTAGCTTTAATTTCATTTGTTTTGAAGGTCTGACCTGTTATTCTTCCAACTCTTTCGATTTTCTTACTTGCCGTGTGTGTTACTTTCTGTGTACACCGCTTCCATGATTTTCCTTAAGAATTTGTTTTCACAACTCAGTAGGTTCTGCTGTTGTCCACGTCTCACTCCCGTGTAGCACTACTTTTTTTTTTAATTTAACCAAGTATATGTTGGTGGCAAATTGGTATTGGTTTTTATATCGGTAGTTTACTCAAAGACAAGGCAAGTCCATAATCCATACTCTCGAAGATGAAAATTCACGGCAGAGCGTCTGGCTGTTGCAGCATACAATATCGTTAAATAAAACACACGATAACCTATGTGTGTTACTGTATAAAGTTCAATTTATTATCTGCTTCTAATACACACTGTGTTTAATCAGTTCCTAAATCATGTCAGTACCAAAAACTATATGAATACCAGCCAAATACATAAATACTTTAAACATTTTTAATATCTGTCACCAATGTCAATTTCAAGGACTAAAGTGCGACAATATTTGTAACGGATATAGGTTCATCAGCTGCAAGACAAAATAAGAGTATGCGGTTCCGTATTTGTGAAAACAAATTCATTAATATGAAAGGAAAGTTTTGATCTTGTTCTAATTACATATATTTGTTTCCGACATATACATGTTTTGTGTGTATGTGTGTAAATCCAACATTTATTCAACTTGATAAACGAGTAAGTTGAAGTACTTGCATATATATATTTTTAACGAAAGCGATCAGTTGAACAATACTGATCTAAATTTTAAATCACCTCCAACACTGGGATTGGTTGGCTGAAGGATAACCGTCAATTTTACAAAATAAATTCAACAAATCTGCGTGCGATGACGTGCACACGCGCGCGTGCGCATCCGTTGTGATTTATGTATTAATCCCGTCGAAGTTCACAAATGATTTAACCTGGTAAGGAATGGAAATAAACAAAAAAAGAGGCAATTAATTGCTTCACTGATCTTTTCTTTAAGTAAGAAGAAAACAATTAATTGTGGAGGGGGAGGGGGCGATAAGACTGGCTAGACAGATGTTACAGATGTCCTTTCGTTGTGAAACGTTACACATGGGTACTCGCTGTCATTAAACGAATCAATGGGGCGGGCCTTTGCCTAGACGGCTGAGGTTAATAGAAATTGGGCATCCCTGTGCACCTGGCAGCAGTTGTTCTAAGCCTCACCATTACGACTACGACAATATCGTCCACTACCACGTGCACTATGTCCACATTTTTTACACAAAGGTGTAATGTATATTCTACACTGTAGAATTACACATACGAATACCACAGTTTTGTGTAGTTAAACGCGGACTGAATCTGTTGTCTGTCTAATGTTCCAAGTTAAATTTGCTGCACACATTCAATGCAATCAATTTTTTTTTTTTTTGACGACACTGATTAATAATCTCATAAAATAATAATAAGCAAACGTATTATTTATTGCAAAATACGTTATTTTCTTTTGCCTCGGTTTATTTTAATTCTTTAAAACAAAACAGTTCTATTCCACTTGAAATGAGTTCCACTTGTGAACAGCGCAAAATTTGCCCACTTGCGGACTGAATTCAAGCCAAACAAGTCAATACGACTCTCTTAAAAATTTTATACTCCAAATTGCGATACTCGTAAAATCATAAAGGTAGTAAAAAATACTACTCCAACTGGACGGTTCTGCTACAATAAAACAACGTTATTACAAAAAAAAAAACATTAATTTGTTTTTTTTTTAATCGTGACTTTAACAGTATATTGCAGTGCCTATCTCACGCATGCTAAACGTCATGGTATTTCATTTAGATAAAAACCAGGTATCTCTATCATCAGCATCTATAATAAACATCACACTTACGTTTGATACGGAAGATACCATTTTTTGATTAATTAATCAAACCAGAGTTCAAACAAACTGGTAAATTTATCTTATAATTTTTTTTTAGGTAACACTGATAAAAATAATACATAGTTACTCATATCAAGCATAACAGGGTGTATGAGTCTTGAACGTTCCATAAAGCTATCTTTAATAGTTCCTAAAATACATGTATTTAAAATTAAAAGAAAACTATTTCACAGGAGGATTAACACTGTTTATATTTTCACTAAACATTATTCCTCATTCAGAAAGAAGCACCAATCCCTGGTTCATACCAAGTCCATAAAAAGATCGGCTTTACAATTTTCCTTCATGTTTAACCTATTTAAATAATCGTAGCTTCAATCATATAAGTGTAAACAGACAATCGTGTCTATTGGCAAGTAGGACACACATTCACATGTCAAAAACGATTTACCTTACACATATGTACTCATTTCTTATCTTCTTCTTTTCTCGTAAGTGGTTGTAAGTTGCACACCAACAAGACTTCTTCTTTAACTTCCTTGTCCTGTTCTATAACAACGGTCCTACATGCTATCACTCCACCTCTTCCTTGGCCGACCAGTGCTCCTCTTGGTGTTTAGATGGCTACCTCTTGCCTTTTTCACTATCCTTGTGTCAGCCATTCTTGATACGTGTTCATTGTGTTCATTCCACATCCTTCTCTCCGCAATCCAAAAAATTAATCTGTTACATTACACGTTTCTCTTATACTATTATTTGGCAAGCTATCGTACTTTATCTTTCCTAGAACCCTCCCTACTATAGTCATTTCTATAGTTTGTCGTTTTCTGGGAGTTGTTGCTGTATTCTTGGTCTCTGATGCATAGGATATTACTGGACGTATTGTGCTTTTGTAAACCCTAGTTTTTGCTTCTTGTGTGAGGTATTTATTATTCATCCATCCAGCAATTCTTCTTGCTTTCATCAACTGATATTCTACTTCTTCACGTCCCCTATACCAACACGACAAGATTTTATAAAGAACTAAAACATTTTACTAATTTTATTCTATGTTTTTTTTTTAATGCCCCACAATCCCGTACGGACACCCAAAGCATTGCAGTAAATGTGTGTAGACTGTCCACATATTGTGACAGCACAGTGATCCACACACATGGACATTATAATGGACTGAGTACGTAAACGTGAACTTCTTGCTCTACTACAAAAGCAAGTCAGCTTCATGTGTCTCCACTACAATTACAAGCAGGATTTCTCAAAAACCACCCTCCCCGACGGATGGCCCAAAAAACTTTTTTGACAACAGTGCGGAAAACTAGATACCCGTAACAAACTCAAATTCAAAATACGCTAAGCGGACATTTTAATTTTTTCTTAGCAATGTCTAGTAGTGTATATCAGGTACACTTATTCTTTGTTTTTTAAATAACAATAACTAATAATACGTACAATTATAACTAATATCGTGATAATATTCAAAATAGTTTCTTCTGCAAGTAGTATATTGAGTTTTTGTCGTTTCAATACCTGGCGCACGTTTCACTGAAACATATCAGCATCATCAGAGGTTTGTACGATGTTATAAATGGCCAGTGCGTAAGATTTGTAACTAATTATAAACATACGTACACTGTTGCACACCAGTATAGAAAAATTCCCGATTAGCGCTTTCAAGCATCACAGCTCATCATCAGATCGGTAATTTCTTCTATAGTGGTGTGCGACAGCGTGATTTCTGTTTGTGAATACGACCACTAATACAACTTCATTAATTAAAAATAAAAATTTGAATAAATTGTTCAGAACTTTGCAAAGCTAACAGCATTAGGTCGGTTTGTTCTCTATAATAACAATACATATTTTAAATAAAAGTTGTACATCTTAGCCTACTTGAAAAAAAAAAAAAAAAAAAAAAAAAAGATTCTGGCCAATCGGTAGGCCACGTGGTTAAATCCTTTGGCCATCGCTCCAGTTGAGAAATGCTGGTTTTTACAAGCATTTATTTTGACCCTCTGCAACAGGCATACAATATTAAAAACGGAGAGAAACGCCAATAAAAGACACATTGAAAACATTATTTTACGTGAATAGATATTTAGATGTCTCTCATATTCAGCCACTGCGAACTTTGAACAACTTATTTCAAACAATTACGTCGCCTTTGAGAAAAACGTATATTACGCAAATAAGATTATTATGATGGTTTCTACATATTACAGTTCTTGTAAAATTATTTTGGGTCTATAAAGGAACGAATTATTGTCTGTGAAGAACGAACCAACTACACGTGTCAGGGTATGCAAAACAAACAGGCGCAGTAAACGCAAAGATACCACACAGAGTCCTATCAAAGAACGTAAACGTGTAATCTGTGGAAACTGGTACACTTTAAGAGTTTCTTACGTACTGCATTGGGTGACATCGTATTTCATATATCCAACTGGGCTAGCTCATGCAAGTGACAAAACCAAGAAGATTTTATATTCCTTGCGAAGTTACAGCCTCTCTTCTGAGCACTTATGACTCATGAGGTGCTAACACTTAATTCATGAAACGACTCATGAGCTCTTAAAATTTTGGCAATAAACAGAAACTGTAGGAATCCTAGATCATGGTCGTCGTCGCCAACATCTGCAAGGATTAAACCAAGGACGGTTTGTTCCGGTCTCAAACAGGCTAATCTAGAGCTGGTCACTCCAGCGCTCCCTCGGACGTCCCACACCTCTCCGTCCCTTCGGATTATAGTTTATCTTTAACAAGAATTAAACCAAAAGTGGGTTTGTTCTGGTCCCAAGCAGATAGACTATATCTGGTCACTCCACCGCTTTTTCGGACCACACATCTCCGTCCCTTCGACTTACAATTCACTAGCTGCTTGGGAATGCGGCAGTCATCCATTCGGCAAATATGTTCCCGCCAATTCAGCCGATACTGGGCAGTCCTGTCGAGTATAGGCCTACTCATAATAATAATCAGTTCCTCCCGTATATCTGTGTTTCTTGTATGAGGAATCCTAGAGAAATAACTTCAAAATTTACTGAATATTTGAATTCAGCTTATATACGCGGTAGATGAGTAATAATTAGTATAATTAAAACATAGTAATAATTAGTTTACTATGAGATTTCCTACGACTGAAATGTTTTTTTTTTTTTTGTCTGACAAACGTAAATGGTGTGCTAATTGGTTTAGCTGGGAATACAGAAATTATAAATACATTTATACTGGCACAACTAGTTCGGGAGCAATCAAATTACTTAAATGAAATTCAAAATTAAAGTTCTACAAATTTATGGCAGTCCATGTACTGTCGTATGAGTGTGAATCATGGACAGCAACCAAGAAACAAGACAGTAAAATACCAGGTCTCGGAAATGGCGTTCTTAAGAGGAGTTAAAAGGTGTTCTAAACTTGACCGTGTGAGGTATGAGGCCGTAAGAGAAGAGTTACAAGTGTTTAACTTGAATGAAAAATTTAAAGATTACAAACAACGGTGGAAAGAGCACTTAGAAAGAATGTCAGATTCTAGACCGGCCAAACAGGTTTGGAAATACAAATCTATAGGACAAGGGTGTGTGGGTACATCCAGGAAGCGATGGCTGGAGGATCTTTGAAAGCGAAACAGGCAGCACCTTGCCTATGCCGCGTTGTGAAGATGATGATGATGATGATGATCAAATTAAAATTTGATTTCTACTGGATATCAAGCAAGGCAGTTCCAACGCTCTAAAAGCATGAAAGTATTATGCATTTTTTTCAGTCAAAATACCATTTGTCATGTGGTATATTATTAATAATATTACCAGTATAATAATGTTTTGTGAAACACATATATAGACGTGTGCGTGTTTGCGTGCGTACGAAAGCTAACGGGGAGTGCTTCTGTTGATTAAAATAAATTATAAGATAGCCGTAGAGAAGCAGAAAAATGTAGGTCAATTTAATCTGGAACATGCAGTCAGTGTAAATTAAGACGCAGAGACGGGAAAGAAGGGTGTACAGTAGTTCAAATGATTTAAATTATGGGGTCACAGAAAAGTGTGAACGCAAGCGACGACCCGGTCACCGGTAGAGGACAGATCTCTTTGCACAAACGCAAAATTGGGCCTAATAATAGCACACTTCGCGAAATATTGATATTTTATACTTCACTTCGATATTGGAATCAAAACAAGTGGGAATAAGTGAAAATACTGTGATGACAGAATAGGCTATGTTAAGTAAAAAGAAAGTTGCTCACTAATTGGTGTTGTCAACCTCCTTTCCAGATTATAAATCATAATATACTAAAGCATAATGTATTAGATTGTTAGTAACAACAGACGCTTACATTCGCTGATAGACTTATAGGCAAAAAAAACAAATTTTAAATAGGTAATATTTATTTAAATTATTATCCGGGTTGTAAGGCCATCCATGGCCTTTAAACATTTTTGCAATTACATTATTTGCCATTTGCCACAGTACTATGGTTGACTGACGTACATCTTGTCAGCTTTTTTAAAGTCCTTTCATTTAAGACAGCCTCCAGATCACGGGAATAACATCTATCAGCATTAAGATTTTGGAAAGCTACGGCCTTACAGTCCTGATAATCTTCTTCTGCACTACAAGGATTAGGCATTTGCCTGTTCCGTCCTCACGTTACGACCACCGTTTTCGTGGTCTTTCTATATTTCTTTTACCTCTTGGGTTGTAATTAAGTATCTTTTTGGGTATTCTCCCATTTCCCATTCTATTTACGTGATGTTTCCATCTTTATTTATATTCAGTTATTTTTTCATTTATTGCATATACATTTAGTTCAGTTCGCACGTCTTCATTTCTTACTAAATTTCTTCTTGTGCGGCCTTTGACCCGTCTCAAAACTCTCATTTCTGCTGCCTGTATTTTGCTGTCTCCTTTTTTGTATTTATCCAACTTTCACTCCCATACATAAGTACAGGTACAGCCATCGTTTTATAAAATTTTATCCTTGTGTCTTTTCGTGTTCTGTTACTTAATAGTCCTGATAATAATTCAAATAATTATGAAACCGGTCGCGAAACCCTAAGAAACAGACTATAGGCAATATTTATTTCTATTTATTAGTGTATACTTTTTAATTATTTACTTCCTGTTTGGGAAGTGTATGTAATTTTCCGTATTATCGTTGAGTCTAGACAAAAAATATTAAAAACAATTTAAGAAAATTCGTGACTTTTATAACAGATTATAACTGCTAAAAATTAGTACAAAATACGTTTAGCATACAGTCATAGCCCGCGAGCGTTGATTGGTTAAAGTGATACCATAAATATAGCCATTACAGCGTGTACTTATAATTCGTATTTATGTTTCTCAATACTTCGTAGAGATGTTCGCTACGGAATGAGGCTCAGGCATTAGAAAATTTCCAATGTATTTCGCGACCACGTGGTTTTTTTTTAGTACGAATGAAGGCAATGCTGTACTTGTCAGTCGGACAGATGCAGGATTACCGTTTCCCAAAAGCCGACGTCAGGATATCGCTGGACAAGTGGATACAGTTACACTGTAATATGTCTTGTGTCATATAATTTTTAAAAGTGAATTTGACTTGCTCGTTCTGTTGCGTTACATGTTGTAACGAATGCTGATCTTCTTTATAAAGCAAACATTCGAATAATTGTCACACGCATAAAGTTATCCTGATTTTGTCGTCACACTGACATTTGATGTATGGCATAGGCTATAATACAAAATATTTCATTAGCATTCAATAAGAAGATTCCAAATTTCATAATATTTTTGTTTAGTGCAGATAATCACACATTACTCCTGTCTTTCCTTAAAGGTACAAACGTTGTAGGTATTGCGTATTAACCAAGATTTAGGTTGCGTATTTAGGTATCGTTAATACGTGCGTATAACCACGTACTGTTATATGGATATTCGGGCCCTTAGGTTTAATGAAAATCTAAACCAAAGCAAACTGAAATAACCACAAATTGTATGTTATCTTTGATCATATATTTAATTCGAATAACCACAATTCACAATAATAATGGAATAAATAAACTGACTGACATTGCCACTTAATATCATTTAATAGCGCAGCGAATTCTGCAGTCATTTAATACGAGCACACTATTATTTGGATTGTCAATAACGGAAATAATACTCCCGGTCTAGTGACGTGTCTATTTATTTAGCCCCTCAAGTCACGCACAAGGTTATTACGGCTCGGACATTCCACAAGTCCTAGAAACACACTGGTTAACCGTATTACTTCCACAGGTAATAAATTCGGTCCTACACATCCGGTTTCCTCCTTGTTGGTATAGCGGTTGGACGGGACCTTTAACACGCATTTGTCGACATCCACTTAACTCCATCAGTGAAAGGCGAAAGACCTAGAAGCTACCCGTCGGTTCCAGAGTGTTCTGTCCTTACTATAGGCATACGTTCTATTACTTTTTCGCATACTTTGTCACCGTGATATCCTCATGCGAACCATAATCTGCAATTGTCAACATCCACTTAGCTTCATCAGTGAGACAAATATACCAGTTAGTTCTAGAACGTTCTTCTTGTACGATCTACTACTATTTCGCTTACTGTATCATCGCGACTTCCTCCTTGGTACCCCCAGCATGAGACCCGTAACCCGCATTTGTCAACATCAACCTAACTCCACCAGTCAGAGTCATGAAACCTACCAGTTGGTTCCAGAATATACTGTTCTAAATACACGTTCTATTAATTTTTCGCTTACTATATCACCGTGATTTCTTCCTTTGTACTCCCAGCAGGCGATTCGTATCTCGTATTTGACAACATCCAGTTAGCTCCATCAGTGAGAGGCATCAAACCTACCAGTCGGTTCCAGAATGTTCTGTTCTTAATATACTATCTACTACTATTTCGTTTACCGTGTCACCGTGATTTCCTCCCTGGTGCCCCAGCATGCGACCCTTGCGTGCATCTAACTCCAACAGTCAGAGTCATGAAACCTACCAGTTGGTTCCAGAATATACTGTTCTCTAAATACACGTTCTATTACTTTTTCGCTTACTATATCACCGTGATTTCTTCCTTTGTACTCCCAGCAGGCGATTCGTATCTCGTATTTGACAACATCCAGTTAGCTCCGTCAGTGAGAGGCACCAAATCTGCCAGTCGGTTCCAGAATGTTCTGTCCCTTAATATACTACCTACTACTATTTCGCTTACCGTGTCACCGTGATTTCGTCCCTGGTGCCCCCAGCATGCGACCCTTACGTGCATTTATCATCATCCACCTAACTCCAACAGTCAGAGTCATTAAACCTACCAGTTGGTTCCACGAATGTACTGTTGTTAATATAAGTTCTATTAATTTTTAGTTTACTACCTAACTACCTATCAGGCCTATTACTTTTACACTTACTTTTCGCAGCCTATCACCGCGATTTCCTTCTTGGCACTCACAGCAGGCGATTCGTAATACGTATTTCACAACATCCAGTTAGCTGCATCAGTGAGAGGCATGAAACCTACCAGTCGGTTCCAGAATGTTCGCTTTTCACTATACATTCTATCACTTACATTTTCGCTTACTGTGTCACCGAGATAATATGTGCTAGACTGAAATTGTCGTTTTACTTTAAATTTCTTACATTCGAATCTCCTTGACTCGTACGGCACAGAGACTAATTAGGCCTATAACTTACACGCGTGTCGAGTAATGCTACGCGAAAATCGTTTTAAGGACGAATTGAAGTTCGACGTATGATTACATACTTATAACTAGATATAACTACATAAGTATAACTACATACTTATAGAGCTCAGTGTCCTAAATGACGGACAAAATGAAAGTACGTTGCGTCAGTAATGTACGGCTCCGCAGTTTAAGACACACTGTCAATTTTTGAAAATTGTATCGACGAACTGAAAAGTGGGCGCTGTCGAGCAATAGCCTATAACACGTCCAGAATGCTACTATAGAGTAATCATAAATTTTGTACAACCGCGTCTTTCATGTTTGAAGGCCGCAGACAACGTGGAAAAATGAGACTAATTCTAGATAAAACCGGAAGTCAGAGAAATAATTGGAAAAGATCCGAAAGAAGTAGAAACCATTCATAAGAAAAGGTGAAAAAGTCGCGGTAGAGTTACTTTGACACCCAAGAGCATAAAATCACTCTTTATGTGTGTATAGATAAACCAATACAAAACTATTGCCAGAAAAACATTTAAAATAATTAGTTGATTATATATTAATACTTTGTATTAATTTCGGCTAAGAAAAGCGATTTGCTTTGATAACTTAATTCATGCGGCGAGAAATAAAACGATTTTCCGTAACTTTGTAAAGGAGAAAAAGACACAAACGACATTCGGTTTAACAGGTAGAGGTACGCGCTTTTTGACCGTACACGAAGCGGCGGTAGATTAAGCAGCGCAACAAGAAACAAAATGAAAACTGCAGAATCTTAAGAAGAAGAAGAAGAAGAAGAAAGGCAAAGGTAGTCTGACGGTCATTAGATGCGATTCCAGTCATGTGTCTCTTGTGCTCCATCACTCAATCAAACGTCACGCCTAGACCCACCAGTCCATAAACCATCCGCCCCTGACAAAAAATTTTAAACATAATCCTCATACATTTCAATGAGCTCCTAAACACACTTTGGCGCATTCCAGTAGCACCGGTTTCCCTCCGCGGTCCGGCCCCAGTCCTAATTAACAATGTACATTGTGATCAGCTGCGCGCACCGCACAAAAACAACGCGCCTCTCAGCCTCTCTCTCTCTCTCTCTCTCTCTCTCTCTCTCTCTCTCTCTCTCTCTCTCTCTCTCTCTCTCTCTCTCTCTCTCTCTCTCTCTCTCTCTCAGTGTTAAAGAACAATGCTGTTGAGAATTCCTGTTAACTCCTTTAATTAAATATTTTTCACGTTGAAATGAATTAATTACACGTTTATACATTTCTTTGTTTGGCGATCGGTGTGCGCGGTTAACACAATCCGTACCTATATACACACATTAATATCTCTGCAAACAGTTCTTTATTATTATTCAAAGACAGTTTATATGCCGTGCCGTGCCGAGCAGCTGGTTTTTCCTTTCGAGAATTCCGTTGAATTTATATTATTTAGTTTTAGTCTCGCATTGATTTACGATTACATTTATATTTTGCAAATACAACGAATCGACCGCTCCTCTCTCTCTCTCTCTCTCCGGGTCATATCTACTGTATTGATGAATGTTATTGCGTTCTTTTACGATTTTCTTTTGTTATAAAAATATTTTTACAAATTTCTATTATAATTTTTAACCGACCAAGAAGAGCAGACGAAGACACAGAAGCATAACAGTAAGAATGTAACAACGTTATCACAATTAATGTTGTACACGTTGCTATTGTGGATAACAAAAGTTGGAAAATTAAGAATAAAGGCGACGATTTTGCAGGCATACGTTTTTTGAGCATAAAATATATGGTAACAGTTCCGAATGACTACCTTGTCCCTGGTAGCCACAAAACTTGTAAAAACCGTGTTTTTTGGTTTCTACGTAAACTACAGCCCAAAACTAGGTGTGGACGCGAAAAAAATTTTGCTAAAAATTTGCAAAAAAAAAAAGAAACAATTATGGGATCCAAATAATGTAAAACGCGGTTTTTTAATTTTGTAAGTGGAATCCACGTCTAATTTAGCTGCGAACGCGGTAAATACGGTAGTTTTTTTTACGTAAGTAAGGTAAAATTGACGTTCTTAGGTTAACATGCAAACTAACCTAACTACTAAACTTTCCCACTATTTGTGAAATCCACTCGTAGTTAAAAAAAAAACCAACTTACCTGTTACTATACATGTCTCCCTTTTTTGTGACAGAACTCGTTTTCCACTAGTATTCGTTATTTCAATAATACTCGGTTTTTGTGCAGATCACAGAAAAAGCAACATACTCGAAGTAACGCCCAAGGGCCCAAGGGCCCTATTACTATACATGCCTCCCTTTCTGTGGCAGAACTCGTCTTCCACTAATACTCGGTTTTTGTGCAGATCACTGGAAGAGCAACCAACTCGAAACAGCATTGTGTTTCAATGATGTACTGCTATAAGTAATTATGCATTTTGTTTCGCAACTTGCAAATACAAAGTGCGAATTTTTCGCGTCCGCACCTAGTTTTGGCCTGTAGTATAACTAGAAACAAAAAAAACACGCTTTTTGCAAGTTTTGTGGCTGCCAGAGGCAAGGTAGTCATTCGGAACGGATACCAAATATTCAGTGGCGTGGCGTGGATACATATCAGCTGTTGCCGGTTTTGATAGGCCTAAAAATTATTTTTTCTAGTTCGAAGTGTTTTTTTAGAGCCAAAATATTTTTTTCGAGTATTTTCTATCATTCGCTGGCAGAAGAAGAGGCTCCCGGTTCAACGGGATCTGACTCCATTATACTTACACAGAATAAATCAGGACACAAATAATCGAATTAAAAATAATAAAAACAGACAGAGACATATAACTAAACGAACAAAATACAAATAGGTAGACCTACGTATTAGTAGTAACTGCTGCACATCGATTCCGAAACGAACATAGCTGCTAACTGAGCGTTTTGCCGGTTTAAACAATGGCAACACACTGGGTGGACGAATGTGTCCCCCTCTCCGCAGTTTGTACAGTGATGACAACTACTACGAGGTAAATGAACACATGCAGTGAAACATTGCCGATGTCTGAGCCGGCAACCCAAGACTGTGCAAGTGCCCAGCAGTTCGAAAGCAACGCTGTGGTTTTTCTTCAAGTTTCCCTACTAATATTGTTCGCATTTCAAGTTATTTAATAACTAAAGTATTCATTCTGTGATATAATTTATTTTATTTTATTTTATTGGTTGTACTGTTGCCACCGGCAACAGCGGTTACATGGACGCCACGCTATTGCCAAATATATAAAACTTGAAAATAGTCTTAGTTTTATTATAAATAATAAAACTAGAAAACATAATAATCTAGTTATGTTATATACACAAATAATCCCGCACGCCTGTAAACGTACTCGTTTATGAGAGAGGCTCTGATTCAGATTCTGATTCTAACCTGCTTTTTTAATCAGGCGGAGAGACTATAAATTGAAGTCAAGGAAAAGATTAAGATTTAACTCAAACTTTTGACAGGCAAAAGAACAGATCACTTTTTCGAAATAATAACTTCTAGGATGTTAAGAGCATTCTTAAAATAGTGGCTGGGTGATTTGCTTTTTACAGACCAAATAATGAAATTTTTATTGGCAACATCACTCTTGGTGGATGACCATACTCTGAACAAGGTAAGCGTTTCCGCGAGTGCACTTGTGTAGAATGTCAGTGTCTTTACAAATCAATTTTCTTAGACTTCGTCTAACATTTCTACCATCGAAGTGTCCTTCTTATACCAGTCACATTGAAATTATACTACTTGAAATCGGGTCGTCACCTTCGTTGTGCTCAAACCCTTAAGTGCCCCTCAAGACCGGACCTTAGTTTCGCCAAACGGCATCTTGGCTTTGAAATGAAATCGAATCGAAAATCAACTTTATTTCATTGTTCCATTTCTTCTCGTTCCATTTATACTTTAAATACAATAATACTTTCAATACTGATTAAGCGATCTTTGAATATTTAATCTTTCATAGAGAAAGCAATACACCAGGGTCGCATCAAATTTTGTTAAACGGCCGGACGTTTTGTACAGTTGTCCTGCAAATAAATAAATTATTACAATAATTTTTTATACAATTTATTCCTTTCACAACGTAAGTACAATAATGTTTTCACAGCCTAAAAATAACGAATACTCAGTGTGCTACAGAGGTAAAGATTAAACATTGAGGACAAAATCACACTGAAATTGCAGATATTAAAACACTGTCAAAGAACATATGTAAAAGTTGACTCAAAAATAACAAAATAAATAAATAAAATAAAATAAAAACGGCATAGACCCAAACAAGAGCTGTACAGGGATCTGGAAACGGCTTTCCGAAGGAAAAGACAGAGATTCCTTGGACATATTGTTCAGATGGATCGGTCCAGATTAAATAAACGAATTTAAAATATATTTGGCAACTTTCCAGTCTGAACGGATACACCAATCAACTCAAGGAGGAAATGATGAAACTTGGTATCTCTTTGAACGACTGTGTGGATAGAAATACATATAGAAAGAAAATTGAAAATCTTGAGGTTCTCTGCGGTGAGAAGAAGACGAGAAAGGGGCGGACAGTGGAAAGAAAGCCGGCGCATAGTGTGCGAATGGGGGATTTCTGGCAGAAGAAGAAAAGGAAATGATATTCGCGTGGTCCACGGCTGGCCTGTTCGTGTAAAAAAAAAAAATAATAAAAACGAAACAAATACACAGATCTTACACTATTTGCAAATATGGCAAACTAAAAATTAGAATTTGAAATAAGTATAGTATAACTGAAAAAGGTAATTTAGTAACTTCGTAAACAGAAATAATGTAAGAGGTATACACACATATTTATAATATATAAATAAATACAAATAAATTAACCTTTACATATTAAAAAATTAAATTCTACAAATTTGATCGTTTGTGGGACCGAATGACTCATAAAGTGCTAAATTTTGGGATGGGCAGTGTGAAATCGTTTGTATCTATTAAAAAGAAACTGCAATAAAAATCGGTTAAACCGTTTGAACTCTTATGACAACATGCATATAGACAGTATTTAGATTACCTGATAATATATATTTCCATATGTAATTACAAAAAGTTTGATTTAAACACATATTTCATTTAGAATAGGAGAAAGTAAAAATAGACATAAATGGAATTTGGCGCATAATGTCACAGTAAATAAACTACTAGTTAGTGTAAAACACAGTTTATTCGGTCAATATAAAAGTTTTTTCATTCTATTTCAATATAATTCAACAATCCAAGCCTTCCTGGGTGCTTTTAACTCCATTATATTTTATAAGAAATACATTTTACAAAAGTTACATGGAGATAAATGGAAACAAACTAGAATGGTGGTAAATGCAGTTGATTGGAGGTGATGTAGGTCAATGAACCCACAAGAGGAGGGTATGAAATTGGTGAAAATAAGACTTTAAAGTACCTGGGCACCAGAGGCTCAGTGGATGGAAAGTCCACCGACATATTAAATCCAAGACGACACAGACGAAAATAGCTTTTATGGAAAAAGGGTCTTGATTCAAAATAATAAAAATCACGTGGATCTTGGATCTATATGCCTGTACATCACCTACCATTAGGAACAGTGGCAAAGAACGATTAACGGATTTCCAGACAGGATGTGGAGAAAAATGAAAAGGGTTTTAAGCAAAGGCTGACTATGCAATAACGAAGTGTGTGGAAGGACATACGGGAATAAAGAATATTAAAAGCACGTCTTGCGTAAATGATATATTGACGAGTGAGGCTAATAATATAGGAACAGGCTAATTTGAATACTGTACAAGAGATAAAGGTCGGCTGGAGAAACGGGAGACGAAAGTCAAAAAAATACTTCTTGGATCGAGTAGCTGCAGAAATGGAAATGAAATGATACTAAGGGCAATAATAGAACGATCTGATATGATTAGAATATGACTTTGCAACAGTCCCTGGGGTTATGGAAACCTGACGGGGCCATCTAGTCAGACTGCCTGCTTTAGTCATACACGATCGCATTTACGACCTTAAAACCCTTATTGTTCCAAAATACAATGACTGCAGGAATAACAGGTAGAATTTAGGATGGGCCCGTTAAATTGTTTGAGGTACATTTTAAAATAAAATTAGCGTACTCGGATTGAATATTAACTATTCTGTTACTGTTTGTCCTAACAAAATAAGACTAAAGTCTTTAAGTACTTACTATATATTTTTCTTAACTGCTTCTGTATAATGTATCTCTAGCCGCTTAAGATAATATGAAAGATAGTGATTATTTTTGGGTTCCACCGATACCCAACGAATCTTACTTAGTCGCCCGCGATTGTACGCGTATTTCCGTCTACCGAATCCATTTTCATCAACTTCGACAGTTTTCCCTACGCCGCAAGTTTTACGAGAATTTTCAATCAGCCACTCAACACGAATTTCTCTGAAAGAATGCATTAATTTTCTTGCCGTTGGTTGTAACAAACCAGACTCTCTCACAATGACAGAAAAAGGATACTTCAAAATCCATGCAATTAAAACGAACAACAAAGTGACGAGAAGAACGCGTGAAGTCCAAAGATAGTACTGTCCCGTACATCTTTTTTCACTCTACAGTTTTTGCCCCACATCTATAAATCAAGTTTTCATCTTGCCCGTAATTAATATGCATGTTTCCTCCACACTTCACACAGTTAGTTGATTTTTTTCATAAGCTTCCAGTCTTCAGCACAGTTTTTAAGGTGCAATGAAAATAAACAATAGGCGACCCTTCCGAAGATTGTTAACGTAGTAGGCAGTTAGTCTGATACGATGGCCCCGTCAGGTTTACAAACGATTTGAGGTACTGAGGTTTGAAAAAACGATGAAAATGAAAAAGATTAAAAAACAATAAATTTGTTTTCTAATGGGCAGAACCAACACATTTATTTGTAAGGACACTCCACGAATTATTCTACCTTCGGATAGAAGTTCATATGGACCATTTCTTCGTCACGTAACGATTACAGCATCTGCATCTATTTTTACATTCTGGACAGTACAGGCAACGTATAAAACTCATTGATTTTATTCATAAACTTGCGCATTTACTTCGAATGAAATACAGCAGTCGTGTTCTTTATAGAATCCTTTGTGTGTATATACGCTATAGTAAGGAGTTTATGGAGACAATAACACATATTTTTTAAAACAGAATTCTACTGAGAACCTCCTGTTAGTTTCTTTTAGAACAATGACGAAAGAAAATGAAAATGAAAATGAATTATGCCGATGAAATTTAACGAACTTATTTACATCACATATTTGAAATCGCATACTGTCCTTACACAACAAAGTATAGGAACATTTTATGGTGTTCTCAGTTTGTTCCCTAAATAACAGCGTTTATCGAGTAAACAGTGCTGCAGCAAGAAGGTAAACTTCCGAGAACACACGCATACACACGAAGTTTCCATAATCGGTCAACGAATGCCCTACAGTATTAAAATCAGTGTACTTCGTGGAAATCAGCCGTATCATCCACCGATGTAATAAAAATAGGCCCTATAAACGATTTTTTTCTGTCCCTGTTATCGTATATTTTTACTAAAATTACTTAGAAACGAAATAAAGATAACGTTTTAAAACAGGAAACGAGATGTGTGTCTTCTATTCTTCTTCTTCCTCCCGTATGTTTTTTCTCCTTTTTATTGTAAATATAAATCAGTAAATGCGCGCCTATTGTAACAAGCGAAGAGATTCCGAAGAGATAAGACGTTAAAGAATATGCATGATAAGCGGGAGGAGGGAACCAGAAGAGGAGCAATAAACAAGTGTGTGTTTGTCGCCCGCCGTGCATACGTCATTGGCGGCGCGTTTACATATCCGTTTGTTGTGTGTTTGTTAATAACCGGAGCGCGTTCTATAATTTTATGGCTCTCTATGACGAAGACGACGACGACAAACGCTGAAAATTTTAATTTTACTGTTCACTGCGTTCGTTCGTTCGCCCACCGCGTTTCTTTCCACTTCCTTTCTCATTTCCTTAATTGAATTCAAAATCAAATAATACCTGTTGGCCTCAGTTATAGGAAATTATCTAGTTGCGGAGTATTCTCTCTCCCGCCTTTTGTACGCCCCTGCACAACGTTCGCGCGCGCGGTATCACAAACTGACACATAGACATGGGAGAACTTAGTCTTTTGTTTGAAGTTACAACCTGAGTTGTTTACATTATTTTTATCCAGTTTGTCGAGCGTTGACGACGTGTTGGTAGTACTCTTCAGCCAGACGTTTCGGCTTCACTTGTAAAGGCCATCTTCGGTGACTGTTTCGGAGGCACTTTCCGGTGTCTTGGTTGAAGAATACGTCCAACAACGGTCTCAATGCCCGGAAAACCAAGAGAAACCGGAGATTAAACTCTGACCGTGAAAAAGTTATAATGAGTTTCTGACGTTTCTATATTAAATAAAATTATTTCCGCGTATTATAGAAAAGCCCTGGCAAAGAGATATCGGATAAATAAATCCTTCGACCTGTTGTGTAAGATGAGCAAACGACAAGTGTTAAGAAAAACTATAATATTTTATTCTAAATTTGAGAAATAAGAAGACGTTTGGCAGTACAAGCGTACTGGAAAAGAAGTAGGCCTATAGGAAGACCTAGGAAGCGTTGGTGAGGTGGACGTATTTCTTTGGAACCGGAACAGGTGATTCGCCTATTCCCTGATAGAAGAAGAAGAAGAAGAAGATGGAGAGGATGAGGGAGAGGGAGAGGGGAGGAGAAGGAGAAGGAGGAGGAGGAGGAGCAGGAAGAAGAAGAAGAAGAAGAAGAAGAAGAAGAAGAAGAAGAAGAAGAAGAAGAAGAAGAAGAAGAAGAAGAAGAAGAAGAAGAAGAAGAAGGCAAATAATACTGAGTACAATAGCACTCGAGGTGTAATACCATACCTCGTTCTGTCAGACATTTTAACTTTATATATTTAGGGATTCAATTTTCATGAAAGAATTGTAGAGAGGCTTGAAAGGGATTCTCAGCTCCTGTTCTTCTGGAGGGAGTGTAACTCGTTTCTACATTCTTTATTCGTGGTCTACACACTCGTCTGTGCACTCGTACTTGGGGACCACATACGGGTCCTGTATCTCCCCTGGCAGCCAATCGAATCTGCTAAATTTTATCTGCAGATTTTTTCAGTCCGCCACTAAGTAAATATTTAATATATAAATATCTTTTTCAGAACTATCGTGAACATATAGTGTATCTACAGTAATCGTATGAAAACTGGACAACTACTAACTTAAAATTTTAAATGGGCTCCTTTGAAGAAGGCCCTGAATAGCTGTTAAATATATTCTTTCGTTATTATTATTATTATTATTATTATTCAGCTGTACAATGTTTACACATTTTGCGGAACCAAAGATTACAGAACTGATTGAATTCTCATCTTTCACTGCTGTTTGTCTATCCAAAGATCTTAAATTTCTCGTTCGCTCATTTAGTACAGTCACTGAAGCCGAAAAATAATAGAAATTGCAAATTAAGTGGCTTCTACGAGATTTTTTGCATAGGGCTAGATGAAAAGGTAAGAAAGAATTTAAAAAAAAGTTTACAAAAATACACAAATTTTTCGCGGGTTTTCGAAAAAAGGGAGGGGGAAGGTACAGAAAATTCATTTTTCGTGATTATCTTAAAAAATATTAAATTTATGAGAAAAATACAAAATACCAAAAAAAAGAGCATAAAATTGTGCATAAAAAAAGTTATTAACATTTTTCAGTCGGGGCGATACTTTTAGTAGAAAAATTAATTCAAAATTGGCCAAATTTTTCACAAGGTGGATTTTCACATAAAATACATGTTTATGTAATAGACATGCAATTTTTTCAGGAATATAAGTTTAAAAACTCATTATTATTCATTTATGTATATTATTATGTATAATTTTTACTTATTTATTACGCATTATAATAAAAATGTTATTAAAAAATGCACATTATAAATATATTCAAAAATAGTTTTTCTTCCAATAATTGAAGATTTTGACAATAAAATAACTTTTAAAACACAGATAAAACAGAAGAATTTATAGTTAATAATAGACTAATTGCATAACATTAAATAAAGATCCCAGAAACAAATATCAAACACAAATAACAAATATACTAAAAAATAGTACCCAAATCATAAAGACCCCTTTAAATATAAAATGGATAATCCTTCTGCACCAAAATTAAATTCTTTAATAAAATTACACAAAATCAATAAACCTATCAGACCTTTAATAAACGCTAGAACCGCACCAAATTATAAAATATCAAAATTACTAACACAAATCTTAAAACATAAAATTGAACTTCCAGCAAAATACAATATAAAAATATTGGTATGGAGAACCATACATGACTTCCATGTTCTAAGATTTATATTTAAAATCCTTAAATTTTTAGTGACCGTCAATCAATGAATGTTTTAGTGGATGGTTAGTGAGGATCGGTCAATAATACAAATTGTAAAAATACAATAACGTCGTAGCAAAATAACTAAAATTTGTATTATTGACCGATTCTCACTAACCATCCACTAAAACATATATTTAAAATACTTTTCGAAATGAACTATTTCCATAGAAACTACTTCTTTCTTCAGCCTTAACCACAGTACTGTGATCACTAACGTATACCACCTCACGATAGTGCACTCAATTTTCACTGATGATGGCAGTCGATATCACTGCCGAAACGTCTGGTTTTGACCCCGTTCAACTATCCTCTTCATTTGTAGATATTTCATCTACGTTTCTACAGTGGATTATTATGATCTTCTTATCAGGATACTTTATTTATCAAAATTAAGTACTTTACTCTTGCTAAAACATAAAATGTTGCAAGTAAACTACCCTTTCCCCATAACCAATCTAGACCAAAATCAAAAGGCCTTGAGTTTTCTACAATTCAGGAACGTACACAAAAAAATATTTGATTCTGTTTGAATGTGCGGCAGTTATCATTCGTCATAATAAAATTACCCTTGTTAAAACATAAAATGTTGCTGGTAAACTACAGCAACAATGTTGCTGGTAAACCTTTACCTTAACCGATCTTCACCAAAACTAATAGGTCTTGAGTACTCTACAATTCAGAGCTGTATGCAAAAAAATATTTGATTCTGTTTGAATTTGCGGCTCTTATCGTTTGCCATAGAAAAAATCTACACAGCACACACACACACTTTTCGAAAAATTACTTTCATGTTTTGATGGTAGAACAATCAGAATCTGCCGTTATCTCGAACACGATTTTTTTCGCTATCACCATACTTCCATTTCCTTATGGAACATGGAACTAAAATAGTATCGAACTCACGGAACATTCAATATCGAACTGCGTTAACTGAATATCTGTATGGCGCATGTACCAGCTGTCCTCGCTCTCCCTAAATTCTTCAACTTTCAGGGTCTGTTCTTTTTATGCCCATGCATGGATATAAATTCTCACTATGGAGAAGAGAAACCTCAAATATTGTAGTTTTACGTACAATAGTTACATATTAATATTTTTTTTAGTTTTTAACTATTAATATTAATACGCGCAATGGACATATTTTTACATTTATTAATAAAAGTTACATTTATTTAAATTTAACTAAATGTTAACAATTCTTTACAACGCAGTCTTATAGAAGACACTTTGACCAATACGTGTTCATAATTTTGTTAAAAAATATTTATTTTGAAATTTCTGTAGAAAGTTTAAGTTAAGAAAATGATGTATACTTGCGAACTCAAAAAAATGATAAATTTTAAAACTTACTCATTTTATGCCAATAAATCAATACTAATTTTTATTATTTTCTTCAAAGACCTATATATGTAAAGTTCAATTCTGAAGTTTTTTTTTAATGTAAATACATTTGTAATAAATTGTTAATATGTTTATGCGTTAGTTGAAAAAAATAAAAAACAAAAAAGTGTTATTACTTTATTTTAAGTATTTATTAATATTTTAATTAATTTCTTTTCATTTTATGTAAAAGAACAAACATTTAGCTTTAAAATGCGTTTTGATTTGTGTCTCTACGACGGATTTTATTAAAATTTGTATGTTGCAATGTCAGAAAAAAATTAGCCTTCCCGCTCATCGGGGCCGACTCCGACAATCAATTTTTTTCTAATATTTCAATTCCATTTTTCTCACAAAGTATTGGCCTGACAAAAAACATGATAAATAGCTTTTTTGTAGAGAATTTAATGCTCTTTAATTTCTGTCATTTGTCTTTTTTTCGTAAATTTTTTTATTTTTTAAGATAATTACGAAAAATGAATTTTTTGTACCTTCCCCCTCCCTTTTTTCGAAAACCCGCGACTGAATTTTTGTAAACTTTTTTTTAAATTGTTTCTCACCCTTTTATCTACCCTTATGCAAAAAATCTCGTAGAAGCCACATAATTTGAAATTTTTTCCTTCAGTGACTGTACTAATTGTAGTCTGAATTTCTTCTATCCAGATGGTAGGTGGTCTTCCTCTTTTTCCTCTTCCTGGTGGGGTCTATTTCATATATATTCTTTTATTATTCCATAAAGTAAACACATACAATAAATATTTTTGAAACCAGTAACTAATTTAATACTTGATTTTTAAAGGCGGCTGAAAATGAGAGTTTGAAACGTCGATCAAAACAAGAGTTTGTATCGAATCACAAATACATAGTATGATATAGATTATACCATTGTTTTTTGAAGATGGATCGACAGTACCACGAATCTGTGCTGCAGAGTTACACTTCCGCTTCAGACATGATAAGAAAATCGCTTATAAAAAATTCTCTCAACTTCGGGAAACATTTTGACATTCACAGTTCATCAGTAATCACTTTAGTTAACAATGAAAACAACTGCTTTACATAGATGTCTGGGCAAAGTCGATCACGTTGATTAGAAGCTACAGAAAGTGTACGCTATTAGCCCAGACGTAGGCCTACACCAGCACCCCCGTTTTGACACGTGCTCTGTACAAGAAAAATCAATTAACGATAAAGTAATTCATTCCAGTGGACCGGGGAAAATCACACTCGCTGTTTCTTTTCATCGTGATATCACAGCTTATCTGCTGTCCGGCTCTCCAGGGACCCTTCCGTGTGTATCCATCATCAGCGCCGGGCAAACGGGCAAAAAAACGAGGCAAATGAATATCTTGACGAGTTTTTCTTTTTAATAATATTATTATTCTATTTCAATTTACATTTCATCGTTTTTTAAGTTATAGGTACACAAGTACGAAATTCACAACAGTATTTCGTAAAATTTCAAAACATATAGGAAACCGCAGACATATTCTACAAATGCACATTTCTACAATTGCGCATAAACGTAGAAAATCATACTGCTGCATTCAATAATGAATGATAACATTGTGTGTGATAACTTCTTCGATAAACTAATTAGGTATTAGCCAACGGAAACTAAGATTAAAAGAATTAGATGAATTAGACGGACGCTATCAAGTGTAGAGAAGGGAAAGGAGTCGACACTGAGGTGCGGCATCTCTGGGATTTGGAAAAACTAGAGAGTAGAAGACCACTGTGAAGGCCTACGATAAGATGAAGGGATAGATTGGCCAAAGATCTGGCAACTTTGGGAGTGGGAGATGATGATGATGATGAGGGCATACTGTTCTCGAAAACGATGCTTTGATTGTGGTTTCAGTGGGTATGTACTCAACTAGGAGAATTCAGTAGAGCAATGGTTATGATACCTGGTTCTTATTGTAGAAGACTTGATTCGATTCCCGGCCCACCATAAAATCGAAGTGAGTTTTTCAGGCCTCAAGTGGACTCAGTCTGTGGAAATGAGTACCTGGGATTATAACATTCTAGGATATTAATGGGCGGGTACACTATCTTTCTTGTATGCCACACGGTTCAACACCGTTTCAGTGGCCAGGAAATAAAGTATGTATTTAACCAGGGGTTTGTATTTAACAAAGTGAGTTTTTCAGCCCTCAAGTGGACTTTGCCTGTGGAAATGAATACCTGGGATAACACTCTAGGATAACAATGTGGGCGGCCACACTATCTTTCTTGTATAAGGAAGATAAAAACGGTTTAAGACTGTTTCAGTGGCCAGGAAATAAAGTATGTGTTTAAGAAAGTGAGTTTTTCAGCCCTCAAGTGGACTCAGCCTGTGGAAATGAGCAACTGGGATAACACTCTAGGGTAATAATGTGGGCGGCACGGTATCTTTCCTGTATGCCACACGGTTTTAAGACTACCTGTCCAACTCCTCGACTGCTTAAAGGGGTAAAAAAGGAGATATAATAATAATTATAATTCTAATTATAATAATAATTACTATTACTATAGTTCGTGTAACTACCTGATTTGAACAGCTTGAGGAACAAATAACCTGAACAACGATTTCGTGTATGAACGTTTTGGGGTTTTCACTATGCATGTTGCCATTCCACGACTCTATACGTGATCTATATATACCTCTTTTTTCTTGGACAATTATGTTTAAGTATCCACTCCACTCCTACCAGACTCAAAGAAACATACTCACCGAAACCTTGATAGTTTCACTTACTTTAATATTTTCATTGCCAAAATCCTTTTCATAATTCGCTTCAATTTTTCTTCAAATAATTGTTCATTACAGTGATTAAATAGAGCGTAATGATACCGTGTTGTTAGACTGCACGTTGTAACAGAAACAGTGAATACTGTAACACTGTAAGAAGCGTTCGCAACACTCGTTAAACAACGCAGGTAGAACAATAGCAATCGCACATCTAGTTTTGCATTGTTAGCGCGCGGTGTACCTCACTTCACAGCTGCACTATCTGCTACGCAACACAACAAAACAACCCTCCCCCCTCCCCCAGCCATTCCTCTGATTTTGCACGGCTTATATTCTGTTTGCTTGTCAAATTAATTTGCAACCGAGCGTGATCGTAGGTTAACATTGTTTTGCAGAAAAAAGACAACCCCGAGTTCTGCGCCGTGCACAGAGTGCGCGTGTAAAAAAAAGGGTGACTGTTTCGGGGTAGCGTCTTAGTGTAAGGGGTGTAATGCATTCATTATACCTTATTCTTCTGTCTATCTTGATTAATGAACTAGAATGAGTACATCAGCCCTTACGGTTTCCAATATTGAAAATCATACAATGAAACATCTGTTCGCTGTCGATTCCTCATTGACACTTGGCTGTCGCCTCTCGCTCAGGTTCCGACATATATAATGGGTAATGAAGTTATTGAAAAAAAGAAACAAAATAAAATTAATAACACTATGGAGACAAATGACTATACATTTATTTTATTGGGTTCCAATGAATTAGATTCGACAGGCTTTGGCAGTGAAGCGTACAACTTGACGGCTTTCATGTACAATGAAGTACGAACTTTTGTTTATGAATACTGTTACAAATCCAGACTTATCTACTGACATTACGTACATTTAAATTTTCTATAAGTGTGTATAGGCGGAACTGATTTAACTTTTCTCAAAAAAGCCCTTTCTGCTTCTGCATTTCATGTTAACAGCACAACTGTGACCTGACCCCATAACATAGTAGCTGCCCCCATCGTTGCATGGGTCTTCCATTTACATTGTAATCCATTATGTGCTTTGGTTGTCTACTCTGATTCCTCTCAGTTTCTTACGTTCACTTACTTTATCCTCAGTACCAGACTGCGTTGCTGTCACATGTGCGCGGTGCGATGTTCCCGTATTCCAGACTGGACTTTACCCGTATTGCAACATCAGCTATTCTTACTGTACATGACCTGAACATTCATCCTCGCCTGTATTCTCTCCACTGTGGAGCATCCTTTAACCTTTCTTGCGAGCGCCATTTCTCCTCTCCGAATCTTGTTCATAACCTTCTATGAAGAAATCCAAAACCCGCATGGGTTCAGAACTCGTGTTACAATTATTTTATAACTTTTCGTTTTGATATCCGTTTTGTTTTAATACTCAAGATTATATCGACGGTTACGCCTACATATTCACAAACGTTTGTATTTTAATCTCTACAGCTCGATAATTTTCTTCTCGTTCAAACTTTTATCCGTTAAAGTAATCTATGTTCTGAGGCCTCAGTTCTTCTCCGAATCACTTTACAACCATGCAGGAGATTAGCCTTACGATGGCGGCCCCGTTACCTTGAGACAACCGGTCTCCTGTTTCCGTCCCTGGAGAGTAGAATCTCTTTCTTGCTTCACGATCCACTACAGTCTGTGGTCACTACTTACTGAGACGTCATGCTGTTCTCGACCATCAGTCTACAAGGGATAACTATAGATTTATCAGTAGCCCATAACGAGGAAATAAGAAAATTAATAAAGAAAAAATGGAATTAATAAACAAAATATTAATAAACTTAGACACTCTGGCCCTTAAATTTCTAATAGCATAAGGGGACAGAAAATAACAAGAATCAGCTACGAAAGACTAGACTGGAAAGATTAAAGAAAGGGATCTCATCCAAGACAAGTTGAAGCATAGTGAGAATCCAGGTAGGCCACATCGGGTGTGCCAGACTTGTATCCACAAGATTGGACCCCTCGTAAACTCGACACTTTTTTCATATATTATTTGCACTAAAACTAGTATCGTAACCACCATAAATAACAACAGTATCGCAATCAGTATTAACAACTTTTCGACCTCTTCCGCAGAGATCCGGCATCCGGTTAAAAATAATAAAACTTACACGTTCAAACAAATTCACCATTACAAACCAACATACTGATTTACGTAACCGATATGTAAGATGTAGAGATTGAAACTTGAATGCTTCAGAAAGCTTGTTTTTGTTTTAAAGAACGGCGAATTATTTCAACCGTTAAAATCCAAAAGCCATGCCCAGTTTGTTCTTACTGGTTACAAAACACAAACCGATATTCCTGGTATTTGGAACCTAACGAACCGACAATACAGTCTGGAAGTCACTGAAAGCTGTATGTAAAGATTAATGACGTATTTCACTGAGAGGCAAGAAAGGAAATACGATGGTAAAATGACATAAGTGTTCGATACAACGAAGGAAATTCGAGGTAGTAACAAAGGGAGGGCTACCACAAACTTATAACTCGATACTCGTACAAGAGGAATATACAGGAAGAACAAAGAGGAGGCCTACGCTCACGATTGCGTTCCAGAGGACTGAAGATAAGGAATAAGAAAAATAAGAAAGAAAAGAAGGAGAAGAAAAAGAAGAAGAAGAAGAAAAAGAAAAAGAAAAAGAAGAAGAAGAAGAAGAAGAAGAAGAAGAAGAAGAAGAAGAAGAAGAAGAAGAAGAAGAAGAAGAAGAAGAAGGAAACGCCGACAACGATGGCAATGAAGAAAAGTAAAAATGCTAATAGCTCATAAACTAAACAATGTTTATATTTTAATTAATTTTTAATATTTTAATTATTATTAACATGAAGACGATTCGTGAATTATTATGTAATGAATGGGCCGGTAGAAACTTTATTAATACTGTAACAAAGGTTGATTGTAGGCGATTGTAGTTCGTTTTTTTATCATAAAAATTGACACACCGATGGTCAAATTATTTTCAGAATGCATACACTGTTTGTATTTATTTATTATTTACTTCAATTGAGAAAACTGGATTAAGTTAATTGTAATGGCTGGTCTACAACAGCTGTTCGCGATGGAATGTAATTTGTACTGTACGACATAATCGATGGAGAAAATGAAACAATATTAGACAAACATGGGGAGTGATTATCCTGTGACGAATGCCATGTAGTTACGACTCACGCACATGTCATTAACATGCTTTGTTACGACCACGACTATCTGATGATGGCAGTATCGTTACGCACACACAAACGTAATTAAATATTACTACATTTTGTGACAATCCAGATTGTTATTACTGATACTGGGGACCAGTCTCATTGGGTTAAATCTCACTCGAATGTTTTCGTCGTTTGATCATTAAAAACAACATAATTTTTAGTACCAGTTTTTCTTCGATTCTGTCTCTATTTCCAGTTTACCGTACATTTTTTTTTTTTGTTTATTCTTTTCACACGAAATATTATGATGTTCTGACCTCTATACGAGATGAGACTATATGAAAAAGAAATATAAAGCGTTGAAGATTTCGTCTTCGTAGAATGGATATGCGCAATGTTTTCAAATCAGGTATCAGAGTTATCAGCCCTTCATGGCAGCGTGGTGTCGAACTTTTACAAGTCGGCACTTGGAACGTGGTAAAGCTATAAGCATAGCCTTTGATATGAACTTCACTAAAACACAGATCACGACAAGTACAGAAGACGTCATAAGACAAGATACATTAAACAAGTTAACGAATACATATACAGGTGGCTAAGTGAGACGGTATCCATTAGTATGCCATAACGCCTCTGGTTTCAAATGCTGTGAACCATACCGAATCTGGTTTCAAGTACCGTGTACTATAGCGCCTCTGGTTTCAAGTACCGTGTACTATAGCGCCTCTGGTTTCAAGTACCGTGTACTATAGCGCCTCTGGTTTCAAGTACCGTGTACTATAGAGCCTCTGGTTTCAGGTACTGGATACCATACTGCCTCTGGTTTCAAGTACCGTATACCATACCGCCTCTGGTTTCATGTACCGTATACCATACTGTCTCTGGTTTCAAACTCCATGTACCACACCGCCTTTGGTTTCAACTAGCATGGATCATACTACCTATAAAAAACCGTGAAACGTTAAAATACAGGAAATAATCACTTCGTAGATCCTTAGGACTATGTAATGTTGTAAAGTTTTAGTGTGTGTGTGTAGTTAAAATGACTTATTAAACTTGAAGAGAATCAACTGGTGGAAAAAAAGAAGAGTTAAAATGATCTGTGCGGCAACTGGAAAATCGAGTCAGATTCTAAAGGACGAAGCATATCGACAGTATATTAAGGCCAAATATATACTTAATCTTAATCGGTGCGTATTTCCTGTCCATATCTATGACTGACAAGTATGGACGCTTACAAAGGAAGAAACGAAAAAACAACGAAAGCGCGAAGAGCACGCGAGAGGCTAAATGTACTAAACGTACGACTACAGACAGAAGAAGAAATGAGTGGATCAGAAGCAGAATTGGGGTATTCGAGGAGACGTAATAAAGATGGAGTGGAGTTATCAGGTCAAAACAGTAAAACATAGGATCAAGAATCATTCGTAGGCTGACAAAAATATATTCGTATATGACAAAAATGCGCATATATAAAACTATTATATACGGCACATACTATGCTATGATAGCAAACCTGGATATTAACTCGAGGAGTACTGGAATGTTTGAAGATTCTTCAGAGGTAGTTCCTGAGGTGGGCCAGTATATAGAAATGGGGAGTAGCGGATACGGTATAATCAAGAGGTGTACTGTCATTTCAACGAGCCAACATTAGAAATGTGTATGAAACTAAGGAGATGAAATGGGTTATGTCGTGATACTGGACATAGGCGTAATACCACAAAGAGTCCTTACAGGAAATGTGGAAAACAAAGACCAAAAGGCCGCCAAAGGGAAAGATAGAAAGATGCTGTCGTTGTCATGTGAGAGAGATGCTCATATCGTAAGGACGGAAGTTTTTCAATCCTAGACAAGGTAAAGGATCAAGGCAGGAAGGGTCGAATTCCGATTTCTGGATATAGAAGGAGGAAGAACGTTACAGCAAGACGACCGGTGGAATAAGTATATTGTGCACTTGAGACAGTGAGAGGTAGGGGAAGGTACCGTCTGAGAACGTACAGGATCGAGAGGGATGATCGCAACTAGTGGAGGCTTGCGTCCCAGTGGTGAACGAATCTGGCCGATCTGAAGAGTAACTAATATAAGTGGCAGATATATTTTACTATACTCCTATACGATTTCATGATACTTCTATACCGGGAAAGTGGAGAAAGCCATATTTTTTAGACTATACAAAATACGAATCCCTCAAAAATTCAAATTTTTTGACCAGTGGCGTATTTTGGACTCGGGGGTAAGCGGTCGAGTCGGCTTCATACAAAAGAAAAAACGAACTAATACGAATCAACATTACTATCTTTAAAGTCATTGAAAAACGTGTCATAACATCACGAATCAATCCCATTAAAGTAAACGGTAATAATAAAAAAAAAAGTTATTGAAACATTGTTTAGAAGATACTCATTGACTGAACTTCTTATATTTCATATTTCAAACGTAGGCCTATACGCAAATGCTGTGTAATAAACCTGTTTGTATATTTAAAAAGTTACTATTAAATTAGAGCACACAGCTGAAAAATAATAAAATAGCCTAAAAATTAAGAGATCAACAAAATTCGTTAACTTTTTCCGACCCACCGGGGGGGGGGGGAGTCCGGTCCCGTTCGTCTCCTCCCGTAAATACGCCCCTGATTTTGACACAATCACTCACTCTTACTCGCTCTCACTCTTAGTGCATAGGCGTACTCAATTCGTGTTATGCACTGTGATAATTTACACGGGTGTAAGCACAAGGCCTGTTTCGTATTGGATTCTACAAAACCAGTTTCCACTGGGAGTTTTTTCGCGTCACTTAGTCATTAAGCTGAGCAAAATCAAGCTAATTTAATCACTGCGACATCGAAATTTACTGTACAAACAGAAACAGTGTACTCGTTTAGAAACACGAACTGCTAGACGCGACGTTGTGTAGCAAGTGGCATTTTCCACACACTGTACACTTAAGAAAAGGAGCTTTTACTTTTCGTATTTAATTCTAGGTAAATTTGTGATGAAGAAACATAATTTAAATGTTAACGAGTTATGTTTTTAGATGTTTCAATAACAGCGATGTTGCCGGCATAATGACTGCCGTTAAGATTCAACAAATATCAATGCGATTAAACATATATCAAGTTTAATACGAGCATTAGTGTTAGTTAAAGAACTACAATCTTCTTCATAGGGTTTTAACTTTCACGGGGATGAAGATCACCATAGCTGGAGATCGAACGTAGGAACAGTATACACGCCGGTACCAATCTGAGAGCTTGACCTTGACGACAGCTGGCAAGGACAACAGCTAATAGTCAACTTAAAAATATCGTGCCGTTACTCTATGGGTGACTATTTGCATTACTTTATACCGGATCATATTTTAATAGTTTGTGCTCATTTATAACAAATCTTTGCTATACTTAAATTTATACATTTTCTTAGAGTAGTTGAATACTAAAGCTGTAAATTATTAATGTAATTGTAAATTTCTTCAAAGAGGCATCGAATAAGTACGCGAGCGTAAGCATTTTTTCATCCAGCAGGGAACTTTTTTTCCAAACCGATGACCTATACTTTTTTTTGCTTAACCGTTTTCCGAAAGTCCAAGTAAAATTTTAAGATCACAATCCGAGAAAGTGTTGAGGAAAAGTTTTGAAATATCAAGGATGTAAGCAGAGCGTAGCGGAGCATTAACAGAAAAGACGGGAGCTGTGTTGTGCTTATGTATACATGGTGGGGTGGGGTGTGTAAGCTTGTATGTTTATAATATTAAACACACACACATACATTGTTTTCTTATTCGCCTATTTCGTTGAATCAGTATTGTTTAAAATCGTAAAACAAAATTTATAGTTTATAAACAACGTTAATTATACTGAACAATTATCAGTCGACATATGCGTTGAAATAAGAAAATAAAATAAATACGAAAAAATTCGTATAGTTTTTTCGTAGTTTAATATTTCAATGATGCAAATACTCCGATATGAAAACATGAGAGGTCTCTCTCTCTCTCTCTCTCACACACACACACACACACACACACACACACACACACACACACACACACACACACACACACACACACACACACACACACACACACACACACACACACACACACACACACACAC
Organism: Magicicada septendecula; assembly: GCA_034769895.1. Lineage (NCBI taxonomy): Eukaryota > Metazoa > Arthropoda > Insecta > Hemiptera > Cicadidae > Magicicada > Magicicada septendecula. The sequence continues at coordinate 94,151,552 of CM068368.1, forward strand.
ACACACACACACACACACATAATTCGAAGAATAGGCCATCTATTACATACTGAAAATGTAAAACACGTTTTGAAATAAAGTAAATATAAACTAATATCCTAAACATCGTAAATATAACTTGCCATAATGTCCAGGACACCCAGTACTTTGTTTTTATGAGCTTCTGTTGTTTCCACCAAACACTCGACTTCCTTGCACTATTTTTCATAAAAAATACATTAAAGTAAACACTGCATAAAATTTATTTACATATAACGATGTCTAAATGCACGTTTGTTGTAAGAGTTACAGGGTAAATTAATACAGTAAATAAAATTGGAAATATTATAATAGACGCACTACTAAAATGCACTATCGAAATTATTACGACTGATGCCTACTGAACTTCCTTTCACTCAGGAAACATTTCGATACCGCACATACGCGTACCTACCTCGGAATCTGTTTCCGGTTCACAATCACTGTCATTCTCACTATCTAATGAACTCACAAACCTATCGGTTTCTTCGTCAATAATTATGTCTCTTTCACAGTATTCCCTCTCTAATCTTTTAACTCTATCACACAGAGGTTTCCAGTCATCTTCGGACAGTTCAGCAAATTTTCGTTCACACAAGGCATACAATGTAAATATTTATGCAAATTTTATTATTTGCATAATTTAATTACTTCTGATTCTAATTGTATTTAATGTTTATGAGAGTGCTGTCTGTACGAACTTTATCGTATCTCTCTGTTTTAATTAGCCCCGCAGTTGGACGCCATACACAATGTTAATATTTATGCATATTTAATAAATTGCATAAATTAATTAAATTTTAATTATATGAATTTTTCTCTTGATTACAATTATCTAGTAGAACATGTTTCCTTGTGCCACGCGTTGGGCAGCCATTTACATTGTTAATATTTATGCATATTTAATTAATTGCGTAAATTAATTACTGTTTAATTAATAAATCTTGATCAAATTTCTCAAATGTGTAATCGGCAATGCTATCAACCAAGAGTAATTAATCTTGTCTTCTACTACCAAATAAAACTCCAAGAATTAAAATATTTATGAACATGGTAATTGTTAAATCATATTGAATCTAAATCATTGATTGTGGATTTTACTTGTTAAAGAATTGTCTTGTATGCCAGGTCTTAAAATAAATTAACTCAACACTATCGAATCCATTATAAATTACACTTATTATGATATTGCATGTTGGTTGTATTCATTGTATAAAAGAAATCATGTAATAAGAGTACCTACAACTTTTCCAAAAGATAATTAAATTCTATAACATATTTAAAGTATCTGTAAGAAACAGTCAAATGTTTACACTTACTCGTGTGTGGTGACGTTAATAACTATCAATGTTGCGTGCTTGAGATTTGCACCAAGTGATATCCTTCAAAACATATTTAAACACCTATACACATGAAATACACATATACCTGCAGTAAACTTATTAAACACATACATATTTGAAATAATCATATACTTACACTAATAAGATAATACATGTGTAATATTCTATGATATTATTTATTCCTAACCATGGATTCGTATTTATAATGACTCTATTCTGAAATATCTCAGGCAGTTAGTTCTAAGTGACAGGTCAGCGGTATTACGATAAACTAGGAATTATAATAAGTGGTCATTTTGGTACATTACTCAAGTCGTCGTAGTGTCTCGCTCCCGTCGCATGTCCATTTGGATCCATTGGGTGACGATTGATGTTAGTCCCGGAAACTCTCGTAACTCGCACTTCCAATTGTTATACGTACATCGTTTCGGAACGCTAGTTCGCACTTCATGACATCCGTTATAAGTTTTATAATAGAATTTCAGTTTAAGTCGCGGTACTTGCACTAATGATTCATTGACTATTCGTATCGCGTCAGTCTATTCATGCGAATTTGAGTTCGATACTGCCACGCACTTAGTTATCTTTCAAATTACGTGTTCGACTCTTCCGTAACGCCTAGATTGATTTCAAGTTCATTAGACGCATATAAAACATCATCGGCACTTGTCTCTATTCTACGAAATAATGTTAACTCACAAATTAAGTCTTATGTTATATACCGATTCATTCCGTTGATAAAGAGTTCAAGTATGTTACTACTGTATCATACCACTTCTTACAGCACTAATTGTATTAGCGTAATGCTTAGAGTTTTACAAAGTTCGTTAGTCGCGCATCGTCGCGAATACCACTGTTTCGGCTTAACGCTCCAAGTCTTACTCCCGAACTTCCACTGATACCGAACACTACTTTGAATATCTCAAAACAAAATCTTTATGAAAACTGAGAGAAAATTAGAATAATACTGAGATAAAATTTTAGTAATACTGAGAGCGCGTCTCCTCTTGCATACAGTTTTTATGCTCTTCGCTTTCCCACTCTCGCTACTCCTACGAACGCTTCATTTTCCCACCAAAATAGCTCTGATAGGACAGTTGTTCGGATTTCCCTCTGTCCTCATGCCTCTGGTCTGTGATTCTTGTGAATTCTCCACCCAGCGCCGTTTGGAGAGGGACGTTCTTCCTCGGGATTTGTTCTCTGGTCGTCGGTTTCTGTCAAGATCATCCCTTACAGTTACTCCCTTCTGAATTCTCGTTTCTAATTGGCTGGTTGGCTTCTCTACTTGAATCTCACATAGTCCACGTTGACACGACGAGCTGCTGTCATCAGGACGTTGCCACTTTCTCGGAATCTGCATCAAGACCTTGCTACTGAAGTCACATCTGTCCCTTTTGGTGTAGCGTGTCGAAATAACGTATTGTTCGGACACTGTCGACTTCCTCTAGCGAACTTACGGGTGGCAAACAGCTGTGTACGTCGCAGACGCCTCCTCGTCTCCTGCTACATTGTCCGTGCTCCCGATATTGTTTTTCTGTAAGTTGCACATATGCTTGGAACAATGCTCTTAGCGATGCCTACCTGTTCTTCTCGCTACTGAAACGGATGCAAGGGTAATGTTCCTTTGTCATATTTGTAAAGTCAAGTGTTTCCACGCATGGCCCTGTTCGTCGCAATATGTGTTGCAGCGCGTATTGTCTCTTAACGGCTTTTATGTCATTTAAGTAGAAAGGAAAGGTTTGTTCCTTCCGTCGCTCACCCTCGAACAACGCTAACTCGTGTCACTCTTGACGGGCTCTAATTGCTGGCGTAACTCCCTCGGAATACCCCAAAGAATAAAAAAAAAATCTCAAAGTAATACGTACGTTATAGGCAATTACATCATACATTTTAAATGTAGTATTGTGTTTTGCAACATGCCCTTTCACTATAGACCATATCATCTCAATCGGGTTTAAATCGGGATGATATGGCGGAAGTCCAGTGTCGTATGACCATGTAGTTTCAGTAGCTCGTCAACTATGTACGTTTTCTTGTCACTCTGGTGGTTTTTTATTAGCGTTACAAGTTCAGGCTTCAACATAATTGTCGTAAATGGGACACTGTTATCCTCTAATCATTTTATCATATCCTCCTTTTTGGAATTCGAGGTGGGTGCCTTATTTATCTCCACATTGTGATAGGCTGCATTATCCATTACAAGAACACATTCAGGAGGTAGGTTGGGGAGACGTTTCTCTTGCAAACATTTTATGTAATTGTCTTTATTCATTTGATCATGGTAATCGCCACTCTTTCTTCCAGCCTTCCACATTAAAAGACAATTCGGTAAATTCGGTATGCAACCCATTTCGCCTCCAGCGTTGATAATTATCAGCCTTTCGCCTTTAGATACTGGCCGGTGTATACATTTTGCACTGTCGTCTCTCCACGATTTAGATAACACATGACTAGAGAGAATATATGACTCGTCCACATAAACAATTGGTCTTTTCTCTTCCCTGTGCTTAATGAGACATTTTAAATAGTGAATACGCTTTTGGCGTAAGTCACTCTTTTCAATAAGAACTTTCGTATTACTTCGGGTAGCTTTCCACTTAAAACCTAGCGATTTCAAAATGACTCTTAAACTACGGTCGCTACCTTTAGAATTAATCTTTTCTTCAAGTTTTTTCCTAATTATATCTGCGGTTGGAAGTCTCCGTTCAGCCACAACACTTCATGAACGGTTCTACGAACAACGCATTTATCGAAATCGTCGATACTAGTAACGGGTTTGTCCCTTTTATATTTCTTTGGAGTCGAAAATGAACATGTTGGACTGTCATCCTCACCCATTTTCTTGGCTTCTTGCAATATTGTCTGAACTACCGTCCTTGAAACTCCACATGCAGCTGCTGTTCTCTCTTGGCATTTTTGAATGGGTACAATAAAGCCGTCGTTACATTTTCCAGTTTTCATTATTGCTTGTGCTTCTTTTTTCATGAAATCATGAACGTTTTTTATTATTTTCCTGCTCTGACTATGCAGTTTCTTGCTTTTTAATTTTGATACAAACTCTGACATATTTGCCAAAATTGCCAAGCACAAACACAAAAAATATGAATACACAATTGAAGACTCACTACACTAACACGACGCACCAACGAGTTTAAACAAAATGGTACAACACAGATTACGCAATACACTTCGAGGCGTAGCCGTACACTGGAGTAAAAAAATCCACTCATTTGCAAGCCGTTGACAGCCGATGTTTTCAGTTCCAACTGCATACAACCCGTCCTTCCTTACCACGCCTGTCGGAACTGTTTCAAGGTCAAGCTCTCTGACTGGTACCGGCTTGTATACAATTCGAAAGCATCACAAATTTCTAATGTCCTTTTCTTATCTCGCTTGTAAACTTTCGTGATGTCCGTTGTTTTTCGGTGTGACGAACTCCTGAGGATCCCTCGTCATAATACGAGCGAAACGTTTGGTTTTAAAAACACATAAAATACGTATGTTCACCCGAAAAACAGTGTTATTCGTTTTCTTATATTTCACTTGGATTTTATTTTTATTTTCTAATTAACATTGGCGAAGAGTACAGAAATCCTCTCATAATATGGACAAAGTACTCCGTTGTTGAAATTATTATTATCAGCCGGGCTGTTAGGCCGTGGTTCACAGGTGTCGTTATTGACAAACGTTTCGGCCCCACCAACATCATCAGTGTCTAGATTGGCACGGTGTCTGCCAATTCTCCTCAGAATTGGATTGGACAGAATTGGACTGCTCCAACTCTGAGGAGAATTGGCGGACACCGTGCCAATCTAGACACTGATGATGGCCTCCGTTGATGGGGCCGAAACGTTTGTCACTAACGACACCTGTGTACTATACACAGGCCTACGGCCTAACAGCCCAGCTGACAATAATAATTTCAACAAAGTTGAAGCCGGCCGTAACACTTATGAAAATACACTTCTCGTTTTTATAAATATCACAATGTCAACTTATTTTCTGAGCAAAAAGTGGGGATCACCTCAACATTTTTAAGGTTATCTGTCAAAATTAGACTCCACATCTTCCAATAACACAACTGTGACTCCAGTCTCTTTAAATGCCTTACATTCCAAGCCTAGGCACCACTTACAAATGAATATGGCGACTTTTATTTCGGTTTTGATTTATTTTGTCCGATTGTTAGTTCAAGATATTATTCTACTAATGGTCGACACTCTCTGTTTGCATTCCGGGAATAATCACACCTTCTTCATTGTTACCCTTGGACTTCTTTATACATTTTTATTTTCTTTCAGTCAATTTCCGTTTGTAACCCGTAACAGTTAAACGTTTCATTAAAGCGATTCACCAGGTTTGGTAGATGACAATGTAGATTGTCAGCGACTGTGACTGTTCATCGGCGTAACGCATAATGTTGACAGTCCCCTTACGGCAGTCACCTGATGCCTTCTACACTCACCAATGTGTGAAGTACTATACCAAGGTATATGAATCAGATTTTATATGATATGATATCAATCAGAGTCAAACATTTTTGACGGAATACGTCTTACACCGCGGTCCGGCTGGGGGGGGGGGGGAGACATGGGAAAATAAATGTTACGATTTTGTGTATACCAGACAAACTTTAATATCTTTAAACCTATAACGTGTATTAAAATAAGCAATACACGATTAAAAAGAGCAAGGATGAATGAATGTCACGCGATATTAACCTTGAGAACGTGACGTCACACGACATCACAATATGGCCGCCAAGTTGGAGTGGGAAATCATCGGTTCGCTGCGTAGAAAAATTAGTATAGCTCAGGAACGCGTATTCGTAGGACGTTATTTGAGGTGCCGTTTTATAAAGGTCCACGAGTACTATAAAATACAATACTAATAGTGATAATAGTTCAAGAACTTAATAAATAATACAGTGACAAAGCGTTGAATTTGGACACATTTTCCTTAAAATTTCAAAACATCTTCACAACAAGAAGGTAAACGCCTGTTGTGAACGCTTACAAAGTAAAAGAAGAATGAATGAGGACTCCAAAAAGGCCTCTATGACAGCAGCAGGACGAATGCGGAGGATGATGCAGCGTCGAAAAGTCGAGGCGAGCACCAGCTGCGCAGACGCAGCAACGTTTAACTTGAGTTCACAAACAACGAATGTCGACAGTGAGACAGAACTGAAGGAATGCTACGAAATGCCAACAGATGAGACGTTTGAGAATCGAGATTTAGCGTTTATAACCCATTGGCGTCTGGCGACGGAGCACTTTGAAAAGTCGTTCTACGGCAACAAGTTGGGTTTTGTTTGTGGATTTTGTGATCGTATACGGTTCCAAAATGATTTAAAACGACCGAATGCAGGTATGTTGCAATTCTTACACCAAGAATTCACAGACGAAGACGTTAAACGGTTTATATTGTGCTCAAACTGTTGGACATCTGTAAAACAAGGAAAAGTGCCAACATTATGTAAGAGTAATAACGGCTTCACGTATCCACCGACGCCAACACACATTGCCGCCGTTAGATCCACTCGGCGAACGTCTAATATCTCCGCGACTACTGAATTGGTGTTGACCACGGATACAACTGATTTCACAACTTTAAAATATAGGCCGATAGACTTAATGTTGTCTAGAGATATAAATGTAGCATGTAAGTCTTACATGTCGTACTACTCGTATCATTGTCCTGTATTTAAAAAAAAAAATTACAAATTAATCACCATTGTGAGAAAAAAAAAGTCATGCAAGTTAGTTCATTTCTTTTTTACCAATTCTACAAATACTCCGTCCCAGCAACACCGCCAGGGTAAGACGTTTTCCGCCTAAAACCTCAGCGGTAGTGACCCCGACACTACCTACACCTTATTATTATTTTTTTTAAACATAAGAAGAGAAAACCAGGAAATACAAGTCACACTGTAACCGATAAATCGTATGGATCGTGATGAAAAATTTACAGGATGTTTCTCCAAAGGAAAACCAAAAGTTACAAACAAAGAGCGTAGTGGTTCCAGAGCGTTTAAAGTAACAGCATGCAACTAGCCAGAATACATGCGAGTGTGGACTGTTCTTAACGTGAGTGTGGTTAATTATTTCAAAACTGAGCGGTCGCTGCTTTCATATAAATTCATATGTCACATTAGAGGGGGAAGAGGAGAGAGAAGGGAGGTAGAGAGCGGAGAGAGAGAGAACAGTGTCGTGAACTCGCAATCATGCGCGCACGCTGTTTTACCACACTTTTAAAACGTGCCCGACTGAGAGAGCAGGTTTTTAATCTCGAACATTCCACTACTATCAAGTCAAATAAAAATAAAACGAAATAAAAGAATACCAATACATAATGTATTTAATTGTAAATTATTGCGACAATAATTTTTAATTTATTTTTAAACAATCCTGTTCGTGGTTTATCACCGAACGTGTATGTGTGTGCAATTTGTAAAATTTTACGTAGGCAATCCGCAATTTAGTCGGAATATCTTCCATTGTATAAGCGCGCGCGGGCGCGCGTGTGCGCGGAGTATAAGTAAGGTTAGATTTTAATAGCTTGCCTCCAACACAACACAACGCCGTCTGTTAATTATAATTAAAAAAGAAATGACGGTTTCACACGCAGCGGCCGTGGGTGGTAAAATGATGCTGCCATAAATTATTATATTACTTACAAAAAATTTACACACGCACGCGCGTGTGCACACACACACACGCACACACACACACACACACACACGTTAACACGCTCACATATACATTTTCCAAAGGTCTGTTAAAAAGGAGAGAAGTTTTTATGGTCACTGGAGGAAACTTTAATTTATTAAGACTAGCTGTTCTGTGGCGAGGTGTTGTTCGCCCCGTAATCACTGTCATTCGAATTGTGTTTGAAACTCTGCTCAGCTTTTATGGAACGATAAATTATGGAAAAGTGACACCAATTTTGTAGGCGTTACTACCCTCCTCCTCCCGACCGACAGCAACTTGTAAAATCTCTCTCTCTTTCTCTCTCTCTCTCTTTCTCTCTCTCGCGCGCTCTCGTCCTTTACCGTTCTCCGTAAACGTATTAACTCTTCCTCTCACTGCGGCTCAATATTACTGCCACCACCGACGCACTGAACAATGGTACTACATACTCCACTGTCCTACGTAACAGAGACTAAAATTTTATTATAATCCAGAATTCTACGATGACTTACGTTTTTTCCAAGACGCCATCTCGGATGGTTTTATACTCATTAACAGTTTACATAAAATATTTTATCACACACACACACACACACACACACACACACACACACACACACACACACACACACACACACACACACACACACACACACACACACACACACACACACACACACACACACACACACACACACACACACACACACACACACACACACACACACACACACACACACACACACACACACACAGACCGTTAAACGTTAAGTTGGGCAGGACCTCGAAAAATAAAAAAGCAACGTGTCTTCCCACACACAGAGAGTGGAAATATTATGTATACAGGCAGGGCAGGGTTGTCTAATGACACCTGTCAGCATAAGACGACCACCCGAAACACCGTTTATCGGGAAACTGCACATAATCCTGCTGCGTTTTGTGTAATTCATTGTATCGCTACGGCCGATCCTGTATCGTTTCCCCAGCAGCATAATCCTCGTAGAAGTATTAACAAACGTTGTACGGGTATCGTCAGTGTCACCGTTTTGCAAATGCCTCCGCAGTCGTTCTCCAAAGAAAAAATGGTTAGACGATCTTGACGAGAGAACAGGTCAGATCCACGCAGTGGAGATGAAGAAAATTATGTCCTTTCTTAGTACCGATCTAGTTATGTGCGTGGTTATTGATACTAAACCGTTGAAACAGGTTAGTACAACAAAACTTTGATAAAATTCGCCCAGAATTACCATACAACCTGTTAAACCTTAAACAATATGAAAGGAATACCTTTAATAAAACATTACAAAAAACCTAGCAATACCAATACGGAAATGAATCCAAGATTAACTATAGATAAAAAGTTAAAAGCATTACAAGACATAAAGTTTGTAAAACTATAAGGGCCAGACACATCAATAAAGACTCACAAAAACTATTTACAAATTGAGTTTTCATGAGGAAACGTCCCCGATATTACTGTTTACAAAGAAAGGAAAACAAATGCTTACTACCGAAATACTAAACGTTGTGGAGGAACTTTAAGAGTGTTTAGGAAAAGACGCATGAAATTTTAGCAAGTCTGGCTTATCGAACGAAATGGGTACGAAGACTGGTCTACCAATCCCAGTACGAAGATTGGTAAGGCTACCAAAACGTACGAACAAAACGTACGAAGATTGGTGTGGCTACCAATCTGGTCTCCCGAATTGACCCGAGAGGTGATAAAACCTGTTGGGATCTAATGAGACAATATACTTTGACCAACTGCTACTCGTTTCGCACTATTTATAGAGGCCTTTTGGCCACCATTTTCAAGTTTCAGTGATCACAGTAAAATATCACACACACACACACACACACACACACACACACACACACACACACACACACACACACACACACACACACACACACACACACACACACACACACACACACACACACACACACACACACACACACACACACACACACACACACACACACACACACACACACACACACACACACACACACACACACACACACACACACACACACACACACACACAGTCCGCGTCAATTCGTGAACAATTGACACACTTTACGAAGCGTCTAGCCAATAACACGAAAGTATGGAGGCGTGATCCACGAATGTGACCGATCATGAGCGATCGTTAGTCGTAAGGGTTTATGTACAGATAAGGATTATACAGGATATTGTATCGTGGCAGCGTAGAACTTTAGAACGGCGAAGACGCCGAAGGACCAAAGGCACCAAAAACTAACCGATTGGTAGTTGTGTAAATAATATTGATAGAGGTGTAGCCGATTGCACTAGCCGCTGTTAACTTTATGAGTCTTAAGTCCTGCATGTACATTTTGTTACTAGAACTGCATAATAAAAAAAGAGATTATTTTCCGATACATGCGGTATGACTATCGCTGTCATAGCCATTTCTGGTTTTCCGGCGTGACAGTCTCAGGTCTAGACCGAAACTGTGAGACGCGGCCGACTCTGTCTCTGTATTATAGGCCTATACACGTCAGTTACTTACCAGGACTTGAACAGCTTACGTCATTCATCGTTGCGTAACAATTTGTTCAAACAATTATATGTATACGGCGTTCCAAGTCGCATGGCACCTGAGGGATTAGGAGACCCTTACTAACAAACATACACAAACGCAGCTGGCCCGCACGCCTGGGGTATGAATCGTCTACTGGGGCGTCCACTACGTAACTGGAACTTTTCTAATACGATTTTTTTAACAAACGAGCTTAGCGTATTTGTACTCTCCATAAGATTTTAATGAAAATGACACCAAACACGACGTGGTTGTGATATATTTTAGATGGATATTTTTTTATGTGTATTACATAAAAGAGACAGCATTTGTTACTGTAGAAAAAAAATACGAATTTTCATATTACCGACGTAATTTTGCACCATGAATGTAAATTGTAAATACATTTTTGTTTATAATCATCAAGATATCACCAATGTACTTATTGCTTTATAATTAAATCTTAATAAAGTACTCCAATTCTGCGTTTGCTTTAGAAATCCCTAAAATACTCGCATTTATGTGTTGTTTGGACTCGCTTTTCTCACAATTTCACGGAGATTACAAAAGTTATAGTTTAATTTGGATTGTAATCTAAATTAAAAATTTTATAGTCTTTAATTGGACCGTATGCTTATACCTGAACCGGCTGGGTCGTCCCTGGCCGAGTCGGGCTGGTTGTGAGTGCGCGTGCGAGAATAAGGGTTTTCTAACCCCTTAGGTGCCATCCGGTTTGGAACATGCTATAGTTCTCGTGATGTTTACACCAACGTAGAGTATTTTACAGTAAAATTAATTACCTCAATGTAATCCGTCTTGAGACTTACTGTTTTCGTTAACACACGTTCGGGAACAACTTCCCACCGTCAGATCCTAAAATGCTTATCCTGTCATGAGGATGCGTCGGTGAAATTGAAACCAGTCGTTATACAAACTACTGGACGAACACACATAGCACTCATGATACTACGAAATTCAGTAAGTCGTTTCGATAATTGGTTTGAACTTCACCGACGCGTTGTCACGACAGGATAAGGATTTTCGTATCTGATGATGGGAACTGTTGTTCCCGAACCGTGAGGCATTAACAAAAACAATCAGTCGCAAGGCATATTACATTACGGTAATTAATTAACGCATCGCGAACTGTAGACCGTATGTATAATGTATTTTACAGTAACTTCGGTATGACGTAATTATAGTAAATCCAATGAATTGTAAATCATCATCATCATCATCATAATTATTAAAATTATTATCTGTGCTGTAAGGCCATGGTATTCCAGATTCTTCACGCCGACAGGTGTTAATAGCTCGATCAGATGTTTCGGCCATATTCAGTGAAAGGACTTAAACACTAAAAATATGTACGTCACTACAACCACAGTACTGTGGCAAAGGTTGACGCCAGGTTTTAAGGTCTTTCACTGAAGATGGCCTCCAGAGGTGAGGCCGAACCGTCTGATCAAGCGATTAACACCTACCGGCACGAAGAATCTGGAAGACCACGGCCTTGATAATACGTTTGACGCCGACCGTGAAAGCCTAAGAAACAGACGTCATCATCATCTTCACAACACGGCATAGGCAAGGTGGTGCATGTTCCGCCTTAAAAGATCCTGCAGCCATCTCTTCCTGGGTCTACCAGCGAAGATCCTCTAGCCACCTCTTCCTGCGTGCACCCACACACCTGTGCCCAGTAGGTTTGTATTTCCAGACTTCTTTGGCTAGTCTGGGAATCTGACTAGTGACAGATTTCCAAGTGTTCTTTCCACCGTTGTTTGTAATCTTTTAAGCTTTCATTCCAGTTGAAAACATGCAATTCTTCTCTTATGGCCTCGTTCTTGATACGATCAAGTTTAGAGCACCTTTTAACTCCTCCTAAGAACGCCATTTCCGAGGCCTGTATTCTACTGTGTCGTTTCTTGGTTGTTGTCGAATTGTAAATCTGTATTTTTTTAGGCGATTTAATTACGGCTGGCGCCGCCTCTCGCATCCTAGCTTCCACTGGCGCCGGTCTAAACAGTCCTGTTCTGTAAATCCTCTTGCATTCATTGCATCTTCGACGTCCATTTTCCATGAATGCTCAGGTCTTCCTTTTTTTGTTCTAGAGGGTGGGGTCCATTCCCATACCTTCCTTGGCCATCTCTCATCCGACATTTTTTTAGGTGTCCAAACCAATTCAGTCTTTTTGCTTCTATTGTTTCTATAATATCAAGGTCGATTCCCATCGCTTGTCTTATCTCTACATTTCTCACTCTGTCCAGCCTTGTTAGTCTACAGCACCTCCGCCAGTAATCCCTCTCCATAGCTCTTATTTTGGATTTACTTCTTTTATTAATTTCCAAAGTTCTGCTCCATATAGGCCTATATTTTCGATTGTAGTTTTGTATATTCTGATTTTATTGTTTTTTTTTTTTTTTTTTTTTTGTTATTCGTGGACTCCAAAGCAGACTGTTTAATTGTGTTGTTGCTGTCTTAGCTTGTCCTATTCTTACTTTTATTTCTTGGTTGCAGTCACCATCCGATGTCACTGTTACACCCAAATACTTGAAGTTTTTAATATTTTTTTATCACTTTTGTTCCTAGTTTTAGTGACTCTGTAATGAATTATAATGAATAGTAAATCTGTAATGAATTGTTAAATAACGTTTACAATATTTACAAATAATATTGAAATGTTGTAGTGCTTAATGTTTATTCTGTATTGTTAAATGTAATAGTATAAATAATGCTGGTGTATGTAATTGTTGTTAATACGTTGCAGTTTCACGGGCTCTGTGCCGTCCGTATGTAACAGATACGGACTCACACTACTACATATATGGGCGGGGTCAAACGTCTCACGCTCGTATATTATATATACTTACACGTTTGCAACGTACACATGGATGTGTTATTTATTGTTCTCGGGTTTTACGATTCCATATCGATATGACGCACACGTGTAGGTACCGTCCGTACCCGTTATTAATTACGATACAGTTATTTCAGTAATATTATTATCAAACAACTCGTCCAAAAAGAAGTCAATACGAGGCGAAATAAAAGACTTCTGAGGGTTCGTCGATTCACATATATATCGTTTTTGTTATCCTGGCAAGGTCCGAGTGTGCGAAGTAATTCCGGCTCGTGATAGGCTGCGGTGATGAAGGGGTGTAGGAGCCAAGAGTAGGGTGTTCTGCTAATTGCAGCTCCTCCCTTTGCAGGAGTAATTAACCCTGCCCAGACATTACTGCGCACACTCTGCTGACAAACACTGCGTCATCCGAAACAAAAACACTGACGTCGCTGCGGCGCGTTTTTGTTTCTGCCAGAAAATCCATTTATGTATTACGTGACTGTATCGGCTGCTGTAAGCCGCAGTTTGTGATATTAATTTTTTTTTACACAAGGATAAGTAATCCGCGGTCAAACAGATAAAAATATGAACGATTCAACAGATACATTTACGGTATATCGACTTAAAAGATTCTCAGTTTTCCCATTAAAACTGAGAGCAACTCATTTGCCGCTTAAAGTATTCACCCATTGTGTGCCCTTTGTTTTCGTTGCCGTCCTGACGCACACTTGCAAACTACGACCCGCCTTCTACACCAGTTACAATGATCTAATTCTTATCGACATCTTGTTAACCTGTTGACCAGGAGTTGAAGCACACCAAACCTACCGTGCTGACGAACTCTTACTTCATGTTCAGTAACGACATTAACAGTACGTAAGACACAATCGATATCACTGTTACGAGCAGTTCACTCCGCGCCCACCGTGTTACGTAGCCCTACTGCTTCAATGTTTGTATTCAATTTACTTGGCACTGTTCAGCACATCCCCGGCTTATGTCGTAAGCTGATGCCTGTTTACATCTAATGCAACGTTATTCCGTCCGCCTACCCTGACGATTCCATTCTTCCTATATGCATTTATTAACTCTTCAATTATCCATTTAGCTGTCTGTCTCTTCGCTACACCTCAACGATGAATACAGAATTTTGAAGAGGAGATTTATCATCATCATCATCATCACCATCTTCTTCTTCTTCTGAAGGATTAAACCACTAAACGGTTTGCTCCGGTCCCAAGCAGACAGACTACAGGTGGTCACTCCAACGGCTCCGGTTCCAAGCAGACAGACTACAGCTGGTCACTCCAACGCTTCTTTGGACGCCCCATGCTTCTCCGTTCTTTCGGTCTGTATTTCAATAGTTGATTTGGGCTGCGGCAGTCATCCATTCGGCTAGGACATTCCACCTACTTTAGCCGATACTGGACAATCCTATCAAGTATACTCATAATCTTCAGTTCCTGCCGTACATCGACATTTCTCATGCGATTTTGAAGACTACACCCAGCCACGTGCCTGAGAAACTCATTTCGGCCGCTTGAATACGACTGGCCTGGATTTCATTAAAGTCCATAGAGAAATGTGGCGAGGGCCATCGCCTTCTAGATATTCAGGGGCGTTTCTTTACTCGCTGATTGTACAGTTCTCCTGATGGTCCCACACACATGGTTCACCTTGTGCAGCTTCTCCGTCACATTATTGTTTGTAATGTAAACACATTATAGCCCAGATATTCCCCCCTGCCCCCTGCCCCCTACCGCAGTTTACATTGAAAGCTCCGCGCAACTACTAAATAGTTAGACGATTATGTGTGGCTCTATTTTAGAAGAACGTATGAGCGCTCTTTTTAATTTCACTAATTTAATACAGTTGAAAGCAGAGGTCATTATTCCTATATTTTTTCCAGCGCGTACGTCTCCGATTTGCACATATGAAACAGGCCTAAGTCTTTTCAAATACGTTCTTGTAACGTTTGAAACTTTTCGGGCTCAGAGTACCATTTTCAGGTCAAAAGCACTCAAGCATTGAGAGCTTCTCCACAAATAAATAAAAAATAATTAAAAGAAAATACAAGTAATAAAATATATATATTGTAATGGTCCATATCTTCAACAAACAATACTGAAGAAACATGACAAAAATAAATTATTTAAATACTTAACACTATGATAAAAAGGGATGAGTCAGAGATTAAAGAATGGGTGATTAAAAAATAATAATACGGTCAAACATATGAAAGTAATCATGAAAGTAACCTCTAATAAGAAAAAAGTAACAAGCAACGGACCGGAAGGTTGAAAACAATCATACATGGCGATTTAACCACAATGACCCAATAGATGGTAAGTGAGAAAGTAGAACCAGCCCCAAAACCAAGGAAAGGATATATAATTATCACAAAGTAAGTGAGAAAGTAGAAACAGCCCCAAAACCAAGGAAACAATATATAAGTGATAACACGTTGTAAGTGAATAAGTAGAACCAGCCAACACTAACATAAAGATGTATAAATAGTTAACAATGGAAGTGAGAAGATAGAACCAGCCCCAACACCAAGGAAGGGATATATAAATTATAACAAATGAAATAAAGACAGTGAAAGTGCACATCACCAGTGATAAACCAAGAAAAGAGACCAATCAATAATAATTGTATATAATGATGATGATTGTAAACACAGGCAAATAATGTAACATAAGAAGTGTTAAATTTTAATGACTTAAGTTTTAGAAGGGTACATTAACCCAAATGAATAGAGATAACTATGACAAATCAAACTAGTACGACACAAACTTGATAACTGTATAATCAAACCTAGTAGAGTGAGAGATAGTGAATTATAATAATAATGAACATTTTTAAAAAATGAGAAAGAGAATTTTAGTAAGCAATACCCACCAGTAACACTTAAACCAAATATAGAGTGCAAGGTGTTAGTATTAAAATACCCAAAGTAAATAGAACCACATTGATAGTGATAAACACTGATAAATCAGTGGAAAAAGATTTAAGAGTGCATAAAAAGTGAGTGAAGGCTAATAATTGCTAAACACAGAAAGGACTGTGGCAATCAAAAGCAGTTATAAGTGAACACCAGTATATGACAAACTAAACTAAAGTATAGTAGATTAATTACTCAATAGAATTAAGATAGCAGTAGTAGTGACTACACATCATATATTAAATCTTGAACAATTAGTATTCTAAGTGGCAATTTATGTTATTGTCAATGTGTTTAAGAAAAATTGACTATTAGTGTGATAATACACAGTATAGAGAATTTCTAATATACAGAGGTATAAAACCAAATATTATTAACCTAAAATGATAGGGGAAAGACATTTAATAATAATATAATCATTAAAAGATTTTATATATAATATAATAAAAGGTTATTAGAGTGTCATGTTAATGACCTAATGTCATATAGAATTAGTAATAAGGAATTATCATTATGTTTAAATATTTAATTAATGTTTATATGTTTGTTTTGTATACTATATAATAATTATTACTCACCAAAGAGTATGAGGAGATGAAGAAAATGAACATTGTGAGTAATGACAAGCAAATAATTATGTTTAATGAATAGAGTTATGTCTGTGGGAATTATTAGACCATAAGATTAAATGTTATATGTTAAATAATAAAGAATAAGAAATAATAATTAAAAACAAACAAAAACAGTAAACAAGAAACAAAATAAATACAGGCAAATACAAGGATACTAAAAGGCAGTTATGACAATAGACAAGCCAGAATATGGAACCAGTAAAATCACATAGAATTATAATAGAACAGACACCTAAAACCATAGAACAAATGAACAAATCATGTATTAAGCCAATCAGAACCCATACAAGGGGAAAATAAAATGCAATCTCTGTAATTTAAGAAAAATAGCCAATTGCTGTTTAGGCCTAGGCAAATGCCTAACTGTAAAACTACAAAAAACTTCAATTTTGAGAATTAAACAATAACATTGACAAAACTAATGCAAGTAAACAATAAAAGACGATTAGGCAGTCATATTAAGAAAGAAAAATTAAAGTAATCAGATAAATTAAGAAAACAGTGTAATTAAACAATATCAACATAACTGTCAAAATGTTAATACATCAGTAAACCCAATCTTATTGGATGTTAAATTAACCCTTGAACCAAAATACGAACAGTGGTGATGATATTTAATACTCAAATTTGATTACCGAAGATTAATTGCATTTAGAAGATCTGTAACCATTTTACATAAAAATTCAAATCTCCTAACAATGGTCTTAAGCCAATTTTAACCAATCAGAATTTTTGAGTTACCATGACAACAGCAGAATATTGACAATTTTCAGTTAGGAACGAGAGAATCTATAGTGACGCTTACATGAAGAGACGCCACGCCGTGAAAGGCACAAAATGTTATTATAAAACGTTAAAAGTGCCCATGTTATATGAAGAGAAGGACCATACCAACTGATGAGAGGATGATACATTCAACCCAGACCAAGGACCAGCTTAATTTAATCCCGATGTATTGAAAATAAGGAAATTAACAAGAAGAAGACGCAAGACGTACCTGAAGCCCAAGATTTGAAGAAAGAAGAATCGACATCGACGAATCAACCTACATTAACTATTGACAATACACTTCCTATCAACTGACGATAAGTATTGCTGAATTAATTGAACTTTTAAAATAAATTCTCTTTCAAATTTCTCACTAAACTGTGAACTCTCACTATCACTGAAGGTATTATTTTTTCAAGGATTGATGAATAAAACGTAATTTATGAACACTAAATAACTGATTATAACCTATGTATTACACAAATGACCGTCACACACTTTAACACCACAACGTTGAATTTAAAGTAAACCTTATTCAATTTTAATGCTCACGATTATAAAGTGATATATTGTAATTTATTATCTTGTTTTAAAACTTCTTTGTCGTACTTAAAAGGACTCAATTTGGCAGATTTATTGTGTAAATAATAATCAACGCCGTCTTGTGGCGAAAGAAAACATTGTATTGCCAACCCAGCCATCCGCTGAGTGAACGACTATTATTTTCCGAGGCTAAAATTATTATATTAATTAAAAATTTTATATAAGCGTTAACAAGGATTAACAGTTCTGAGCCAAATAAAAAAAGTGTGTATCATTAACAACAGTCCAGTATTAATTATTTACAGAAAAATATTATGTATGTTTTGTTTTGTAACAGCGAGTAAACTAACCAACATTATTTCACGTTGGTAACACGTTTCCCCCACTCAAACGAGATTCGAGTTCATGCCAGTTGGCGAACAATTCGAATCGACATTACCATACTGTAAAACAACACAGGTAAAAACTTTTAATTGTTTTCTAGCAAAACAATTTGGCGCCTATCGGGAAGTACAAAAGAGTGAGAAGGGACAGGTAAGACACACAGGCTACTAGACGCTTAAATCACACCGAACGAGATTTCATAACGTTCGCAATTTTAAACACCCAAAATCAATATTAAAATTTATAAATATACAATAACAAGACAGATCACGCTTTCTACAATATATACATATTTTATTTTTATATTTATACTGAAATTACCTCAAGATATTTTTTTCATTATTAGGAACACGTTTCGAGAACCATTGTGTTCTCATCATCAGCCTTCGTGATTTTGCGCCTGGTGAAGTATTTGTGTGTTGGCTGGACGTTATTGTGGTTTCTTGTTGATCTCTGGTATTTTAAAGTGGTATTATTGTGTGTGATTGTGGTGTATGTATTAGTATTTTGTGTATTTCGATGTTGAGTGCTTTGAAAATTATGTCATGTTTTGTATTGATTTGTTTTTGTTCAGGTATTAGTTTGTTTTGTGTTTTATGTTTGTATATTTGTAAATTGCCAAATGTTCATTATGGTGCCTTTGTGTGGTATGTTTTATTAGTGTCATGTTGGTTATGTCTGGGAATTCATGTCCAGTGTTTATTGCATGTGTGGCCAAATTAGATTTGTATATTTCTGGTTTTTTGTACGTTTTTTGTCCTAACATAAAACATAAAACAAACTAATACCTGAACAAATACAAATCAATACTAAACATGACACAATTTTCAAAGCACGTTATTTTGAACACCTAAACGCATACAAAAAACCAGAAATATAACCAACATGACACTAATAAAACACATACCACACAAAGGCACCATAATGAACATTTGGGAAAATTTACAAATATACAAACATAAAACACAAAACAAACTAATACCTGAACAAATACAAAACATGACACAATTTTCAAAGCACTCAACATCGAAAATACACAAAATACTAATACATACACCACAATCACACACAATAATACCACTTTAAAATACCAGAGACCAACAAGAAACCACAATAACGTCCAGCCAACACACAAATACTTCACCAGACGCAAAATCACGAAGGCTGAGGATGAGAACACAATGGTTCTCGAAACATGTTCCTAATAAGGAAAAAAATATCTTGAGGTAATTTCAGTATAAATATTAAATATATTATATACATCAAGAAACGGACTGTACCAGAAAGTGATTGAATATACAGTCCCTGGCCAAATTATTAGGCCACCCATTGAAAAAATTAAAATTTACAGTTTTGTCACTGATATTGTGTTTTCAGTGTATTTTAATGTGAACAATCAATGTTAATTTTAATATTTCATGTTATTAGACAAAATATTTATGCCTATCATTAATGTTGGCAACACTGTAAGCTTGTTATATTGTGTTTAGGTATTACACAACAATGCAGTCAGCTGTGTGGTTCAATGAATCTCTTCTGAAGTTGTTTTAATTGCCAGTTTATGCATTCAGTTGTTATTTTCTTGGTGTTGTATTGTTATTTTTTGTTTTTTATTGTTATTTTATTTTATTTAACGTGTTAATTACTTTTAAAGTTTAAGTCTGTTTAATTTTTTTTTTAAGATTAACATTGTAACCTCAAATATTGGAAAATTCTGCCATGGGCAAAGTAAAAGATATCAGTGAGGACCAAAAAGCTGTTGTAAAACATTTATTTTACAAACAATTACTGTTACATATATTTTAATAATTAATTACAGAAAAAATTACAGTACTGTAGTTTTAAAATTATTTTAATATTTTGTTATCCCTCCTTTAACTTTGATGACGCTTTCAATTCTTCTCGGCATGCTTGTAATGCAATTTAATGCCTTTTCCTTTAACTTGTCATTATGATTCCAGTGCCAAATTATTCTTGCAATTAGTTGGTGCTTATTGGTGATATTTTCCTTTCCTATTTCCCGTTTTAAAAGCTCCCACACATTTTCAATTGGGTTGAGATCTGGTGAATTTCCTGGCCATTCAAGAAGTGGTATTGAGCTCTGAGCAAGAAATATCTTAACACTTTTTGCTGTGTGGCAAGGAGCTGAATCTTGCATAAATATTTTCTCTTCATTATTTGGAAACCATTCATTTAATTGGGGAATAAGTCTTCTTTGAAGAACTGTGATGTACTGGTCCTGCTGCATTGTCCCTACAACAACGTAAAGCCGTCCAAGTCCTTTAGAGCTAATGACAGACCATATCATAACTGACGGTGGATATTTTATGGTTCTTACAACACAGTCTTCATTAAATTTTTCTCCAGGTCTTTGTTTAACATACTGCTTTTTGTCTGTGAGGACTTGAAACGTGGACTCATCACTGAAGCACACCTGTCAAAAATGGACACAACGTTACAGTAGAGTTGAACCAGAATTTAAAACAGACCCAACCTTTCAAAAATACTGTACAGCAACTTACCTTATCCCAATCTTCAAAAGTGAATGTTCTGTACTTTCTAGCCCATAGTAGTCTTTTCCGTTTCATTGCTGTAGTCAGCTTGGGCTTCTTGACAGGTCGTCGACTTTTGAATCCCAGCGCATACAGACTTCGGTGAACAGTTCTTTCAGATACTGCTACTCCAGAATCTTGCACTTCTTGTGTGATGGTTGCATTTGTGGCAGCCCTACTTCATTTAATTATTCTTATTAATTTCCTTTCAGTTCTAGGAGAAATCATTTTTTTACGGCCACATGCTCCCTTCCTCTTACTACGAAGTGAAACATTGTTCGCTATATTTTCCTTTATTCTTCTCACTGATTGTCTAGAAATGTTGCACTTCCTAGAGATTTCACTGAAATTACACTTTTCTACTTCAAGTAAATGTTTTACAACAGCTTTTTGATCGTCACTGATATATTTTACTTTGCCCACGGCAGAATTTTCCAATATTTGAGGTTACAATGTTAATCTGACAAAAAAAAATTAAACAGACTTGAACTTTAAAAGAATTAACACTTTAAATAAAATAAAATAACAATAAAAAACAAAAAAATAACAATACACCACCAAGAAAATAACAACTGAATGCATAAACTGGCAATTAAAACAACTTCAGAAGAGATTCATTGAACCACACAGCTGACTGCATTGTTGTGTAATACCTAAACACAATATAACAAGCTTACAGTGTTGCCAACATTAATGATAGGCATAAGTATTTTGTCTAATAACACGAAATATTAAAATTAACATTGATTGTTCACATTCAAATACACTGAAAACACAATATCAGTGACAAAACTGTAAATTTTAATTTTTTCAATGGGTGGCCTAATAATTTGGCCAGGGACTGTATACATATATACAGTATATATATAGAATACGAACTTAAAAAACAATGGATTTATTTTAGTCCGCAGTATAATGCGGAAAACGTTACTAATAGATTGTTACATGTCCCTCTCGTCATTAAGACAAGGGTCAACAAAGTGTATTAATAGCGTGTATCCACAGATAAGAGATATTTGTACTGATAATAATATGCAATATACCTTTTGTGGCATTATTATGGTAATGAAACTTTATCAACTTTCCAAGAACTTGCATTTTTCGCATAGCGTTTCAATTACTTGCGGTGACTTCTTTATCGGTGCAACTGAAGAATTTCGGCAATACGGAATTATTTTGACAGTACAATTATTTTGGCCGCTTTGATTACTTACTTCCGTTTCCAAGTCTAGAATTATTGTTGTTGCTATACGCGTTTTTGCTCCAATTTTGTGATCCGAATCTAGTGTTGTCATGTTTTGTTGTTAAATCAGCGAGCGTGTAATCTGAAGATGGGACTTTAAAATCGAATCGCGTCATTGTTCAACGGTTATTGCAGAATTTGCAGGAAGTTCAACTGATTAAGCTGTACAACTATTTATGTCTTCTTTTTTTCAATTGTTATCTTAATCTTTATTTTGTTCTTACTGATTCTTTACAAAAATAAAGATTAATGCAGAACAGGTGAACAATTTTAACTATTTGGGAAATGATACTGGCTATGATAGGAATTATGGTAGGCCTATTGGTGTTAAGTTAGATAAGTTCCAGACGATCTGTGGGGCAATCGATCGTATTTTTAGAAACAAGGTATGTCGGTACACAAAATTAAAGTTTTACAAATTTGTGGCGGTTCCTGGACTGTCCTGTGGTTGTGAATTACGGTCAACACCCAAGAAACAAACAAGTAAAATACAGGGCTCAGAAATGGCGTTCTTAAGAGGAGTTAAAAGGTGTTCTAAACTTGACCGTATAGCCTAAAGAATGAGGCCACAAGAAAAGATTTACAAGTTTTTAACTTGAATGAAAAATTAAAAGATTAAAAACAACGGTGGAGAGAACACTTAGAAAGAATGTCAGATTTCAGATTGGCCGAACAAGTCTGGAAATACAAACATACAGGACACAGGTGTGTGGGTGGACCCAGGAAGAAATGGCTGGAGGATTTTGAAGGCGAAACAGGCCGCACCTTGCCTATGTCGTGTTGTGAAAATGATGGTGGCAATTTTTGTCACTTTCCCATCTATTTGTCTACAGAAGCGTACATAGAAAGCATTTACTTGTACACACTTATTTGTTCAAAGCATTTATTTATCGGTATCTGGCTGACGATAGCAAACGTACAGAGTACACATAGATTCCCGCGTGAAAGACACCTTGGTACCACTACCCAGTAGTTAACGGCGTACGATTATTACCGAGTATGAAGTCATCATAATTTTTTTAAAGACTTTTATTAGGGTTCAGTGTGATGTCATTTAAGATAATGACGTTTTCGTGTTAAAGCTGTTAAAAATCTCACGTCCCACGGCCGTCTCTTGCCTTATTAATATCGTATTACAGGCTGTGAAGTTCAAATACAGGAATATGATTACCGACAGATCGATGCTGTAGCCTGATAGGCCAGTGAGTAGCTTAGCAAATACGTCTGTGTTATTCAAGAATGTTGAGTGATTCTGGAAAACAATTTAAAAAACCGTTAACAAATATATATTAAGTAAATCGAGAACGAGTACTTCGTTTAGAAGGAAAATATGTAAATTGATTCTCATTATACAGTTTATTACTTCGCTAATACTTTATTATGTTTTAGAAACATGTAGAAATTTCAGTACTGGTGTTTTGCAAATTATACAGGCTACAATGATTGTAGTTTAAAGCGGAATTTTTGGATTCCGACTAACATGCAGTTTCTGATATAAGGTACAGGCACATATAGATAAAGTATTAGATCTTATTCGATTGAAAAATTATTTAAGCAAAAATATATTTTTTGTTTGTAAATGTTTGTACAAGCACTACCATCTCTCGCATCCAGTTCCCTAACATTGTGTCTACTCAGTAACCTTGAGTGGACCTCCCGTTTCCACAATGTTACGCTTGTTCTGTTTCCAAAATGTGTTCATTTTGCGTCTGTACTTCAGCCTGCTTCGGCCGGCCGGAAATCCTAGTTAAGCAGCTTTTTTCTGGGCCTTTGATATTCTCGCACCGGTTCCACGTGATCGTACCACGCGAGATGTTTCACAGTATAGGAATACAACGTTGAAAACGACCTGCGCAGAACAAATATTTTTGACACACTTGGGACATTTATAGGAGAATGTCACGTGACGCAAGGCAACTGTGTGGAAGGGATCATTCGCTCGCCGAACACCGTATGTGAACTATACAGCGTACCGTTGATTAGGAAGGGAGGAAGCAGTAAGACAGAAAGTGGGAGAGGGAGGAGCCTTACTTCTCTACTCAGCGGGTACTGAAATCGGTGATGGCTTTTTTCAAAGTTGTCAGGCTATACCACTGTCTATTACTGTTTAGTCCAAGTTCGTTCTCTCCACCGTTGCGTATTTTATGGAAACGACGCATACAAATATCTGTAGTCTAATTTTCGTGTTACTAATAGCAGCAGCAGATACATAATACAAAGCTTTCTCGTATTATTGAATACTCTACGACTAATAAAATAATTGATAAAAATTATTTAATTAGTTCTTAGCAGAGACTTCTTAAAAAGGGAAAAGGAGCTTCCAACTCTTTCACTGAGGCTACGCCACTGGTTGTGATCCGGTTACTTACTAATAGGGGAACTAAATAACCATCCTAAATAAGCATATAAAATGTTACTTTTTAACTGATATTAATTTTATCTAATCGGACTGAAATATGACCCTTCGACTAACGAAACCGACAAAAACAGAAAAAACGTAAAAATAAATTATGTACGAAGATGTTTACAGTCACTTTCTAAGTAAAAAAAAAAAGGAGAAAAACGGGGAAGGATGGATTAAGTCTGCTCAGATGCTATGACTAAAAGTAGATATGCTACGGAAAATTACGGTAGAACTATGGCAGCTAAAAAAGGAAGATTTCTTGTATTATGGGAACACAGTGTTGTCCGAGACAAGAAGGATATTTAATAAAAGGTGACTGGCGACATGGACGGAAAGAATGGAGAAAATTGAAAAGAAAGAGAAGAAAAGGAAGCATTGTTAGGATAAATTCTTAATTCGTAGCGACCGTCAATCAATGAGTTTTAACGGTGAAAGGTTTGCAACACAAATAATTTAAAATTTGTGTTATACTTTTTGACCGATCCTCGCAAACCCTTCATCATTAAAATTGTTAGAAAAATTTAAAATTTACACGCATCCAATTATGTAAACGACCATATTATGATGGATGATGGTTGAGCATATACGATGATTTCAGTGTGTTGGTGATGCTATGTGGGCAGCATAACACTACAGCCGTTTATGTCCACAGATGCAGATTAACACGGGTCGCTGTCTGTTATGCATTAGATACAGCCGTTAATAACATATCGTAACCAGTTAGTAACTAAATGAAATGTTTAACCAGTTTCGTTAGGTACTTAAATTCTTGTCTTTTTTTCTTATAAATATCACAGCTATAAATAACCTATTTCTGAAGAGATCGTCGATAGACGGGCGCCTAAGATACGGTCGCAATAAAGCTTCCTCGTTCCCGAAAACGTCCGCCCCAGACGCAGTCGGGTAAACTTTATCTTTCCAGGGCGGGTGAGAAAGCGAGCAGTGCTCCAACAAAAGAGGGGTGGAAACTGTTGGGTTGATTGGGAAGCCTGTGTTAATTACCCTTTTCTGGGCGTGGAAGGGTTGAACCGAGACTTCGCGCAAACTCATCCCTTTTTATGTCCTGCGTACTTGTGTCATCAATTAACAGACCCGAGCCTAATTACTCCCGAGGGCGGAGCCTGATAATTAAGCCAAACACGTCATTGGTCGCGGCAATTACTCTGTAATAATTTCTATACACGGCTTCAACAAACACGAGCTGACTGTGTAGTTAACGCCTTGTTGAACGTTGTATTACTTGGTGGTGCAACGTACAACACAGCTCTTTTTAAAACAAGGGAAACATTGTTTTAACGTTTATTTATGAAACCTGTTAATACATAACAATAAGCATAATTGTTGACAGAATAGTAGTTGACTAGACGAATAAGTAAGTATTTAAAAGTGACATATTATGTATAATGTGTTTAGTATTAAAGTCTAAATCAGTGCAGCGGAAATGTTAATTTTAATCGTCTTGTGTGCAGGTTGTGATCTAGCACAAAAGGATCCATGTGCTCTTCAAATCGTTTCACATATCTTTCACTGAACATCGCAATGGGTTCACTGACTGTAAGCAGGTCTAGGTCGCTATAGATGTCTTTGTTGCTGACGAACCACGATTATGGCACGCAGTACCTTGGTCTGAAACCTTTCCACTATAGCGATGTTGGATTTGGTAGCAGTTGTTCCCCAAAGCTGTAAGCCGTATGTCCACACAGGCTTGAAGACAGTATTGTAAACCAACAGCTTATTTCTCACGGACAGTAATGATTTTCTGTCCAGGAGCCAATAATGATTGCGAAACTTGGTGCCCTGTTGTTTGCTCTTCATCGAAATGTGGTTGCGCCATGTAAGTTGTTTGTCTAGGATGCCCAAATATTTTACATAGGCGGCTACCGGGATAGCTTTCTTGTTTCATCTCACAGTTGATGTTGTCCCATGGCATTTTCTGAAGGCGATGTGTGGTCTCTTAGTTTCATTTAATTGTAAGTTTATTCTCCATTTTTTTTTGTCCAATTTCAATGTCGTGTAGCGAACTCTGTAGCAAAATGGTTTTTTCCACTGGGTCTTTGTTTATAGCAAGATCACAGTATCGTCAGCGTACGTAGCAGTTCACGTTATTACTAGTTGAGAGATTTGCTATATAATTAAGATACAAAACTGGGTCCAGAACACTCACTTCCTTGGGGAGTTTTTGATCTTATTGGGAACAACTTGTAGTTATATTTTCATGGCGTATAGAAAAAGGAAATGAAAAGTATTAAACGAATAAGATTCTAGTCCACACCACTTGTTCATTTATAAAACATGGTAGACATGTTTCGCTGGTTCAGACCGTTGTCTTCAGAGTAAGCGGAAACTCACAATTTTAATAAGTGCGTTATAAAAGAGGTCTAGATTAAAATATTGTTTTTAACATGGGTCATAAATACAAAAAGTGTTACACAACACAGACAATACTCAGGAAATGAAGTCAACAGACAATGTAGAAACACTATTATATTAAATTTCTGTACGTACAAATTTTATTAAGATCGCCTATTTAACAAACAACGGTCAGTTTTATACGTGTGTATGTATGCACAGCTAAAATAATTAGACATGAAACGGGTGTCTGGTTACCCTGTGTCAAAAGATCTCATTGCGCATGCGTAGCTTTGACGCGTTTGTTCAGAACAGCTGCATGATTGATGTGTCACATGGTTGTGTGTCATGGTTGGTCACCTCACACTCCACATCCTGCACTGCCTTCGGTGCCGCCACTACGATATGCGTGAACCGTCTCATGTCTTACTCTTTCGCCCCCTCCCCTCAAACACACACTCATTTATACCTCATACAACTTATATCTTGAAGTACCGCTTCTTAATTTCTCAGGAATTTCAGGACCTGAAACTCAATTTCAGGACTGATCAACGGTTTTATTCTCAAATTGTTGTAGATAGAACGTTCTGTTCACCGCCTTGATCATGTAGGCCTACTTTCTTAAACATTACGTCACTGCTTAGCTTGTCTCTTCATGGCATCTTGGCACTCTTCCTCCGGCACCAGCGAATCGTTCCTTGTTTCGCTTCCCAGTGATTCGTGATTTAGTTACTACGCGGAGCTACTCTCCTCGGAGGAGACTTTTCCTCGATGTTAGCAAACTTTTCGTTTTCCAGCTTTACCCTACATTTAGCTCTGTCACATACTGTGTGGAAATAATACGTAAAAAGAAAAAAACAGTAATTTAGATATCCCCCCCCCCCCAGTACGTTGGGGCAACTTGTGTTGCGAATGCTCTAATTGCGGCGGCATGTACAGGCTCTTACGTAGTATACAATTACTGACCAATTTTTATTGACTCCTTGACAACATGTTGTTCTAATATATGGGAACAGTAATTCATTGTGGGTTGGAGTTCTTATCTGGTGCGATATCCCGACGTACTCTAAAAGCGCTTAACTTCACAGTCACGTGGTCTCATCAGCTGAGGGGATGGAAGCACAGTTCTATGGAATTACAACTTACATACATGATTTGTGAATGATTTCTCTCTAATTAAAAAACAAGCTTTCCTCTGGTCACGCTCTCTAGATGTAATTTTATCTACATCCGTCTGACCACACTACTTCGTGAACGTGTATCTCTCATGACGGTCACTCCTAATGGTTTTTGTTGGTCAAATGTTGAACGGCGAAAACACTATTAAATACGAAAATTATTTCGTAGGATGGCAAAAAATTGAGAGCCGAATTTGTATCTCTTGCGCATTACCTTCCCAAATAATCTCATCAAAGGACTATTAGCGTGATATCTTCATCACATTTCTTCAGTCTACCAACTTATGTTACCGTCTGCTGTCTTCCCGTCTAGGCAAACGTCTTGTTACTCTCCATTTTATCTTCCGAATCCTACAAACGATATCACACGTTGTTGTTCTATATTAATTTCGTATACGTACGAATTTATTGCTTCTCCGTGTCGAGTTGCGATTGTCTCCTGTATCCTCAGAAGTCCAGATATAAGTTCCTGGTGGCCATAACGTCGTCCATCCAACTACGCTTGGATGTACCACGCTTTTCGTACTAGGCCATATCGTATCAGTGATTTGGTTAACACGACCAAAGTCTACTATAACTGCCGTCTTTCTATTTCCTCAGTCGTGTCCTTCCCAATTACCATCTCTCGTATTGTGTTACCATTTCTTTCGTGGACGACAACTCACTCCAATTTACTTTAGTCCAATATCTCGACTCTACACAGTGCTATGGAGGTAGGCCTATACATTCGTCGCTTTACCGGTATTCGTTCCTCACAGGAGTGACTTTCATAGCCGACTAGATTTTTTTTTCTTTATTTAGTCTCTCTTGAATTCTTTGTTGTTCTTGTTGTTTTCTTCTTGTTCTTTAGCACTACAGCCCAACATGAGCCCTGGCTTTCAACATCAATCTTCTCCAATGCCTCCTCACATCCATTCATCTTGTATCTTCCACCACATCATCCAACTATCTTATCGTAATTCGGCCCCTCTTTCTGCTTTTATAGCCTTGCGCCTTCAGGATTTTCTTTGGCATACGCTGATCGTCCATCCGCTCTAGCTGACCTACCCATTGTATTCGTTGAGTCTTTACGAATATTACAACGTCCTCATGCTTAAATAGCTCATCTATCTCCTGTTCATTTCAAGGAAGTTCAAGAAGAAGAAGCATACATTATATAGATTTCTTCTCCTTTCTGGTGCACAAATCAGCATGTATTTAGTTTGCGTTCAGTCCCATTCCAGCGGATTTTTTATTCAGCTCCTTGTACACCTTAACTTGAATTCCATGTTAGTAGGAGCAGTATGTGACAAAGAAAGTGACAGACAGAGAGTAAGAGAAATCTAAGGAATTACAAGAATGACAGGTTAGGACCTCATAACGAGCGAAATGAGAGCTAGAGTGGATTGGTCAAGTTTCAAGAGCAGAAAATCAGAGAGATAAGATATCTAAAAAATACATATGAAAGAAAAAAGATAGCAGGAAGGCAACACCTTTAGGCAACATAAAAAGAGAGATGCAAGAATTATGATAACTGAAAAATAACAGACAGGACATGAATAAAGGAGAGCCAGTTGACCAGGAGTTGTGCGGGACGCCCGTTGATGTGCCGCGTTCCGATCTTCTTAGAGAGCTCCCGCCGTGGTAACCACGAGGACTGGATTTACAGATGTGGCCTGCTACCGGCCGTGGGATTTCAATTAGACAGGTCTAATTGAGGGGTGAGGGTTCGCCGAGGCCGGGTCCAAGATGCACCTGGCACAGATGGATTGCGACCGAGAAAGCTAATTGGGGGGGGGGTTGCCGTCAAAGCGCTGCGGCGGCAGAACTTTTTGGAAAGTGTCCCTATGGTGGCGTTCAGGGAATGGACACGTAGCGATTCTCGGAAGGTCTGGCTTGAAGTCAAATACCGGGCTTGAAAGGAGAGCCATTTATGGAAGCTAAAACTCTTTAGTTGAAGGATATAGGATATAGTTGAAGCTAAAGGATATAGGAAGTGTGAAGTGTTGCCGAGCTTTTGAAATAAACAGTAAGAAAAATTCGGATATTTGAAAATCAGTATGGCTCGAGTACTGCAGAGAAATTTTAAATGTTACGATTAATTGAATTATTTCTTATCTACAGCTTAGTCATGTCTTCTGTTCCCCGCGCAGTTTTCAGTTCTCAGTTTCTGTGCTATACTCATGTTCATTGCCTGTTTCGGTCAGCTGCAAGTTACAGCACGAACCACAATCGAAAAAAATTCTTTTGAACGAAAAAACGTAATTTGTGTAAGCGTTGTAAATAAATACACTACAGTCTTGCGTTTATAGTACAGATGATGCTCTTCATAATTCAATTTCACGTTCACGTGGAACGGTTAACATCGCTTGTATTTCAAGACTGGTACGATTCACTTAACGAGTAACACACAACACAACTGGTGCAATTTAATTGGATACAAGCAGCGTTCACACAACAACAACAACAACAACAACAACGTTTATGATAGATTTATACTTGACTTGTCAAGGAGATTAACTAAAATACATAAATTTTATTTTTTTTTTAAATTATTTCGGAATATTTAATAGTTTTTGTAGAATGCATCCCGCCCGTCTCCCCGTCTCTAATATTCACATATTTTATAAAAACCACTTTTTTATTGGCGTCGTCGCTTGACGTGTGTGAGTAGTAAATATAAAATAACAATAAAGGTTTTAAGGAGGGGGTCCCGCTAAGCCGTCAAGTGTCTGGTTAGCAGTGCATTAACATAAGCGCACACTCTGTTTAATTGTCGAGCGACCAGTAAGAAAGCACCTTGTGATTGCCACGCTCTCTCTCACTCTCTCTCTCCTGTGTGCATGTGTATGTGTGTGTGTGTGTGTCATATTAAATATTACTGACCGCGTCTCGTAACTAACCACGTCTTGTAACAGCACCACCACCACCGTTCTGGTCCCTTTGTCTGTGGTGGCTAGTTTGTAATTAGTTACAACTAAAGCGTAGCGTTTTTATTGGTCCCAAAGCGGTTACACATATATCTTACTTATTGCTGGCAGAAACAATTTGTAACCCGTGTACCGCTGGCACTGGTAACGAGAAGACGTCACAAAGAAAATCGATTTCAGCGGTATTTGTTTGTTTTTTTTTTTGGTGACATTAACTCAATTTTATTTCAGTTTGTGTTACCTTTTGGAAATTGTGTAAGGTCGGCGCGTTAGTGGTTGTAATAAACAGACTGTTTATTATTTACGAAGGAAGTGATACTTACTGCGTTCACGATATTTGAGTATGTGTACCAACGAGAAGGCTCAAACTGGTGGCGTGCACAAGACTGCCTTAAAATTGTGTTGAATGTGAGATATTTTTTAACATGTTACTGTAGTGTTGCCCGTCGATTTCAAATGAACTTAATGTGCGATTTATTGTTAATGTGCGCATCCTTGACAAACAGTTATTTGGAGTTCGAATAATAACAACTAGTAAGCTCCCTGAGTTGCAGAACTCCCTCATTATTTTGAACGAAATACTTTAATGATAATGTGATGTATTTATAACATACTTATTGCTTAATAATGGTACCTATAATCTCAATTTTCTATTGTGGTGTATTCATTGTTGAAGACCTACAGGTACAATACATATAATTTATAATAAAGTTTTAATTACTCACATTCTTACTTTCGATCGATTTCGGTCATAGACCATCATCAGGACATAGACACTGTGCACTCGCGGTCACTATATTGTAAAACAGTTACTATTTACAAAAAACAAATTCGTAAACACTGATTATCGCGAAAAGTACGTTTGTGTCCAGAGTTTCTCGAGAAACAAATGCCTTACAATTGTGTTGAATGAGAGAGACTTTTTAACACGTTACTGTAGTGTTGCCCGTCGATTTCGAATTAATACGCCGTTAATGTGCGCGATCTTGGCACTCGGTTATCTGGAGTTCGAATAATAACAACTAGCGAGTTCCCAGAGTTGCAGAATTCCCTCATTATTTTGAACGAAATACTTTTATTATTAGGTACATTTTTAACATTAGATAATTTTTAACGTAAAAGAAAAATTACAGAAATCTCGATTTCTCTACTATTTCTTCAGTTAATATAACAATTATAAAGCACACGATCATACAATAAACACTAAAAATTCGAAACATTCCGATTTGGGTTACGATTCCTTTTAATCTGACACGGCTGGATTTTCATAAATTTTTTCAAATTTTTATCTTCTTTTTGGGGCTTGGCGTCCAAAAATTTCAAAAATGAACACTATACTAAGATTGTGGTTTAAATTTCCTTTAACTTGTTACTCCACATGGGCTTTCGCGATTTTTTTCATAACTTGACCCACCACATTTTAGTCTCCCACCCCCATTCTTGGAGAGATCAATCTAAAAGACAATAGAGTTCCGTAGAGTAAAATGTGGACACGCATGCTAGGTTTTACGAAAATCGGTTGATGCGCAAGAAAAGTTATGACCCATGCTGACTGGTCAACCTAAGCTGCATAAAACGGATATTCCGATTAGACCGCTGGTAAATTTTACCACAGCGCCAGGATATAAGACAGCAAAAAGCTAGCGACAATAATTAAAGAGAACATCGTTTTAAATAATAATCGAACTATTATAAACAACTTAGATTTCATAAACAAGATACGCGATATTAAAATTTCACCTAATTATAAATTAGTTTCCTTAGACATTGTAAGTTTATATACAAACATACCTGTGAAACAAACTATAGACATTTTAAACAACAATTTACTAACTACTAAAAAGCTGGACACACAAAAGATACAAGAACTAATACTCTTATTGAAGACTATTTTACAACAGAATTACTTCACATTCGACGACGGTTATTATTTCCAAAGAGACGGTCTCGCCATGGGGTCACCGCTATCCGGCATATTAGCAGATATATATTTAAATTATTACGAAAACAATTTCTTTTTCAATAATAACACATTTGCAAATAATATCATTTATTACGGCCGATACGTCGACGACACATTTTTAATATTTAATGGTTCTCTACGCCAATTAAACAACTTGAAGAATGTTTTATATGCAATAAATAACAATATCCAATTTACAATGGAAACCGCGACCGAAAATGAAATTTGCTTTCTAGACTTAACAGTCATCAAAAATAGAGATAACCTGAAATTTAAAATATATCGTAAACCTACTACTACTGACGTAACCATCCACGGTGAGTCACATCACCCACATCCACAAAAATTAGCTGCTTACAATAGTCTTATATACAGATTACTATCCGTTCCTCTTGAAAAAGATGATTATAACACTGAGCTAGATATAATTAAACACATAGCCACGAAAAATGGATATGATCATCATATTATAGATAATATTGTCAAGAAACAAGAAACCAGATTATCGAGAAAAACACATAATATGCAACCAACAACCAAATATGTTTCCACCATATTCAAAGAAATAATGCCAAAAATACTAACTCCTACTTTTCATAAAATAGGATATAATATAGTTTTCAAGACCTGCAATCAAATATCAAATCTAATACGACATAAACGTCATGTCCCCACTAAGACAAGAACAGGTATATATAAATTAACATGTGACGATTGTAATTGTTACTATGTGGGTTAAACGGGGCGCCCATTTATTAAAGATTTAAAGAACATACCCCTCACAAATCAATTAGTAAAAATATCGGCTCCCTAGATAATATTAAATCCAATTATGCTCGACACTTGATAGATAATAATCACTCATATAGACGTTTTGACACAAACTTCATACCCCTACATTTTTGTGACAAAGGACTCAGGATGAATGCACTTGAAGAATTTGAAATATACAGGGGTCATAACAACCCTATATATAAGAACAACATATTGAATGATAAATTGAATTTCAAAAGCAACCCGCTATATGATACAGCAATACTAGCGCTCGCAAAAACAAAACGTTGAAAAGTTACACTACTCAGTATCGATCGGTAATCGCGTGGTGCACCACGACAACAGTGTTATACATGTTTCTGATCATTTAATTATTGACAATGAATTTACATATATGTGTTTTTATTTTAATTGAATTTTAATATATGACGACCTCTTTTCGAGCAAATGTCTGAGGATGGGTCAGATGACCAGAAACGCGTCACACTAATTTTATTCTAAAGATAAAAGTCACAAGACGGACCTTAAAAAAAAAAAAAAAAAAGTTATCGTTATACGGACAAATGGCAAACGGTGAGTCAAAACTGAAAACTCACTTCGCTTCTTCATGAACTGATAACAATGTATAAAGTTTCTTTGTAAACACAGTTTAAAAACGTTTTGAAGGCGATGCAAAATTTGCAAGGAGTGTTGACAGACATTTTTGAAAGGAAAATCCTCAGACGCATTATAAGCCCAATACAAGAAAATGGCTCATGGAGACTGAGATACAACAATGAACTGTATCAAATATATAAAGAGATACCAGTCTCAAAATTTATAAGAATACAAAGATTGCGTTGGGCTGGACATGTTATGAGAATGAAGGATGGCAGGAACCCCAAGAGGGCTTTGCTGGGTACACGGGAGGGAACGAGACCTAGAGGCAGACCGAGGAAGAGGTGGGAAGATGGCGTTGCAGAGGACGCGAGGGACATGGGGATAAGAACCTGGAGGAGGGTTGCAGTGGATAGAGTGGATTGGAGGCGGAGATTGGTGGAGGCCAGGGCCCGACTTGGGCTGTAGTGCCATAGGAGGAGGAGGAGTTGACAGACATTAATTCTCTCAAATTATTAAATATACGGTACCAAGTTTGTATTTTGAATGAAACTCCTTATAACTTGGTACCTCAGACAGACTTTACCCTTTTCTTAAACTTCTGAGTTCTATTTTGGCCCGTCCCTCTAAAGTTGAAATATTTTCTTAGTAGACCCTGCATTCGAATTTGTGTTAAAATTCCCTGATACACGACTGGAAATTTTCAATTTTTTTTACAATTTTTTCAAATTTTTAATCCTTTTTTAGCCACGGTGTCCTAAAGTTTTGAAATTTCAAAATCTGTAGACTACATTTAGATTTTGGTTAAAACTCTTCACTTTGATACCCGACACAATGTTTTGCGATTTTATCAAAATTCTGACCACATTTTTTAATTCTGTCGTACAAAAAATAATTCTCAAAAACGAACACCGTGTGCAAATTTTGGTTAAAATTCTTCTGTTCTATTTGATACCCAGCATGGATTTTTCCGATTTTTCTACAATTTTGACTCCCTAACACTTTATGCCTTCTTCTTCTTCTTCTTCTTCTTCTTCTTCTTCTTTTTTCAGGGTCTAGGCGAATCACCTGTTCCGGTCCCAAAGCAATATACACAATATACATTTCACCAACGCTTCCTAGGCCTTCCTATACTTCGCTGTCCAACAGGCTTGTAATGCCAAACTTCCTTACGCCCCCTGCTACCTGACATTCTATTCAGATAAGCAATCCATGTCTCTTTGTTCTGTTTTTGGGGAAAACAGATCTCTCTTTGTTTTGTTCTTATTTTTTTGGGTATAAATCTAAAAAACAATAGGGTTCTGTAGTTCTACAATAGACACTCAAGTTCTTCGGAAATCAGTTGATGCACTCAAAAGTTATCGTACGACAAACCAACACCGACAGGCAGACAGACAAACAAACGACGAACGGTCGAGTTAAAACTGAGAACTCGTTTAGCTTGTTCTATAATAATAATAATTATAATTATTATTATTATTATTACGGAAGACAAACAGTGATTACTCTGGCTAATCAAGTGAGGGAGTTTAGAGAGTAGTTTCTTGTCGTGTATGGCTAACAAGTTTGGATTAGTGGAGAGTACGGAAGCTTTTGGACTAACTCCACCTTCGACAAGAACTCACACTGGCTTGCCATTTTTCCATAACGTCCTTCACGAACTTAGCGGATTACCCATGAGTGTCTAGCTACGCAACACATCCAAGGCTAGACTTATAGGTGACCATGCAGGTCACGTAGGCGTATTGGCGTTGCCAACGTCTGTGTTGACATCCTCGACCGGTTGCTGACTGAAGACAATGCCGCGCTGAGCGGGAAATTCTCTGACTCGTTTTACTTCCACCTACCGCACTCAGTTCGTCGAACATATTGATTTTGTTAATCAGACTTCATGTCCCAATTTTCCTGTCACAGGTTCTTTAATAAGTGACTTTAAAATTTCTCAACGATAATATCTCTAACAAATGTGACATACCAAGGTTGAAGATCAAAACCGTTCTATCACACTTGTTCCCCTGTTCCTATGCTGGAGTCTCTCTTCTGTCTCCCAGCGCGTGGCAGGGTGTAGGGGTTAGTGAGGGCTCTGCGCAATAAAAATATTACCAAATCATTTTTCCGGCCAATTTTGGATATTCGGTATTGTTAAGTGATTTTGGGAGAGAAAGGAGACGACATAAACCAGAAGACTGAGGCAGTTCAAGAAAAGCCTCTTTTCTTATTCACACCGTCGTGTCTTCATAAACGTTTTTCTTCTTCTTCTTCTTCTTTACCTAACGGAGTAGGCACTTTGCCTATTCCGACATCACAGAGTATCTCTCCATCTCACTCTTGGTCTTCCTACATCTCTTGCAACCGTCCGACTCGGGGCAACCATTACCACAACAACATGTCTAACATTGATGTCGCTAATAAAAAGTGGTTGTGAGTACCAAATGTTGTTATTTGAAGTGTAAAATTTTGTACTTCTTACGTAATGCGGAAGGTTCTCGTGCGTTTCGATGGTGTCGTTCTACAAGCTTCTCGACTAGTCCTGCCGGTGTGGGTTTCTGCCAAGGCCGCGCTGAAGTATCCTCTAGAATTTTCAAGTGCTTGTTGAGGACGCGTATTACGGAACCCTGCAAACTATAAATAGCCCACTCCAGCCACTTAGTTTTGAGTTTAAGTGACGATTTATTCAAGTGAGGTTCCGAAGCATTGTGGCGAAGTGTTATTGTGTTATAATTGTGCGGGACTCTATTAGTTGATATTATTATTGCGTGTGGACAAATTTTGCTCGGATTATTGTACAAATTGATTATAAGCTGTGTTTGTGATTAATTAAAGCTGGTGATTAGTAACTTGATTGGAGTCTGTAATTTTGTTTTCCACTCTACCATACGACCGTCGTAACAATATTTTGACTGTTTATAGGGACAACTAACAGCAACTGTTGTGAGTACATCGTTATGGTTATGTTTGTTCTTGTTTTGTAACAAATTTATTTTTACGTGACACTACTTACGTTTGGGATGAACGTGCTTGTCGATGTGAACAACGTTCTTGACGATGAAAAGTGCTTTGTGGCTCTTTAACTCTTCAACATTATGCGCGTTCCAACGTCATTTCTGCCCCTTATTATAGTGGCATCCAGATCTGCGACCGTCCTCAACCAGATTCTGGGGGATAGGAACGTCAAATGTGTAAACACTTCGATGAAAGCTGTCCGAGTGGAGGAGTCACCTGACAGAAATCACCCAACTCTTAGGAGCTGTAAAGAGCGGAAACATGTTTGAAAATAGGTCGCATGTTGACGTACTTGCGGGCGGCAGAGCGTGTTGGCTTCGATGGCAAGACATTTTAACATGACGAACAGAGTTTGTGACAGTGAAGATGTTGACGTACTCAATCATAATATTAATGCCTTCAAGAAGAAGGTTATGAAGACACTGAGAGTATAGTGAAACTCTGACTAGGATATGTGTGTGTATGTATGATATGTTGACATCCACTCCTGAATCAGGTCCCAGATAAGTAGTGTTATGGCCGACTCTAGCAGAAGGCCGGAATATTAAACGTGGCAACGTTGCGTCTGTGACGTGTGTAACACGTGCGCGTGTTATGTGTTTGTGTGTAATAAAATAGCTAAAGTGAACACGTTATATTTTGATTTAATTTCATAGCATTACTAAAATCATGAGTAGGCCTGTTTATAGCTAAATCTAAATTATAGGTCTGTGCGCACTTAGTAGTATACGTGTAAGTTGAAGAAATTAGTGAATTAGTGTTAGGTCTAATCAATTTTTCGAATTATTGAATTCGTATCATATGAATGAGTTAATACAGTATACAGTATTTCTTAAATAATATAACAATATTTTAGATAATAAGCTTTTAATTTGCAAAAAATGAAAAAGTATAAAACTGCGTTAACCGTGAATTAAAATGACCCGATTTGATTATTGAAATACATAAATTAAGAGATCGTCTAGTCGGTTTCAAACATCAGCTGGTTCCAGTGTTGCCACGTTCAATATTCCGGCCTTCTACTAGAGCCGGCCATGGATGTGTGCATTTCAAGGTTTTGTATCTTTCGTCATCGTACGCGTCTAAGTAGTAAAACCTCCGTTTTACGCCCTAACGTGCAGAAAGCAAAACGCCTAACGAAAAATTAAAAGTAAGTTCAAGCTTAGATTCGGGTAAAACACTTGCGTATAGTCAGATGACAATGGAGTTATTCTACCTTCGAATCGTCTTGGTTTTTCAAAATAAAATTTTAACATTGAAAATGTTTATAAGGACGTGCCGCATATTTGCGGCCGATCGCTGGTGCGTTATCGAAAATGGGAACCGGTGAGTTTCCATAGAAAATAGTTCTTTGTTGTCAATAACGTAGTACACATATAAAACTTCGCTTATGAATGCGACTACATTTAACTTATAATCTGTACATTGGTAAATGAAGAATGAATTCATTGATTGGTGAATGAACATAAATATATATATTTTTTAGATTTATTGAAGCATTTTCAATGCCCTACTCTGTGCATTGCATTTGTGCAATGCCTGTAAATTTTTTTAATGAAATTACGATGCACTACACTTTTTTCTAAAAATTTTGTGAAACGTCTAATAAGACTTTGCGACACAGCGGTTGAGAATAGCGGCCGATGAGTACCAAGTGGCATCTGTCTAAACAACTGTGCTGAACGTTTCTATCGTTGACTATCGTCGTTGTTATCTTCACACCACCACCATCATCCCTACCATCTTCATCATCATTGTCTTGCTTTGCTTTGTGTGTGCGGGGTGTCTTTGCACCGGTGGCAGGATTGCGGCATCTGAGTCGAGCCCAATGGCTGCCAGAAGACAAACGTAGAGCTGGTACAGTCGACGGATAGCCTAAGAGTGGAAGAGGAATCGCCGACACGATCATTCGCTAGATGGCGGGGGAGAAAGAACACTTGTTTGTGGCACTGCTGCTGGAACTGATTCAGGCAACAGGTTTTACCCGTCTGAAGCTCAGCAAGCAGACGAGGCAAGGCAGAGAGCCTCCGTACCGGTGACCAACTAACAGCGACAAGCAGCTGACACTGCGTGTTAGCAGACAGTTGTTGAGAATGGAAAGAAGCACAGTTTTAAAGGTGAACTCTGAGCCTGTGGACTGAAGTTACTGCGAGAATGGTTTTCAAGAATCGTCCGAGGGCGTTTGACCCGAATCGGTGGTGGAGGTTCTGTGGTGCTGATGGTTATCAGGTATTGGAAGGTCGCAGCTGCAGCAAAGTTCATCATCAACGTCATCGTCGTCGTGTAAAGGGTGCAATCGCTTCTCATTCTGTTGCGCTCTTCACTCTTGGAGATAACTCTTTTTTATTATTATAGAACGATTTCCAAATACTTTTCCTAGACCGCCTTCGTCCTTTCCATCCTTATAATTGTACGTGGAGGCGTACAAGGGTCAAAGAGAGTCGCAGAAAGGAAGACAAATTACAATTCCAGTTTTTCTGCACCGAATATATCTCACAAACTGTATTCGTTAGTTGGACGCTGCAGACTATTTTTGTAGTTAAAAAGAAACAATTACAGCGGGTTTCGATGCGGTGCGTCTTATTAATGTAAGTATTGTTTGGCGGGAGCGGTTGTCAGCAGAAATTGCCGACAGACGAGTAAAGTTTACCTTTGGCTAGGCGCTTCGCCAGCAAACCACCTAATTGTGTTTGAAACACAACGCAACGCAACGCGGCCAGCGCACTGTCTATGTATTTATTGAAGTGAGACCATAAAACTCACATAGAACACACACAACCCTCGGCTTTGGTGTAATAATTGGCTAAACTTTACGAGTTTCTACTTGGAAATTCAGCCAAAGTCCGCCCCCTTAATTGCCGGCCCGAGCGTGGTGCTGCGTTGCCCGCGCGGGCTCTGTTGACGTAAATTTGCATCAACAGTTATTATCATTAACAATGAAGTGTTATTCAACAACAACAACTGTTGTAGTTATAGCCGTTGTTTTATGTCTACTTACTCGACTACTATAATCACATGCTTAACTTATTCACGGACGGAGCGCGCACGCGCGCCCAGGAGCGAGCGCATCGTACGCGCGCAGTTAAGTGTAAAGAAGTCCCTACATTACGTACAAATTTACCAGTGTGTAAATTATACAAGATTTCTTCTGAGCAGTTAACGTAAACGATAACTACTCGGTGGAAACAAATACTTTGACTCACTAAATAAATCTGAAATATACGAGCGATATTTATCATATAATACAGTAGTACGGACCGGCACTTGGAACACAATATGCGCTGTATGTAACTTTTAATTGTTTCACGAAGTTTTGGCAAACAAAAAACTTTTATTCAATAAAAACAATTTCAGCTTTTCGTGCCGGTAATATCTGTTTTTGTAACTCAGAACAAATGTTTTCATTACGCCATAATAATTAAAAAGTTTGAAACTTTTCGTTCGTAAACTCAGTAATCACAACCGCGTGCGACTATCAAAATAAAATATAGCTTTGCTTAAAAACGCCGTTCTCAAAGATATGATTACGAGTTTTGCCGTATTCCGTACTAAATAATTTTGGTGAAATTAAATTCCGCTCTGCTATTAACAACGGCGTTGTTTTCTGAAGGCTTTGTTTATCGTTTGTTTTTATTCTTTTTAACATCCTTCGTGTCTCCCAACTGTAAAAGATACGTAAAACAAGAAAAGTAAGTCAGAATTTGAAGTTAAAGGTGTAATAAATATTGTCAAACCTCGTTTAGACCGTACAGATCTGAAACATGGATCATGTTGAAAGAAAACGAAGAGTCCCTGAGGAGAAGAGAACGCAGATTTTTGCGTCGAAAAGGTGACAACTGGAAGATAAAAACGAAAGAAGAATCAAAATGTTTATACAAAAGTCTAGATGTTGCAAACGAAATCAAAAGCAACAGATTAAGGTGACTACAGCGTACTGTACGAATGCCGGTGAGCCTTTTAAGAGAACCTAAGACGACGCAAACAGACAAGAAGACTCAGGAAAAAAGGATCGATGATGTGGAGAAAAACTTGAAAAAGGTGGGAGTCAGAAGATAGACGACGAAGGGTGCTGTCAAAGAGAAATGGACCAGTGCCATTCGGGAATCCAAGATCCTACATTGGCTTGAAGTAAAACTGTATTTAGAAAACATTTTTATTGCTATTTGAAGTACACACTTTAAACTACTTTTCTATATATATTTTTCGTCATTTTTGAAACAGTTTTCGTAGCGAGGCACCAGGCGTTGTATACCTTCGTCGTAGAAATTTCCCGCACGTGATTTGAACCATGTGTTAACAGTTTGTTTGACATCGTTGGTCACCAAGGTAGGATTTCCCATGCTTGAAAAGGTGGTATTCGCTTGGCGTGAGGTCTGTGTTGTAAGGCGGCTGATCAAATTGTTGCCAGCTAAACTTTGTGAGATGTTGCGTTCCAGCGGCAGTGTGTGTGTGTGCAGTGACATGATTCATCGCAATATCCAGGGTATGCATCCTACGTCGCTTACTCTGGATCGGACTAAGCAAAAAAGTCATATCCACATTGGTACCACTAAATCATTCACTGCTTCTTCTCTATAAATATCGAAAATCTGACGATGAATTTCAATCGTTTTAATGCCTTTCGCATTCAAGAACCGAATAACATACCTACTTTCACACACGGCGGGCGTCTCGAATTGCTTCGACATTATAAACACGTCCAACGAAGCTTACTCACTGCACAGTTGTTTACAAATGGCGTCGTTGGCTGCCAACGAATCAACAAACTGGCAGCGCATGCGCAACAACGTGACGGCATCGATACCGCGGCAATATTTAAAAAAAAAAGGAACTTACTTTCTGAGTAACCTTCGTATAATATATAATACGAAACCGTGGTTGGGATCAGAGAGAAAAAAAACAAATGAAGAGGCGTTACGGAGAATGAATTAGACGAGTAAATTGGTTGGGGGCGCTACAAGAAAAAATAAAGCAAACTGGATTGGTCTGTAAAGAGAAAAGACTGTTTATAGAAATTATTACAGAAGAAAAGATTGTTGGGAGGAGAGGGAAAGGAAGAAGAAGACATAATGTGCTAACCGATTTGATGCTGAAACGAAATTACAGAGGCCGTAAAGACGCAGGACGGGCACCGTGGAGAGAACAGTTCAGCGGGACCTTGTCACCAGTGATGATATTATTACTAACAGAGGACTAATTCTGTTATAATATTAATTATGTGTAAACAGAATAATTTATGTTTAATAATGTTGACTATTGTGTAACACAACATACGCCTGTACACAAGTATTCAAACAATACAGACACAGGATACGCGTATTAATTATTTTAGCATTGCTCATATACTTGTCCTGAAGATGATAATAAATTTTGTGGAATCAAACGTTTAAAAACATTCTACTGACTGAACCGGACTGAAACTTTCATAATTTCTTCAATCGGTTTTCAATCTGGTCAACAGCTGTTTGTAACTTCTTTGTAGCGTCTTCGTTATTTGTAATAAAATATGGTTTACAACCAGCCTCTGCTTTCTTGAAGGTTGTCGTTGATAACTGACGAAACAACGCTAACTCGATCAAGTAAGTGACCGGTTACGGCTTGAAACGGTGTAAATATGGAAAGACACTTTATCCAGTCAGATCAAAAACTGTTCTTGAGGGAACAGTTTTGGAACAAGCCTTCGACTTCAATTACCTGGGTTGCACTATCAGTATTGGGAATAACACAGGCCGAGATGTCACTACAAAAATATCGAGGGGTTTCAGATGATGTGTGGCGTCGTACATCGAACATTTAGGAAAAGACAAGGAAAGAGACGAGGCTTAAATTTTATAAAACAATGGCAATGCCTGTCTTACTATATGGCTGTGAAACATGGGTTCCTAACAGAGCATATTTTAAGCAATAAACTAGGCGGCACTAATGCCGCCTAGTGAAGGACTTAGTGCAGCCTAGTGGCAGGTATTAATGCCGGTGCCGAAAAGTGAGAAAAAAAAGGGAAAAATCAGCAAATCACGAAGGCGCGTTTGCATTTGCGTACATTAGCTTTCAGCATTGTCTGTACAGTGTGCGAATTGGGAAGTGGCAATGTTCTTACAAGCTAAAGAACAAAGGCGAAGACTTCCTGCTGAAGAACTATACAAACATCATGATTACATCAAGACGTTTTTTCAAGAGACTCTATTTTTTAAGTTTGTACCTTTGTTGTAAATTAGGGAAATATTTTGTTATTACGATACTTTTTCCTTTTTCTTTCTTAACTAACTTATTTAGTTGTAAAGCAATTTAATATGAAATGTTTATGCATTTTTCATTAAAAAAAATTACTTAAAATTAAACAAACTTAATTTCAAGCTTTTGTCAATCTCAGTCTGTGTGTGTGTGTAATTACAGTACTTTATATATTTTTAAATAGACCAGTGATAAAGGCTTTGAATTTTTAACAGACTTTCATGTAGTAGTAATGTGCACATCACACTGTAATGTACTTACTGAATATTACACAATTAATTGTAATGACTCCATTTGAGTGTTTGTTTTTTTTAATTTTGCTAATATCTATTTATGTCCATTTGTGTCTATTTTTATAGTTAATTTCACGACTAAAGAATGAACAAGTTAAATTCAAATTACATATTTTCAATAGGCTATTATATAAAAATTACGCGCGCGCGCGCGCGCGCACACACACACACACACACTGGTTGGTTTAGTGCCGCCTAGTGCAAATTCATTAAAATATGCTCTGGTTCCTAAAGATTAAAAACCAGATTCAGACTTCGAAAATGAAGTTTCTGAGAAGAAAAAAGGGTTGCACGAGACAGGATCGTTTGCGCTATGAGGATATTAGAGAAGACCTACAGGTACGTATTCTCCATAAATGATGAAATCCAGACATATCGCAGGGAATGGTTACATCATCTTGACAGAATGGAGGATGACTGACCGACATAGACCCGTTGGTACAAGAGACGTAGGAAGACCGAGAGTGAGACGGAGCAGGCAAAGTGTCTACTCAATGAGGTGCAGAAGAGGATACAGAAAGATGTCGGTCCAATGTGAGGTGGCTACGGTTCAACAATAAATGTGAATGACGATGGTGAAAGCCTGGTGTCACTATAACATTATCGTAAGCAAAGGTCGGCGCAGCATGGTCTTCAAACTAACTTCATTGATACACAAAGAATCGGTCAAACAGAGTTCACGCGGTCAAATCCGTTTATTCACAGTC
The DNA here is from genome assembly GCA_034769895.1 of Magicicada septendecula. Classification (NCBI taxonomy): domain Eukaryota; kingdom Metazoa; phylum Arthropoda; class Insecta; order Hemiptera; family Cicadidae; genus Magicicada; species Magicicada septendecula. Next base: position 94,196,464 of record CM068368.1, read on the forward strand.
AGAAGAGTACCGAAAAAGCGCCAGCAATAAAAGAATGTCGTTATGATAACGTTAAACTTCAGAAGCGAGTTTCAGACAACGGTCTGCCCGATCTAGGTTTTCTAAAATTACAAAATGCCCCCACAGGTATATTTATGGTTTTATTAAAATTATAGAATAGCTGGCTACGCGTGAAACGTTTATTCTGTACTCGCTTTTGAATACACGGCTGCTTTCCAACAGCCCACACACACACACACACACACACACACACACACACACACACACAAATGTGAGCTACCGCTCCCCCGCACGGCGTTTGTAAGCAGTAAACCGTTCCAAAATATGATTTTTCTTGTATTATTTATATATTTATTCATTTAGCGTTGGTTTATTTACATAGATAATTGGTTGTGACAGCCGAGGTGCCGCGGATTCTCTAGCACGCCTACACATCTTCTCTTGTCCACAATTAGCATACGGAGAATTCAATAATGCTTCAAACTCTTGAGGATGTCTTCCTGTGTAACGTGTCACCGTACCGAATATCTACGGTAACACTGAAAACATTTAAAACATTTTATTGCAACGTCTGCCCTACCGTAAACAGTTTACATGTTTTGGACGTATAAGAGCCAGAAAGAAAAAGTATAAAAATAAATATTTTCATAACTTTTATAATGATAAAATAATAATTTAAATAATTACTGACGAAAATGTGAAGTATTCAAATTATAAATTATAGGACTATGTTGCGGCAAAACTCTTAACTGATCAAAAACGTCTGAATATGTGAAAACGGATCACTACCCTTGTTGTTTCAATTTATTTTGAAGTAAACTCTTACGCTGAAAATCGTTTCAGGCCGATTCATTAATGTTGTACAATATTTAATCGACGCGTCAAAATATTGTAAATTTTTAAGTGAAAGAGATTTGAAATGCGTTTAGTGGAATATTGAGAAAGGCCGCTGCGACTCGCGGACAGCACGCAGCTTTCACAATTTCACATTTGTTGACGTGGCCAACGAGTTAGGTTCACCAAATAATGTGGAATAATTGAATTCACTTCTAAAACCTATCTGACACACCCGTATAAATAGCAAAAATATGCATCCTTAATATCCGTTTTCGTATAAGATTTCGATTTTCGGTGCAGACTTTATGATTCTGTGTCCACTCCATTTAAATTATTTGTTACTACATTTTCATCGGTATTAACAATTTACTTGCTAATCTACGAATGGAATTTTTGCAAAACTGCAATTTTATACAGTCAGATGAGAGAAGAATTTAGCCAAGTAGCTATGTTACATTTTGTAAGTAGGCATATCATACAAAAGAAATATGTTGGGGAACACCAATCGTACACTGTTTGAAACACCTCACGTGTTAACTTTCTGATACACAAATATTTGTGAAAAAACTTGTACACGAACATAAGACAAACAAAAATTCTATCTGAGTTGCAGCTAGAACGTTGTAGCTGACGTTGGTTTTAATGTGACAAGTTTAAACGCGTTATTAATTGTGTTAAGTATATACGGTTTTTAACAAATATCTTTAAACTGAAAAAAATTCGTAAATTTTTATTGTGCGGTAATGTATGACGAAACGTTAAACATGTGCTGGACCGATGGAGAAATTCTTATTGGTTTCCATTACGACAACCGCAGGATAAATATAATTATTGACGAAATGTGAAGTATTCAAATTAGAGAACTACTTTGCGGCAAAACTCTGGCTGATCAAAAACGTCAGTCAAAAGCCGAAATTTCTTTTGCGCGCGGATTATTCAAACGACTGAATGATTTAAGTTTCCGTACTCGATAACTGAATAGCACGTTTCAGCCTGATGTTATTGCCCATAAATGAAGACTGGTACCAGTTTCACTCTTCGCGTTTAAAAAATCTCAAGAATTAAACAATATGTTTTACCAACAGAAAGTATTCACGAAATTCGCCCGTAGTTATTATCATAGTTCCTAATTCACGAAAGTATTCGATTAGTTTCTAGGAGTGTATATATATATATAAAGGAGTTATAATAGAAAAGCCTAAATGAACGGTGGAAGAGGTAATAAGCAATTCAGAGAACGCTGAGTAGAATTCAAAACAGAAAGTAAATTTACCCGATATGTAAATTTTTAAACAATGACATTTGTAAAGGTCGTGGCGAAGATAAGATCTTCGAATGACCTTAATCTTTTTTTCAAGGCTGACGGTGAATTCACGCCAAACGTGAGACTACGGTCGGTGTGAAATTATTTATGACTCCTTACTTTGTACGCGTATCTGATGAAATACTGAAAAAACGGTGTTGGTTTTTTAAGGAAATTCTAGAAGAATCTTTTATCTTCTGTCTAGAGTTACAATACACTGTAGAGATTCTCAGAACCGACTTAATAATTTGGTATTCAGGAAACTATGTTTAAAATTATAAAAACATATATTATTATTACTATTATTTTATTTTTTAATTATACTGTAGGCTAAAAGTATATCATATATAAAAAAAGCATATAACAACAGAAAAAGTAAGCTTTAAATTTTAGTAACTTCATACATCGATGCCTGTTGTTAGCAAAAAATAAACGTTAGTTACTGTTCATTTGGAAACAGTTGTTGTTTTGGTTGAACACGTACCTAAACGTTTTCAAACCATATTTAGTAGTTGACTTGACGTACATGTGATGGAATCAAAATCTCAGTGGAAAAGAGAAGATATAAAAATAATTTGTTACAAGCACATTTCGGATATAACTGGTGGCATTTACCGAATCGTCGTTACTTTGCATTAGTAACTGATGAAGAAAAAAGTAATAATGATTTATTACAATGGGTTAATGAATACGATGAATACGAGGTAATTTTGAAGGTGATGTTAATTTTGTTTACGTAAATTATCAGCAAAAATGTTTAACCCATTTTGACACATGCATCTAATTTTAACTGTTTTCTAATAATTTTTGTAACGTACAGTAAATAACTTGACTGTACATGAAACAATATGCTTGTAGTTATATTCTTCTCCTGTAAGCCTGCAAAACAAGATAAACCGAATAAAAGGCAGCAAAACGGGATAAGTTAATACTAAATTTGTTATTATTTCAAAAACTAATTATCCTTGATTTGTAACATTTACACATTAGTTTTAGACACATTTTTCAATGTCTTTTTAATCAAAGGTTTACTGATATTATTATATATATATTATTTATTTATTCATAATAAAAATGGAATATACAAAATAGAATGTCCAGATAGCAATAAATTTTACGTAGGCCAGACAAAAAAAAAACTACTCGATAGATTCCAACAACACCGCATTGAATTTTTAAAACTAAATATTTATAAATCTAACTTAGCCACGTATTGTCTAAATAATAACCACAAATTTCCAGAAATTAAAAATATGAAGTTAATTAAAAACATGCAGAAAGGCCACAAAATGAATATTTGGAAAATCTTAATATTTACAAATTCAATAAAAATAATTTACTAATTAAAGAACAAACTCGAATAAAAACAAGATGATCTATTTAAAATTGTAAATTTATTAAAAGAAATAAAATACAAACATTAAATATTTACAATATAACCGGTAAAACAGCTGATTAAGTAAATAAACATTAAAACAATCGATAATTTAAATCAAATTAAATCGATTATTCGTTAGTTTCTATATAGAAATCGAATTATTTCGATTATTTGTTAATTCATTTACAAACCTCTGAGGTTACTGATATATTCAGTGAAACGTACGTCAGGCCAGCTGAAACGATAACAATACAACTACTTGCAGAAGTACGTAATTATATTTCATAATCTACATAACATTATTCTATATAAATAACGTACCGGTATTTTGTGTTTCCTGAAAAACTGTTATTATTGGACATATCGTCTTTTGCAAATGTGCGACAGATATTTTTGTAACTACATTATCCTTACATTCTTTAGGTCTGTTGGATTTTGTATAGAATCTCTTTTTTGTATCCTATCTTTCCATAATTTTTTTATCAGCACTTTTTGATTCATTCTCTTATTACCCCTTCCACCAATCCCCTGTATCTCTTGAATTTCTAGTATACGTCTAGCGTTGATCTTATCTTATTTCTGTGTTCTATATTTTGCTCCTCGTGGACATTTCATATCACGCGCATGTGCTCCGCCCTTCATCATCTTTGTTGATAACACACGTATGTGCCGTGTGGAATCACAGAGAACGGCGCGGGGGGGGGGGGGGGCGAACGGGTCATTAAATAACACAGTATTAAATAATATTGTCATGTTAAGTTTTCCTTGACATTTCTGGCTTATTATTAAGTCTGTTCATGATGGCTTGGAATATTTTTGTAGTTCTACTGATTCGTTCGTTTTGTCTCAAACGCTCTATCACAGTTTTATAAAAAAAATTTATAAAACTCTATCAATTTTTCTTTAGAATTTATCTCTTGTCAAAAAAATATGATTATTATTCTGCTTCTACATTAAACTAATACGACTTACTGATCCCAAACATAGGCCTACTATAATTAAACGAATATTGATTTCTGTAGAGTTTGTACCCCGATCGAATTGATAAAAATAAGACAATTAAAATGTCGCCCTTCTCGAAAGTTGAAATTATTCGCAGCATCAAGAAGAATTTTAGAACTGTACGTCATACAAATTGTAGAGCCTGATACATTGTCACGTAGAGCCTATCAAACTGTTGATAGCTTGTCACGAAATTCTCACCTTAAAAAAATTAAAACGCTATAACCGCGTTACTCAAAACCGACAATGAACAAATTTAAAACGAGTTAGTTTTTTGTTTTGAATACTCTGAAAGTGATACATTCTGTGCTCACAAAGAAGGAAACTGTGGACTAAATGCGAGTTTACTGCATCCTAAAAATCACTAATCTTTGCTAAAAAATAACGACTGGAATTGTTATGAGCCGATGACTATTAAGAAAAATTACAAAGTAAGTCAGAAAAATGAATGCGAGATGACGAGAGACTAGGGTCTGGAAGTGACTTCACTTGAGAACAATAGAAACCACAAACTGAGTGATCCGTCGGGTCAAAACAGGTCAGCTGAATGTTCGTTCAGTTATTCTAGTGCTGCGTCTCATTAATTAATTAAATATTGTAATAATAAAACATCATAGTAGCAGTTCATCCATATGAAGAGCACAGAGCCATTTTTTTTGTCAACGACTGCGATTCAGTGTCATAAAGAATTATATTCCTTACCACTAACATTAATATATACCGTTTCATAGTTTTGAAATATGTAGGCCTATTTATGCTCTACCAAATACTGTTCAATTTTTTTAGGAGGAGCACGTTGTGTAGCTATTCATGTTCTTTCTTAGAAAACGAATACTATTAAATTTTTTTGTAACAACCAGATGAATATGGAAGACTTGAAATTAAATTATTACTGTGTCTATTTATCAGCAGATTTTATTACTTTTAAGGATGTAACCTGAAATACACGAGCTAATTATTTTCATTTTACAGAATTACTGAAGAGACGAGTAAATACGGTGACTTAAAATGACATTATTTGTAAGTATACGCAAGGGCGTGTTTTGGGGTATATCTTGATTTATAAACGCAGAATGACATAATAACCTCTTGACTTTATAATAGTTTTTGTCGTCAAAGCATTAATTATGATTCTCGTCGTCAAAGATAGTCTATGAGTCAGTTGTAGCAGACAAACTGGCATCCTTGATTCGCCTTGGGTATATTCTGATCGAGAACGCAGGATACTATATGGAAAGAAAGCTTTTAGGTAAGGAGAAGGGCCACTGACTGGTAAGGATAACGTTGGTTTTACAAAACACTTTACGAAATGTTATCGTCTATGGCTCAGAATCACGGATACGGAAGTAGACATGGGAGATATATTTAAAAAGTTTTGAAAAGTGGCTGTGTAGAAAACGAAAAAGATTAAATAGTGACATAGGTATAAAGTGACAAAATAAAGGGTCTGCTACAATGCGTAACACAACTCCTAAAAAGATTCTTATCATTCTCTCCAATATGCAAAAAGTAATGCCTTCCTGATATAGGCCTATATTACCATTATCACCATGTGCAGCTGTTCTTTTAAACCAGCAAAAGAAAAAGAATCTGTAGTTTGTTTCATTTCCTAAATGAGCCTTTTTCAGATCTGGTGTGAACATGTTCTTACACAGTTACAAAATATTCACACAAAAGGTCATGAGAGAAGTGACAACAGTAAATAAAATGAAGATGTTTGAAGCGAACTGGAAGTACTGGCAAAGACTTGGAAAATGTTTTTTAACCTAAATTATTTTTATAAGTTCAATAAATAGTTTTGTTGTTTTGATATTTTTTATTCTGTTTATTTAAAAATTTTATGAACCTACGAAAGTAATTAAAAAGAATGTAAATGTGACAAATATTTTAACATCGTTGAAGTCAAAAAGGGGCTACGAAACTGTTTTTTAAAATTTGTAATTTTACAAATTTTCAATTATATTCTTGATCTAACATATATATATAATCCAATACACAACATTGAAAATATCGTGCTCAGTGAATAGAAATGCTGTACATCACGTCGCAACATTTCTATATTACTTTAAAAACTTTGAAACTCACGGAACATATATTATCATCATCATCATCATCTGCAAGGATTAAACCAAGGGTGGTTTGTTCCGGACTCAAACAGTCAAAGAGTCTAGAGCTGGAGACTCCAGCGCTTCCTCGGACGTCACACACCTCTCCGTCCCTTCGGCTTATAGTTCCATAGTTGTTTCGGGATGCGGCTGTGATCCATTCGGCAAAGATGTGCCCACCAATTCAGCCCATATTGGGAAATCGTGTCGAGTATACTCATAATATTCAGTTCCTGCCGCAAATCTGTGTACGACTGGCCTGGTCTTTCATTATGCCATCATAACTTTCATTATCTCAAAGTGTTATTTTGTCAGTTAGGACCTTATTGCGTGCAACTTATGTTTTATATTAGTAAAATATATTAATATAATATATTAATCTCTGAAGGAAAACGAAAAAGATTAAGGTAGAAAAACTGTCAGTTGTTGTCAGATCTGGAGGTGGGAACTGAGGAGGGACGCATAAGGCAGGAAACCATGGAGGGTGCTGGTTTTCTGAAACTTACTCCGGGAGTTAGTAACTCCGGAGGTAGTCGTTGTGGTTAACCGCACATGGTGCTATTAATGACAAGAATACATGGAGGATAAATCCTGAGACATTGACAGTTTTAACTGTCTAAAATACCAGATTCTGAAAAAATAAGAGACCGCTTGACCCGGAGACTGTAAAATGAAAATTTTGTCCGAATTCTTGCGCAGCTTGGAGTAGCACACGAGACGAGACCAGACGACACGGTGCAGCTAATGTCGACCACGGATATCGCAATGTACCGTATTAGTTTGGTGCACGTTTTGTCGACGCCCGTAGAATGGAAGGCCATGAAAATTATAGATTAGTAAGTCTGACTGCAGTAAATACAAACAGGTAACATTACCATACGGTTGGCACATAAACTACGCATATTACAATGTGTCAACTTGGCCACATTAGCATCCGCTGTCATACACCGCACTTCGGATAGCTATAGCCGAAGCCAAGCCAATTCGCCACCTTGATTCCTTCAGCGCATACACCAAGGTTACAGACAACAGACGTTTGTAAATCTAGAATATGGTTTCTGGGAATCTGACCGGTAAAAAATAAACGATATAAATAACAAAAACGATTTTCTTCCACATTAATAATTAAAAAGAGCATAACTAAACAATCCAGTAATAAATCAAAATCATTAGTCAATCGTTTAAATTTCAATATTTAATATCTTAAACTAATGGTGGAAATAGATTTAACTTCGAAATCGTCCAGGACACACTTAAAATTTAATTTGTATTATTACTTGAAAATTTATTATTTTTTAAGAAAGAAATGACAACATCGTTTTTTATAAAATTGTGAAATACACATTACGCATAGGCCTAGGCCTACACCCTCGCAAAAATATCAGCTTATTTTGTTTCAATGGGACAACAGTTTTTACGTTTACATACTTTAAACGTTTTTCAGTAAGCTTCTTCTTCTTCTTCTTCTTCTTCTTCTTCTTCTTCTTCTTCTTCAGCACTACAGCGCAACGTGAGCCCTGGCTTCCGACACCAATCTTCTCCAAAGTCTCCTGGCCATTCAGTAGCTCATCTATCTACTCTATTCGTCATCTTATTTCTTTTTTTTCCAGTAAGCTGGTAACTTTTTTTATGGCACAAATCTTTTGATATGGAGATGCTGTTTTTGAGTAGGGACAATTTTCATTATGTATAACTGCGTACATGTGGAACAAGCTCAATTAAATACAGTGGGACTTGCTTATAACGAGATTCAAGGGACCGGAGAAATGTGCTCGTTAAAACCGGGTGCTCGCTACATCCGAGTTGTTGATTCACAAGAGCGTGATTATCGAACGCACATCAAAAAAAGTCTATTACAGAAGAGGCTTTGGATAATAAAATTTTGACGTGTTTTACATTCTACGCTTAAAAGTGAAATTTATACTTTAAAAACATTTTTTAGATGGTAACATTCTTTGCTGAATGTTGGCGTATAGTGCATTCGCGAAGTACAGTAAAAGTGACTGTGTTGTAAAAACTTACCTAAAGTCAGCCGGCTCTCTGGGAAAAAACACAAATCTTTCCATGCCCAGGTACAATATTTATTTTTAAATTATATGAACATTCACTCTAATTTATTTGTCTTTTTGTTCTTTGTTCTAAATGGAATCGTCAAAATTGTATTTCGCACACAGAACTTAATTAACCTTACAAAGTCACCTAATTTTTTTTGTTTAGTAATTTTGTATCTGTAGATATCAAAACAGTTTTGTAATTTATTTAAACATTCCGCGAATTCATCATTTACATTATTAGTTTCACGAAATTGCGTTAATGATTTTAAACGAATGTTTAAGATGGTGTATTGTAACGAACTTTTGATAGACCTTAACCCATGAACAAGACTGCGATAAAGTGCTCGTTACAACCAAGTCTCCAATGCGTTCCTACTCGTTAAAAGCGAGTTTAATTATCATTACTAAGATACAAAACCAAACAAACCTCGTACTCTTGCTCGTTACATCCGAGTTCTCGTTATAAGCGACCTCGTTAATCGCGAGATCCACTGTATATAAAAAATAATTTTATCAACCGAAGCGAGAGGGCGTGGGGGCCGCGAGTATGACATAACTGAGACACCGCCCGTTTCTGAAGACACCCGTATACTTTAAAGCTCAAAACGTTGGGTGAAATTAAAACAACTATGGCGGAGGCCAAGACAAATTATTAGAAAAGCCGGTACGAATTTTAGTGAATACGTCGGAAACGGTTTGGAAAATGCAACAACAATAAAGACTGGCTTTAATTTTCAGCACAAAAAAGTTTGATAATTTATTGGTCAGCGAGTCTCGATTTAAAATACAGCCGACCCCAGCGAAGGACGAGACGAAGCGACAATGACATTAAACGAGTATACTTGGATTTTATGCCATTTCAGTTGTAGAAAGCTATTGCAGCGGAGTGCAGTAAAACAATCGTTGGGGCGCTTGATTAGGTTTTATACACAGCGCATACCCCACCAGCGATTGGTGACAAAGTCTAGTAACACAATATCAATATGGCGGATAATCTGCAAGGCGCGCCAACATACCGGTTAATGGCATTTGATACGTTATAAATTAAGCATAAATTATATATAAGTTACGTGTACCCAACTAGAAATACCGTCGCCGTAACCTACCTTTGCTTTTATTATACTGATTATTGTTATTGTTATTATTATTATTTTTATGCCTTGGACCTCACACCTAGTACGGCCATCAATATATCATTGTCATTTATGGAGATTGGAGGTCAAGAGCCATTTTTATTCTTTTTTCCTGTATTTCATCTTCTTACTTTACGCCCACGGACGCGATACCCGCAGTGGCTTATCTAACAAAACGTGTCGACCTCTTTGCGCTAATTTATTCAATATGATGTTATTAATCTTCTTAATAGTCTCTTTGTTTTCATTTTTTTTAAATGTAATTTAAACCGTTTGACTGATTTATATAAATGATAATCTCAATATGGATTACGTTCGTCTCGTACGGCCATTTATTTCTCTTAATAAATTGCAGACATCGGTCGGTTTCTCCGTGTTGCGTTGGTTAACTCCCCGGTTTCCTAAAAAAACGTGCTACTTAAGAACATAAGAACAACTAAGCAACATTAGAACTACGGTAAGATAACGAGATGACTGAAAATATGTGTAATAACTTGCAGTATCTGATATTGTTCTGCAACATAGTACTATTTTTTACATAAAAATAATAACTACTATTATTATTATTGTTGTTGCTGTTATTAATACTCCTCTTCCTCAGCACTATAGCCCAACATGAGCCTTGGCTTTCAATACCAATCTTCTCCAATGTCTCCTAACCACTGCCCTCTCAGTGTAACCCCTCACATCCATCCTTCTTAGACCTTCCAGCACATCATCCAACCATCTTATCCTAGGTGGGCCCCTCTTTCTTCTGTTATAGGCTTGCGCCCTCAGGATTTTTTGGCATACGCTGATCATCCATCCACTCCAGGTGATCTAACCATTGTATTCGTTGAGCCTTTATGAATCTTATAATGGCCTCATGCTTCAATAGCTCATCTACCTCCTGGTTATTTCTTATTCTTCACTCGTTATCTTCTTTAACCGGGCGCCATAAACACGTCTTACAATCTTTCTTTCAAATCTTCTTAGTGTTCTTGTTGCTTTTTTGTCAATGTCCATGTCTCGCCTCCATAAGTAACAATCGGTCTGATAAGTGTCTTATATATTTATATTATTGTGTTACGACTAATGACTTTGCTTCTCAACAGTGTACTGTTGGCATCCTCCGGAGGCCATCTTCAACGTGCCAAACAACGATTCGTCAGTTAGCGAATCGTACCCCACACTGAAGATGGCCTCCAGAGGAGACGCCGAAACGTCTGTTAGTAACAACAGGAGTGGACCACGGACCCAATACCCCGGAGTTTAGTCAATTTGTTTCCAGCATTATTGACATACTTAAAAACAATATTGTAAGCAAAGAAACTGTTTATTAATCGTAAATGCCATTAATTTCATTTATTTTTCCGTATTTCTTTACTTCTTACCGAACAAATTCGTTTACGATAAAAATCCCTGACCACTTAATATCCCTCGGTCCATAGGACGATGTTGGCTTATCGCGATGTTACAGATTTTCCCACCGTTATTGGAAACAGCAGTTTTTCCAGCCCATCAACATTTGCAGCAACACAGAATAGTATACTTTCCTCGCTTCATTTTCCGCCACGAGACTTTTGCACTTATAAAAAAATGTACGATTTGCCTGGCACAAGCTTAAAAGTCAATACTCATGGGATAGGTTACGACCCAAGAAAGGCAACGACATAACCATAGTATTCCTATTTGTTTAAAAATTAATTAAAATTAATCAAGAATTCTAATGGAAAAGCATACTGTGCAAGGTAAGCGGAGTGTTTTATAAAGTGTTCCGTACGTGACACATGCCGGACAAAAACCGCGTATTAGCGTAATACGGGCTAGAGAAATAAGCGGGAGCGTTTTAACAAGGTTTTACTGCACTTGCCATACAACCCTTGCGCGGTTTTAGCCTCCCTGACAATGCATTTCTATTTATTACTGTCCTGTGCTGTTATTTTCCAGTGTTTTTGTTTTGTTACTTCTTCCACGTCTCTTTTTATCATCATCATCATCATCTTCACGGATTAAACCAAAAATGGTTTGTTCCGGTCCCAAATAGGAAAAGATTAGAGCTGGTCACTCCAGCGCTTCCTCGGACGTCCCGCACATCACCTCGGCTTGTAGTTCCAGAGTTGTTTGGGGATGCGGTTGTCTCATTTTATATTATCTGAAAGTCATGTTTGTGGTTTTCTTGGCGGCCTTTTCCTACGGATTTATTCGCATTACTTTCTTATATCTCTCTCATTTTTGTCCTTAAAACCTGATCAATCCACTCTAACCTTATAGCTCTAATTTCGTTTGTTGTGAAGACGTCACATGTTATTCTTCTAACTTCTTCGATATCTCTTCCTCGCAGTCTGTGTCGTACACACTTCCCATGATTTTCTTTTGTACTTTGTTCTCAAAACACGTTAGCTTTTGTTGTTGTTTAAGCGTCACCGTCCACGTCACACTCTCATATACCGCTAATCGTTTATTAAGGTATTGTAAATTATTAATTTGGCATTTCTCGTCATACCTTTGGAAATAGCGTTAGACTGCAAAGTCTGTTTACGGCATTACGGTGTCGGTTTCATAGTAAAACTCTGCCTCCTGAGGAAGGCAAGTAGCTGGTTCTAAGCACAGATAAGGGAGGAAAGCTAAGGATGAGGTCGGTCGCTCCTCTGAAATAGAACTACCGTCACGAAACGCAAAAACACCTCGGAAATGAATTGGAAAAAAAAATAATTCTCTTGTTAAGCAGAATGCAGAGAATATCACGACTATAGGCCTACCTATAGACTGAACCTGTACTATGTTTATCCTCTGGGAGCCGTTGGGCACGTCCCAGATGCTGCAATCCTGCCGCGGGTGCAAAGCCACCCCGCACACACAATGCGATGCGATGAAGGCATGCGGTGTCAAAAGATTAAGTATTTGAAAGGATAAATATTAAAATATTTTGGAAAGCCTCGTCATAAGGAAATCCTGATGGCTGGCATATAATCAACCACAACGCTACGTGGCAGCGGGAAAGCTGACTGAGGAAATGATAGTGGAAGGCCAAGAAAGAAACTGTTGAATCAAGTGACTGCAGAGGTTAATTTGAAATCGCACATGATGGAATTTACAGAGGGGACGATCAGCAGAACACCAATGTCTAGCCGATCGAGCTCAGAATAAGATGAGCAACTCAGCAATATGGAGGAGACCAAGCGGTTACGAATTCAAAGTAAGATAACCCATCAATTGCCGCGCTTGTGTGTACCTTCGTTTCGTTTATGCTACAAAGTTTCGGTGATTACATAAATTAAGATAAGGTGAGAATAAGTTGCTTTATTACCGTGCGTCTTATAATTAACAAATACAATAAGACTTCGAGTTACGCGTTAAAGTGGTTTATTTCACTCACAAAACATTCGGCTCAGGTCGGTAACAATACTGAACAGTATGAATACGATAGCCTACAGTAGGTTACATTTTCCGGATTGTACATATATTTTACTGCAAAATCTGATTAAATTTCTTTTCTCGATAGTCTGACAAGAACGTCATCGTTCGTCTAAAAACTGCATATAGGCCACTCCTACTAAGATTCTGTGCAGACTACGGCAACTGCATATAGGCCACTCCTACTAAGATTCTGTGCAGACTACGGCAATTTAATTCGCGGTTCTCTTTTCACGCGTCCATGTAGTAAATTTTGTTTTGTTTAGTAATGTTAAGTGTGTCTTTGTGAATTTTCAATGTTGACTACAGTTTACGTGCACATATTGATCTATAAGCCTTTTGTTTAATAAATGATGTTCATAATTAAACGAAGTTTCAATTTATTTTAACACAATTTCTAGTTAATGCTTCAGGTGTCATTATAAAGATCAAACTCCTTGCTTCTGTTTTTTTAAGAACAGCGGTGTCAACGATTATTATTATTATTGTTGTTATTATTATTATTATTATATACGGAAGAAGCAATAGTTTTTATTTTATTATTACTTTGTACCTACAGATTTCATTAGTTACTATATTGCTAATATTCGTATGATATGATTCTGTTATACTCTGATAGCGTACTTTTACAGTGCACTACCGGTATTCACTTTTCTGCGTTGTATTAGAGTAAAATCTACTCGTTCGGGTTATTCGACTTGGCCGACTTAGAAGACACGGTATCAATTGATGTTGGGATGGAACTCTCTTTCTCGAAGACTGGTAACTGAGGTTGTTCATCCAACTAACACCCGCTCCCCATCACGTCACACTGGGTTGCTCATCTTCCTGTGACCTCGATCGGCTAGACTCTACTCGGCATAACGACGAAGACCTCAAAATGTAAAGTTTGTTCACTCTTAGACTGGAACCTGATGTAAACAAAGCGGAGTGATACCACACAGAAACATGTACACTACAAAGTTGTAACTTTCTTAACAGACTTAAAAAATTATTAAAATCACTTACCTTATTTTTAATTGCGTTCTCAATGGTATTAAAAAACGCTTGTTGATATACTCAATTAATAACAGTTAATATAGTCAATTAATAATAATCAATTGCGAACTACTTTATTTCAAGCGGAGGATTTAGTGATGCGGCCACATTCGTCTAACCAATCCGGTTCAAGTACAAGCACACGATTTTGTTTACATCAGCTTCCACTCAGAGAAAAAAAACTTTAACGACGTTCTGATCATCAAACTGACGGGGCACAGTGAGTACAGGAGCGTTTTTAAGTATACAATACAGTAACAGTCGGCAACCCTACACCCGCAGACCAATTTGTAATTTTATTTTCTTTTGGACGAAGGAATGCACCCGCACTGTACCTGCTTCCAAGTACTGTATTATAAAATAGTACAAGCCATTTACTGAACCAAGCTAAGGCTACCCCCACAACAATTGTCGAGCTTGTCGCCCACAGCCTGTAAACACCTTCCTTCCCAAAGTGATTTTATCAAGTTTTACATTTCTGTGCACTTTATAAAAATAAATATTGTTATTGTGCTAAGTTATTTAATTTACTTTGGTTAATATTTACCTGTGCTCCACCATACAATCTTGAAGTGAAATATTTTTTTTTTTAATTCTTCTATGTTATATAAACACGCGAAAATTAATTTTAAACGGGGGTCGAAGCTATTTACGAAGAAAAAAAAAAAAAAAAAACTCCCATAAGGATGCATGCAAAAGTGAATGATCGCCATATTGACTGTGTAGACGGTGAGCCGAATTTGACTGGAAATCATGTTGATGCGTTTCCAAAACAAAATTTACATGATTCTTACATGTTCAAAATTGCGTTGTGCCCAAACGGCGGTTTAAAGCTTTGCGTTGAGCCCACCGCGAGTTTATTATTAGTAACCTCGGAGGCGCCGTAGACTAAAGCATGTGCGGTGAGCCGGCTACCCAAAATCACTCTCAGCGGTGGATACTGTAGGAAACTGATGAGTCGGCCACCCACGAGTCTGAAATGTAATGCTTTGCGTTCTAGCCAATTGAATTACGTTAAGGCAAAATGTAGTGGTGATCCCACTAACTACTCAGTTAATATGGCGTATGGTGTAGCACAGGTAAATATTTACCTTTACTTTTATTAAAATATTTTCCTGTTTAACCATTTTTTCGTTAAAAATTTTGTTAGTTTTAATGTGCGTGTGCATGATGACAAATTGTTGATGACCTACTCCTAATGTGAAAAATTTTAAAAAATTTATATGAAAAAAACTGCAAATTTTTTTTGATTCTGTGTTTCACGTCGCTAAATATAAGAGCAAGGGTATTGTAAAGCGACAGTTAATGTTTGTAACGTCCGGCTATTGAACTCCACACCTTTCTATTTTCTATTGATGGGGTGGGGAGGGGTGCGCCCATCGAACTGGTCCTCAGTTATATATATGCGCCCCTATAAATCTAAAGTTTGGCTATGACTGCAATACAGTATACGTGTCTGTAATGTGATTCATCGGCAAACGGATCGAACGGAAACCACAATTAGTGTTTGCATTTGCTGAGTGAATTCTATTGGTGCTTACAGTGATGTAAGTTTACGTGTGACATGTCAGTCGGTTAATTTAATGCACAGTGTATAACAAAGCGTTTTCTTACCATCATTCCTGATTTGAAAAAAAAAACAATCAAACAGTAAAAATAAATCTGCTTTTAAAAACAGTGCAAGTGTTTCATAATTTTATAATACTTTTGGAGACGCGAAATTTATTTGTCAATCTGACGTAGAAGTGCAACGCTGGTCATTACGGCTTACAAGTAACAGCGAGCGCATGTAAGGACACGCATTATTTGGAACGATACAGAGAGTTGTCCCGGGAGCTTTATATTAACGGCGGTAACAACCCAAAAGGGTAAGGGAGTAAATTTGTCTGTGACCTTTCCGCACGTAGGACTCCAGCCAAAATCCTTTCGCCGCAGAATCTATAGGCCTACTACTTGAACGCTTCTGTGAGAATTGGAACATTTTAACGTTTAGCAATTAGCAATTCCCAGTGCGACTTGTGGAATCCACCGGTCTACACACTCCTGACTATACATTATTCTTATTTTAGTAACATTTATGACACTTCTTAATAACATCTTCACAACCAATAATTCCCCTTCTCCCTTTGTCTCCTGATTGTCCAAATAATATAGCCAAATTAACTAATGTAACACACACACACACACACACACACACACACACACACACACACACACACACACACACACACACACACACACACACACACACACACACACACACACACACACACACACACACACACACACACACACACACACACACACACACACACACACACACACACACACACACACACACACACACACACACACACACACACACACACACACACACACACACACACACACACACACACACACACACACACACACCGTATAATACAAACAATTTACAGGAACAATTTATTTTCGCATATTATTACAGAAAGTCATGCTTTACTGGCCATAACCATAGCAGTTAAGAGTTAAAGTGGGATAAAAGGGTTGAACACTGATTTCGAATGATAAAAAAAATCAACTTTTACCCAGAAAGCTTTTTTAGAAAAGTTTATTCCGGAGAAACATTATGTTGACAATTTTTGGTTGCCATAGAGTTTTGGTGATAGAAGTTAAGCAATAGAATTTTTTTAAGCAATGGTCTCTTTTAAACCATAAAAAAGTAAATTTTAAGCTGAAAACAACGCGTGAAATTTTTTAATCTTTTGAGGGAGGAGGGGTTCTGTGTCTACGCTTAGTTGACCTCCTGTTAAAATATTCACTCAATATTACCCTTCGTAACTTGTTTTTCTGTTGTTTTGCCAAGTGAACAGCCGATTCTTCTTAATCAGTAAGAATATTAGTTGAGACGCAAAAAAATATAATAAGAAATTTAATTGTGGCGGATAATTATATTAAATATGAAAAATTCAATTGTTGGTTTTATCCAAACAAAAATATTACAATGACATGGACACACAAAAAGAATGAGACAGGAAAGATTGCCAAGGAGAGTTATGGAATGGACCCCACCAGGAAGAAGGAAAAGAGGAAAACCCCCGATCACCTGGATAGAAGAAATTCAGACTATATTGAGGGAACGATAAATTGAAGAAGATCTTTGGATGGACATGCAGCAGTGGAAGCTGAGAATTCAATCACTTCTGTAATCTTTTGGTTCCGGAAAATGTGTAAACATTGTAAAGCCGGAATAATAATGAGAAAATGTACATTGTATAGCCGGTTCGTATTCGAGAAAATGAAGAGAATATATACTGTAAGAACAGAAAATACATTTTTTAACAACTGATATTACCTAATACCAGTTTATTTATATTTAAAGACATTCAAATTCGACTATTTAAGTTCTATTAAAATTTAAGTTTTTCTAAATTACCTATTTACAGTATTATGAAACTCGAAATGTTTCTCTTTTCTCCATTTATTTAGTACGTAAATGGTAGAAAAACGTTGGAGTCGCTCAAGTCTTGCGGTAATCAGTGAAACACGGTGTGGCCACAAGTTAAACAAAACACCCAACAGATGGTTCAAATTTGCGCTTGTGTGTACCTTCGTTTCGTTTATGCTACAAAGTTTCGGTGATTACATAAATTAGGATAAGGTGAGAATAAGTTGCTTTATTAGCGTGCGTCTTATAATTAACAAATACAATAAGACTTCGAGTTACGCGTTAAAGTGGTTTATTTCACTCACAAAACATTCGGCTCAGGTCGGTAACAATACTGAACAGTATGAATACGATACAGTAGGTTACATTTTCCGGATTGTACATATATTTTACTGCAAAATCTGATTAAATTTCTTTTCTCGATAGTCTGACAAGAACGTCATCGTTCGTCTAAAAACTGCATATAGGCCACTCCTACTAAGATTCTGTGCAGACTACGGCAACTGCATATAGGCCACTCCTACTAAGATTCTGTGCAGACTACGGCAATTTAATTCGCGGTTCTCTTTTCACGCGTCCATGTAGTAAATTTTGTTTTGTTTAGTAATGTTAAGTGTGTCTTTGTGAATTTTCAATGTTGACTACAGTTTACGTGCACATATTGATCTATAAGCCTTTTGTTTAATAAATGATGTTCATAATTAAACGAAGTTTCAATTTATTTTAACACAATTTCTAGTTAATGCTTCAGGTGTCATTATAAAGATCAAACTCCTTGCTTCTGTTTTTTTAAGAACAGCGGTGTCAACGATTATTATTATTATTGTTGTTATTATTATTATTATTATATACGGAAGAAGCAATAGTTTTTATTTTATTATTACTTTGTACCTACAGATTTCATTAGTTACTATATTGCTAATATTCGTATGATATGATTCTGTTATACTCTGATAGCGTACTTTTACAGTGCACTACCGGTATTCACTTTTCTGCGTTGTATTAGAGTAAAATCTACTCGTTCGGGTTATTCGACTTGGCCGACTTAGAAGACACGGTATCAATTGATGTTGGGATGGAACTCTCTTTCTCGAAGACTGGTAACTGAGGTTGTTCATCCAACTAACACCCGCTCCCCATCACGTCACACTGGGTTGCTCATCTTCCTGTGACCTCGATCGGCTAGACTCTACTCGGCATAACGACGAAGACCTCAAAATGTAAAGTTTGTTCACTCTTAGACTGGAACCTGATGTAAACAAAGCGGAGTGATACCACACAGAAACATGTACACTACAAAGTTGTAACTTTCTTAACAGACTTAAAAAATTATTAAAATCACTTACCTTATTTTTAATTGCGTTCTCAATGGTATTAAAAAACGCTTGTTGATATACTCAATTAATAACAGTTAATATAGTCAATTAATAATAATCAATTGCGAACTACTTTATTTCAAGCGGAGGATTTAGTGATGCGGCCACATTCGTCTAACCAATCCGGTTCAAGTACAAGCACACGATTTTGTTTACATCAGCTTCCACTCAGAGAAAAAAAACTTTAACGACGTTCTGATCATCAAACTGACGGGGCACAGTGAGTACAGGAGCGTTTTTAAGTATACAATACAGTAACAGTCGGCAACCCTACACCCGCAGACCAATTTGTAATTTTATTTTCTTTTGGACGAAGGAATGCACCCGCACTGTACCTGCTTCCAAGTACTGCATTATAAAATAGTACAAGCCATTTACCGAACCAAGCTAAGGCTACCCCCACAACAATTGTCGAGCTTGTCGCCCACAGCCTGTAAACACCTTCCTTCCCAAAGTGATTTTATCAAGTTTTACATTTCTGTGCACTTTATAAAAATAAATATTGTTATTGTGCTAAGTTATTTAATTTATTTTTATTAAAATATTTTCCTGTTTAACCATTTTTTCGTTAAAAATTTTGTTAGTTGTAATGTGCGTGTGCATGATGACAAATTGCTGATGACCTACTCCTAATGTGAACAATTTTTAAAAATTTATATGAAAAAAACTGCAAATTTTTTTTGATTCTGTGTTTCACGTCGCTAAATATAAGAGCAAGGGTATTGTAAAGCGACAGTTAATGTTTGTAACGTCCGGCTATTGAACTCCACACCTTTCTATTTTCTATTGATGGGGTGGGGAGGGGTGCGCCCATCGAACTGGTCCTCAGTTATATATATGCGCCCCTATAAATCTAAAGTTTGGCTATGACTGCAATACAGTATACGTGTCTGTAATGTGATTCATCGGCAAACGGATCGAACGGAAACCACAATTAGTGTTTGCATTTGCTGAGTGAATTCTATTGGTGCTTACAGTGATGTAAGTTTACGTGTGACATGTCAGTCGGTTAATTTAATGCACAGTGTATAACAAAGCGTTTTCTTACCATCATTCCTGATTTGAAAAAAAAAAACAATCAAACAGTAAAAATAAATCTGCTTTTAAAAACAGTGCAAGTGTTTCATAATTTTATAATACTTTTGGAGACGCGAAATTTATTTGTCAATCTGACGTAGAAGTGCAACGCTGGTCATTACGGCTTACAAGTAACAGCGAGCGCATGTAAGGACACGCATTATTTGGAACGATACAGAGAGTTGTCCCGGGAGCTTTATATTAACGGCGGTAACAACCCAAAAGGGTAAGGGAGTAAATTTGTCTGTGACCTTTCCGCACGTAGGACTCCAGCCAAAATCCTTTCGCCGCAGAATCTATAGGCCTACTACTTGAACGGTTCTGTGAGAATTGGAACATTTTAACGTTTAGCGACTTGTGGAATCCACCGGTCTACACACTCCTGACTATACATTGTTCTTATTTTAGTAACATTTATGACACATCTTAATAACATCTTCACAACCAATAATTCCCCCCCCCCACACTCACACACACACACACACACCGTATAATAGAAACAATTTACAGGAACAATTTATTTTCGCATATTATTACAGAAAGTCATGCTTTACTGGCCATAAACATAGCAGTTAAGAGTTAAAGTGGGATAAAAGGGTTGAACACTGATTTCGCTAATGATAAAAAAAATCAACTTTTACCCAGAAAGCTTTTTTAGAAAAGTTTATTCCGGAGAAACATTATGTTGACAATTTTTGGTTGCCATAGAAGTTTTGGTGATAGAAGTTAAGCAATAGCATGTTTTAAGCGGTGGTCTCTATAAACGTAAATTTTAAGCTGAAAACAACGCGTGAAATTTTTTAATCTTTTGAGGGAGGAGGGGTTCTGTGTCTACGCTTGGTTGACCTCCTGTTAAAATATTTACTGCAATATTACCTTTCGTAACTTGTTTTTCTGTTGTTTTGCCAAGTGAACAGCCGATTCTTCTTAATCAGTAAGAATATTAGTTGAGACGTAAACAAATATAATAAGAAATTTAATTGTGGCGGATAATTATATTAAATATGAAAAATTCAATTGTTGGTTTTATCCAAACAAAAATATTACAATGGCATGGACACACAAAAAGAATGACACAGGAAAGATTGCCAAGGAGAGTTATGGAATGGACCCCACCAGGAAGAAGGAAAAGAGGAAAACCCCCGATCACCTGGATAGAAGAAATTCAGACTATATTGAGGGAACGATAAATTGAAGAAGATCTTTGGATGGACATGCAGCAGTGGAAGCTGAGAATTCAATCACTTCTGTAATCTTTGGTTCCGGAAAATGTGTAAACATTGTACAGCCGGAATAATAATAAGAAAATGTACATTGTACAGCCGGTTCGTATTCGAGAAAATGAAGACAATATATACTGTAAGAACAGAAAATACATTTTTTAACAACTGATATTACCTAATACCAGTTTATTTATATTTAAAGACATTCAAATTCGACTATTTAAGTTCTATTAAAATTTAAGTTTTTCTAAATTACCTATTTACAGTATTATGAAACTCGAAATGTTTCTCTTTTCTCCATTTATTTAGTACGTAAATGGTAGAAAAACGTTGGAGTCGCTCAAGTCTTGCGGTAATCAGTGAAACACGGTGTGGCCACAAGTTAAACAAAACACCCAACAGATGGTTCAAATTTCACATAACCATCTGGACGGAACTGAAACATATCATACACAATCTAACAAATAATTTATAGCCTATATTAAGTTATTTCACCGCTTTTGAAATGTTTGTTTCGTAGCATTTAGAAAATAATATCAAAGGCATATTCGTAAAAGCCGAATTAGGCACGGTACACGATTACAATGTTAAACAACTGATTAACAGGGAAAACCCCAGTATGTTTTTCAACCTTTCTTTTCTGTGCGTGCGCAGCCAAAAATTTCGATTTTAATTAAATTCTTTGTTTTATAATGCAAGAGCCAAACACATTTTTTTTCTCACAGTTTTAATACGTAGCCTACACGCAGATATTTTTATTGCCTGTCGCGTCTCACTAATACTGTACGCGTTTACAGCCTGCGAGCGACGCACATTATTTTGTACGGTAACGTACAGTATGTAATACGGAATTATCGTGTTGCAAGCACACTAGAACGGCTTAACAGCCGTGTTTTAAACACACCGTAAGTAAAATCCAGTGCGCCGGTAACGTAAAACGTATTGGTACACGGCTTCAGTTTCCCGACTCTGTACAAAATACTACGTCGATGGTATTTGATACGCTATCGAACGTATTAAACTCGAGACAATTTTATTCGATCGTCTTAACCAAACTTACAGTAAAGTTGTAACTATTATTTGTCGGGTTGTTAGGCAGTGGCCTACCGCTTGTGTTCCGGACAGACGTTTCGGCGTCAACATCGGACGCCGTCTTCAGTGTCAGAAACGATTGAAACAATTGTCAAGGTTTTAACACCGATTGTTTTAATCGTTTCTGACACTGAAGATTGCCTCCGATGGTGGGGCCGAAACGTTTGTCTTGGATACAAGCAGTACAGCACGGCCTAACAGCCCGCCAAATACTAGCTACAACAATGTTAACGCCGACCGTGAAAGCCTAAGGAATTCTTACAGGAAAGTACCTGATTAAAAAAAAAAATCTTCAGAAAACGTGCTCCGTTATTCCTGACTTCTTCATGTTCTCTTTCTTCGTAAGTCTCATGTGTTCTTGCACTCTCGTTAGCGCCTCGCGTTTCGTCCCCGTATACACGTCATTGCAACTGTACGAGGCCCAGTTGACGCCAGGAATTGAAAGAGGTACCTTGTCTTTCGCCGACGTAACACTTAGGCTACCTTCTAATCGGCTGGAGTATAGGCTGTTCCTTTGTTTCTTCAAAATCCGGCCAACTTTATCGATAGTTTTACGTATATTCGGCAAGTAAGAGCATTGACTTTCTACTTCAGTCTGAATGCGTGCAGAACTGACTTCACTTTCTGCAGGAGACTTCTTTCTGGTTTCGTGTAGTACTTGCGTACTGGTTTTGCGAAGGTTTTTCTGATTTCTATGTTGTAAAATTACTGCGAAGCACTTTTTTTGACACAGCTCGTTCAGTAGTCCCGTTTGACACAGCTCGTTCAGTAGTCCCGTTTGACACAGCTCGTTCAGTAGTCCCGTTTGACACACCTCGTTCAGTAGTCCCGTTTGACACACCTTGTTCAGTAGTCCCGTCTGACACAGCTCGTTCAGTAGTCTCGTTTGACACAGCTCGTTCAGTAGTCCCGTCTGACACAGCTCGTTCAGTAGTCCCGTTTTCCTCGTCTATATGTAAATATATCGCTCTATTTATTTCGAGTTTAGGACTCATTTTTTTCTGCTGGATGGTGATGTGGCTTAGCATCGTTTATGTAACGATTTCTGTAGGTCGGTTTCTGTAAACAGCGTGCCCCTATGTTCCGGCTGGCTACTGGCTACCTTGTTGTCCTCCCATCTAAGAATGAAACCACCCGTCTACCTACATTGCCACGATGAATCGGATGTTACGGTCTATACTACTTAGGTGGTCCAAAACAAGCCCAAAGTCTTGCCCCTATGAGCCCACATAGTATCCACATAACGGAACCATACAGTCGGCTTCAATTCTAAAGCAACTTACTCGAAAACCTCCATATAGGCCTACAGTGGTAAAATTCGACTGACAACTCTCTGCGGGCTATTAGGCCGTGGTCCACTACCGCCGTATAGAACAGACGTTTCGGCCCCACCGTTGGAGGCCACCTTCAGTGTAAACGACTCGAGTGACTGGAACCACCTTCACCAGTTAACCACAAAAGATTTTGTCACTGCCACACATCTTTAATGGCGGTCGTTTACCCTGAAGATGGCCTTCAACGGTGGGGGCGAAACGTCTGTTCTATACGGCGGTAGTGGACCACGGACTAATAGCCCGGACAGTTGTCAATCGAATTCCAACAGAGTTGATGACCGCCGTGAGAGCCTAAGATACCAATTATTCCATATACAATTTCGCTGCAACCGGTGAGAGAGGCAAAGCCATAGCTGCTCCACGTGGAAGTACTGCCACAATATACTTCCACTTACTGAATGGACTGTAAACTGTAAATATAGTAACATGAAGAATAGGGTTTGTATGGAATTTCTTGGAGATGCAGGCCTACCTGTCACAGAAACTAAAGCCACGCTTTATAAGACATTGGGTATGGCCTGTATTGACATATGGCTCAGAATGCTGGGTACTCAAGAAAATTGATGAACATAGGCTGGCTGTGTTTGAAAGGGAGATACTGAGAAGGATCTGTGGGCCAATTCAACAGGACGGAGTCTGGAGAAAGAGAAATAATAATGAATTATATGCTAAGTACAATGACATTACAGTTGTCCGATCTGCCCAAAATTAATAGATTAAGACGGGCAGGACACGTTCGGAGAGGATGACGGACGTACGACAAAAAGAATTATGAAACAAAAGCCAATAGGAGGAAAGAAGATTGGAAGGCCGAAGGACAGATGGTCGGACCAGGTCGGCAGTGATGCGAGGAAGCTGGGCGCAGTGAATTGGTGGCGGATGGCTGAGGACAGGAATAAGTGGAGGCAATATTTCTTTTGGAGGCCAAGGCTCGACCTGGGGTGTACATACGTCTGAGCTACCTGATACGGATTATCAATACTTGTCCTTAATTATTTTATAACATTTCAGCTCATAGCTTCGTGTACCTTTGTAATAAGTGGATAACACGAAACTCACAAGTAATAGCTATACACTACACAGCAAGTACAAGTATACACTACACTACATCAAAAATACAACACTAGTCCCTTTAAACGCGATATACACATGCACATATACAGGCCCAGGACTGCCCATTAAATTTCTGTAAATACGTTGTCATGACAACGGCGTCATTTACACAACACAAACAGTTCGACGACGGAAAAGAAATAAACGAAACTGGAGTAAACACGGCTGGAACAGAAATTAAATGGGCCACTATCCGCGGTCGGCAGTGGTTGGTGGTGTGTGTGTGATTTCATCCAATTAGGAGCTCAACAAGCGCGCGGAGGAATCGCGTACAGGTGTTCCTTACCACACAACGGAACAATGTACTTTATGTTATTCATTAAAGATATTGTATTAAATACAAATGCGCGACAGAGAGTGAGAGAGAGAGAGAGAGAGAGAGAGAGAGAGAGAGAGAGAGAGAGAGAGAGAGAGAGAGAGAGAGACGAGTTTGCATGCGTGTTACAGAGGAGGTGGCTTGCTAACTAGCAGCATCTCTCCTCGTACACATAATGCTCACATAACATTATGTTTAGAGCATAATAACAATTTAACTATATTTTATTTTTACATCTCGGCCACGCTCTTTTCTACACTCGCAATTAATGTTCCTCACTCACTATTACATACACGTTTACATCCATTTTATTAATAATACGCTTCTTCCCAGCAACTTTAACGAAGCTAACGTGACGCTAATGGCCGCAATGTTTTCTCATTTACAGAGTGAAATTATTCCCTTTTGCCCCGTGGACGGCGCTGTATACAACTATGTATTGTCGCTTACTCATCTCTTCGGAGGAGTCCGAGACTGCATTACGAAAACGGTGGAACGAAATGGATGTCGCCTGCCCACGCTGTGCCTGCCAGGAACAAAGGACAACCGAAACTGTCAGAACCGGTTTTGCGGAAGTATAAAGTGTGCCCATAGAATTTGATACTCATATATTGTTATATATATATATGCCTACCTGCCTACTGAAGGTTACTAGCATGTGCAACGACCTTACGGCAATTATTGTTTATGAACGCGATTCGTTCGCACTCCGCAGATTTAAAATGACAGAAAGTTTCAGTCACATACGCAAGAAACAGGTTTTGAAATGGTTAAGGACTGCTTATGAGTGATGTGATGTAAAGTAAAATAAGTCGACATATACGAGGTTTGATCAAAAAGTTCATGCAGTTCTTGTTTATTTTAAAAATTATGCCTTCATTTATCTACACTTATACTGTCCCCTTCAAAGTTGTCTCAGTCGAATGTAACACGATTAAGCCAGGTGTTTGGAGTCTTCAACGGGAATGTACCAAAAATTCTTTTTGGTACAGCCTTGAGTTCGCTGAGCGATTTTCGTTTTACGTCTTCAACGATCGCGAAACGTTATCCTTTAGTGGAAATTATCACTACTGCAAGGAGGAAAGATCGCGTTAGGACACATCTGGTGAGTACGGCGGTTCCCGTGTCATCATTATGACGTTTTCTTTTGCATGGCCTGTCAAAATTCTTACCAAGCAACGACGTGCGTTAAGGCGCATTATCAGGCTAGAATTTTCATAAATTATTCTTCCAAAAATCTGGCTGTTTTCTACAAATAGCTTTACAAATGGCGGAAAATGTCCGAATAGTACTCTTTACTTACCACTGCGCCTAGCGATGAAATTTCGGTACAAAAACATAATCTTCATCTGACAACCACGATCTTCAACTCATTTACGGCAGTCTTTGAAGCTTGCAAACCGCTTGTTCACGCACAGCAGTATTCCCAGAAGCCTTCTGAACACGTTTACCAGGACAGAGCAGTTTATCTCACAGTTTACACAAAATTTGATCCATGTTCTTCAAAAAATCCATTGTAGAATGACAAAAAAATCACCTAATAGGCCTACACCTAAGGACGACTTACTCTGTTAGTTGTAAATCTAAATTATGTATCAAATAGGGCTAAATTTTAGACGGTTGTCACTGACATGTGTACCAACATCACATCAAAACAGTTTTGTAATCGGACACTTGTAGCGGTGGAAATTGCAAAATTCCACTAATCTCGTATATTTGCGATTTTCGAACAACATTAAAGTCGTTTTTCGCATCCTCGCTTACGATGTTTTCAATCATCATCCTTCAGATTTCTCTGTCCTATTGCATTCCTATGCCTTCCACCCAAGTCTTTCGTGGCCTTCCTCTTTTTCTTCTTTCAGGAGGGATCCATTCTAGTAATTACTCTGGCCATCTACCATTACCTATACGGCACACACGCCCGTACCATCTCAATGTTTTAGCATCCATTGTGTCACTTTTACTGGTAAATGTATTCATTCCTTCCCTTATTTCTTCATTTATTATCCTATTCATCAATGTAATTCTGTAGCAGCATCTCCTCCAGTATCTCATTTCCAAGGCACGTAATCTTTTCCTCATACGTTCTGTAGTCTTTTCCACACCTCACCCCCATATGCTACAACACTTTCCACTACTGTCTTATATATTTTGATTTTTGTTTCGGGCCTTAGTTGATTGCTCCATAAAGCGGAATGTAACCGTCTCGTCACTTGTTTCCCTTGCCCTGGTACGCTTGTGCAGTCTTTTGTAATCGTGACACCACGGTATTTGTAAGAATCTACTCCCTCCACAACTCCAACCTGTTGTAACAATATACCTCTGCATGTATTTGCGACGACAATATAGTCAGTCTTACTTGTCTTATTTGTTTTTAAGCCCCATTTCTGGCATGGTTCATTTAACTTTCTAAGCATATAAAAGATGTCATTCTCATCTTCAGCTATAATTACCTGATCGTCCGCGAAATCCAAAGTGAAGAGCTTTTCGTCATTGACAGCTATCCCCATGTTGCGGCAGGTGCGCCTCCAACGTCCTAAAACTGAACTCAAATGCATCTTAAGTGGGCGCTAAGCGCAACCTTGTCGCGATTTCTTGGTAACAAGGAAATTGATCAGATAGTCTTGAGCCTATCTTTGTAATGTTTGTATATAGCGCTTTCCACAGCTCTAACATATAGGCCTACAGCACCGACACCATTTTTTACATCTTTTTTTAACCTACTAATTTCTGTGTTGCGCATACGCATCTTGTATTTACTTTTATCTGTCTTTTGTTTGATTCAAATCAAACCTGGGCATTGAAGTTTACGTACCGCTAACGTTACGTCCTTTTACACTGTTTAGGTTTAATTTGTTGAAAAGAGTCCATAATAAAATTATACAAATCCATGGCAGTCCCTACCCTCAAAACATAGACAATGTCTGCTAGACAGATGTTAAGAATTCAGGCTACGGAAATGAAATTTTTGCGTTCCATAGCTGGGTACAAAAAATTAGATATGAAAAGAAACAATCAGATAAGAAAGGAACTGACAGTTGAAGAAGTAAACGGATTCATCAATAAAAGTTGGAAGGAACACATTAGCAGAACGGGCAGTGACAGATTCCCCAAGGTAGGGAAGAGATCTACCTGTATCAGCCGAAAGGGAAGAGAAGTGGGGTAGACCCAACAAGAGATGGTATGACCAATTTGGAGCCGGAACAGACTAAACAGTCTAAGCCGTGACGAAGAAGAAGAAGAAGAAGAAGAAGAAGAAGAAGAAGAAGAAGAAGAAGAAGAAGAAGAAGAAGAAGAGATTTAAAATCATTGAAAATTATATCAGAAACAATATACTAAGTCCTTCAATTTTTTAAACTTTTCGTTGATACAAGTAATGTAACATGGACGCTCATACAGAGCCGACTAAGTGCAGTCGAATGAGATTTGTAGGGAAAAGTCGAGGAAAGACAACATTAAAAACTGAGAGCAGTTTCTGAGAACCGGTAAAAGTTAAAACCTGGGCTAGGAAAGATTCAAGGAAGACAATACTGTGTCAGTCAGACCACTCACCAGGAGAGTGTATGAAACAAAGATTCAAGGATTGAACAGAAGAGACACAACACACGACAAAATGTGGTCACAAAGCAAGCGGTCTAAACGGAAATTGGAGAGCACGCAATTTAACTAAAAACAGGATATAAAATTACGTCAACTCAGTAGTCTTACAAATCAGGTAGAAAGCCTGAGGAAGAGTATTACTGAAAATTTATTTGCGTGATTAGTTTAATAACAAGTAGGCCTAGTAATGATTTGTCACTAATATTTCTCCGCTGGAAACATTCCCCACGAATACGTATATGGCCCACTAACTACGAGAGTTATGGTACTTACGATTACATCTGACATGGTGCAATACAAACAGTGGTGTGGTGTGAAAAAGGTAAGTGGCTTAGAGTGAAAACCGTGTCAAACCGTGAAAATATAATTTACCACGGATATGAGCAGATCATGAAAATTAATATAACGTATCGTTTATTTTAAAAATTATTTTCTACCACTGTCTAATAAAGTATAAACTTACTCACCTATGTACACGACATAATGATACAAAAACGAGACTCAGTTTCGCGTGGACAGAAGAAAGACGAGAAAAAACCCACCGTAGATGTCATAAAATGGAATCTGATTCACCACAATAATTTTTATATGCGTTATTTTTACTCTAAGTAGGCGTTATTATCTATCTAAGTATATTCTTCTCCGTCAGTTTTTTTCTCTCTCTCCGCGCGTAGAGGCAGAAAGACGACGACGGAGCAGAATATTAAGTGGCGAGTCACGGTGTGGATTTGAATAAGATGGCCGCTTTTTATGTACAGTTTTATAACTAGCATCAAATTGTAAATTATCCTTTGTAACATTCATGACATAAAATTAGGAAGTATCGTGTTATTCACACGACGGCGTACCATGCCTAATGGTAAACCCGATGGGAGATTTCGTTTGCACACAAAAACATAATTGTGTACCAATATACACTCAGGCTCTATTCAACGCGATGACAAAAACTACTTTTAACTTCGAAGAGTTAATAATAATTTATGATAAAAAAAAGTATAATGCACTAAAATACGCGCTGCAAGGGCGCGTGCAGTTGTGCGTAAGAGAAAGAACGGAGAGAAAGAGAGAGAGAGAGAGAGAGAGAGAGAGAGAGAGAGAGAGAGAGAGAGAGAGAGAGTGACGCAAGAGAGGGAGAGAGAGCGAGACGTGAAGGCAAACGAGAAAGTTTATCGAACAACTAAATTCTAATTACGATACCGAGCGGTTTTCACAAAAATCTGTATCGGACAGGCGCATTTTCCTTGCACGGTTTCCACTTTCACGTAAACGCTTGTCATTCCTTGGATTACATACACACAATATTCCCGGAGTGTGTAGAACCGCTTGATTACTTGGTTAATAGTGTTTCTCCGAAGACGATTTGAAAACGTTTTCTCAAACGTATTGACAGCTCAATTCATACATAACCAGTCAGTCCTTCACTGTGCAAGTTGCAACAGCACTTTGTCAGACGTGAAACAGTAAAATATAAACGTTTTACAGCTGTTCTAATAGCTATAGTTAATTATCGTGACATTATACACCGACGCAACCTGTAATACATACGCAATACACGTATCATACGCGTATATATTAATACGGATAGATTTCACTGTCATGCCAACTGTTTCTATCAACCGCGCTGGAGGTTAGATCATCATCATCTTCACAACACATAGGTGTAGGCATAATGCATAGGCAAGGTGCTACCTGTTCCACCTTTAAAGATCCTCCAACCATCTCTTCCCCGCTCTACCAACACACCTTGTGTCCTAAAGGTTTGTACTTCCAGGTTTGTTTGGCCAGTCTGGAATCTGACATTCTTTCTAAGTGTTCTTTCCACCGTTATTTGTAATCTTTTAATTTTTCATTTGTAACCTTTCAATTTTTCATTAAAATTAAAAACTTGTAACTCTTCTCTTACGGCCTCATTATTCATACGGCCAAATTTAGAACTCCTCTTAAGCATGCCATTTCCGAGGTCCGTATTTTACTGTCTTGGTTCTCTTAATTGTTGCCCATAATTCACACCTACAGGAATGTACAGGGACTGTCATAACTTTGTATCCTGACGTATCTTGTTTCTAAAAATACCGTCGATTGTCCCACAGACCGTCTAGAACTTACCTAACTTAACATCAATATCTTAATTCCTATCATAGCTATCATTTCCCAAATAATTAAAGTCGCTCACCAGTTCTAGAGTTCGATCATTAATCAATATCTTTGTTCTTATTGGTTCCTTGCCTCGAAATGCCATTACTGAAGGTTAGATGAAATTCTAATTCAGGAAAGTACAAATGAAGAACGAATGTCCTCTAGCACTCGGTTAATGTAAATACTTCAATTTTCAACATTTTCGAAAGGGTTTCCCCTGCCCGTCATTAAGCGGACCTCTCGTCGGGCATTTTTCAGTGATTTGTCTACGTCTGTGAAAAAAATCTTGTCCAGTTCGCTTTATACAGCGCTTAATTAATCAGGAAATCCACTCACTTTTTAAAAACGATCGTCGAGTGGCTGCTTTACGCAGTGTAGCCCCCCAATCTCTCAGCTTTATGACCATCTACCGCCTTCTCCCAATGTTAAATTCGCTCTTCGTCTACATTTTAGTTTCTCAATTCTGTAAACTATACCTTCTATTTGGTTTCGTGTCCACTAACTGTTCTCCTTTATCTCATGGTATCCTCCTTTCCTCCTTCTGTACGTAGTCTGCAGTTTTGTCTGAAGCTTGTGCTCCCTGTCCGCGATTCTAACCCGTAAATAATCGGCGGAAGTACACAGTGATTAAAACCTCTGCTCGATTTTTTACAACAAGAGGTTTGCATTCTTTATATTTCGTATTTCCAAAGGCAAGCCTCTTGGTTCTGATCGACAAACAAACTTGGTTTGGTACTGGCGTTGGTTACTATTTTACCCAAATTTTCACTTGATTCACACGTGCCAGACTGGAACCACCCATTTCACCTCCTCAACCGGCGATTTACTTTTAAACGGAACGATCAAAATTCAAAAGTCAATGGGAATGACGAGCACATTAATAGGCAATCTGTCCATTGGATGGGCAGATGAATTTACTCAGCCGTACACAAGAGAACTGTCCACTGAAAAGTTGTCTTCTTTTATGTAGATTAACGATTATGAATTTATTTATTAACTACGCCGAGCGAACGTTTCTATGATTATGATAAGGATGTGATCATACATCGGTAACTGCGGCCGTATACGCCATGTAATAAATATGTAGGCTACGTAAGAGATAAAACAGATCCCAGATACCACGTAGAGTACCTCTTGTGGACATGAAGATCGTACTGTGAAGATAAGATTTCTTTCCACGGTGAATGAATTGTAGAACTACTGAAAGATTGATAAGTGGTAACATCCGGGACAACTTGAACATCTGAACATTCATGTTCAGGATGAGACCGTAAAAAGAAACTGGATTAAACGTACAAGAATAAATTAACTGGATTCAATAACAGAATATTTTGGAATGTTCTAGTATATAAGCAGACGCAGAATTTTGGGTGACGAAGACAGATTTGGGAATAGTAACAGGTCACTCATGAAGGTGCTGAAGGAAAAGATTTATTGTTCATATGAGACCTACATTACATCAGGCTCTGTGATCAGAATTATTACACATTTCTTACTAATAGTCTAATGATTTTTTTTTTTTTTCAGCAAAACGGGTCATTATACTGGAAACAATTCCAGGGCCAGAAACAATTTTCACAGTTGTGTTCTTTTCATTTTGTTTCCGCTTCCAGATAACAAACAATCTAGACAGGTATGTGTTGGAAAAAGGTTTACAATCTCACAAAGTAAAAAAAAAACTAATTTCTTTAGCTTCATAATTTTTCAGAAAAATGAGCAACAGAGGAACAATTGTTGGAAATTGCCAATAGTATTCACTATAAACATTAATACCCTTTGTAGA
Source organism: Magicicada septendecula (assembly GCA_034769895.1). Taxonomy (NCBI): domain Eukaryota; kingdom Metazoa; phylum Arthropoda; class Insecta; order Hemiptera; family Cicadidae; genus Magicicada; species Magicicada septendecula. Next base: position 94,229,187 of record CM068368.1, read on the forward strand.
AAAAAATAATTTAATAAATCACAAAATCATTTTATAAGCAAGTGTACTATTTAATATTCATTTAATGTGTTTGTTGGTAATTATTACACGACTGCCAAAAGGAGTGTTATGCTTTCAGTGGTAGGGTATGTATGTATGTATGTATGTATGTATGTTTGTTCCACTATAACTTTTTAACGGCTTTACCGATTTTGATGTTCGATGGCTCGATGGATTCCTTACTTCACCAGAAGTGTCATAGGCTATATATCACCGTGAGTTGACTTCCGGTTTTGACCGGAAGTGAATACAAGTGATCGGTTCTAAGGATTTATTTTGTTCGTTTATTGGTCCATCAGGTGGCGCTAGTGGAAGGTATTCTGTAATATTTGCGACGCTATTCGACGTGTGCAAGAAAAGGGAGGCAGCATGGCGAAACAAGTTTTTGCAATTCAAAATGCTATTTTAACGCACAGAGAGGTGTCAGCATGTGAGTGCGCAGTACGTCTGTGTCACCTTAAAATGCGGGATTCCTCACGAAAAGTGGTCTTTGTTAATACTTGCTTTCCTGAGTTAAGGTACCGGATGTTGAGAATTGATGATAATGCAAACGAGCCATACAGAAATATTTTTGACCGCTACGTTGCCAGGCCTCACGCGCTCGAAGAATTAAGTTTGCATGAATTCGCTGTCTGGTATGAGCCTGTGACGCACAACAGATTCTCAGAAGATGATCAGGATGCTGATGCTTACGAACAGGCTCCAGAAGAAAATGCCTCTGAGAGATGTATCACTCTTCTTGATAATCAGGGAAAAATGAAAAAGCGTAAGCGCCCAGCTGTCTTACGAACTAGGTATTACACACCAAACTCAGATCCGGAAGCATATTATTATTCTCTTTTAGTCACGCACATTCCTTTCCGCTCTGAATCTGAATTGATGGAGGAGTATAACAGTGCAAAACAAGCGTTCGTAGCAAAACAAAGTTTGTTACGACCGATGCAAGGTGGAAACAAAGTGGAGGAAATGGCTAGGTGGGAGGAAGAGATTCAGCAAGCTGTAGCTAGAATTGTAGCAGAAAACCTAGCTAATGAAGTTAAATTAGATGCTGACGTGGTCGAAAATAATATGCGTGAAATTTTCGAACAAAACCTTATTGAAGAACATAATGATGAAATTGCTTTAGCTAACGGAGATGGTGAACCTGAAATACATGAAATGACGGATCAACAATATGCCGCAGAAGTAAACTTAATGAATTTTCAGCAGCGCCAATTGTTCAAAATGATTTCAGACAGATTGCTTCCAAGTGAAAATAATACTGAGCCATTACGTGTGTTCGTTACTGGAGGAGCAGGCACCGGCAAAACCTTTACTCTGAAAATTATTGTAGAAGAGATTCGTCGTCTTTCTCATTTACCTGCAAGCAGAGCTGTTACGGTAGCAGCACCCACAGGTGTCGCTGCAAGATTGATTGGAGGTAGCACTTTGCACTCTACTTTTGCCCTTCCTATCGAAAAAGGCAAGGTGACAGCTCTTCGCCCTCTTACTGGTGAGCGTCTTCAAAGGGAACGGCTAAGGTGGAAGCATATTAATTGGCTAATCATTGACGAAATCTCAATGGTACCCTATACTACCCTAAGAAATATTCACTTAAGGTTGCAACAGCTTAAAATGAATGATACTCTCTTCGGGGGTATCAATATTATTTTGTTTGGCGATCTAATGCAGTTGCCACCTGTATCAAAAGCAGTTGGTGGTACCTACTGCTTCAAGCAGTCTCATTACTTATCAGCTGAAATTAATTTGTGGAGACTGTTTAGTTTCTGTGAATTACCTCAAAATATGCGGCAAGCTAACGACACTACTTTTATAGACATTCTAAATAATTTACGAGTCGGCCAACAGCCGCATGAAATTGCATTTCATGCAGCAGCTAGAAATTTTAGATCGTCGAAGAGTTCCTTTGACAGATGAATTTGCTGATGGCGAGTGTCTGCGTATTTTCCCAACCACTAAACAGGTAGAGAATATAACGCTATGATGACTGAAAAGTTGAAAACATCATCTAAAGTTTACGATATTGCAGCGGTGGATGTGTCTGTCGAAGCTAAGAATTACGGACAAAAGTTAAAGAAAGACTTCATACCAACGGATCCAAACAAAACTGGAGGTATTCCAAACTCTTTAGTAATCGGAGTCGGATCTAGGGTAATGTTGCGAAAAAACATAAATTTTAATCATGGTCTGGTCAACGGAGCAATCGGCACCATTAGAAAAATTGAGTGACCTGCACTACGTCGAGATCAGCTTCAACCTGGTGAGCTTCCACAAGCCGTATTTGTAGAATTTGATGACAGATCAATTAGGGGAAATACTGCTGGTATTGGAGTAAAGATAGAGCCCACCACTGTTGAATATGATGCTTTGCGAGGCCAGGGCAAAGTAGAACGACGTATGCTGCCATTAATATTGTGTTGGGCTGTAACAGTACATAAACTACAAGGCACTACTTTAGACAAAGCAGTCATTGATTTGAGTAGTAATATTTTTGCCAAGGGTCAGGCCTACGTCGCACTAAGTCGTGTGAAAACATTAGAGGGATTAGCAATAAGTTGTCTGGATCCACGAAAATTGTTGCATGAACCGCACGATAAAAACTCACTTGAGGAATTAAATCGACTCAGAAATCTGTAGACCAAAGCTTTTTCTTTATCATTTCTAATAAATGAAAGTATTTAGTTAATTATATAATTTATAAAACAATTTATCGAAATGTTTGTACTATACTAGTTATATAATAGTATATAAAATAAAGTTATACTATATTTATAAGTTTATAAATTCATACGCTAATTATACTATGTACATAATAAAGTTTCTAAATAAAACTATGTAAAAATTGAAATTTTTTTGCACTTCACACATACGCACGCACACACAGCACATTCCCATTATACTATTTTTAAACACAAAAAGGAATAAAATAAAAAAATAATTTAAAAAATTAAAAAACACGACTGCCAACAAAATAAATGAATAAATAAAAAATAAATTGATAAAAAAACTAAATAAAAATAATATTTAGTAAAAATCACAAAATCTAAATAAAGTCGATTTAAAAAGCCAAAAACAAGGTACTGAAATTCAGCTCTGATCAGATTTAACGAAAATGTTATGAATGATTAAACGCATAGTAATTTTATTAGATTTAAATTATTTTTCGATGTTGAATATATATCAATGCATCATATGAAGACTACAATTATAAAAAATATTGCTGATAAAATTTTGCTCTTCAATTTGAATTTTCAATGCAGTCGGGGGCTGTTTCTAAATAGATTTGTTCTTTTCATTAAACAGCCCCCGACTGCACTGAAAATTCAAATTGAAGAGCAAAATTTTATCAGCAATATTTTTTATAATTGTAGTCTTCACATGATGCATTGATATATATTCAACATCGAAAAGTAATTTAAATCTAATAAAATTACTATGCGTTTAATCATTCATAACATTTTCGTTAAATCTGATCAGAGCTGAATTTCAGTACCTTGTTTTTGGCTTTTTAAATCGACTTTATTTAGATTTTGTGATTTTTACTAAATATTATTTTTATTTAGTTTTTAATCAATTTATTTTTTATTTATACATTTATTTTTTTGGCAGTCGTATTTTTTAATTTTTTAAATTATTAATATCCAAGATCGTAATGCAGAAAACAAAGAGAGATGGATTGCTCATCTAAATAGGTTGTCAGACAGCAGGTAGCCCAAGGAAGCTTGGCAATACCAGGATATTGGACAAAGAAGTATGGGAAGACTTAGGAAGCGTTGAAGTGGATGTACGTATTTCCACTGGGACCGGAACCGTGATTCACCTATACCCTGATAAAAGGAGAAGAAGACGTATTTTTTGGTCATACTTTAAACCATCCGCATTTTCTTGATCTTTGGTGTTTATGACAGGTTATAATTATTCAGAAGTAGGTTTGGACTATTTGTGACCCATTTTAACTATTTAGGAAATGATACTGGCTATGATACGAATTATGATACTGATGGTAAGTTAGGTAAGTTCCGGACGATCTGTGGGACAATCAACCGTATTTTTAGAAACAAGGTACGCCGAGATACAAAATTGAAATTTTTTCGAAGTTGTGGCAGGCCCTGTACTGTACTAGGGGTGTGAATTGTGGACAACAACCGAGAAACAGGAAAGTAAATACAGGGCTCGGAAATGACGTTCTTAAGTGTAGTTAAAAGGTCTTCTAAACGTGACTGTATAAGGAATGAGGCCAAAGAGAAGAATCACAAGTTTTCACTTGAATGAAAAATTAAGAGTTTACAAAGACGGTGAAAAGAATACTTAGAAAGCATGTCAGGTTCCAGACTGGCCAAATAAGTCTGGAAATTAAAACCTATAGGACACAGATGTGTGGTATAACCTCTTCTTTTGAGTTATAACGGAGGGAACCCAAAATAATTGGTTCTGCCAATTATTTCAGGCTGCCTTATTCCAGACGAGCTGAAATTTAAATCAGAACAATACACAGTAAGACATACAAGGAAATAGGGAAGGTGAAACTGTTGATTTATATACTCCGTATATGTGTGTAACAAGAAGACTTGCTTTATTAAACATTTGAAATATAACATTTACTCCAAAGAACAGATCCCATGACATTATTAATCAAATTATTAAAATTAATTGAATTGCTTTATTTAGACTACGGGATCACAACAGATTTATCTAGCTATACCCCCGGATCCGGGTAACTATTGATATTTAGTCTCTAATCTTTTAATTGTATTTAATTCAAAACTTATCTTGCAAGACTTTTTACCTTTTTGCTTCTTTATATATTCCATTAGAAGAATGGTATTAATAATAATACGTTACGTTAATATCTAAACTGTTACAATTGAATGATATTGAATAGTTACAATTAAATTCTCAAATTTAAGTTCTTTATATTCTTATAAAATCAATCGTCTCTGAAAGTCTCTTTAATAGAGTATTGTGTTACAAAAACTATTATCATTATTCCTCGATAGACGTGCTATCGAGTCACCTCTATTTTTGGATGTAGTAATCTCCTCCATGTGGTTCCGTCTTGGGAGTCCTAAAACGTCGTCCTCGTCTTGGTCTGGTCTCAGTTGTTCATGGCTTAAAACGTCTGCAGGATAGGTAGAGTCTTCTACACAGATACTCGTTGATTCTCAGATGTCTCGAACTGCATCATCGGTATGGTATACTAGAGTTGTAATTCAGATGGTCCATGACCACAGGTGAGAAGTTGAAAAGATTCGTCCATCGGTGAAGATTGCAGTCATCGTTGTTTTTAACACTTGTCGTTTGTAGTTACATCTTTCTTCTTGTTACAAAGTTTTTTGAAACGTTCTTTTTGTTAACGTTACAAAATAATAATTAATTAATCCACACTAACAATAAATTGCATAACTTTTGAACAGAGCCTTTTGCTCGTGCGTCTGCACTGCTGGGAGTCGTCATGGCGAGAGCCGTATTTTTCGTCCGCTACCCTTGTACATGACAAGAGAGAGTGGGGTGTTTATTCCGCGAGCATATATAGTTCCTGTTTCTCTTTGAATAAACTTTTTTATTTATACAAACTATCGCTAGATAAAAATACATCATTTAAATTAATTGTTTTAGTTACTCTCTGTGTCTACAGATACTTCAATTATTAACATTAGTTTACTATATTATTTTTAATTACAGTAGACTCGGAAAACATGTCGATTCCGGTATCAACAGGTAGGCGCTTGATAGCAAGCAAAGGGTTAAATACGAACATAATAATTATTTACAATATGCCTTTTCTTTACGGATACTTTGCCCTGATTAATTACTTCTTACATTCACATTTAGTACCTACATGTTTTTATTATTATTATTATTATTATTGTGAGATTTAAATGGTTAATAGTACGCAACCTTAATTAATTAAAAATTTTTTTTTTATTTTTGTAATTGTCACAATTTAAATCGTCACATACTCCGCCTCCTTACCAACACAGACTCCTAAAAATTTCGGTCAGCTATGTACCGAGAGTATGCTTGGGGAGTTCCGTGTGAAATTTCTCTCACCCGTTTCTAGCTGTATATAATTACTAGCAGCATAAGTCATTCTTGATTTGCTGTTTCTTACCATCTATACATATACTTCCTATTTTACACGCTAATTCTATTACTACATAAAATTTACATTATAAAGTATTTTCAACATTCTAAATTTCCTTAACTCTACTACTTATTACTACTACCGGATTTTTCCTTTTTCTTTCGTGAGAGTTTTTCTTAGTTATAGAATTTACTCTTTAATTACTCCATTATTTTTATTGGATGTCAGCTGACTTCTTGCTTTGCTCTACTTTCGATGAAGAGGATTCAAGGTTGATCAGGCCTCGTACCTACTTATACGACAAGGTAGCCAAAGGTTACTTAAGTACTTTCGCAGTTGAGTACTAAACATTGTTTTCACATTTACTTATTGAATTAACTGGCACTCTACTATTTTCTTCTTCATGATAACGTTTTATCTGTGAAATATGTGTCCTTCGCACATATTTTTGAGTAGAGGGTTCGTACAGGGTCACAGTTACCGGAGTTAAGTATTTGTGAATTTTATAAGGACCGCACCATCTGTAAGATAGCTTGGAAGTTGTCTTATCGACTGCACTACTCGTTGGGTGCGTGTTATACATAACTAAGTCTCCGATTTGGTATTTTACTTTATTATTATTATTCTTTTGCTCGTAATATTTCCTTGACTTCGCTAAGTTTGTTCGTAAATTAGCGCGCGCTTCGTTCCATATTTTTCTAATATTTTTATCCCTAATTTCAAGGGGTAACAATTCATGTATTTTCCACTTTGTGGATAATGGGTGATTAGGTTTATACTTGAACAATAGTTCGAATGGGGTTGACTTATGTCCTTCATGGTATGCCGAATTAAAGGCGAATTGTATCCAGGATAGGTTTTGGTCCCAACAAGTATGGTCGTTAGCATGATAGGCAATTAAAGCAGATTTTAGGTTTCGCAAATACCTCTCAGCTATATTACCTTGCGAACGATACTCGGTAGTGGTAATGTGGTTTATACCTAGTTTAAAACAAATGTTCCTGAATTCCTTGGACTTAAACTGTGGTCCGTTATCCGACACTAGATGGACTGGAATACCGAAATCTTTGAATAATCTATTCTGTAAAATACTTACTGTTGTCGTAGCTAAAGCTCGCCGCATGGGGTACATCCAGACGAACTTACTAAAGGAATCTACGCAAATTAGTAACATAGTATTTCCTGACTTGGAACGTGGGTAGGGTCCAGAAAAGTCTAAATAAATTTTGGTGAATGGGGTGGCAGGAATCTCAGATACTAACTGACTTATTTGGCTGTTTCTAGCGGGTTTGCTGAGTGCACACAACTTACACCTTTTTACAAAGTTAGCTATCTCACTGTTCATATTTTCCCAGTGATATTCTCTACGAATTCGATGTATGGTTTTATTTATTCCCATGTGTGCTCCAATAGTGGAAGAGTGATAATATTCCATTAGCATAGGTTTAATAATATCCGGGGCGATGATTCGCAAATATTTTCCGTTAGCTATTCTACAACATAATACTTTCTTATTTAATAGGTATTTTTCAGACTTGTTTCCTTTTTCAAGTTGTTCGATGATGGGACTCAAACGTGGGTCTTGTTGTTGATAATGGGCTAAATCCGTAAATGCAAGAGGAAATTCGGTAATTAACGTATTAATAATCGGGGTCTCTTTACTCTTGTTTTCGTAATTATTACTACTCGGCTGGAACATACGTGACAGGGTATCGGCAACTACGTTTTGGGTGCCTCTAATATGTTGTACTTTGAATTTAAAACAATTTAATCTCAATACCCATCTTCCGATTCGACCTAATTGTTTTGGGTGATTTAGTAGCCAGGATAAAGCTTGATTATCTGTTTCTAGCAAAAACTCTTTATGTTCTAAAAATGGTTTGAACTTCTCAAACGCAAAAACGATAGCTAAGCATTCTAATTCGTATGCGGAGTATTTCTTTTCTTGGTCCGTCAGGGTGCGTGAAGCGTAACTAATTGGTAATCGAGAGTTATCTACTTCTTGATAAATTACTGCACCTAGGGCTACACTTGAACTGTCTGTCTGCACAACAAACGGTTTAGTAAAGTCGGCTAATTGTAGTACGGGGGGTGATATGATGCTTTCCTTTAATTTCTCAAATGCGGTTTGGCGTTGCTCATTCCACTCAAATTTTACTCCCTTCTTTCTTAAAGTATTTAGTGGTGCTGCAATTTCGGCTAGATGTGGGATATACTTGTGGAAATAATTGATCATTCCTAAAAATCGGGCAATTCCTTTCGCATCCCGCGGTGGTAAAAATTCTCTGATAGCACGGGTTCGCTCTGGGTCTATGCTTACCTTTCCGTTGGCTTTTACGATGTGACCTAAAAAGGAGAATTGCGTCACAGCAAAATTTACTTTACTAGGGTTTACAGTTAATCCAGCTTTCTCTAATCGTGATAGTACTTCACGTAGATGTGCGAGATGTTGTTCCATTGACTCGCTGTAAATGACAATATCGTCTAGGTAGTGGTACACATATTTAAACTTTATGTCATGAAATACCTTTTCTAATAATCTGCTACATACAGAACTACCTTGGGAAATACCAAAAGGTACCCTTGTAAATTGGTATAGGTTGAAAGGGACGGCAAAAGCGGTGAGACGTTTCGAGTCTTCTGAAAGGGGTATCTGATGAAAAGCCTGATTCAAATCCATAATGGTAAAAATTTTTGCTTTCGTAAAATAATGAAAAGCACTGTGGATGTTGGGAAGTGGTATGGATTCAAATTCTATCCGTTTATTTAGTTGTCTATAGTCTACAACTAATCTATGTTTATCGTTGCTTTTGGGTACTAAAAACGCGGGAGAAGAATAAGATGAAGTAGAGGGTTCGATGACTCCTTGTTCTAATAGTTTATTAATTTGGTTCCTCATTACTTCCATTTTTGGCGGTGATAACTTGTATGGGGCTAAACGTATTACTTTATTATCGCTCAAATTTATTTTATACTCTATCAGATCCGTCAGTCCTAACTTTGGGGTGAGGACATTGGAGAATTGATTTATTAACTTTTGTATGTTCCGTCTATCTTTACTTTCCAGATAACCTAATTCACATTCGTGATGCTTTAGATGAGAAGAAGTAGTGCTAGTACTTTCTCTGTTATTTGAATTATCCTCTAGGTTATATATCCGTGAACGATCGAATCCAAAGTAAAATTTCTTATCATGAATATTCAGAATTATTCCGGTTTTACTGATAAAATCAGCTCCCAATATTAACTCGGGTCCTAATTCGTCGCTTACTAACATTGGAAAATACCATGTCAAATGTTTTATTTTAATTTTACATGTGATGATAAGTTTTATTATTAAGTTTTGTTTGTTAGCGGTTGAGCATTTAATGTTTACGGATTGACTGCGTTTGACTAAATTATGTTTAAATAACTTATTGGCGAGGTCATGACTAATTAAACTTCGCGTTGATCCAGAATCAATTAAACCGATGGTGGATGTTACACCAAGGTCAACTTGTATATAAGGTAATTGACACTTACTGAAATTACACTTATTAATAGCGTTACATTTATCTATAGATTTTTTTACATAGGGGTCTAGTTTTCTTTTGTTATTATTATTATTTTGTTTTATTTTGTTGACTCTCAGGGGTTTACCTTTTTTTACGATGCTGCGGAAGACACAGGGTTTTGGATCTCCCTGCCTTACATGTTTTTTGGATAATGAGGTTTTTGATTATACCTTTTTTGTTTACAGTATCTACTGAGATGTCCAGATTTTCCGCAGTTGTAACACACATATTCTTTACGTTGTGTCTTACTGGTTTCCTGGAGCGGTTCAGCCTCCTGGGACTTACCATGGCCATTGGTTGATCTTCGAAATGGTCTTCTTTCTTGTAGACTTCTTGCGTCAGATACTAAGGCATGCATTTCTTTTCTATGTGGTGTAGTGGATACCGATGCATGTCTGTGCTGATCTGCGTACCAAACATTGGAAGAATGAATGCTACATTGTTCAAAGTCCGCGAACGTAAGGGGTCTACTTATTAGTGCTAAACGGGAGCGTTCATCAGGAGACAAGCCTACTAGGATAGTATCGACCAATTGTTTTTCAGTCCAGTCGACTTGTAGTATACGTGAAGATTCTCGGATATCCGCAATATAGTGGGCCAGTCTTTCGCGAGCTCCTTGTACTCTAAGTACAGTACTTCTTTTGATATCCTCATAAATTCCCGTGGGGATAAAATATTTGATTATATTCGTATGAAGATCTTCTACTGGAAGACTCGAGTTTAATGATTCTAGTACTCGATCTCGTAACGGTGGTTTACATTTGGGTAAGATTACTTGCAGTATTTGCCGATCGTTTAATTGTTGTAGATCTTTTATTTGCAGCAGGTATTTTATAAAAGTTAACAGTATCGTTATACTTAACCCATCGGTGTAAGGAATCTCATTAATTATTTTCTCTACTGGGTGGGAAATCTTTCCGTAGAGATCAACATTCAAATTTACGTTTTGTATTTCCTTCGAAGGATTAGTGGTCGCATTTTGACTAGTACACGTACGAGGAACTTTAGGTGGTGGTGGTTCTAACATAGTTAGGGTATTTATTTTTCTACTAGGTAATTGTACAGGACTCAGTTGTATCTTAGATGCGGTGGGAGATTCGGGGTTCGAGGTGGTGGGAGGGAGTTCTACAATAGGGGAATGACCAGGGGAGATATATAATTTTTGTAATTTTTGTAAGTCCATTCTTGATGCATCCGACTTTCGACGTAAGTCGTTAATAATTATAGGTAATTGGCATAATGCCTCATCTGCAAATTTCTGCACATCGGCGGGGACGACGGGGACGTCAGGCCAGCTTAATAAATTATTTAATCGGCGGGTTAGATGTTCTATACGTTGAGGGAAAATGCCGGTTCAAACTCACAAAGGAATGCCGCCTTCTTAAAAAACACTAAAAAAACACTAAAAAACATGATCTCAGAGATGACGCCGCCACCGCTGGACCCGCAGCATCCCGATGGACCACAGCACCGCGAATTTCCGCGAATAAATTTTTTAATTTTTTTAATTTTATTTTTTTAATTAAATTGATTTGGTGGGATGATGTTCAATGGACCACCAGCATCCGTGAATATACTTTTTTATTTTTTTTAAGAAAGTTGATTTGCATATCAGTGGGTGGCGTTGGGTGGGAGGTTTTTTTATTTCATATCAGTGGGTGGTGGTGGGTGGGGGGTGGTTCCAACTCGAAGCATTATAGTGTATACTAAAATATATGATCAGGTGTACCAACCTTTGCATGAGTTCAAATTTGTCGTGTATTATAATGTATATTAAATCTATATGATCAGGTGTACCAACCTCTGTAGTATTATTATAGTGTATAGATATTTTATATGAGCAGGGTTGTCAACATTTTCTGCGGTGGGGGGAGGGAAATTCAAATATGTGTTATATAGTGTATATATTAAAATATATGATCAGGGTTACCAATCTTAAATTATTGTGTGCGTGTATAGAGCAGATCTGCCAACATTTCTTTCTCTTCTGTGGTGGGAAATTCAAACTATATATGATCATAATTGTTACTCTCTCTCTCTCTCACACGGTGTGTATGTCTCTCTCTCTCTCTCTCTCTCGTTGTCAAACGTTATGCTCACCGGCATTATAGTGTATATTAAAATATATGATTAGGTGTACCAACCTTTACATGAGTTCAAATTTGTCGTGTGTTATAATGTATATTAAATCTATATGAGCAGATGTACCAACCTCTGTATTATTCGTCCTCTCACTCCCTCTCTCTCTCTCTCTCTCTCTCTCTCTCGCTCTCTCACACGTTGTGTATGTCTCTCTCTATCTCTCTCTCTCACTCTCTCTTGTTGTCAAACCGTTCTCCTCTCTCTCTGTGGTCAGTACCGAGCGCATGTATATGAAATTAGAAAGTTTATATTTATTCGACAAATATTAACGTCCTCTCACTCTCTCTCTCTCTCTCTCTCTCTCTCACTCTCACTTGTTTCAACTGTGTCAACAAATAGTAACGTCCTCTCTCTCTCTCTCTCTCTCTCTCTCTCTCTCTCTCTCTCTCTCTCTCTCTCTCTCTCTCTCTCTCTCTCTCTCTCTCTCTCTCTCTCACTTTCACACGTTTCAACTATGCAAGGTTCCATACCCTTTCTCCTGTCTCCCTCTCGTACATTGAGTAGTCGGTGTGATGAATAAATAATTTTAGCCCTCTCTCTCTCTCTCGTTGTCAAAACGTCGTCTTCATTTTTCAATGTATTAAATAATTAATAAATAGTTTTATAATGCAGTCAGTGTGATTGATCCTTGTTAGAAATATATATATTTGGCGTCAATGAACTACTTACCTGTTATGTTGTTACAGATGACAAATCCATACGTTAACGGCTTAGCAATCTGGTACAATACTTCTGTTTTAAGGTTGCAGTTTACACACACACACACACACATAGGTTCAGTAGTGTATAGCGAAATAAATTAAAATTATACACACACATGAAAACGGCGGCTGAAATTCATACAAATCTTCTGATGTAACAGTTCACAAAAAAAAATAAATTAATTGTACACATGTTCAGAGGTGTAGAGTGAAATAAAATAAAGTCATAATTTGTTTAAATGATTAAATATATTTTAACATTCACAATATAAAATTCACAATTAAATAAATACATTAGAAATTGATATTTTTCGAAAGTTTATATATAATTGTGTGTCGTACTTGTAGAAGAAGCAACCTGCAACATAACAATACAACAACAACATTAAAATCATGTTAAATATCACACACACAGATGCACACGCAACGCGCGCACATACAGACGCATACGCAACGTAATCACACACACACACACACACACACACACATACATACGCATACGCAACGTAACCAAACACGCAACGCGCCCACACACAGACGCAAACGCAACGTAATCATACACATACATACAATGTGTACACGTTTGGTTTGAATCATGTAGGGCCAATAAACAGATAACAGATTTAAATATGCTATAGTCATTGTAAGACGTTACAATCATTGAAGTGTTTAATAAGTAAATTGTATGTATGTATATATCACTGAATAATAATAATATAATCGTTCTAGTGTTAACGTTTGCTGCAACAGGTAAAGCAGTTACAAATAATTACATATAGGTTCAGAGGCGTATAGTGAAATAAATTAATGTGTCGTACTTGTAGAAGAAGCAACAACAACATTAAAATCATGTTAAATATCACACACACACACACACACACACACACACACACACACACACACACACACACACACACACACACACACACACACACACACGCACACGCATACGTAACGTAATCACACACATACAACGTACACACGTTTGGGTTACACCACACGTGCACGCACACACACACACACACACGCACACGCACACACATACAGACAACGTGCATACGAATCATGTACATGTAGGTCCAATAAAACAGATAACAGATAACAGATTTAAATATGCTATAGTCATTGTATGTATTTATGTATGTATATATCACTGAATAATAATAATATAATCGTTCTAGTGTTATCGTTTGCTGCAACAGGTAACGCAGTTTACAAATAATTACATATAGGTTCAGAGGCGTATAGTGAAATAAATTAAAAAAATTGTTTATTAAAAGTAGTTTGTCACCTTAACGAGATACAATTTCCACATGCGCTGTCTGGTTCTTCATCCCTCGAAACACAAGATGTAGGTCGCTGGGATTTATATGACGGAGTTCTTCATCTGTAAAGACGTCAGCATACCTCTTAGGTAGATATACACGATAGCGGCGCTCACAATCTTCCAACGTTACAAGCACAGACTTCCCATATCGCGTGTCCACATGCAACATGTTAACGATCGGATACTGTTTGTCCACTGTTAATTCTGCACAACGTTTGTACTCAATAGCAGAAACTGCGTTGAATTTTGTGATAAACGACATTATTTATGAGAAGTGAAGACGTCTGTATCAAGCGAGGTGGAACCATACAATGTCAGAATATTCGCTACAAAGAAGACTAGTGAAAGGAATGGTGTGGCCATCAGGAAAGTTCACTTTCATCGCCTGAAGCTTTGCATGTACATACACACAGGCAGAATTAGCGCTGTTACAAAATATATATATTAGGAAAGTCCACAGAAATAGTTATCGCCAGATCCGTTCTAAATAAGTTAATGTCTTTTCAAATAGTATTCTCTGCACTACAGTCAAACATACGCACACACAGTGATAAAAAAATTGTGTATTAAAAGTAGTTTGTTACCTTAACAAGTACTGTTATCCTACGCCGTTTTTCCTCATGCCACGAAACACGAGATGTAGATCGCTGGGGTTTTATAAATTGTTTATTAAGTCTTTTAGAAATGGTCTTATACTTGAGCTTGGCCTGTTGACTATTGCTTTTAATTTTGTAATTTCTACAGGTGTTAACCGTTTCGGAGAAAAAAACCATTTATGGAGAAGATCCTCCTCCTCTTGTTTTGATATGGTATTTATTCTATGATCCATCCTTCTTGTTCCTATAATAATAACAGTACCTGCTTCATTATCATATACATTATGTGCTATATATAAATATATACATAAGGCTTTCAACACACACACATCATAAATCCAGAACAGGAAAGGTATTATAACAAATATTACGAAAACAAGTACGTATGGTCACGTACATAGATCAACGTTTAAACAAACAGATTAATACCTGAATAAATTTTTTTTTTAAAAACAGGACAGCGTATTATCTATATAACGTTCTGTTTCAGATAAGAATAGTTTGAATATAAAATGAAAGGGTACGTTGTATTTTGTTATGAGAAAATGCATTTCTAAATTTCGTTACATTTGACAAAAGATCTTATTGATCAGACGTATGAGTAATTATATTAATCCTTATGTAGAAAATACGCACGCATTCGTAAAATATAGCACTCAGGTGTAGGGCAATTAATCCTTTTTTGTATTGAACGTATTTAAGTAGGTCTACTCTTGATATCAGTAAATTCTGTCTAAATGTATAGTACATAAACGTACCCAGTAATCGCTTCTTGAGTTACTCGATTGATGTTCATGTTAAACGATTGATGACTCATGTAATAATACAGATTAACCTCGTATAATAATAATGACAGGACAGTGTATTTAGAACACTTAAAATTGGAAATCTACAAACTCATCAAAAATATCTGTCAAACAAAAACACCGTTCTTGACAACAGTAACTGACCTAAGCACATGTGCTTCATTAGGCAACAGACCAAAAAATCAAATAGACGACTATAAGCACAATTTAAGTAAAATCTGAATATTCAATAAAATTATGTTTTTTTTTTTTACTTAGTAACATATGCAAATCTTTTACTTACCTCTTAAATGTTGTTGTTGTTATACACAATAGTCGATTGTACGATGAGTGTCTCATACATATGAGAAATAGTGACATGTCGTCTTGTGTGTATATATATATCATACGGCGGTAGCGTACACGTTTGAAAGTTGATACACATTAAATTCTCTCTCTCTCTCACACACACATTACAGAGATTGATATTAATTGCATGTATGTTCAGAGGTTTGGTGTCTAAATCGATGCATTTTACTTTCACTTTCTAATTTGACACATGGCTTACTTCCATACATAAATAGCTACCGTCTACGAGTGTTGCTAAACGAAATTAAAAAATGTTGTAATACATAACGTCCTATGAAATAAATATGGTATGTTTTTAGGACAGCCAAAAGCATGAAAGTATTATTTAAATCTGTATGGAAGTCATATATAAATATCGAGTCAGCGCGACACAACGTAACATGATTCATGTCAACGTCGTATGTATGTGTGTGCGTGTTTGGTTACGTTGCGTATGCGTCTGTGTGCGTGCACGTCGGATGTGTGATTACGTGTGCGTCTGCATTATCGTTATTTTGACTGAGCTATGTTTCTACCCTAGAAATTTCGATGTTTGTGGACATAGTATGTCATTCGTAGACGATAGAGTGGAAAGAAGGTGACAAACCTATGAAGGAACATGAAAAACTTTCATCTACATGACAATTTCTAAACGATGTTAAGAGTGAGACTTTTCATACACGCACCAATAGACATAGTATGTATGACTCAAACGTTAATTCGCATCAGCAAGTTTGCACGCTACATAATTACAAAAATAATTTCTTAACTGTGACAATTGGTATTGAACTTTTTACCTTGTCCAGTCTGCTCCTCCCCACGTTCCTGCTGAAGGTTAGCTAGTCGTGGTTTTGGACTTGATAATGATTGAGACACTGAAAGGCCTCGTCCGAAGCATGACAGGTAGCAGTTCAGCAAGTAAGCACGACAAAGTTGGAATTACAGAGACCGCTTATTTAAATAACAATTAAGATGAATGAAGATGATTCGTCAATTTGATACCTGAAGGAAGAGAGAATGTACAGGTGAACGAACATATGGACGTAGACTTGTCAGTTTGGCTATTCCTGCCGTTACCTCGACACTTCGAGCTGTTACGACTTTTTTAACTCTACAGTCACATTAAATTTGTAAAGTGGGCAACCAGAGTATCCTATCGAGGTAACAACGTCTCTTTCTGCTAAAACCTCTGTGTAGTAGTCAGTGAGTTGACGGAAGAAACGGTAATGGAAGTAATCATAATCAGCTGGAAGGATTAAACAAAGGATGGTGTGTTCCGGCCTCAAACAATTAAAGAGTCTAGAGCTGGCCACTCCAGCGCTTCCTCGAACGCCCCAAACCTCTCCGTCCTTTCTGCTTGTAGTTCCATAATTATTTGGGAATGCGGCAGTCATCCATTCGGCAAAGATGTTCCCACCAATTCAGACGATACTAGGCAATCCTGTCGCGTATACTCATAATATTCTGTTAATGCCGTATATATATATATATATTACATTTAATATTTATAATTAAATTTACCTCAAGTAGGTCATCATTACATGACGCAACGGGAGTGATAGGTTTGTTACACGTTGTGTGTTAGGTTAAAATGCGGTCCATTAATTAAATTTACCTCAAGTAGGTCATCATTACATGACGCAACGGGAGTGATAGGTTTGTTACACGTTGTGTGTTAGGTTAAAATGCGGTCCATTCACGTTTCATGTTAGGTTAAAATGCAAACAAACACACACACATACACACACACACACGTGTTAGGCTGCAGCCTATTTAAATAACATACACGTGTGTGTGTGTGTGTTTGTTTGCATTTTAACCTAACATGAAACGTGAATGGACCGCATTTTAACCTAACACACAACGTGTAACAAACCTATCACTCCCGTTGCGTCATGTAATGATGACCTACTTGAGGTAAATTTAATTAATGGACCGCATTTTAACCTAACACACAACGTGTAACAAACCTATCACTCCCGTTGCGTCATGTAATGATGACCTACTTGAGGTAAATTTAATTATAAATATTAAATGTAATATATATATATATATACGGCATTAACAGAATATTATGAGTATACGCGACAGGATTGCCTAGTATCGTCTGAATTGGTGGGAACATCTTTGCCGAATGGATGACTGCCGCATTCCCAAATAATTATGGAACTACAAGCAGAAAGGACGGAGAGGTTTGGGGCGTTCGAAGAAGCGCTGGAGTGGCCAGCTCTAGACTCTTTAATTGTTTGAGGCCGGAACACACCATCCTTTGTTTAATCCTTCCAGCTGATTATGATTACTTCCATTACCGTTTCTTCCGTCAACTCACTGACTACTACACAGAGGTTTTAGCAGAAAGAGACGTTGTTACCTCGATAGGATACTCTGGTTGCCCACTTTACAAATTTAATGTGACTGTAGAGTTAAAAAAGTCGTAACAGCTCGAAGTGTCGAGGTAACGGCAGGAATAGCCAAACTGACAAGTCTACGTCCATATGTTCGTTCACCTGTACATTCTCTCTTCCTTCAGGTATCAAATTGACGAATCATCTTCATTCATCTTAATTGTTATTTAAATAAGCGGTCTCTGTAATTCCAACTTTGTCGTGCTTACTTGCTGAACTGCTACCTGTCATGCTTCGGACGAGGCCTTTCAGTGTCTCAATCATTATCAAGTCCAAAACCACGACTAGCTAACCTTCAGCAGGAACGTGGGGAGGAGCAGACTGGACAAGGTAAAAAGTTCAATACCAATTGTCACAGTTAAGAAATTATTTTTGTAATTATGTAGCGTGCAAACTTGCTGATGCGAATTAACGTTTGAGTCATACATACTATGTCTATTGGTGCGTGTATGAAAAGTCTCACTCTTAACATCGTTTAGAAATTGTCATGTAGATGAAACTTTTTCATGTTCCTTCATAGGTTTGTCACCTTCTTTCCACTCTATCGTCTACGAATGACATACTATGTCCACAAACATCGAAATTTCTAGGGTAGAAACATAGCTCAGTCAAAATAACGATAATGCAGACGCACACGTAATCACACATCCGACGTGCACGCACACAGACGCATACGCAACGTAACCAAACACGCACACACACGAACACATAGACGCACACGCACACACATACATACGACGTTGACATGAATCATGTTACGTTGTGTCGCGCTGACTCGATATTTATATATGACTTCCATACAGATTTAAATAATACTTTCATGCTTTTGGCTGTCCTAAAAACATACCATATTTATTTCATAGGACGTTATGTATTACAACATTTTTTAATTTCGTTTAGCAACACTCGTAGACGATAGCTATTTATGTATGGAAGTAAGCCATGTGTCAAATTAGAAAGTGAAAGTAAAATGCATCGATTTAGACACCAAACCTCTGAACATACATGCAATTAATATCAATCTCTGTAATGTGTGTGTGAGAGAGAGAGAGAATTTAATGTGTATCAACTTTCAAACGTGTACGCTACCGCCATATGATATATATATACACACAAGACGACATGTCACTATTTCTCATTTGTATGAGACACTCATCGTACAATCGACTATTGTGTATAACAACAACAACATTTAAGAGGTAAGTAAAAGATTTGCATATGTTACTAAGTAAAAAAAAAAAAACATAATTTTATTGAATATTCAGATTTTACTTAAATTGTGCTTATAGTCGTCTATTTGATTTTTTGGTCTGTTGCCTAATGAAGCACATGTGCTTAGGTCAGTTACTGTTGTCAAGAACGGTGTTTTTGTTTGACAGATATTTTTGATGAGTTTGTAGATTTCCAATTTTAAGTGTTCTAAATACACTGTCCTGTCATTATTATTATACGAGGTTAATCTGTATTATTACATGAGTCATCAATCGTTTAACATGAACATCAATCGAGTAACTCAAGAAGCGATTACTGGGTACGTTTATGTACTATACATTTAGACAGAATTTACTGATATCACGAGTAGACCTACTTAAATACGTTCAATACAAAAAAGGATTAACTGCCCTACACCTGAGTGCTATATTTTACGAATGCGTGCGTATTTTCTACATAAGGATTAATATAATTACTCATACGTCTGATCAATAAGATCTTTTGTCAAATGTAACGAAATTTAGAAATGCATTTTCTCATAACAAAATACAACGTACCCTTTCATTTTATATTCAAACTATTCTTATCTGAAACAGAACGTTATATAGATAATACGCTGTCCTGTTTTTAAAAAAAAAATGTATTCAGGTATTAATCTGTTTGTTTAAACGTTGATCTATGTACGTGACCATACGTACTTGTTTTCGTAATATTTGTTATAATACCTTTCCTGTTCTGGATTTATGATGTGTGTGTGTTGAAAGCCTTATGTATATATTTATATATAGCACATAATGTATATGATAATGAAGCAGGTACTGTTATTATTATAGGAACAAGAAGGATGGATCATAGAATAAATACCATATCAAAACAAGAGGAGGAGGATCTTCTCCATAAATGGTTTTTTTCTCCGAAACGGTTAACACCTGTAGAAATTACAAAATTAAAAGCAATAGTCAACAGGCCAAGCTCAAGTATAAGACCATTTCTAAAAGACTTAATAAACAATTTATAAAACCCCAGCGATCTACATCTCGTGTTTCGTGGCATGAGGAAAAACGGCGTAGGATAACAGTACTTGTTAAGGTAACAAACTACTTTTAATACACAATTTTTTTATCACTGTGTGTGCGTATGTTTGACTGTAGTGCAGAGAATACTATTTGAAAAGACATTAACTTATTTAGAACGGATCTGGCGATAACTATTTCTGTGGACTTTCCTAATATATATATTTTGTAACAGCGCTAATTCTGCCTGTGTGTATGTACATGCAAAGCTTCAGGCGATGAAAGTGAACTTTCCTGATGGCCACACCATTCCTTTCACTAGTCTTCTTTGTAGCGAATATTCTGACATTGTATGGTTCCACCTCGCTTGATACAGACGTCTTCACTTCTCATAAATAATGTCGTTTATCACAAAATTCAACGCAGTTTCTGCTATTGAGTACAAACGTTGTGCAGAATTAACAGTGGACAAACAGTATCCGATCGTTAACATGTTGCATGTGGACACGCGATATGGGAAGTCTGTGCTTGTAACGTTGGAAGATTGTGAGCGCCGCTATCGTGTATATCTACCTAAGAGGTATGCTGACGTCTTTACAGATGAAGAACTCCGTCATATAAATCCCAGCGACCTACATCTTGTGTTTCGAGGGATGAAGAACCAGACAGCGCATGTGGAAATCGTATCTCGTTAAGGTGACAAACTACTTTTAATAAACAATTTTTTTAATTTATTTCACTATACGCCTCTGAACCTATATGTAATTATTTGTAAACTGCGTTACCTGTTGCAGCAAACGATAACACTAGAACGATTATATTATTATTATTCAGTGATATATACATACATAAATACATACAATGACTATAGCATATTTAAATCTGTTATCTGTTATCTGTTTTATTGGACCTACATGTACATGATTCGTATGCACGTTGTCTGTATGTGTGTGCGTGTGCGTGTGTGTGTGTGTGTGTGCACGTGTTGCGTATGTGTGCGTGTACGTCTGTGTGTGTGTGTGTGTGTGTGTGTGTGTGCGTGCACGTGTGGTGTAACCCAAACGTGTGTACGTTGTATGTGTGTGATTACGTTACGTATGCGTGTGCGTGTGTGTGTGTGTGTGTGTGTGTGTGTGATATTTAACATGATTTTAATGTTGTTGTTGCTTCTTCTACAAGTACGACACATTAATTTATTTCACTATACGCCTCTGAACCTATATGTAATTATTTGTAACTGCTTTACCTGTTGCAGCAGACGTTAACACTAGAACGATTATATTATTATTATTCAGTGATATATACATACATACAATTTACTTATTAAACACTTCAATGATTGTAACGTCTTACAATGACTATAGCATATTTAAATCTGTTATCTGTTTATTGGCCCTACATGATTCAAACCAAACGTGTACACATTGTATGTATGTGTATGATTACGTTGCGTTTGCGTCTGTGTGTGGGCGCGTTGCGTGTTTGGTTACGTTGCGTATGCGTATGTATGTGTGTGTGTGTGTGTGTGTGATTACGTTGCGTATGCGTCTGTATGTGCGCGCGTTGCGTGTGCATCTGTGTGTGTGATATTTAACATGATTTTAATGTTGTTGTTGTATTGTTATGTTGCAGGTTGCTTCTTCTACAAGTACGACACACAATTATATATAAACTTTCGAAAAATATCAATTTCTAATGTATTTATTTAATTGTGAATTTTATATTGTGAATGTTAAAATATATTTAATCATTTAAACAAATTATGACTTTATTTTATTTCACTCTACACCTCTGAACATGTGTACAATTAATTTATTTTTTTTTGTGAACTGTTACATCAGAAGATTTGTATGAATTTCAGCCGCCGTTTTCATGTGTGTGTATAATTTTAATTTATTTCGCTATACACTACTGAACCTATGTGTGTGTGTGTGTGTGTAAACTGCAACCTTAAAACAGAAGTATTGTACCAGATTGCTAAGCCGTTAACGTATGGATTTGTCATCTGTAACAACATAACAGGTAAGTAGTTCATTGACGCCAAATATATATATTTCTAACAAGGATCAATCACACTGACTGCATTATAAAACTATTTATTAATTATTTAATACATTGAAAAATGAAGACGACGTTTTGACAACGAGAGAGAGAGAGAGGGCTAAAATTATTTATTCATCACACCGACTACTCAATGTACGAGAGGGAGACAGGAGAAAGGGTATGGAACCTTGCATAGTTGAAACGTGTGAAAGTGAGAGAGAGAGAGAGAGAGAGAGAGAGAGAGAGAGAGAGGACGTTACTATTTGTTGACACAGTTGAAACAAGTGAGAGTGAGAGAGAGAGAGAGAGAGAGAGAGAGAGAGAGAGAGAGAGAGAGAGAGAGAGAGAGTGAGAGGACGTTAATATTTGTCGAATAAATATAAACTTTCTAATTTCATATACATGCGCTCGGTACTGACCACAGAGAGAGAGGAGAACGGTTTGACAACAAGAGAGAGTGAGAGAGAGAGATAGAGAGAGACATACACAACGTGTGAGAGAGCGAGAGAGAGAGAGAGAGAGAGAGAGAGAGAGGGAGTGAGAGGACGAATAATACAGAGGTTGGTACATCTGCTCATATAGATTTAATATACATTATAACACACGACAAATTTGAACTCATGTAAAGGTTGGTACACCTAATCATATATTTTAATATACACTATAATGCCGGTGAGCATAACGTTTGACAACGAGAGAGAGAGAGAGAGAGACATACACACCGTGTGAGAGAGAGAGAGAGTAACAATTATGATCATATATAGTTTGAATTTCCCACCACAGAAGAGAAAGAAATGTTGGCAGATCTGCTCTATACACGCACACAATAATTTAAGATTGGTAACCCTGATCATATATTTTAATATATACACTATATAACACATATTTGAATTTCCCTCCCCCCACCGCAGAAAATGTTGACAACCCTGCTCATATAAAATATCTATACACTATAATAATACTACAGAGGTTGGTACACCTGATCATATAGATTTAATATACATTATAATACACGACAAATTTGAACTCATGCAAAGGTTGGTACACCTGATCATATATTTTAGTATACACTATAATGCTTCGAGTTGGAACCACCCCCCACCCACCACCACCCACTGATATGAAATAAAAAAACCTCCCACCCAACGCCACCCACTGATATGCAAATCAACTTTCTTAAAAAAAATAAAAAAGTATATTCACGGATGCTGGTGGTCCATTGAACATCATCCCACCAAATCAATTTAATTAAAAAAATTAAAAAATTTATTCGCGGAAATTCGCGGTGCTGTGGTCCATCGGGATGCTGCGGGTCCAGCGGTGGCGGCATCATCTCTGAGATCATGTTTTTTAGTGTTTTTTTAGTGTTTTTTAAGAAGGCGGCATTCCTTTGTGAGTTTGAACCGGCATTTTCCCTCTACTGTTGTGTAACGCGCAAAAGTTCCGTGGGTGATTTCTTGTCCTTTAGGTTCTGAGATAATACTATCAGTTCCCGATATTTCGCATAACAGGTTTCTCGTTCGCCGTCATAATCGAGTTCACGCAATTTATCTAACTGCGAGGTTGTCTCTGATCCGGTTTGGCGTAATGATTTTCGTAATTCAGACACGGTTACATTCACGTGTTTTAGACCTCGTAAAAGTGCTTCGTAGCATAGCTCATCTTTTACTAATAAATCAGGATTAAATTCAGCCATTTTCGTAAAGTGGGTAGAACTACTTATTCTACGATTTGTATTTACTACCATACAACGCTATATTATTTTACACAAACATAACAATATGAATAACTCGTATTTTTACACGTTTATTAATAAACAATTAGAATGAGATGACAAAGGTTGTCATTTTACATAGAGAGAGAGAGAGAGAGAAATCTCACACAGTCTTACAGATGCTTACGGCAAACGATTCCCCCTTCGGTTACTAACACATGAACAGACACGCTTCAAATAACAATACACCACACAAGAAGGGTGACCGATTGTTCTCACTCTAACTGGGAAGACCGACTACGATAATATTAAACAATCGCCAACAGGAAATTTACATGTCCGAGATTGTCGTGAATGGGGGACGTTTATGAATGGGACTTTTAACAAGTACCTACATGGTTTGTTTACATTGGATTATATGTTATTCTTACTTTACACATATCATATATACTAATAAAATTATCTATACTATATTACTATAATATTAATTATTATTTTTATCTTATTTAAATTTCTGACACATATTAAAATACACGAGTAAATAAATCAAGAGCTTATGAATAGGGACACAATTACTGTTTAACAACACAAGTCGTTAAATTTTTTTTTTTTAATTAGTAGCAAAATTTAAACAAATTAGCAGAGTTGCGCATCTTATAACCTCTTCTTTTGAGTTATAACGGAGGGAACCCAAAATAATTGGTTCTGCCAATTATTTCAGGCTGCCTTATTCCAGACGAGCTGAAATTTAAATCAGAACAATACACAGTAAGACATACAAGGAAATAGGGAAGGTGAAACTGTTGATTTATATACTCCGTATATGTGTGTAACAAGAAGACTTGCTTTATTAAACATTTGAAATATAACATTTACTCCAAAGAACAGATCCCATGACATTATTAATCAAATTATTAAAATTAATTGAATTGCTTTATTTAGACTACGGGATCATAACAGATTTATCTAGCTATACCCCCGGATCCGGGTAACCATTGATATTTAGTCTCTAATCTTTTAATTGTATTTAATTCAAAACTTATCTTGCAAGACTTTTTACCTTTTTGCTTCTTTATATATTCCATTAGAAGAATGGTATTAATAATACTACGTTACGTTAATATCTAAACTGTTACAATTGAATGATATTGAATAGTTACAATTAAATTCTCAAATTTAAGTTCTTTATATTCTTATAAAATCAATCGTCTCTGAAAGTCTCTTTAATAGAGTATTGTGTTACAAAAACTATTATCATTATTCCTCGATAGACGTGCTATCGAGTCACCTCTATTTTTGGATGTAGTAATCTCCTCCATGTGGTTCCGTCTTGGGAGTCCTAAAACGTCGTCCTCGTCTTGGTCTGGTCTCAGTTGTTCATGGCTTAAAACGTCTGCAGGATAGGTAGAGTCTTCTACACAGATACTCGTTGATTCTCAGATGTCTCGAACTGCATCATCGGTATGGTATACTAGAGTTGTAATTCAGATGGTCCATGACCACAGGTGAGAAGTTGAAAAGATTCGTCCATCGGTGAAGATTGCAGTCATCGTTGTTTTTAACACTTGTCGTTTGTAGTTACATCTTTCTTCTTGTTACAAAGTTTTTTGAAACGTTCTTTTTGTTAACGTTACAAAATAATAATTAATTAATCCACACTAACAATAAATTGCATAACTTTTGAACAGAGCCTTTTGCTCGTGCGTCTGCACTGCTGGGAGTCGTCATGGCGAGAGCCGTATTTTTCGTCCGCTACCCTTGTACATGACAAGAGAGAGTGGGGTGTTTATTCCGCGAGCATATATAGTTCCTGTTTCTCTTTGAATAAACTTTTTTATTTATACAAACTATCGCTAGATAAAAATACATCATTTAAATTAATTGTTTTAGTTACTCTCTGTGTCTACAGATACTTCAATTATTAACATTAGTTTACTATATTATTTTTAATTACAGTAGACTCGGAAAACATGTCGATTCCGGTATCAACAGGTAGGCGCTTGATAGCAAGCAAAGGGTTAAATACGAACATAATAATTATTTACAATATGCCTTTTCTTTACGGATACTTTGCCCTGATTAATTACTTCTTACATTCACATTTAGTACCTACATGTTTTTATTATTATTATTATTATTATTATTATTATTGTGAGATTTAAATGGTTAATAGTACGCAACCTTAATTAATTAAAAATTTTTTTTTTATTTTTGTAATTGTCACAATTTAAATCGTCACAGTGGGTCGACCCAGGATGAGATGGCTGGAGGACCTTTGAAGGCAGAACAGGCAGCATCTTCCCTATGCCGTATTGTTAAGTTGATGAGATGATGAAGTTTTTTATTATTAATCCGGCTGTTCAATGTTTACACATTTTCCGGAACCAAAGATTACATAAATGATTGAATTCTCATCCTCCACTGCTGCTTGTCCATCCAAAGATCTTCTTCAATTTCTCGTTCTCTCAATATAGTCTGAAATTCTTCTATCCAGGTGATAGGCGGTCTTCTTCTTTTCCTTCTTCCTGGTGGGGTCCATTCCGTAACTCTCCTTGGGAATCTTTTCTGTGTCATTCTTTTCGGTGTCCATAGCATTGTAATTTATTTGTTTGGATAAAATCAACAATTAAATTTGTCACGTTCATTCTGTCCTTAATAACTTCATTTCAATTTTTCTCACGTCTGGATACTCTTGCAGAACGTCTCCAAAAGTCCATCTCTGCTGTCATTAATTTTGTTCTTGTGTGTTTATTAGTAGTCCAAACTCCTAAGCCGTAATTCAGGATACTTCTAACAATGGTTTTAAATATTTTGGTTTTAGTTCCTGCTGTAATCTGCTTATCCCACAGGATTCCATTTAATGTAGATATAGCCATCTTTCCCAAATTATTTCTGGATTGTATTTCTTTGTCGTCTTCCGACTGGGTAATTTGCATCCCTAAATACTTGTATTCCTCTGTATACGAAACCTTCCCCATGTCTTCCCCCAATAATAAATCTTGATTAACGTCACCTATTGGTATGTATTTTGTTTGATTCATATTTACCTTCAGTCCCCATTTCTGATATTCATGTATCAATTTTCCAGTCATGTACTCTATGTCTTCAAAATCTTGACCCAAATGTAACTGGTCATCAGCAAACTGTAATGAATAAACTGAATCTCGATCGAGTGGAATTCCCATGTTACTGCACATTTTCTTCCAAGTCTCTATTGCTTTCTCCGTATAAATTTTGAAAGCGTGGGTGACAGACAACATCCCTGGCGTAAGCCTTTGGTCACTTGAAACCCTGGTAACAAATTCTTTCCTAATTTTATTCTCGATATTGAATTGTTATAGAAATGTTGTATAGCTTTTATGATAATGGGGTTGATACTAGTCGATCTAAAGCTGTCGACAGACTGGGTACGGTACATTGTCATAGGCTTTTCCAATTTCCATAAAAACTAAATGAAGAGGTTGTGATCGAACTGTTTTCTTTTGAATTTGAGATGATGAAGTAAGTTTTGAAATTTTAGCTGGAATTTCATCTCCAAAAAACTAAGCTGAACGGTCTCGGCTAATTCCGCCGGCATTCGAGTAGGTATTTTCCATTCTTACGAATAATGTAAATTTATGCCAATCTGTTTGGCACATATGACTGCATCACTGAGGAGTATACAGTTACGCGGCTAGCATACACAAGCACTCACGCTGTGTCAACTCAGAAGCATATCTCACAGCACAGTTTGTTACTGTCAATAGACAAGTGACAATGCTTGGTTTCCTATAACTCTGTTCAGCAAGACGATTACATCTAGTACATGTACCTGATAACTTAGCATTTACTGGTGCAATTATGTCTGTTGGAACACCAAGAAGTTACAAACAGCTATTAATCAGATTCAAAATCGCAGCATAAAACGGCGTATTAAACTTAATAAATCAAAATCCGCTGAATGCTAACTTTATTGACAGACGTCTTGAATATACACCGGTAACTATACAAAAGACGAAGTACCGGTAGTATCGTACTGGAACACGACCAAAATACCTTTGCATGACACGTGATACTAACTCATCAAGAAAAGCGGCGAACCGGAGATCAAATATAAAAAAAGTTTAATTCATGGAAATAAATTTCCCTGTACTAACCTGGAATAAACGTTTATTGTCAATAATAATGGTCCATTTTTTAGGAGTTTAGGAGTAGGGTAGGCTACCTTTAGGAGTTTAGGAGTAAGCCATGGCTACCTTATGTCAGCCGTTGGGCATACAAGGAAGGTGTTGTGGTCAGTACTACGCTTCAGCAGCCAATTGTTACTCAATCCAAAATACTAATTTCCACATGCTGAGTTGATCTGGGGACAAAAAACTCGGGACACCTTGACTTTCTTATGTGTGCGGGTGTGTGTGTGTAATTTCATATTTCCTAGTAGTTTTCAGTCAAGATGTAGGCCTATTATTTTCCTTACTTGGAACACGTTCCAGGCATCAAATAAACACGTTTCGTAATAAATGCTAATCAGAAAAGTATTACGGTATTGTAAAAATTACATAGCTTGAAAGACAAGGTACCGTTTGGTTGTCAAACAACTGAATAAGGGAAACGTATAATGTAACAGATATTAATTCTTGGATTGCGGAAAGAAGAGAGATATGGAATGAACACATATCAAGAATGGAGTGACACAAGGCTAGTGACAAAGGCAAGAGATAGCCAAACAAACACCAAGAGGAGCATTGGTCGGCCGAGGAAGAGGTGGAGTGACAGCATGTGGGTAGGATCGTTGTTATAGAACAGGACAGAGTCCTAACAAGAAAGTTAAAGAAGAAGAAGAAGTACAAGTATTAAAACACTAAATACCTAAAAACTTATCACATATTTATCCTAAACATTGAATGTATTAATTTTGAGTAAAGTTAGTAATGCTCGGGGTTCTGTCCTTACACACCCATTTCTTCTGTGATAACACATTATGTGGAAACAGCATGTAGATCCGATCACGTATCGTAGACAGAACATATAACGGAATGCGATTTATTTTCTAACTTAATTTCCGTCTCTCACTTTCTGCTCTTTCCACTACTATAAGTGCAGTCCGTGTGTGTGTGTGTGTGTGTGTGTGTGTGTGTGTGTGTGTGAATGAGCCTGTATAACGTTTCAATATTAGAAAGTATGTATTGATTCCTTGATCAATTATGTGTTCCGGTTATCTCGTTCGCTGTAATTACCTGCATTTTATAAAACCATCTGAGCGTTTTTCTCTTCTAACAAATGTGCGTTGACACGCGTTAGCTCGCACAGTCTACATACAAGGTGTATGTTTTATTTTCTTCGATCGGTCTTAAAGGAAATCGTTTTGCTTTCGCAGCTTTAAGGTCGGGGCGTTAATGTTATCATGATGCGTTAACATTACTCAGTAAATACTTTACAAGTTAGATTTGGTTAGGCTACTCTTTCCTTACTGCACGAGCTTATTACGTATTAAACGCATACGTTTGTATTACTTAATGCGATTTCTAGACAACTACGAAGTAGGATATCTCAGACATCACCACCACAGTATTAATTTTACTAAGCGCTTCGGCAAACAAAGTATATTCTGATGACAAGGAATGAGAGAAGAGACAAAGGAAGAATAAGAATAGGCTACCACAGTTTTGAGGAGGTCCAAGAATTCAAATATCTCGGAAGTACAATTACAGAGAATACTGAAACAGCGAAGAAATCAAAGCAAGAATAGCAGCAGGAAACAGATACTACTACGCATTAAAAAATATGTTCCAATCCAGGAATGTACAAAAAAATGTAAAAAAGAAAATATACACCACAGTAATCAGACCTATAGTAACATATGCAAGCGAGACATGGGTACTGAAGTCAGAAGATATGAAAAACCTTGGTGTTTTCGAGAGGAAAATTCTGAAAAAATTTGTGGACCAGTGTGGGAAGGAGAGGTGTGGAGGATAAGAAATAATCGTGAACTAAGAGACCTGTATAGAGGAGCGAACATAGTTGCGGCACTGAAGACGCAAAGGTTGAGATGGTTGGGGCACATGGTGAGAATGAGAAGTGATCGAGGCCCAAAAATGGCATTGGAAAGGAAGCCGGATGGAGCAAGGAGGAGAGGACGTCCGAGTAGAAGATGGTATGAAGATGTAGAAGGAGATTTGAGGAAGATGCAAGTGACAGGTTGAGGGAGTAGTAAGGCTCTGGACAGAGAAGAATGGAGGAGAATCGTTGAGCAAGGGATTGTTTAAAAACATACAAGTATGGACATGCGTTTATTTCCATCCTGTATACTCTTGGAGCAATCCAGCTCTTAGCCACCCCCCCCCCACACACACAGAGAAGGTGGATACAGAGAAATTTAATAATAATTTAAAACTAAAATTTACGATATGAAAGTTAAATAACATATGGAATACAGTCATAAAAGTTGTACACACAAAAACGTTTTTGCGCTTGCTGAAACAGCCACTTACAATAATGGCAATACTAAAAAATGGTCCTCCAGGTTGGAGGTTGTGCGATGGGCTGGTAATCCATTCACGTAAAAAGTCATATACTCTTATAAGTCTCAGAGGAATAAGCCGGATGGTCGCCACTAGAACAGGTGCCAGATTTTAAGTATCTAGGGTGTACCATCACATACCAAGATAATAAGGAAGTTGAAAGCAAAATTTGTCTCTTTCAGTCGCTCTGTGGCATAAAAATCATTAAAAATTTAAAGACGAAAACAAGGAAAGAAACGCAATTGAAATATTATAATGTAATGGCTATACCTCAAATGGTAGTGAGCCTTGGATTAGAAAGGCCAAAGATATATCTAGAATACAAGGAGCGGAAATGAGGTTTTTGAGGGATGTAAAGGGTTGTACCAGGAGAGGTCTTATCAGAAATGATCATATTAGAATGGAGCTAGGCATAGCTGAAAGCTTAAATGAGAAAATCTACCGGTACGAAACAGAGTGGCGGTTACACGTAGAGAGAATGGATCCGACTAGATTATCAAGAAGACCCCTTGACTGTCATCCAAGGGGGAAGAGACGTGTGGGAAGACCTCGTAAGCGATGGTTGGATGACTTCCATTGAGACTGGAACAGGCTACTAGCCTAAGCCGTAAAGGATGACACCACGACGACGACTAAAGGATGGACAAGCTAAGCTGCAGAGAGCTGACACAACTAAGTACATAAAAAAATATTAATTAAAGAGTAGCTGCATGTCAGCCACAAATAGATACAAACCGAATACAACTCCGACGTCACATCGACAAATATATAGCTAAAAACCAGTGGAATCCGGATGTAATGTGTGTGGGTACGTGATTCTCAACGAGTTAGGTAGACCATACCAGAAGTCGCGCGGCCGCGCACTCTGTGTGCAAGGCCGCAACCAATTACGTTCTGGTGTTTTCTAGTAGCGTTGTTAATGCGTAGTATGGATGTTTATGGATTTTCGAAGGGGTATAAATGCAAGTACTAAGCGACGCTCAGTTTCAGTTTCAGTTGCGATATATTCCAGTACAATTCGTAGTATTGTGACGAAGTGCTATGTATTTTATATTTGTGCGGGACAATTGCAATACAATATTTTGTTTTATACTCGTTGACATTATAATAGCGTGTGAACAATTTGTATTTAATTTGTTGTAAGAGACTATCTTGTTGATTACAACTGTTTAATTGTGATAATTAAAGCTGGTGATTAGTGACTTAATTGGCGTCTTGTATTTTTTTTTTACTGTACCATACGACGATCAGAAGACAGTCGTAACAATATATAAGACACTTATCAGACCGGTTGTTACTTATAGAGGCGAGAGATGGACACTGATGAAAAAAAAAGAACAAGAAACACTACGAAGGTTTTAAAGAAAGGTCGTAAGATGTGTTTGTGGTCCGGTTAAAGATGATGACGAGTGGAGAATATGAAATAACCAGGAGACAGATGAGCTATTTAATCACGAGGACATTGTAAGATTAATAAAGACTCAACGAGTACAATGGCTAGGTTGTCTAGAGCGAACGGATGATCAAGAAAAGCCAAAGAAAATCCTGAAGGCGCAAGTCTATAAAAGCAGAAATTGGGGCCGACCTAGGATAAGGTTGTCGGATGATGTCCTAGAAGATCTCAGAAGAATGTATGTGAGGGGTTACACTGAGATGACAATGGACAGGAGACTTTGGAGAAGATTGGTGTTGGAAGCCAGGGCTCACGTTGGGCTGTAATGCCGAAGAAGAAGAAGAAGAAGTGGACGTCATAGAAAGGAGAAATATAAAACACTCGGCAACGAGTCTTAAGGAACCGACAATTCCACTGCTAACAACAGTTCCATTCTCAGAAAGATTTTCTATCGCTACAAATATAATACAATCCTACACGAGCGTATAGCACATGGATCTGAGATGTGCTGTGAACTTACCTTTCATAAGGTGTGGCAGTTAAAATTTAAAATAAACTGTCCTTACGCAAAGTCAGGAGACTGATTAAACAACTCGTGGCAAAGCAGCTGAACTTAAAACGTACGAATGTTTCAAAATTTATTTAACGGTTTCCTTACGCGTTTCTACACTTTATCACTGTCTCTCTCAGGGGATCTGAAAAGAATTATTTAATTGTAGTTATAAAATATACCAGCGACCAATGATTGTTACAGTGGAGTGGGCTCGTACAGCTTCGCTTTATATGTTTCATATACGTTGTCCGGTAGAGGAAGACGTTGACGTGGCGTCAAAACCGCGCGCGCATTACGCGTCGTATCCGCGTCGATCGCTTGAGCGAGAACGTGGCGACGTACGCCTGGCCAATCGATCCGACAACGACAAACGCGCACCGATTCGACCGGTCGCGGGAGCGAATTTCTCGTGCGCGCCCCGAGTTCATACTTTGCCGGATGAAGTATAACTGGGTGTGGACACGTGTACGTTGGCTTGTTCCACGTGAGATACGATGTGTTTATTAAGATGTTACTAGAACAGCGACATTGCCAGCAACCGGAAATATTTTAAACAGACAAATGAGTTTACAAGCGGTGCTGGCGTCGTATTGTTGTTTCGCGTTACATTTCTCTGGCCGGGGCATTTTCTGTACATCGCGTGCGCACGCGTGCCCGGTGCGAATTCCAACACGGGGCTTCAGAAGTATAAACCTTGCCAGACCGACACGTGACTCCCGACCCGGATAACAGAGTGTTCTCCGTTAAAACACAGTTAAGTCACATTCTATAATTCTGAGAATCTCACGCAAAAAGTAATTACAACAGGATAGTGTAGTATACATTATGAATAAGCAGCCTGGATCATCATCATCATCATCATCAACAACCGTTCAAGGCTTAGGAGCATTCTCCTGTTCCGGCCTCACGTTTCTCGCCACCTTCCTACCGGTCGTCCAACGTCTTTTCTTCCATGTGGCTGGTAATTATATACTAACCGTGGAATGCTGGTATTACCCATTATCAAATGGCTTTCTATTTTTGTCTACACAAGACTATCTTTTCTCTGTATGAAAATATATTCAAATTCTTTCTTACATCCTCAATTCTTATACGGTCTGCTTTAGTACATCCCTTTACTGTTCTTAAGTATTTCGTTTCCGCTGCTCGAATCTTATTCCAGTCGTTCTTCCTCATCGTCCAAGATCCGCAGCCATATGATAATGCTGGAACAGCCATCGTTTTATAAAATTTTTAACTAGTGTTCTTTCTGGTCTTCTTTTTCAGAGTGTTTATTATTACACCGCAAATTTGTTGAAATTTACTCACTTTGCTGGTCAAATCCTCATTATGCCCATATGTGACACAACACCCTAAGTAATTCATCTTTCCAACCTGTTCCAGAACATTATCATACAAGACAGTTTTTGACCGAACTGGACTTTTTTCACGGGAATCCAAAACTTTTGTTTTTATAACTGATACCCTGAAGTCATACACTTCAGCTGCTTTTCCAAATTCACAAATGTGTTTCTGCAAAGAATTCTCACTCTCCTGAATAAACATCATGTCACCAGCAAAAAGCAGCATATTAATTGATGTACTCTATCTAGCTTTGTACCTGAAGGCACTTTCGCTTTCAGTCCTCGCAGAATATCGTCTATATAGGCTATACATTAAATAATAGTGGGGACAGACAGCACCCTTGTCTCGATCCTCTGTTAGTAAAAATTGCCTTTATTACTGTAATTTATGCAGTAGCCTACATATTATTCATAATTGTTTGCTTTAAGCAGTTTTTGGAACGTTTTGAAGACGGATTAAACGATCCTAAGAAAAAGATCATCTATTGTTAATGTTCGTGAAAACAGTATTTGTAGACAAGGAGAGATTGTTGCAAAATACAAAGTTTGTGTACAAGTAGTTAATAAAACTATAAAACAATTTCAGCTCTGATCTACTGCGGCCGAACTAAGTGTAGTCTACTAGTGCTGGAGACCATGCACTACTTATGTTTGAAAATATATATTTATATGTTACTATAATACTTATAACTATTTTACCTCAAGATGTATTTTTTCTTTAGGGACATGTTTCGGGAGATCCTGTTCTCCCATCTTCAACCTTCGCCATCTTGCTTCTGGTGCAGTATTTGTGTGTTGGCTTCTGGATGTTTAGCAGAAAGTGATTGAAATATTTATATGTATATGCACTATTAGAAATCATCATTATCGTCGTCATCATCATCATCATCATCATCATATCCGGCACTACAGTGCAGGATGGACCTTTGGTCTCCCTAATAATCCGCCTCCAGATAGTCCAATCATGTGCCGTGGTCTTCCACGAGCCGACACCCATCGTTGTTAGGTCTTCTTCCACATCGTATTGCCATCGTTTTCTAGGCCTGCCTCGTCTTCTGCGCCCATCTATGTGCCCACTCATTGTCCTTTTGGGGAGTCTTTGTTGTCCATTCTTTCACATGTCCTATCCAGCTGTGGACTTTACAAGTCGGACAATATCTCCCTGTTTTAGAATGGAGTCTATTTCTTGATTAGATCTGATCCTCCATAATCCATTACAACATACTGGTCCGAAGATTCTTCTAATAATTTGTCTTTCAAAAGTTCTCAGAGCCTTCTCATCAACTGCTCTTAATGTCCAGGTTTCGGAACCGTAGGCCTATGCCACTACAGGCGCGTACATTGCTCTGTACATTTTCAGTTTAGTCTCTTGGGTGAGAAGACTAAATCTTAATAATTTTACTAGGCCAAAGTAAGCTCAATTCTCCGCCATTATTCTCTTGCACTATTAGAAGTAGTAGAATAAAATCCTTGTAGACTGGTTACGAGTTTACAAAACACTTATTTTGTGCTGGTGTTAGTGTACATGCGTCAATTCTTAGATGTAAACTGTTGGAAGCTGGCCGAAAAGGTAGAAACTATTTAAAAACTTTTAGTAGCTTTCATGATGAGAAAGGCCTTCAGAAGCCAAGAAATATAAACGATGGGCAGCTGAGGACTGTGAAAAGAAAGTTTACCTTGTGCAAGGAATGAAAGCACATACTCGATATCAGAGGTTGAAATAGTATCACGGAAACATATGAAGTCATTTCGTGAACAAAAAATGTTGAGTCGCACTCACTAAAAAAATTTTGAGACTAATTCACTTACATTATAACAGAAATTATGTTTGGTTGTGGTCGATTGCTTTGTTCTGTCATTGTCAAAAGGTTTCGGCCACCTACCGGATAAAGGTATTGCTTTTACGTCGGTTAGGGGTACGTTCGGCTTTCTACTTCTTTGTCGAACACTTTATAAACATTTTTCTACTGAAGGCGTCCGGTGGGTGGGCGAAACGTTTAGACAATGACAGAACAAAGCAATCGACCACGGCCAAACAGCCCGGATATAAATTCTTTTATCAACGACTCCAGCCGTGATAGCTTATGTAATTCGCTTACATAAGCGTAGAAGCTCACGTATAATGAGACGTGTTGTTTCAGGTGTAAACAAACTTGCCCTAGACGGTACACATATTCTTCAACAAGATTTCTTTCGCTGTCGTGTATCCATAAAGTAAAGCAATGTATAAACGAACACAGTTTTAGACGGCCAGTCAATTCATCTGGCATGAACGCAGTTGAATTGGTCACGCAAACGGATAACTCTTGGTCAGTTATAAAGCATATACTTGCAGGATGTGACTGTACCACAAAAAAGCTCATTCCGCTGTAACTTGTATTTTGGTTTCATCTGGAAGATGTATTCGTGAAACGTCAATTGAATCGATAACGACTGTAACTGGACCAGGATTTATCCCTTTATGTGACAAAAATGGCACAGGAGCGCACACTAAACGTTAAAGACGTTTTGTGCACTGATTTTTTAAACACAGTGGAACTCGCGAATAACGAGCTCGCTTATAACGAGAACTCGGATGTAACGAGCAAAAGTACAAAGTTTGTTTGGTTTTGTATCTTAGTAATGATAATCAAACCCGCTTTCAACGAGTAGGAACGCATTAGAGACTTGGTTATAACGAGCATTTTATCGCAGGCTTGTTCATGGGTTAAGGTCTAAAAAAATTCGTTACAATACAGCATTTTAAACGTTCGATTAAAATCATTAACGCAATTTAGTGAAACTAATAATGTAAGTGAATTTTCTTGTAATATAAAAATAAATATTGTACATGTGGCATGGAAAGTTTTGCTTTTTTTTGCCAGATAGCCGGCTGATTTTTGGTAAGTTTTTCCTAAACAGTTAGTTTTACTATATTTCGCGAATGCACTATACGCCAATATTTACCAAAAAATGTTAGCGTAAAAAAACGTTAAAATTCTAAATTTCACTTTTAAAGGTAGAATGTAAAACATGTAAACATTTTATTGTGCAAAGCCTCTTGTCGACTTTTTTTGCTGTGTCACGGTATACAAATGTAGGCTTGCGAGTCGGCAAGTCGGATGTAGCGAGCACCCGGTTTTAACGAGCATATTTGTCCGGTCCTTGAATCTCGTTATAAGCAAGTTCCAATGTATTTTGAAAACAAATGTATATTTTTCATAAGAGTTTTCTTTGTCCACACTAATTTGCACAAGGGTGAGGAAGTATTTCACGTCATGACAGCTATGACTCTCTCGCTGTCGATTTTCACTTCCTAACCTCCAGTTCTACAGTCATCGAGTTCTACAGTAGCGATTTGCCACCCAGTCGACGCATACATTTCAATCCACTTCCTGTACAATGTTCGTGCAGATCCTGCAACGTGTTTCTTAAATAATCGATTGTAAAAAAAAATCATTCGTTTTAGTGAATGCGTGCAAAAGCTCGCGGATTTCTGTGGTCATGTAACCGAGGTATGAAACAAAATAAAAAGCATAACACGGCAGCTACTGCAGCGGGAAAGTAAACAACAAAAAATATAAATAAATAAATAAACAAAAGTAAAACGAAAGAAAACCGAACGATAGACGGCGTAAAAAGGCAAACTATTCAACACATAGACAGTCGTCAATATATTGTATGTAATTAATTATACGTAAGGACACGAAAAGAAGAATAAAAGAAGAGTTTAGCGGCGTAGAGTTTAACATTGTGTCAGGTTGTTTAGATAGGCTGAATAATAGCGCGGTTATTAGCATATTGATATTGCCACTGGTGAGCAGCTAATGCGAGCGCACAAATAAATCGCGCGCCGCGGCCGGCCGCTCCGCTGCCCAAATTGGTCCCCGAGATTACTATCTCGTGCTACAGGACAATGGTTACGTGCGATTTGCATGTTTCCCTGGATTCAAGGTCCAAGGTGGCCATAAACTTACTAAAACCCTACCAATTACAAACGACGACCCTCGTTTTACTAAATTCTGCCGATGTACGGTAGAAGAATTCTCTCTCCCTCTTCTCTCCGCCTGCTCTCGCTCTCTCACCCCACATACGTTCTCCGCTAATACGCTCCTTCGTATTTATTGTGTCACACACGGTTTAAATCAATGTTTCCTAATACACCGTATATTTAGTTAAGTCGATAGTGTTATTACGCGTTGGTTTAATTAACATTGAATGATTTCGTTTTTATTCACGTACTTGAATAATTAATAAATTTAATTGCACGTAAATAACGGCTTGCTGATTAAAATATCAATCATTTTACTAACATTCATAATTATTTCCTGCTTTTAGTTCAAGTAATAAACTATAAAATTTGTTATATAAATACTTGTTTGTTATATACATAATAATGATAATATAGCAGCGTCGATTAATTTATTTATTATACGCGTATTCTTTACTCCTTATATGTTTGAAGTATATAGTCTAGGCTTCCATCCACGAACTATAGTAGTACGGTGGAACGAGAGAATTATAAGCAACTTTAAAACTCCTACACAATGGGAGAAGCTAGACCTGAAAGGACTCTCGACATCTTTGAAAGAAATATATTACGAATAATCCTGGGACCAGTTAATGAAGTACACGGCTGTAGAATAAGATATAGGCCTAGGCCTAACTTTGAATTGTATCAAATATATAAAGAACCACCACTAACACAATACATAAAACTACAGCGTCTAAGGTGGGCTGGTTATGTGGCCAGGATGGGGGAAGACAGAATACCACGAAAACTATTGAATACACGGAAAAAGACCCGTGAGAAGACCGAGGAGAAGATGGGAAGACGCGGTGGATGAGGATGCGAAAGAAATACTGAAATTGCGTTCGTGGAGGAGGATGGCTACCGACAGAAGAGAATGGGGGAAAAATTAAAGGAGGCCAGGGGCCAACAAGGGCTGTAGTGCCATAGGGGAGAGAGACCTGAAAGGACTACGTCTTTCAACCGTTACTCTCAGCTGTTGAGAACGCCCGATTTTGGGATCAAAATGTTAAGAGAAAAAATGACAACGATGGAAATAGTCATATCTAACATTTTACCAAACGATAAGGAAACCTTGTTACAACAAAAGTAGTGTATGGTTTGCAGACAGTGATCCAATCAATTTACTTCATTTAATTAATAAAACTAGATTGTTTCTCTATTGCTGGTATCTTCCATATTAGCGCTTCTCTTTCCTTTCTACGGCACACTCTTGCAGCTTCTATTCTAAATCTATTATATTCTCCTTTATTGGCTCTTTTATTCCTGCATTTTATTCCTTTTATGTATGGATTTTCGCCTGACTTTTCTTTTTACTGCTATTGTGTCTTCCCATTCTTCATCGTACCACTCTTTATTTATTTTATTCTTCTTTTTCCTTACTATATTTTCAGCAGTTTTGAGAATAAATCGTTTTATGTGTGTCCATAAACAGCTATTTATGGACAGAGATGCAACAGCTATCTAGTCAGAGATGGCTCCTCGGTAACTTCTAATATTTTCGATGGCTGAGGAACATCTCTTAGAAATTAACATGTGATCTATCTAATTAGTAGCATAAGTCCCAGACATTTTCCACGTTCCTTTGTGAATGTATTATCTAGGAAATCATGTAGTTAAGCCTTTAAAATTATTAGATGTTGCGTATTGTGCCACTCTGTGGCTATAATTATTCGTATTGTCATGTAGGCTATATTTGCCAAATAAATCCTTGTAGGACCTATATATCCTCTTTGCCTAATTTAGCAATGAAATCACCCAATTTGATAATAGCATCGTGTTTTTGGAAGTTCACTGCACACTGCTTGTAGTTTTTCATAAATTCATCTTTTGCCTCCTCTGTTAGTGCAAAATAACGACGGCTCATGATACGAAGGAATCATGAAATAAATAATTCAACACACGGAACTGATGTAGTAAGGTTTATAAAGAGTAGAAGGATAGCCTGGCTGGGACACACGATGATGGAACAGCACAGAATTCCCAGAAAAGTTTTAGAATAGAGACTAGTAGGTTGGAGATCAAGAGGAAAGCCAAGGAAGAGACGGATCGAGGATTTTGAGGACGATCTTAGGATTATGGGGATACGAAGACGGAGAAGATTATGTCATGAGAGGGCTGATCTGAGAAAAATCATTGTAGAGGCTAAAATCCACACGGGGTTGTAACGCCAGAAGAAGAAGAAGGAGGCGGAGGAGAAGGAGAAGAAGAAGATTGTTTTTACAATATAGATTTTATAAACACGCTCCATATATATAGTACAGTCTACTGATTTTTATTGGATGATACGTCATGATTTCGTCTAGCAAGAATGAAATCTTAAGTTCATTTGCCGTATTGGGAGGATTATTTAGATTTTAATTAAATTACGGCATGATAGCATTTCGAGTACTGTTAAAATTCGAAAGCTTGTTATCATAATTGTTTAACACAGATTCTCAAACATAACAAACTGTCAGGTCAACCCGTCAAACCGTATGTCCGAGAGGGAAAACTCTACCATCTATGAGTACGCTGCGGTCACCCGATTCGTAAAATTTTGGAAGGCAGGAAAAAAACTTCCTGATGAACTTTGTTAAACCCGTTTACATTACAACAGCCTTTGTCTATGCACTGACATAAGGTACAGGCAAAGGGCTGCCCTGAGTAGCACTTTTTTGTCATGATTTTTTCGTGAGCACAGCATTTAGTAAGTCACTTTAGCATCTTGTGAACGTGACTTAAGTTGTTAACGCTGAAAGTTCAGTTTTGTTGTTCAAGAGTACATTTCAAAAACTTATGAAAATAAAACCAAGTCCTGTCGTCATACTTTGTGGTTTCTACGAGGAAAGAAAATATTTAGTAGTTAAAATTATTGGTGTTTGTTTCTGTAAAACGTTATACGTAAGTGATCATTTCATCACTGCGAAAAGGTTACTAGAATAGGCCCACCTATGTTTAACAGAGAAAACTGTAAGAACAATAATTTTGTTTGTCTTGAGTTAACACCCATCGAGTCTCAGTGTAGCCACAGAGGATAGGTACCGAACGGACGAAACATTTGGCACCCGAATAAATAGCTTATGCATGAAATCTAAAAACTGACAGTTACCGAACCCAATGAAAACTTACGAGCGAGTTTTGTAGAAGTACAGTTGGGAAGAAAGACCTGCAGCCAGGTACTTTCCCTATTCATTGTGATACACCGTGCAGGTACAATAATCCGCCATTGTTTAGCTGTCCTGTGAAACGTGAGCATTACTGGAAACTGTGACACCGGGGTTTCACATCCTATTAACATGAAACAATGGGACCAAACTGTGCATCTGTGTGTCGCTTACCTGCCGCACAACGGCACACAGCCATCTGCAACACGTATTGAAACCGATTTCACACTCTTCACAACCCAACGTCGTCAACGCAGCGATCAACGACTGAAGAAGAATCTTCCAAACTGTACGGCAAAAAAACTGTACACCGCGTTTGATTTATATAAAAATTGCTTCGGACAGTATTATTTGTATTTGAGTTTAATTGAATTTTTCCAAGTAGGAAAAGTGTTTCTTTTCTGTAGTGTAGCAGAAGGCAATTATGTATTATTTACTACAGGTAGTAATAAATTATGTAATGGCTGCCATTAATCACTAGCAAGTTAGTGCCTGTGAAATATGGCTGCGACTTCACAATACACACCACGTCTCTCTCACTCTCTCTCTCCCTCTCTCTCTCACTCTATCAATCTATCTATATCCTTCTCTCTTGTCTCTTTGTCTTTCTGACTCGCTTTGCCGTCTCAACGCGTTCGTCTGTGTTTGAAGCACACCATTATTCGAGCTAATAACGTTAAATAAACTTGTTAATTAAATACAGATGCCTGCTGTCTGTATCTGGTTTCCTATGGTGGCGTGACACGCGTGTGAACATGCCGTTGTATGCGACGTTCACGATTCTGCCTGCGCGCGCGCCACCATCAAGGCTGGTATGCTCTCATGGTTACTATAAAGCATTTTGAAAAGAAAATAAGAAGAATGGAAAAACAAAGATAAGAGAAATGAAAAAAAAGCAGTGATGCAAGATGCAATATTTAACACGCAGAATTGTGTATACGGAACTCTGAACAGCACACGGTAAGAAAGAAGAAAAAACATGAAACAAACCCTGAATCGATAACTGTAGAAAACAATACGGCAATGTCATAAAAATAATTAATTCTTGCTTCAAGTATAAAATTATTTTGCCCAACGCACGTTTCATAGACTTGTGTTCATCCGAGTTTCTCTGATGACTCCGTGAAACAAACTAAAGTTCTATTACGAGAGGAAATTAATTAATTATTTTTATCATAGTTTTGTGATAAGCACGAAATTTTGGAATTCTGAATTTAAGAATTTGTTGGATTACAAAATGAGAGTCTACAGAGCTCCAACGCAAAACAAATGATTTGATGAACAAATGGCGATGCCCGTTACGTATAATAATAATAATAATAATAATAATAATAATAATAATAATAATAATAATAATAGAAATACAGTATTATTTCCACTAAAATTTCGATAGTGTTTCGACTACAATTTTATATGACAAAGGATGATGACCCAGTGTTATGGTATGGTTCTCAAACTTGGGTCGCGGCGAAAAGAAACATCTATGTAGGATACAGACATCTTGCGGAGATGAGATTCTTGCGATCTGTTAAAGACCGTACGCGAAGAGATCGGCTCTACAATGAAGACATTCGTACAGAGTTGAACGTTTTTAATATCCAAGATCGTATTGTATAAAACAAAGAGAGATGGACTGCTCTTCTGAATAGGGTGCCAGGTGGCAGGAAGTTTGGCAGTACAAGCCTGTTGGACAACGAAGTGTAGGAAGACCTAGGAAGCGTTGGTGAAGTGGATTCCTTCTGGACCAGAACTGGTGATTCGTATAGTCACTGATAGAAGATGAAGAAGACATATGGTATAATAATGGAACTACAGTATTATGAGAAGCAAAAGAGAAGCAGGAAAATCTGTGAAGTAGGTCGGTATTAAGACGTATAAAATTGACGATAGAATAGTAGGTAGTTTAATCACAAATACCCAATCTAATTAATATCACAAAACACAAATTTAATAATAAATTATTTTAAATATAATTAGAAATTATACTGTCTAGACGCTTTACAGGAAGTATTGGAGTATTGGCAAATTCGAAAAAACGTTCCCAAATAAAGGCAGAGTATCAACAGACATGGTATCACATGAAGCAATTTCTAACAAAGGAACCCTAAACGAGTCTGTTTAATAAATACATCACAATTGAAAAATTCCCGCAAAGTGGGAAACAATGATCGCAACACAGACCAATTGTCAGTACACGCAACTCGTGTCAAAAACCCGTAGTTTGCATAGATTCCGATTAGAACAACGATCAGAATCGTGTTTGGAGACGAAGTAAAGTCATTGCTGTAGTCAAAAGTTAACACAAAACATGCTCGTCCGATGAATTCTTTATAATTTCAGGAGACACACAGATAAATGGTTTCGTTTGTTCATATTTTTAGCTTTTAGCAACCAGGGTTGCTTTTACCCGAAACAAGTATCGGGTATCGTTCGGCCGAAAATCTACCGCAACTGTTTTTGTACACGCTGTCGCTTTTTGGGGGCGTGAAGAAGATCCCCCTAGGGGGGGGGGGAACGAAACGTTGCCGACGATGTCGAGAATTCATACAATCGACCACGGCCTAGCAGCCCGGTATTTAGTAATAGTTTTGGAAATAGTTTTGTACTACCTCTACACTAACAATCCAATAGTTTATCAC
Organism: Magicicada septendecula; assembly: GCA_034769895.1. Classification (NCBI taxonomy): domain Eukaryota; kingdom Metazoa; phylum Arthropoda; class Insecta; order Hemiptera; family Cicadidae; genus Magicicada; species Magicicada septendecula. The sequence continues at coordinate 94,272,734 of CM068368.1, forward strand.
ATTCACACGTCTGAAGTCAATGCACAATATCTCCAAATGAACAGACTTCAACAAAAGAAACGTATTTTAGAGCAAAAAACATCTAAAAATTGTAAAACGTTTTTGGACCCGTTGTTTTGTTTTCACTTCTGCTCATTCCCTTACACTTATTAAGACTCAGGTTTTACATAATACCCGATGTTTACTAGAGCAAACGGGGTTGTTCGTATTAGTTAGAGGGTGTTTGTGATCTGTGTTCCCGCGCTACTGAAGATGTCCGTCATGGGTAGGACGAAACGTCTGACAGTGTATATAGACAGTCTGGACCACGGACTAACGACGTGGAAAATTTAGGTAGTGTAAACACATGACGTGAAAGCTTACGTTTACTTATAAAAGGGGGAAATTTTATTTATTACAGCAAAGGGGGTTCGAATAAACGATGGCGTTGTCAAAGTCTCGTAGTTACAAAGTGATCGTAATTTTAGTTAAAAAAGAAAATTGGTAAAACAAAAACTGGCATTTCGTTTTAAAGTAGAAATCTCAAGTGTCCATTATTTCTGAATTTCTTTTTAAAAATCTATTCTTCAATATTTGCCATTAAAAGATATTTTTATTCACACTGGTGCACTTAAAGGATCGCGTTTGCCCAAAATGTCGAGTGGCCCGCGTTTATGGGAATCCGTAATCACGCAGCACGAATAATTTTTTTAAATATTTGAAACGCAATTTTAATACATATAGTTTTGAAATTGTCTCAAATCTTGGTACATTATAAAGTTAAGTTAAAGGCACAATTGCAAATTAAAATACTACGCAAAAAATACGCAAATTATTTGTTTTGTAAATAACGGACTTTAAAATTAGTGAAAGCCATTGCTGAATTCGCTACCTAGGAACGTACTATTTAGTGAAATCGAGAATAGAAGACTTTTCGGAAGAGACCCAATCATCGCTGGATTGACACAGTGGCAAAGGATGCTGATATTTTACTTAAATTAAAACGATGGACATCAATCGCCAAGGAGAGGGAAAAATGGAGGCGGATGATAATGGAGGCTAAGGTTTGGCTCCAAACTGTGACGGCATAAAAGAAGAAGAAGATAGCTGAATTTGCAATTAATTTTAACCATTCGACAAAGTCCAAGCATTCGACAAAGGACTTGCTCAAACATGTAAAAAATTATCATAATCGTTATGTTCATGGAAAATGTTATATGTATTTCCAAATTGTAACGTACAATATTGAAATATAGGATACTTGTTTTACAAAAGACTACACTACTTTAATCAAAATTCCCTACATTTTATTTTGATTCCTTATTTGTTAACATTTTTTATAATTTTTCATAACCACTTACCGTTGCCTAGGAAACCGGTTTCAATACATGTGGATTATCAACATTTAGAGGGTTCAGTTTCAATAAATGTTAAGTTTAAAGTATACGCTATCGAAATAACAGCAATCGACAAAATTTTGTAATGTTAAATGAGTGACCTATTATAAGCTGGATTCTACACCAAGACCGTAAAATTCAGTCACACAAATTCCTCTTCTTCACATTTTCTCGTTAGCAACACGTGACGTATGTCACTGCTCGCCGGAAAAAATTTGTAAAATGAAAAGCGGTTTTAAGAATCTAACAGTCTTGTAATGTCAGGTCTATATTTTCGCTGTCCATTAGTAAGTGTTATCACAAATTAACTCTTGGTTTAATACTACTTTTTTGATACAACAAATTATGAAGAAGGAAAACTGTTCAAATTTACTGCATTTTTTAATTTAGTTTTTAAATTAGGTCTATACTTGGACAACGAAAACAAACACTCGTGAACAGTAAATATAATAGAACAGTAACTGAATATCAAAGGAAAAAACATACATATTCTATAAAATACATTGGGCAAAGGAAGGTAACATATGAATATGTTATAAAACCAAAATAAAATAATACAAATTCATCTGCTAGTTCATGTACAAGGGTGTTGTAACAAGAATGGAAAGATTAACATTATACAGTATTTAGAAAGATGAAGGATGGTGTAAAGAATAAAGTATAACAGCTATAACATAATTTCCTTTTTGTGTTTGAAAAGGAAAGTTTTAACGTGCTTAAGTAAGAAACTACGGATTGGATAGAGAAACCTAAGAAATAACTAGAAGACAGTGGAAAAGAATTAAGTGTCCCAGAAGTTTTGCTGGAGGAGTGGATGTGACTTCCTCCGTCTACCTCAGTCTTAGGAGTTCTAGATGACCCATCATAGAATGTGACATAATATATCAGGGATAGGTTCTGTGTTATTAAACTAATAACAAAATTTATGGGTTGTTACCTAGAAAAATTGTTTTATCAAGAAAAACTATATATTGTAAGTTTCTATGAACCTGAAATCAAAAACAACGTAATATACCTGTATCGTTTTAAAGTTTAACGTCTTTTTTAAGTTTAGAAAACGTTCTGTCACTAAAATTTGAAACTAATAATATGTAAAACTATTCAGTACAGTAAAAACATCGCGTAAAACACAAATTAAATCTCCACAGTGTTAAAAAAAACCTTTTAATGACTAGGGAATAGTTTACTTATGGTGCCTGATCCTTGGTGAAGTTAGCTGCGACCTTGCTTTTTCCAATCTTGTGTGCTACTGGCTGACCAGTTGCTACCAAACAATTTGTCGTTTATATTTGTGGCACTGCTCAGGTATCCAAATTCAACTTATATTGATTAAACAAACAATTTTAATGTTAATAATTTTTCCATTTTATGCTGGATGAATTATTGGCTATTCAAAAGTATATGACTAGAAATTCGCTGCTTAGATAAGGCACATTATCTACTCATTGCCTTAGATAAGCACATTAAATAAAAAACACTAATTAGTAATTCCCAAAATAAAATTGTATACAGAAAACGAGAAACGTTAATATCATTTTTTGCAGAACTGGTAAGAAAATTTTCAAACTAGCTAAATAACATCAAAATTATAAAACTTCAAATTTTTTGTGCAATTTCTTTGAAGGTGCAAAAAAACAACTAATATTTTGCTAGCTTGTTTGCTTAGGCTGAAAGAAATAGAAAATAACCGTAGGTTATAGAATTTCGCGGCTGGATGTCAGGTAGCTTCAGTCAACTTTGAACTGTTATAAGGCAAAATAAGTGAATAAGGCAACTGTTATCACTGTTAACTGTCAAGATATGCCTGTTTATCGACAATAAGGCAGAAAATGTCATATAGTCTAATTTGAGTCTGCAGCATATTTTCAAAACAGCACAAAATCTTTTGAGCTAGCGCAAAAATTGTATCACTATCTACAATTTGTACAGTTTTTATTCAGCTGCAAATAAACTTAACAACAATGAAATTTATTAGTTTTAACTGTTACGAGAGTTACTGCATCGGATAGCAGGAAACGCAACGTGTAAAAATCACTTCCGATCAAACACAGATCGCCCAAAAACAGCGACAGCACGACAACTTCGCGCCACGACATGGGTGGGGGGCAGGGGGTAACAAGAATGAGAAAGCCACGTGCATCGAATCGAACACAATCTCGGAATCCAAGTTCAGCGTTCACGCTTGTCCAACCACTGCATTTCGACGAAATTTTCCTGACCATTACGGATAAATTACAATACTTGTTGTTTTTGCATCGGGAATGCCCACACGAGAAGGCGAAACTTAATAGGACACTTTCAACAAGTGGTACTCATTTTACAGAAAACAATTGCGGAACATATCAAATTTCTTCCGATCATTATTACCACCACTATAGTTATGTTACGAAACAACATTTTCAGTTTAACACACGTCAGTTAACGAAACGATTCATCCTCATACTCAGCGGTTAGATTGTGACTAATACTCAGAGGCTCGGTTTAGTTTCAGAGGATGTTCCATCGTACAAAGGTCGAAAAGTCTAGTTAAAGAAAAATTCAACGTTTTTTAAAGTCATTGTACTGGTATCCGCGTCACAATTATTATAATTAAATTATTTTACCTTAATCCGTCACTGTGACCGCTTGGTTTCTGTCAACTTACGCGTTTCGGATTAAACTTAATCCATCATCAGAGTAAAAAATCCGTCAGTTATGACTTCGTTAAAACATTAAAAGGAGACACTAAAGTACATCTATGTATATATTATACAAACACAGCGACGTACGCGGATGTGAGTGCGCACTCGACACCGGTTGAAGACGTACTGCAACCGGTGTCGCGTCTTCCGGTTAGCAGTACGTCTTCAACCGGTGTCGAGTGCGCACTCACATCCGCGTACGTCGCTGTGTTTGTATAATATATACATAGATGTACTTTAGTGTCTGCTTTTAATGTTTTAATGAAGTAATAACTGACGGATTTTTTACTCTGATGATGGATTAAGTTTAATCCGAAACGCGTAAGTTGACAGAAACCAAGCGGTCACAGTGACGGATTAAGGTAAAATAATTTAATTATAAAAATTCAACGGCATGTGTTAAACCGAGAACAGTGTTATTAACATTGAAAAGTACGAAAGCCAACGATAGAGATTGTAAAACATTAGTTCGGCACAAAACAAACAGTGTTTTACAGGAGTGAATTTTATATTACAAATGTAAAGAGTTGCTAAGGCTTTCGCAACAAAGTCCGGAAACATTATTTGCCGGGTTGTCAGGGCGTGGTCTATCGTTTGTGTTTACAGGCGCCTGTACCTCATCACTGGGGTGAACTGTCGGACACCGCACCGATTGCTTCCAACATTGAAGATAACCTCCGATGGGGGGGGGGGCGAAACGTCTGCAAACACAAACAACAGACCACGGCCTAACAACCCGTCAAATAATGTTTCCAACTTTACAAGTGTAAAGTTCAAACGTGTGTGTAGGTATAAAGGTATAAATATAAATAAATAAATAATAACACACACGCGCAAGCGCGCCACAATAGGTTTATTTTGTCTAAAACTCTGTTAATATAAAACATGTAGGGTAAATTTTCACTATATTTTGACCATGACAAATTCTTTCCACCCGTTTCTCGTTTGGCTGTTTCTTCGCTTCAACGCAAATTTTACAAGTAATTACAATTACTTTATAATAACTATATCGCAGGTTTTTCTAGCTTATTCCTTTCCCCTTTTGTTATTGTTCTTAACTTTCGCTCATCAAATTCTCTTAAGGTTTCCATACGCCAACTAAGCTGTCTTAGCAAGATGACGCTCATTGGTTTCAAATCTATAACAATGAAACACAAAAAAAAAAAAATAGCAGAAAATGTTCTCCGCGACTGGAAAATTCTATCATCCTTCGAAAGGGAGGAAAGGAGAACTAGCGTTTTGGATAGATTGATAAATTTCACTACTCGCATGGCCTAAACGCTAACAAAAGGGACTCAGAAATTATGACTCCAGAAAAGATTCCGGCTCAAACTACGAATTCATGTTTCACCACACGTTAGAATTCTATCCAAAAAGCACCACCTTCCTGCTTACAACGCTCTTTAAGCTCTGAACACGCTCGAAGTCTAATCTCTACGTGATGGTTGGTCAACTCTCTTGGGACTCTGTTTCGACTGTTTCACGGTACTTGAGTTTTTGTCTGACACCGTTATGAACTGTGCCAACACTTACTTGTAATTCTTCAGCTATAAGTTCAAGTGTAATCCGTCGGGCTGCTTGGTGTCTACGCGAGTTTCAACCTCACCTGGACGTCCAGAACGGTGCTTGTCAGTGACTGAAGTTCGACCACTTTTAAACTGTTCTACGCACTTATAAAAATCTCTGCGGTCATAAAAACTTTCCTCGTATCGTTTAGTCATATGAAAGTTAATTTTAGGCCGGGTTTTCACCCTCAGAAAGCAAAAAAATGATCACTGCACGTAGCTGAACTAATACCGAAATTTCCGAGAGAACTCGCCATCTTTAAATGAGAATTTGAGGTTAAACGAAACAATTCTAATCGAACAGCTGATCAGCACTCTTAACAGGGATGGCAACTTAAAGTTCTGAAACTATCGTACTCCGCCTGACAAACATTTTTCCTCTACAGCTATTTGTTTCTTTAATTACTGAATGACCCTCGTAGTGCGTATATCCCACAGCAATGTTTGTATAGCCTACACGTTTTTACTGTTGCTAGATTATTACAAATCATTACTTCTGACGTAATTAAAACGAAAAGATTAATGAAATGAAAAGATTATTCAGAATAAATGAAAAGATTATCAAAACATTAACAAAAGTTAACAAAAGTGGAGATGCCACATAAAAAACAGAATGTGGACGTGTTGCGATACAAAGGACGAGATGGCGAAGAAATGTTGGACGGCCAGGACAAGATAGAACCGAAGACGTCATTGGCTAATCCATGTAGCGAAGAAGAAGAAGAAGAACGAAAAATAATTATAATAAATTTTACGTTTGGTTATATGCATTTATACCGAACTATAAATTTAAATATTCTTAAGTACAGCACCTTATATACTCTAAAAGTCGTATATCGCCACCACATAGAAGGAATAAGTAATTCATTAACGTGTATTAACTTTCTCACAATACGTCTGTTGTACTATATACGATGAAAATCGTGAGCGATAGATTTTCCACTGTGAAGAAACAGATGCTGTCCCAATGATCATCCCTAGCGATTTCCTAACGACAAGCCTCAGCAACTGTGTGGATTACGAAACGACGCGCCGTGTTTACGGGAAGCAGAGAACTGACGAAACATTGGGAGACCGCGCTGCACTTCGGAGGAGTAAAATTCAGCGACATGTGACGCTAACGGGTTAGCACTGTCTCAACCGGTCAGACGCAACGCAAAAACATAAATCATAAATAATACATATTATACTGCAGACTATCTCTCTCACACACACTCTCACATAATTCTGCACGATCCTCATCCTCGTCCAGTCTCGCAGAGAAACCAATTGTCCTCATTTTAAACACAATTTTCTTTCGCCCACTAATTTCCTGTACCTATTGCCTCATATACATTACTGCGTGATTGAACGGTTTTAAAATTACATATGTACGAGTTATTATTACAGTTACAGTCATTTGAGATGTAAGTTAGTTTTATGTAGGCCTACGTCATATTACATTGTCTTTTCGAACTGAAGTTTTCTCGGTAAAACTGAAAATCAAGATCTACAGCAGTTGTCACTAAACACTTTCCTCAACGTCTTTCGCAGTCCCCTTATAAGCACTAACTTCAAATACTGTAATACCGTTTGTATTAGTCGGTAATACGACAGACGTATTGCAAAATCTAATTTCAAAAGCTAACTCAGTAGCATGTAGTACAAAGCCCCCTCAAGATACAGGTGGTGTAGACGTAGGGTAATTAATTTTATTAATTAATTTCATTAACTAATTATATTTAATTAATTTTATAATTTTGGACCATTTTATTTCGCTCTCTTTCGTTCACTGTCTGTCGCCTCGTGTCACCTCCACATTACTTTTTCCAGTAATCTTTGTCAGTGTTTTGCCTAAATACCTTTAGGTCACCCACTTCTAATTTTCCTCAGATCACATTTACCAAGTTCGTTTTACTACCTGGTCGCCGCCATACTCCTTAGATATCCCCACTAACTTAATTAATTTCTCTTATAGATTTAGACGTAGATTGAGTACACGAATCTTTTCTAATTTATAAAGTTCTCAATTTGTATTTTGATTTTTTTTTTGTTTCATGGTATTTCACAAAGCATTTATGTTTCATAATTCTTAAAATTATCCTATTATATGTATCCTATCCTATATTTTTTTAATTATCCCATTTGGTATTGTGTAGAAAATTCTACAGACGCCTTTGTCCGTGTTGAATTCAGAAATACTGATGTTAAAGTCGACAGATAGTGTTTGACGGTCTGTGTCCTTACTTCCTCCCTCCATTGTTGTGAGGACTGGAGTATTTTTAATACTGATAATTACAGAAAACGGTGGTTAATGACAAAAAATCAAGTTAATGAGAAAACTTTCGTAGAACGTTGACAGAGAATGTAGAGTTTAATATCAAAATCGTATACTGCGCTCATCTAGCAATTTTTAGTTTTACGAAAAACAAACCGAGACACAGCACAGACAGAAGATGAGAACTGGATGCCTTCGTTCACCTAATGCCCATTGTAATTAGAGTCGCATTACACATTATTAGGAAAAATAATAGAATTATAGGAAAAAATCTCACTTCGGTAATAACAGTAAACTCCATCTATGTGTACGTAAACCCACAAACCGTTGGAACTCAAGTTCGTGCACGATTTTTTAGTTTTCGTACGTCGTGTTTGCGAGAGAGAGAGAGAGAGAGAGAGAGAGAGAGAGAGAGAGAGAGAGAGAGAGAGAGAGAGAGAGAGAGAGAGAGAGAGAAATTATTAGTTAATCCCTTTAAACATTAGAGAAACAATTCTATAGTTGCAGCGAATATGTTTTTTGGTTTCATCTTCGGTAAAAAAAACTTGCTATAAATACTAAACACTGAAACATTGTTCAATCAATTTTCCATTCAGCAGTTGAAGATGACGATTTGAGTGGTCGATTCCTATGCATCCCATGAAAAAATAAACAGTGGGCATAGATTATACCAGGTTTTGTTTATTACGAAAGGATTTAAAAGATACGTATTTTAAAAACGAAAAAAATTAAATTACAACAGCAATGGGAATGTTGGCAACGCAAAATTATTGTCACTATTTTTTGCTTAAAATTTTTGTCATTGTCATTAAAAAAGAATGACACTATTTTGTACAATATATTCCTAATGTTGTAAACAAATACTATATTATTGTCTTCTTCTTCTTCTTCTTCTTCTTCTTCTTCTTCTTCTTCTTCTTCTTCTTCTTCTTCTTCTTCTTCTTCTTCTTCTTCTTCTTCTTCTTCTTCTTCTTCTTCTTCTAAATAGTAGTGGCTTTAGCAGCAGCAGCAGCAGCAGCAGCAGTAGTAATAGTAGTAGTAGTAGTAGTAGTAGTAGTAGTAGCAGCAGTAGTAGTAGTAGTAGTAGTAGTAGTAGTATTACTATCATTGTACGAGCTTTTTCCTTTCGTACAACAGCCACACAACATAATGAAGCAATATAGTACACTATATTCAGACATGACTTAAAAATTAATATGGCGAACGATCAGTCCCTCCTAATATTGAAAATAAGTAAGCTTGCTCGAAGTAAAAGTGACCTTTAGTATACTTACTAACCGTTATAATTCGAGAAACCAACTTTTATTAGGCACATTTCACATGTTTATGACTTCTATTTCATTTCTAAATAACGTTATATTTGAAATCTAGTAATGTCCTGTATCTGTTCGACAACCAGTAACACATTCTTATAGGGGCAAACAGCATTGTTCAATTTCTAAACAAATGACATGCCGCAATTAACAATATTCCTGCTTAGGCTGTATTATTTCTCACTTTAGAATTATTATTACTGTTTAATTAACTATTTATTTTATTTTTAAACTAGCTTTTTGAAATACACAACATATACTTATATACACGTACATTGAAAAATGTTTGTAGAATTCAAACATTACAAACTCATCATATTTACAACTTCACTATTAACATAACTCGTATGTTAATATTTTTTTAATAATATAAAAATTAAGACAACGTGACCTGGTATTTAATTTAAAGATGCGAATAACAAAGTAAAGAAATCGTAACAAACATAATCTCGTGTGTTTTAAAAACGGAGAACAGTATTATATACAGACTTACATTACCATCAGTCATATTCGATAAAGACACTGTACTTAATTTCAGCGAAATAAATGTCGTCGCTGACGTGATGTATAAGTCATTAAAATTTATGGTAAAACTGTAATTATTTATCAGGGTACTCACTTTACGAACAAGCGGACAAACAAATAGATAAATAAATAAATAAATTGATGACACATTCCTCAAGAAGAAGAGAATCTTATTTGTATTCAGTAAGGAGCAATCGATGAGGACGAAGAGACCAATGAGAAACGAGCTTTCCCCACCTAAACAACTTCAGACCATTGTCTATTTAAAAACATCAGCCAATTGTTGTATTATCCTCTACATAACATATCACACGCCAGACAATCGTAAACCTGAAAGAATTTGCAAAGAAAACTAAATAAATAAATAAAGAGTGAGGAACAAAGGAAATACGTAGGTCTGCGTAACTATATTATTATTTTTACTGCTCGCCCCGCGCTAAACTTAGCGTTTCCTCCCATTGGGATTAACAACAAATAAACTTATTATTATTATTATTATTTCCCAGCGCAGACGGCGGATGTCTATGACCGATTAGCATATTAACACCCGACGCCCGTCATGGCGTATATTTCAATCGTATATTCAATAATTGTAACTAGGCTATTGCCAGTGACATTATAAATGTTAGACTATGCAGTTGTTCAGTTAAACCGGAATTATAATTTTTATTTATTTTCGTCTTTTTTTTTTACAAAAAATCCCCGATTCCTATGGCTACTTTAGATTTTGACTAAATTACTTGAATCAAAGTAACTTTAATTTTTACACCTCACTTTCGATGGTATGTGAACATAATCAGAGCGGTGTATTCATTGTTCATAATCTAAAGATACCAAACATTATTTATAATAAAGTTTTAATTACTCACATTCTTAAATTCGATCGATTTCGGTCACATACTATCGCCAGGACATAAATACACTGTGCACTTGCGATCACAATATTGTTAAACAGTTACTATTTACAAAAAACGAATTCGTAAACACTGATTAATGATCGTGAAACGTACGTTTGTGTCCAAAGTTTCTCGAGAACTCTGATCTTTTTACGGAGTGTTTACGTTTACATTCAGGTCTATACATTATGTCAGCTGATTACTGTATGTTGTTTTCATTTTGCCGCAATATTTCAAATGTGATACGATTTTTGAAGTCCGTCACGATGTTCAATAGATTTTCGCGGCCCTCTTCTTTTACATGTTTGTATATCCGGTATTGTTCACATATAATTGATCTTATTTCATCACTGCATGTTTTCAATACGGTTAAATGTTGCTGTATTGGACCATATTCACAAGACTACTGTTGTTTTATGTGTTTGGCTACTGTTGAGTTCGGTTTTGAATGTTGAGAATGTCTGGTGTGTTCAACATATCTGCCCTTAAAGGATCTTGACTGTGTTTACATAGTAATTGTTTTACAATATTGTGAGCGCAGGTACACAATGTATACGTTCTGACGATAGTCTATCATCGAAATCGATCGAATTTAAGAATGTGAGTATATAAACTTTATTATAAAACATATGTATGCTATCTTTAGGTTACGAACAATGAATACACTACAATAGAAGATTGAGATTTCATTGTAAGGTTTAAGTGTACCTTAAATGAGATTTCATTGAGATACAGGTGTAAGTTGCACTGTGTAAGTGCAAACTTCCGTCAGGTGGTTGTGCTTCCCAGTGCCGCCCAGCGGACTTACAGGGCGGTTCTTTTCTTTTATAGAGTTTTTCTATAGGTATAGTTGTGTTTAACTTTGTAGGTGGTGGTAGTTTATTAAATTTTGTTGACGGTTCACGCTTGTTAGTGAACTAATCTCGGGTAGGCTTAAGTCTATATTTAAAGTACTAGAATAATTTACACCTGAAGACGACCGTAGACTGTTTAGTGGTCGAAACGTGTGATAAATTCTGACGATGGTTATTGTCCGACCTAACGATTTTTAAAAAGTTTAATTTTAGTAAACACTATCATGTCACTGGACTACGAAGACGACGTTCACTAAATCTGGCGCTCACGGGAATGGAAAAAGAATTTGTAAACATGCAGATCTGCCTCCTCCCATCGGGGTGCAGCCTTAGTCTCCTTTTATCGTCACTCTCCACCTCACCCTATTGGTAACGAAGGATCTCCATCCCAGCACTCTCGCATCCGCGGCAACAACATCTTCTTATCTTTTCCTTGGATGACCTGTTAGTCTTTTGTCTTCCTATTTCGTCGTTTCGGTATTCTATCATTGTCCATTTGCTCACACGGGCAACCCACTGAAATCCCTTCAGGTTTATGCGCATTTCTACAGCTAGCTCGTTGAAAAGAACAGTTCGCCTCTTGATTATACCATATCCTCCACTTCCCATTTCTATACACGGGACCTACAGTCTGGCTCACGATCTTCTTCTCAAATATCTTCGAGGTTACACCGCTCTTTGAGTTAATGTACAGATTTTACTAACACAGCATAAGACGGAGCGTAAAATATTTTCGTGTATGCGCTAGTTTGTCTGTCTGTGAATGTTTTTACTTTTCTGACTTAACGGTGGTGATTAGTTTATCTTCGGTTATTGCGTTGACGTCACTAGATTACAACGACGATGTTCAGGAAATCTGGCACTGACTGGAACCAGATTAGAAACGAAGTTGTAAATCCGTAATACCTCACTGCCACTGAAGAACCATCGCACTGCCTTTTTCAACAAAATTAAGGAAGTCTGAACAGGTCAAAATGTTAGAATCGTTTCTTCAGGCCTTACCAAAAGTAGAATCTCATTAATGGCGAGCCTCCACTTCTAAAATGTATACTGAACTACGTTCGGCCTCTAAAAAGCATTTGTACTTATTTTATAAAGAAGACTGGTGCATAAGTGAAAACGACAAATTTGAGCGAACGTTTTTTCCAAGGTTCGTAGGCTACTCCTGTGCTTTTTGCGTTACGCTGTTTTATTGTTACAAAGAATGTCGTCACACATCGAGTGTATTTAAGTGTAATCATAGTTAGGCTATCACGATGGATCCAGTAACAGTTTAAACGTGTTGTCAATACGATACTTTTTTGAATACGGTACTCCTGCGAATCGAAGTGACGAGATTTGAACTATGTCGGTTTGTAGTGAATTTCGTTGGTATCGAGCCATATTTTCATTAACGACAATTACAACGCGCATTTTAACAACATTTGAGAGCACGTTTGGGTGAAATTTCAATCCATATTTCCATGAACATTTTATTCGGTATATAGTAGTGTGGGGCAAGATTCCTAATACGTCGTAGTTACTAGTTTTCTTAATAGATGTTGTGAGTTGGTGTCTGGGCTGTTGAAGAAATGCATTCTGCTGGCTGGACACAGCAAACAAGGAGTCTAGCGCCATTACGGTGAGTGAACAGTAACGTTGTTTAATTTTGTGGAAGTTGAAGTTATTTTACAGTGTAATTTAAGAGTATTTATACAAATATATACTTTCTTATTATTTGTTTTCGACAGTACATTATTAAAAGGTAAGTCTGAGATTACATATCAACTTAAAGTTAGTGGTCAATCTTATTTTATTGAATCATAATAAGTCAGCAAAAAGTATAGAACACAGTGGGGCAAGTTTCCGGGGGCAAGAGTCCTCTTGGTCTCCTGTACGGCTTCTTACCCCACATAAACAAACTTCACATTTCAATTAAATAAAACTTGCATTAGTCCTACAATTGTTAAGCGTTCCAGAAGTGTGTACTGGGGAGTCGCGCTGATTTCAAAGTCTAAATTTCAAAGGAAGAAGAGGAATATCGTGTTCCGGGAAAGTTGATTATTATTGCGGAGGTTGTGGGCATCTTTACGAATCCCCCCCCCCCTACAGTCGACTGGATCATGTGTCGTCAGTGTAGTACGTGGTGGAAAGAGCCGTGCACGAATTACAGTGGATTGGGCCATTTCGTGTGTGATAAGTGTCAATAGGACTCTTACCCTACACAGACCGGACTCTTGCCCCAAGGTTGGGGCAACTTTCCTATTTTACATGCTTCTGTTTTTTAATTTTGTTTTACCAAATACTGTAGTCAAAATTGTTGTGTACTCATTACAATTGTTAGCATATAGTGTAACAAATAAGCCAGTAATTTTCAATAAACTTTACTTTGGTTCAGTAGTTGAGAATTTGTTATTGTATTTTAAGTGCGGACTCTTGCCCCTCATTCTCTAGGCCTATTATATGAAGACCCAATATGAGATATTGTGAAACAAAGACATGGGGTTTGAACTAGGTCGGTTTGTATTAGAAATTCGTTCACTTCTCGTACATATAACTTTCTTTTCACAGGAAGAATCCTGACAAACAGTTCTAATGAATTCAATCCGAGGATAATTGAATAAAATCCGAGGAACGTTATAAAAATAAAATTAAAAACGAAGTCCTCTTATAAAAATAAAATTAGAGGAACGTTTTTATGAATTATTGTATCAGTGGTCGCTGTTGCTCTATTTTTCTCCATAATAGACATGGAGAAAAGTATGACGATTATAGAAAAATCTGTGAACTGACCAATGGGGTTTGAAGTACGACGATTATTTGTACTTTTATACCAGAGTTATTGTTCATCCAATAGTTTTACTGTCAAATAGAGTTGTTTTTACCGAAGGACATTGGAAGAATTTCCTAAAACGATACTTTCAGTAATGTTTAGAGAAATATTCAATGTAATTGAGGACATATTCGAATGAAACCTGAGGACGTACTTACCCGTAGTTCGTGCGAAGTCGTGTATAGTTTGAAATTTGCAAAGCGCGCGATTCCGTTAGTCGCCAGCCGTACAGATTCTCACCGGCTGTTTGTAACTCGAGAGAACGTAAACTGTAACGCTTATTACGGCATAGTTTTCGTAACACACGAAGACAAAAAATCGTATTAATTTATTATTGGTGTAACACAGCGTGTTGGTGTAACGGTGTCGGCCGTGTTGTTACACGCATATAAACAATCTGGGTCACATTACTACACCGCCATCCCAATTCCTGCCCGGTAATAATCGAACACAAAACTACAACTCAACTGCATGTCAGAATTTAATAATATTTTTGTAAATCGTCTTCGCTGTTTTGTGTAGACATTTAGCTGTTCCTACTTCAGGTGTCTGATCATCATTTTTTTGGTGGTCCTTCGCTCCTTCTGCCTTTTACTTATGTTAGAAAGCTTGTTACGACATTATCCATCCTTTCTATGTCAACTATCTATTCTTGCCGATAATCGTTTGTTTTTTATTTGATATTATATAAGATTAAAAAAAAAATTATATTGTATAATATTTAGTTTACATTTAAGGGCAGGCATCCTATAAGTCGTGAATAATCAGATTTTGGATCAGGTTAGTCATTTTAATTAGCTGGGTTGTGATATCTCCTATGGAACTGATATTGATTGGGATTGTAAGCTAAGGAAATTTAGACGTATCTGTGGAACGGTTCATAGGAACCTGAAAAATAAAACACGGAAGGATACCCGAACGAAATTTTACAAAACTGTGACTGTCCCCACATCATTCCTGTATGCTAGTGAGTCATGGACCCTTGGTAAAAAGGACGTACAGAGGATTCAGGCAGCTGAAATGAAATTTCTAAGAGGGACGCAAGGTTGTTCTCTCCTGGATCGTAAACGGAACGAGGATACTATACGCGAATTAAACATTGTATCGTTGCACCAGAAGACTGAAAACCACAGAAGGAGACGGTGTGAACACTTGAACCACATGCCTGATATCCGTCTATTCGTGACTGCCTTGGGTTATCACCCTACTGGGAAGAGAGTTGTCGGAAGAGATGGGTTCCGGAACAGGTCTAGGGCCTAATCCTTGAAGTGAGATGATGATGATAATATTCAGTTTGTTGCGGATGTTTTGGTTTCTAATTCTGTCAACTCTCGTTCATTCTTTCACGTCTGGAAAGAAAGTCATTTTGGAAATCTATATTTCGTTTTCAATTTTTGTCACAGCCCACGTTCCTCCAACACAAAACAAAATAGGAGCAATAGGCCCTACCATTAAAAAATAAATACAATCGCCAAGTAACTACATGTTTTTTGTCTTTCTTATACGGTTTAGCCAATCTTCCCTCCACAAAACTCGCGCCTTTGACCCACAGCTCATAAATTAACATAAACAGAAGCGGTTTACCTCTTTTAGATCTTCCTGGAGGCCGATTCCGGTTTATTTTTCAGTAATCTAATTTCTTCGTGCTCTTACTTTCCCTTCGTAAACTGCAGTTCCCTAATTAGCTTGTTTTTTTATCTAGCCATTCTCATACTTGTATATATTTAAGATGTTCTGATTTTATTTCGACGATGCTCCAAATTGTAATCCTTAGAGTAGGCACCGGCACATATAATCTAATTCCACGGTTCGAATTAAATTTTGTTTTTGTTTTTAAGAGGCCGCCTTCTTGCTCTGTGTGCTATTTCGTTTTCAATGTACTCCAAAATATCCTTTTCTTCCTCTGTCAGTTAATACTTTTATTCCACACCGGATCTGCAATAAAAAGTATTAACATTTTTATGAATTAATCATCTTCGCGGCAAATTGCAAAATTAATCAGTTTATGCTTTCACGGAAAAACAGATTACCCATATGGACGAGTTCAGATTACCCAACTTAGCCAATGAATATAATCCGAAGGGAAGACGGGACTCAGGATCAGGATGCCCGAGGAAAGACGGTCAGTGGAATCTGCACAGGCCGGATAGTCTAGTCTAGTCCGTGAAACAGATGATTCCAAGTGAGTCCACGCAGATAATCACTGCACATGTAGACTTTGTTGAATGTTTCCCTTTACTGTTCTGGCATCGACATCACCACCCCCCCAAATTAACATCTTGAACAGAAACAATTGTCTTGCATCTTCACGTTACAATTTTCTGTCTTCATAAACGGTGTGTGAAGATATGGGCAGACAACTTTCGGAAAGAATTATAAATAGAATCATTTCGGGGGACAACTTCAGGGGGAACAAAACGACAAGGCATTATTTTATGAGTATGAATTGATATATACTACTTAAGACTTATTAGTAAGTAGGCGTACTGTGTTGAAATTGTACTGAAAATATTTGCTGCAACATACTTGTAGTGTAATGTATACACTACGCAAATTCAATTTCGAAGCAGATCATTTATTTTATGTATATGCATATATAGAGTCATTATATGTCTGCCTCAGGAAGAACTAATTGTTTATTAGTAATCAGTGACTCTTCAGTTATGGCCCCCAGTGACTCTTCTTTAGAACATATCATGTCCTGATCAGCGTCTCAGAACTAAACGTCATGCAAAGAGCCGTCATAGTGACTTCTTTACGTTTCTGCGCTTCCAGAATGACGACCTTTGATGCCATCTGTCTTCTAGTCGTGCCAGCCAAATGTTATTCCTACATACTTTTTGTTTTCTTAATTCTATACACGACATCATCTACTCTGCTCCGGTTGGGATCTGTTTTCACATAACTGTTTTCCTGTATCACTTTGTCATACCTAGCAACGTTACTTGTACGATAGTCTACGGTGGCCCGAAGTTTTTGTCAATCGTCCACTGTTCTGACCCTTGGAGTGATCGAAGGTAAAAACGTCTATTTTCGAAACCACAAATTCAGTTTGGCATCTTGTCAATATTGCACATGTTTTTCAACGATGATGAACCCTGACGTTATTCGATTAACCATGTTCGGCGTATACAAAAAACAAACCCCCCCTATACACATACACATACAAACACAAACACACACGTGCGCGCGCGAGTATGTGTATATGCATGTGTGTGTTTTTTCTATTTTCTGTCTGTTTTAAACACCGACTGTTTAGAACTGTGAGCAAGCAGACAAGTGTGTGGATCCATTAAAGTAACCCAGCTGAGTTCGGTCATGCGCCCAGTTGCATGTTTTCTCAATCGGCTCGATCCACCTGAACGTAAAAATATTATTCGCATATGCAACTGTACAAAGATACGAATATATAGAGGTTATTCATAAGTCAGTTTACCTAACACAATTGAAGTACAATTATGATTCGAATTTTAAAATACCATGCGTTTTTAATGTCTTACAAATTTTGATTTTTAATGAGATTTAATATGTAAAACTATAATCTATTTGCGTGCAAAATATATTCAAATATTTACCATTCTGTTCAAATTGCTGTCCGCCGTGCTGTTAGGCCGTGGTCTACTGTTTCTATTAAAAACATACATTTCGGCCCCGCCATCGGAGGCCATCTTCAGTATAAAACAATTAAAAAAATTTGTATGGCGTTCGCCGTGGCAATTCGTAAATCGTTTGACACTGAAGGTGGCCTTCGACGGTGGGGCCGAAATTTCTGTTTTCAATGGAAGCGGTAGACCACGGCCTAACAGCACGGCGGACAGCAATTTGAACAATGTTGACGTCGGACGTGAAAGCCTTTTAGGAATTCCTTATTTACCACTCAGTTAAACAAAAAATAATTGGACGTATGTTTCATTTTGTAAAGATGAAATTTTATTTAAATATTTTTAACACGTAAAACATAATTTTATTATTATTCGGTAAGCTGACTTTTAGAGCACTGTATTTTATAAACTATACACTTAGGCCCACGACAAACGTCAGAAGGTTGGAAATTAAGAAGTAATGATGAAATATACCAAAGTATAGAAAATATAACAGAAACAGTGAGAAAAAGAAGACTAGTATTTTTTGGATATTTATATAGAATGGACGACAATAGATCTTCAAATATCTGTGGGGAAAGAAGTCAACATCAAGTTGGATTAAAGAAGTCAAAAAGGATTTAGAAGAAAAATAATAGGTAAACGCAGAAGAAGCAATTGAAAGAGAAGTTTTTCGGGCAAAAGTGTTAAAAATGGACGGAGTGCAGGGTAGAAGAGAGAAAAACGCATCTTCAAAGTGGACTGAAGACAGGAAGAAGAGACACAGTGAAAAGACGAAAGAATATTGGAGAAAAAGAAAAGAACAAGGAATAAAGAATTGAAATTACCATGTGGTCCTCAGATGGCTGATACAAATAGAAAAAAAAAACATGCACTTCACGTTTAGTATAAGTTTGTCCACATTTATAACGCGCGCGCGCACGCACACACACACACAAAACAAAAGAACGATTTCTCTACAATTTCAAGTCGTATTCAAAAGTTTTAGTGATAAATTATTTACAGATGGTTTGCAAGTTCCGTTTACGAGAGGATCGTGTCGTGTTGTACTTTCACAGCGCACCACTGACACGCGTAACATTGTTTACCCGTGTTCAGGACGTAGGCGGCTGTTGGTTGGTTCACGAGGGGGAACCTTGACTCGTTGTTGGGACGTACGGACGATTAACAAATATACATCAATTAGGTATCAGTCAACAAACTATACCACCTACGATTTCATTCATCCATAACGAATAATTAATAGTTAGCTAAAGATTGAAGGCTGGCGGGTTCAAGGGTCAGCGGAATGGGAGGTTCACCTTAATCAAGCCCCCGCCCACTTCAGGCCCACTGTCTACACTTAGGCCTACTTATGTCTCAGATTTATGTTTCTCCTTTTTTTACAAGACTGATTACTTCTTTCCATTAAGATGGAGAGAGAGAGAATATGGTGGCCGTACCAACAGCAGTAGTAGGCAGTACTAGGGAGTAGCCCGCTCTGTTGGCGCAACCACACTGTTGGTTGGTCTGTTGTTATTTTACACACTAAACATTAGCCTAAGATCTCTCTCTCTCACTCTCTCCGCTCTCCCCTCATATGTACATAAATATATTTTTTTTTCTTAATTTGCGACCCGTATTGTAACTTGTAAGTTTCATAAAGTCATAATATAGTAATTATAAAAATAATTAATCTCGCACACAATTACGCAAGTAACACTTTAACTCCGGCCGTACGTTTGATCGAATCTCGTTGTAAGTCATCAAAAATTTAATATTGTTACCGACGATCTGTTTTCTTTTACTAAATCTGAGTGGCTATCACCTTCTGCTTTCCCTTTATTTATATTCTCGTCTTGCTTTTTTCCTCTTCTTAGTTCCTTTCTCACGAAACTTTCCGAATTTCTTCTGTCAAAGATTTCCTCAACCGTTCCGGCGTTTTTCTTGTCCGCTGAGTTTCACTGAAAGGTTTGCTTTCGTAGTTTGGTATTTGGTACTCTTTTACTCTTCTCCAGTTCCTTTCTTGCAAAACTTTCCGAATTTCTTCTCTCAGATATTTCCTGAACCGTTCCGGCGTTTTTCCTGTCCGCTGAGTTTCACCGAAAGGTTTGCTTTCGTAGCCTGGTATCTGATACTCTATTACGATAAATTTTCATTTTTCTACGACTATTACGTTTACAGCGGATTCGTTTACTCTAAGCAGTTCGTTCATTCTTTAGTTATGTATTCGATCTCTTCTGGATATTGTACACGATCTCCTCAATGCATCTATCTCAACAGAAAAGAGTAAGATGAAAAACAGTATTGATGCTTTTCTTGTAATTGACCAATAGAGAGTTACATCTCTTATTACTGCCCCTCTAATATTCCGGTCTCGTTGTTTTGTTATATCCGTGCTCCTCATCATCTGATGAGATGATACTAGATAGATACTAGTCACCATCTGAAGAAGTCTTCTGCCCTGTGTGGACGTTAGTAAAAACGGAAGAAGAAACAATGAGAAGGTTTGAAAGAAAGAACTGACCGGTTAAGGAAGATGATGAATGGAGGGTAAGAAATAACCAGACGTTAGATGGCCTACTGCAGGATGAGGACGTTGTAAGATTCGTGAAGCCTCAACGAATACAAGGACTAGGTCACCTAGAACTATTTAGTCGAGAATTAGCGTATGCCGAAGAAAATCCTGAAGGAACAAGTGTATAAAAGCAGAAAAAGGGATTGACTTAGGGTAAGATGTGCTGGGGTTGACTTAGGGCTGGAAGATCGCAGAAGAATGGATGCAAGGGGTTACGATAAAATATCAACGGATAGGAGACATTAGAGAAGACTGGTGTTGCAAGCCAGGGCTCACCACGTTGGGCTCTAGTGGTAAAGAAGAAGAAAGTGAAGAAGATATGACTACGTTTTCAATTGAACTGTGGAATTTGCTTTCCTTTGCCTCCTGATTAATGCTTTATATGACAAACGTCAATTCGGATTAACAAACATTACTTATTCGGTGGAAAGGTCAGTACAATTGTTCATTGTACATGTGCAACTAGCGTCACGTCAGAGGATGAATCAGCGTCTGGCAGGAAGGAACCACCCGCTGGTGACACTGGTAATCTTCTTTCACCGTTGCGCTCGCCGCAAGGGGCCGGTCACGTGCCTAAATACTTCCCGTTGGTCTCCGTTTCGACAGTGTTATCAGATTATTGTAGTGATCACTCCGGCCTTAAACGATTTCGCCCATACCATAGATTTAATTTATCGTTTCTTTACTTTCAGAAATAAATAATCAATCAAGTACGTATTAATAAATATAAGAGAGGCATCAATCATGTGTGTATGCGATGTTATTTTAACTTTATTTTCTGTTATTTTACGCACATCAGTATGGGTAAGTATAAATATTACCAAATATTTATAGCTACAGATTACAAACTGTAGCAACACTTTATGTAATAACAATAAAATTAATATTACAATAACGTAAAGTCGCCTTTTCCTTTTATTAACAGCTGTGGTCAGCAACCTTTGATACGTCCGGCTAGTCGTTATTTGAGACAATTTAGTAACGAACCTATCCTCTGGATACGTTACTAGCATATGGCAGGATAAGACGTATGGTGGGGCTGCCACCTTCAGGCTTAACGCCCAGCCTGACCGGAACAAACCCTCCCTGGTTTAATCCTTACAAACAATGACGGGTGAATATTAAAATAATACAACATAGTAAGAAGAAAGAACTAAAAATAAAACTAGCAAACTCTCTCCCTTCGCGCGCGCGCGCGCGCACACACACACACTTTTCTCTCTCTGTCTTATACAGCATCTAGCCGTTGCAATACTTTATAAATTCCAAGCTTCTCTTATGATGCTTTATAAATTCCAACCATTTCAGACCCTCGTGCAAGTGGATTCCAAACTGATTAGAATGTTGCAGTAAAGTTTAAATGTAGTATCCAGTATCAATACAGTGTACGCTAACAAGTCTTCGTCACCATTTACTTGTACCAAAAGATTTATTAAATATAACAAACGAATTGCAACAAACACATCTCGCACGTGGGTGGTAAACGTTCACATTACGTGGCACACCGATACGAGGATTAGGATTTCATTAACACAGTGTCACTACGACACGAACAGTGACCCAAGGCCAATCAACAATCTTATTCGACTATAAACCTTCCGTGATAAATTGAAATCGTATGCCTGTAATTTTTTGAGACAATGTAGCATACAGATGTCTGTAATGTACGCGCGTGTAATAACATGCATAGAAAATATACATCGGTATACGCTTACTATGTATCTTGATAAATAAACAAATTTAATAACGTGTGTGGGGCAAACACCTTTATGTGAGTTGCTGGCAGCGTCACATTTTTATTTATTTTAGGTGTTTTCCACAGCAATATAGTTTAGAATTTTTAGTTTGTTTATGATATAAAATATTACAAAATGTAATAAAGTTTTAAATCAGTTCAACATTCACTTAACAGTTACATAAAATATAACCATAATTTATGATCTGTATTCCTTCCACTACTTTCACTCTTCGTCACCGTTCCTTGTCAAAACGTGATCATGACATCATTATGTTTTTCTTTTTTGTGTGTGTTTTTGTTTTATATTTTATCTGATGCACCTTATTTTGTAGTTTATAATTCTAGACCTAGCGATACCCCACACGTAACTCGAAATAGTGTTGAAATTCATCAAATAACAAACAAACACATTTCTACATATTTATGACTAGTAAGCTCTCTGAGTTGCAGTACTCGCTCACTATTTAGAGACGAAATACATTTATAATCGGATAAATTTTAATATTATCGGACGTCCGGGGGAGCGCTGGATGACCAGTTCTAGACTTTGCCTCTTTGAGACCTGAACAAATCATCCTTGGTTTAATTCTTGCAATGATGATAATTTTCAATTATCAAAAAAACTTACGAAATTTAGCTCATTTTAAGCTAAAGTAGGTAGTCATAGGTTCATATACCTGTTTAAAGGGGGGGGGGGTGTAGATCTTAAAAGACTGACAACCTCTTATCTAATGGGAATACCTCATATCTTATCGTTGCATCCAGTAGCTTTTGATTCCTGCCGATCTTTTCATTTCAGCAGGAATGATTCCATTCCGTTCCAGTGGCGAAGCGTGACAAAATAATTTGGGTACACATAAAAATACCAACCAAAAGCAACTTCTTACTAAGATTGTTCACGTTCTCAATGAACCAGTAAAACTATGGTAAATAGAGTTAATGCTACCTCTATCAGATAATAGCTAAATGACTGTCTGAAACACACGCATTTCGTTATATAATTTGGCCTAAATATCAAGGAAAAGCTATCGTATTGGTACTGGTGTCCTTTATGAATCGTAATTAGAAAATATTGCTAGAAAAATATAAATTTTATTCACATTTATTAATGGTGACAAATCCGGATTACTGTAGGGATTACACAAACTTTCATATTGTCTTGTAAATTAGTTTTACACGCTGTGTCTCACGTTTTCTTAGTTTTAGCTATGGAATCAGCTCCCGAGAGATTGCCGTGCAATTTTGAATCACTCTGTGTATGTTGTTCCATGAGAGACTCTTCCGCTGCCAATAAATTTTAAGTTTCTGAATATTAGGTTACTAAGAGATTGCTCATTTTCCTTATGACCCCGAAAAGCTAACTCTTTCTTCCCTAATTAACAAACGGCCTACTATCCTTTGATTTCGTGCCACATTTTCATTGTGCTGTACTGTTTAAATTGTAGGTGTTTCGGACAAACAATATACAACTTTGTTACGCCCTAGCATGTGAAACATCTCAGAATATTTTATATGAGTTTTGCTACCAGCATGTTTAGCGACTTTAGCTTCAATATTTTTATAGTGCCTACTCTAACTTTGCTCCCATGGTTCCTCTTCATTAAATATCAAACAATAATAGCAGTGCAGATTTTGTTTTGCTTACAATCAGAGAGCCACCTATACAAAACGATCTGAAATTTTCTGACAACTTTTCCGTCCTTCTCCGACATATCTAAAAACGCACGAGATATTTTTAACTTTAGCAATACTTTTCACTCTAAATGTAACGTACTGACTTCGTATTTTAACAAAAATTCTAGTGAATCAAAGTTGTCAGAGTTTATATCAAATACTTCTGCGGTAGAACTGGTACTAACTGTATTCATTTTGCTCATTTAAACCAAGTCAACAGTATATTTAAAGCACTCAAAAGGATGACACGTAAAACAATGAACTATTAAATAATTAGTACGTATATGGTTACACACTCTATAACACTATTTTCAAAATTAAAAATAATTTGTAAACTCAACAAAAACAAATATACTCGAGCACAATGAAACAAACACAGGCTAGAATTCTGTGCTCTTTAGTGTGGGGGAGACATGTCTTCTGATGTGATGTACGGGACACATTTTTATGCTGCGCGCGCAGGTCCATTCCCGTTGTTGTCCACTAAAGCCCTCCTCACCTCCAGCCTTGTTAAAAAGACATTCCAAGTAACGTCTACCCTGCACTCACTGTACAATTGCAAGGTTCCATGGCTCATACTCGCGTCATGTCGCGTGATATTTAACTTCTTAAGTTAGTTTTGTATCATTTCTTAGTAACTTACACAACTTAATTCATAAATAAAAATTAATTATTTTATGGATAATTTATTTGGGGAGACACTGTCTACCTTGTCTCTCCTGACGCTTCGCCACTGATTCCGTTCTTAACTTGACATACGACAGACACTTTTTACGTCCTACGTCCTTCCCTTTCTAAAACCTTACTCTTCACAATGTTCGTTGTGTAATCATTATGATTTATGATACTCACGTGAATTTGGTCTCCCTAATTTCCAGCGTTTCTACTAACATTCCTTTGTCCTTTCCTTAACACAGTTCTCTTCATACATTTAAATTTGTCACATTTTCATGTCTTCGCTGCTCCGAGTTGGATCTCCTTATTATGTCCCAATTTCAAATGCTCACTTCCATAAAGTAACGCCCATCACACCAAAGATTTCGCAAAAGTATTCTCAACTCTACGGTGACGCACTTAATCGTTAATAACTTTTTCCTGTTTGTAAACGCTTGTCTTTCGAAGACTATTCTTCTTTCCCTTATATCGAATGTCTTTTGTCTTCAGTAATTATTTTTCCTTGGTAAGTGAAGACAGTTTCCTTTGCCTTTTCATTTTCGTTATTATTTTTTATACGCGGATGATCAGATTCTATTATGAGATTCACAAAATACTTCAGAAAAAGCGTTTCATGCTCTTGACAAAATTATTAATGGCCAAAATTCAAGTGGGCCTATATCTACTGAAAAGACTAGATTAATTGCTTTTTTGTGTGGTAAACAGCCAAAAAGAGGAAAGATAGTATTGAATAACTGCCCTACAGAACAGGTGAAAGTCTTTAATTATGGAGGTTGTGATATGAGTTGTAATTAGGCTATAATTACGATCTAGAAAAAAACTAGATTTAAAAATACTATGTTTGATAAAAATACAATTTAAGAACACTCAAAAGAAATGTCCGAAAGGACACTTTTTGAATTTTATAGAAGAATGATTGTTACTATTCTGTTACATGGCATAATGAGGTCTGGACATTAAAAAAAAAAAGATTGTAAACGTATCCCGGATGAAAGTTTTGCGTTCAGTGGTAGGATATAGATTAAGCGATGGTAAGAGGAATGATGATATCAGGAAGGTACTGTATGTTTTCAATAAATGAAAAAAAATAATAGAGTAACGCGCCAACTGTGAAGACCGTTTAAATAGGCAGCCAGATGTTAACACTGTCAAAAAAGCTTTGCAGTATACAGTAAGAGGTAAAAGAGATCCAGGTCGCCCAAAAGCAAGATGACACAAAAACAAGACAACAAACCTGTGACGCCGGAACAAGCATAAATCAATGCTTAATCCCTGAAGTAGACGATGATGGTGATTTTCGCTGTTTTCCCACTGTCTATGCTCTTTAATTCTCACACACACACAATGCAAGGTAATTGTCTGTACTTACGAAAGTATGCCTTCTAGTTTTTAAAGCACGACGATTATTAGGCCTATTACTCGGCGTTATTTCAACACGTGAGATAAACATAATTTATTTAGTAATAAAAGATTTCGAATGTATATCGACGGCAACAAACAACGACAAAAACTCGGGCCCAGTAATAAACCATACATAATGTACAGATAACGTGATAATAACGGCGCAGGCAGCTCAGCTTCAGTGTAACGTTTTGCGACCCACAGCTGATACGCTTGTTCTACGTCCCATTATTTGTCTACGTGTTACAATGTACGTGTCACGCTCTACGTGTATTTACATGTTATTACCACCGATGCAAACAAATTGTTTCCAACAACTGCGATTATGTTAATTCTTAATGCGCTGTGTTTAATAGAATAATTACTACTATCAGGGTCCCGGGAAGGAATCATAATGTAACTTTAATTTACATACTTATTAGCCTTTGACTTTCATTCCATATACATCTCCGTCTGCTCAATCTTTTTTTTCCGTCTATCTGGATGCCTTACGATAACTTTTGAACATCGACTGATTTTCATAAAACGTAGCATCCGTGTTCATACTTTTACACACAAATCCATTTTTTTTTTTTAGAAAGATCTTAAAAATAAGGGGCTTAAGGCAAAAATGTGAGGTGTCAAAACTTTGAAAAAAATCACAAAAATCCAAGGGGGTATCTCTCTCTCTCTCTCTCTCTCTCTCTCTCTCTCTCCTATGGCACTACAGCCCTTGTTGGGCGCTGGCCTTCTTCAATCCCCCCCCCCCATTCTCTTCTGTTGGTAGCCATCCTCCTCCAGGAACGCACTTTCAGTATTTCTTTCGTATCCTCATCCACCGCGTCCATCCATCTTCCCAGTGAAAAGTCGGTCTTTCCACTGGTCTTTTTCCGTGGATTCTGGTATTCAATAGTTTTCGTGGTATTCTGTCTTCCCCCATCCTGGCTACATGACCAACCCACCTTAGACCCTGTAGTTTTATGTATTGTGTTAGCGGTGGTTCTTTGTACATTTGATACAATTCAAAACTATATCTTATTCTCAAGCCGTGTACGTCACTAACCGGTCCCAGGATTCGTCGTAATATTTTACTTTCAAAGATATCGAGAGTGTTTGCTGCTTTGGAGTTCAGGATACACGTTTTGCAGCCGTAGGTTAGGATGGGTCTTATTATTGATTTGTATATCCTTAGTTTCGTGTTTCTGTGGATGTCTTTGGATCTGAAGATACTTGATGTGGCGAAATAAGCTTTATTAGCTTGGACTATCCTGTTTCGGATTTCGGCTTCTTCTGTGCCGTTTTTTTCTAATATGGTTCCAAAGTATTTAAAGTTGTCCACCTCTTCGATATTGTCGATTGTTCCGTAGTTTCTTTGTCTTTTAGTCTGCACCCAAGTGGGGTATCATATCAAAGGAAATTTTAACCGAAATATGAATACAGCATTCGATTTTGGAAATTTAAAACTTTTTGGGCACTAGGGTCCAAAAAATGGATCAAAACTTTGTAAAAATAATACAAATCAATTCCGGGTATCGAATTATGAATAATGTTAACCAAAATCTGAATGTAGTAGTCTTCACAGATTTTGAAATTTCAAAATTTTAGGACACCACAGCCCAAAAAAGGGTACGAAAATAAAAAAAAATTTAAAAACTATGCTGGTTATCAAACTAAACCCAAATCCTATTGTAGCGTTTATCCTGAAAAATTTTAACTTTATTGTCATCACGGGCCTAAAATAAAAATCAGAACTTTGAAGAAATTTATAAAAGTCTATGTGGGGCAATTATAAGTCCCTTAGAATAGCATACAATTTTTGTTTGTATACAAAATAATTAAGATCGATTATCATCATCATCAGCTGTGGCTCTACAACCCTTGATAGGTCTTGGCCTGCTCCAAGAGTCGACTCCATTATTCCCTATTGCGTGCTCTGGCAATTGTGTTCAGTTTCTTATGTTCACCTTCCTGAGGTCCTCCTCTACCTGGTCTTTGAATCTACTTCTGGGTCTTCCCCTTGCTCTACTACCCATTTGTTTCTGGTAGAACATATGTTTCGTAGGCTGTCCTTCCTCCATTCTCTCTATGTGTCAAACCCACCTTAGCCTGTATATTTTGATAATACCGACGATGTCCGGCTCTTTGCAAAGATCGTATAGTTCATAATTATAGCGCCTGCGCCACATTCCATTTTCTTGTACTCCTCTAAATATTGTTCTTAGAATCCGTCTTTCAAAGCAAAGTAGACGTCTGTCGCTATTTTTTGTCATCTTCCACGTTTCTGAAGCATACATCAGCGTTGGCCTGATAATTAAGATTTATATTTAGCACAATATTTGTAGTCTCTTAATTTTTATATGTAAATATACAACTTATACATATAGGCTATTTAAACACATAAAATTAGAAAAACAAAAATATTAACTATGAGAATGGTATATAATCCGGTCCTCGTGGTGTTTGTCGAGTAATGCTAAGAATAATAACTTACATCCAAAGAACTTAACTCACAGCTTTAAAAAAATGAAATTTATTAATTTGATTTTATCCAATTGTAAATTATTTGTTCAAAATAGTGAGCGAGTTCGTTCTGCATCTCAGGAAGCTTACTAGTTCAATTCCAGACCAATCCGAGTACACATTTACCTTACTCTTGGTCCATTGCTATCCTGACTCGTCACATTTATCGCTCTGTCTTATAATCAACTTAAGTATAATGAATTCAGCAGACATTTTTAAATTACGCATATAAGTTTTCCAAGTTGCTCTTCTCTTCCAAGTCATACACACTTACCCGCACAGGAAGGAGAGAGCCATGCAACACACAACGTCATGGTATCAATTAAACACAAACAATTCGGAACATAAATGCTCAACGATGTAACTTATAATGGAATCGATTTCAGCGTTACTGCTGTATAGTGTATACCCAAGCATTAAAACTTTACGATAGTACCTTATTCCTTGACTATTACTTGGAAATGTATGTTGTCATCATAAATGCTCGCTCGGGTACAATATTAGAACCTTTTCCTTATTCGTCCTCTGTTTAGATATTCCTCATTAAACTGTACATTACTTATTTTTACTGTAGGTCTATTGGATAATTTTACATATTAAATGGAGTTTAGGGATGTTTATCAACCACGGTTTATTATGGATGACAAGACTACTGATAAAATGGAAATGGATTGAAAATGGAATTGGAATCCATTTGCCGGTTGGTTCAGACAAATAAATTATAGAGTTTTTGAAAACCAAAGCCGTTTTGCTGACAATTCGACACTGAATTGACTAAACGATATGAAACGAATTTTCAGCTCTGCAACTTCAGGTGGAACAAACATCAAAATTGGTGTTTGAAATCTCGCCATAGTAAAGCATATTACGAAAATATAAACAATCCCTTTTTGATTGGTCTGAATAAAGTCACGTTAAGACAGTGTTTTCTGTTGTTGTAAGTTCCCGACAACGCATTAATATACTCGCTCGTGACTTGTTTTTATTTTTCTATAGTAATTTATGACATAAGTGTGGAAGTAATAGACAAGGAACACACAAACGACCCAGTTTAAGAAAATGTATTATTCCGATCCTGAGAGGAACATAATAACACAAAAATGCATATAAATTAAAAGACTATACATATAAGAATAACAAACGTAGACATACGTATTTAACGCTTGAGTATTTATAGTAATACCTGTCGATAGGCAAGCTGTCCATCGTTACTACTACACAGAAATTCATAGTCGACTATATATTGACAATGATGAGTGTTTATGGTGTAGATAAAAGAATTTATATCCGGGCTGTCTTATCCTAAATTCTTATATAAGATATATAAGAAACTTAATTATCTTATATAGAATTACTGCTATCAGAGTCATACTACAGTTTCTAGAACACAGTAGTCCTATATTCTGAGTCATCTTCGGCACACGAAGTAACTCACTGTTAGTATTTACGACCTGAAGAGGCCAGAGGCGAAGAGCCGCTGGACAGAAACACGGGCTCTATTATTTGCAGTCTATTTGGTTACACTGCCGTTTCTTTCTTTCGCCAAGTGAGGGCAAAACGGTGAGCGATATTCGCGGTTAGTGAAAGTTTCTACTTTGCCGTCTGAAACGGGTTAACGTACCTGCGTTGTAATCGAAACTCGCCCGTACAGACGTCGCGGGACAATCCAGCACCGCACAAAGTAAGAACTTGAAGAAGAAAGTTTTGGGATTTCAGGAGGCGTTTACAACAGGGTAGACAAACGTTGGACAGATCACAAGATTCCGTATGCAACACTTCTGCCCACTCCGCGATGAAACTATTCTAAAAATAAATCTTCCTTCAGCACCATTTTTCTTACGATTTAATTACGGCTGGCGCCGCCTCTCGCATCCTAACTTCTACTGGCGCCGGTCTAAACACTCCTGTTCTGTAAGTCCTCTTGCATTCATTGCATCTTCGACGTCAATTTTCCATGAATGTTTAGGTCTTCCTTTTTTTCTTGTAGAGGCTGGAGTCAATTCCCATACCTTCCTTGGCCATCTCTCATCCGACATTCTTTTTAGGTGTCCGAACCAATTCAGTCTTCTTTCTTCTATTGTTTGTATAATGTCAAGGTCGATTCCCATCGCTTGTCTTATCTCTACATTTCTCATTCTAGCTAGTCTTGTTAGTCTACAGCACCTCCGCCAGTTACCCATCTCCATAGCTCTTATTATGGATTTATTTCTTTTATGAATTTCCCACAGTTCAGCTCCATATAGACCTATACTTTCGACTTTAGTTTTATATATTCCCTTCAGCACCTAATGAAATTATTTTTAACGGAAATGGCGAGAATGAAAGCGAAAGTGAGGACGATCAGGAGGAAACAGCAGAGGTAACAACACGTTCTCAGGTTCATGTTTACGTTGGTGGTCTTCTAGACTACCTAGAGAGTCGAAGTGATTCATAACTCTCCGACAAAGTAATGTAACGGAAAGTCCGTTCTCAAATACAGCAAATATTTTCACAAAACCAAACGAACTACTGAGGGTTATATAAACGAACCAAATGAACCTAACTGGGGTTTATACAGAAATGTAACTAAACGATTTAAAGTTGTGTTAAACTAGTAAATTAATTCAAACATAGTTATTGAATTTTGTTTTTTATAATAGTTTTCTAATAAATTTTAATTTTATTATATGTGTTTTACAAGACCGTTTAACAAATTTAGCTTATGTATGAATGTACTGTAAATCTTTAAATCATTCCGTTTACTCAAGTCTTCATGAAAACCGAAAATTCCTAATTGACGATCAGAAATTATTAACGATAAGACTGTTTACTCATAAAATCTTACACGTTTAAAGATTACATGCTAAGAATAATTTAGTTTGTGTTCTTGCGGATTATCGGCGATCGGCAAGCCACAAATTACTGCCGAAAATCGGGAGTGTGTTGTACTAGCAAAAACAAAAAACTGAAACGATTTCTACTGTGACAAAATTATTGATAACACTGTGGCATATTGTTGTAAAACATTGGTTTCATAGAGTTCTGATACACGGGGGCGGAGGGCAAACGATATTCATAAGCAATCTTTAAGCTAAAAACACATAGGAGAGGGTCAACGATATATTATCAGAAACGTCACCCGCGCTTCGCAATAACAGCTCCAGCCTCTGAATCTTTTTCACATTGCAGAACTACCTAATGGGCAATGAATTACTTTTCATCAACGTAAAGTAACAAGTTAGGATTTTTTTTCTTTATGTGCCATATGAAGCGCAAACTAAAGATGAAGACTCAGTTTCTCGATCGAAGCTCGCAAGCACAATTAAAGCGGTCATTTTTGGCCGACACAAAAGCGGGACATTCACCGATATCAGCATTAGCGTAATGCCTAGACATCGTTTTTATCGATCGTGTTTCTGTTGAAAAAAGAACATAAAAGTATTAGGGTATACTTACATTGTACAAATCTGTAAGTAAATCATAATTTTTCTGCTTCACAAAAAGATTGTAGCATACTACATAGTTTCATTAGGATTTGCTTTGATTTATTTATATATTTTGATATGTGTTACAGTAATTGAAATTATAACAAAGGGGTGTTCATGGAATGTGAAGGTATTCATGATATTTTTGTCAAAATATAATGAGTCTCAATGCAGTTTGAGATGAATTTAAAATTTAAGTGCGCACTCTTGCCCCACTCTATCCTATACATAGCTCATAACACCACCTTTTCCTCTAACAACTTCTAATATTCTTTGAAACACAAACCAA
Organism: Magicicada septendecula; assembly: GCA_034769895.1. Lineage (NCBI taxonomy): Eukaryota > Metazoa > Arthropoda > Insecta > Hemiptera > Cicadidae > Magicicada > Magicicada septendecula. The sequence continues at coordinate 94,304,912 of CM068368.1, forward strand.
ATCTTTTTTATGAAAGGTGACTGTACTTTTTTTCTTTTTGTTTGTGGTGAGGTCCCATGCTTAAATCCGGCACTGCCTCGCTGGTCATTTGTAAGTAACCAAAACGTATACCAGATTGTGTAATTAATACAATTCGTAAGATAGGTTCGCCGCATACGCTTAAAATAAGAGTATCTCAGTGGTGTGAATACCAATGGAGTAGGTTGGCTGACATTTCAACACGTGCACGACACAGTCGGGAATTGTGACTACGTGCAAAATTTCACGTACGAGCTGTTGTTTAATTACCGCTTGGAGAGATCGCGACGCGGTAAATTTTTTTCAAGAAGACCCGGACAACTATTTAAAAACTAACGAAAGTTCAAATAAAAATGATCAAACTTCATTTATCGGCGAGCATCACTTTTATACACTTACCGTGTCGATAAGCCCATACCGGAACTGTATCGCCACATCGGCCTTTCTCCGGTAACTGTGAGCCGTGGAACGCATCCTACTAAGTAGCAAAACGTACTCTTTTAAGTTGGCGAGACGGCAGTCGAAAATTTGGATTGTACCGCCAAAATCGGGACGTATCAGTGGCGTATATAGAATTTGGCGTGGTGGGGACGGGGTCCGGGTGGTTCATCTCCATACAACAGAAAAAAACAAGCAGAATTATCACTGTTGCACACCACTATATAAAAATTATTCCGATTATATAGTGGTGTGCAACAGTGATAATTCTGCTTGTGATTTTAACCACTAACACAACTTTCTTCATTAAAGAAAAAAAAAACAAGTTAAGACTAATCAACATTACTTGAAAGTGGCTGAAAAAACGCCACTTGATAACATCGTGAAATCAGTCCCATTACAGTAAATGGTAATAACACAACAAAAATACTCGTTATTGAAAAGATACTTATTGAATGGATTTATTTTCCTATATGTCATACTTCAAACGTATATCTTAACGCGGTGTAATAAACCTCTTTGTATATTTATAAAAGATCTAATACTATATTAGCGTCCACAGCTGGGAAAAATAAATAAATAAAACACCGTAAAAATTAACAAAAGTCGTCAACTTTTTTTACCCTCGGGGGGGGGAGACCGGTCCCCCCCCGTAAATACGCCTTGGGACTTATGATCACATTAAGCATAACGAAAGTGCAGAAAGCTCTATTCGTGGAAGATCGATCATTTAACGCAAATCTTTGAATTTTTTCGATGTTTTAATTTTCAATTTGACACGAATTCTGTAAAGTTGAATATAATTAAACGTTGATTAATTGTCTTATAAGTTAAAGACATATTCTACATGCGACACGTTATAAAGGATGTCTTTATGTGAGTGGGCGAGGGGTCAAAAGATTCTGACATTATTCAGGTGTCTATAAAGCACAAAGTCGTGCTTATGTTACAGCTTGCACTTGTAATCGCGCGGTTCTTTGTTCGGGTACTTCTGAAGCTAGTACACGAAAGATGTTCTAAAGTTTCTTCTGACGTCTCTACAACTTCACCATGTGCGCTGAAACTAAGAAAAAAATGCAATCGCTATATGAGTCTTCACAAAAAGTATGTGAGTATAAAAATCAGTTTCAGTTAAGTATAGGCACGAACCATCGTACTTAGCAAGAGCACTATCATTAACATCATGGTAACCATTTTTAATTGTTACATCAATGGTGCTAGTAACTACGAGTCATTTACAAAAACCACCCAACTGTGAATCACTACGGGAATGTCCAGCCGCCGATCAGTCGAAAACACACAAACCTAACGTAACATAAGACGGCGAGACAGTTCAGTTCTTTTAACTTTCACTGCTGTGTAGAGGACGCTTCACGCGGGCGACCCCACCAAGTTACATAAACGGAGAAGAAAACGACGGCGTTGGAGAAGGTCAATATTTAGGTGAAGATTGTAAAGAAAAGAAATGTTAAACGGTGACATAAGTTTCGAAACGGCGTGAAGGTGAACGAGGTACAGTGTTACGGAATGTATTCTCTGTCCGGACTGGTTGTCTCATTCACTAACCACGGTATAGTCGTCAGGCAACTTTTACACACACGCGCACGCACGCCTTGACCATAGGTGTTTTTGTCATTCATTTTGGCGGGACTCGAGCGTCAGCAAGGAGATTCCATATCTGCACACAAAAACGATTTCTTGCATTCCGCGCGGCCGGCATCGTCATTAACGCTGGTGCATTAATAAATTTACACCTTCGGCAAGGCGCTAATTCTGGTTACGTAGCCTACGTAAGCTTACATTAACTTACACAGTACCTGACTCGTATGTAACTACAATGTACGTACTTCCCTGTACGAGTCCTGTGCGTCTTGTTTGCTGTCACGGAACTGAAACATACTTAACTCCTTCTGTTAAAATATATTCTAGTTAATAGCAGTGGAATCGTAACAGCACAGTAATAGTACTCAACATGGGCGTGAACAGAGGAGGGCGCTGGAAGTTGAAATCCCTCCCGAAATTTTTCATCCAGATGAAAAACAGTAATAGCGTGTACTTTTATTACAAGTCCAAATGATATTTATTGTAAACAACAGTAATAATTAATTTTGTGTGTCTGCAGAAATGTTGTCAGGAGACAGGCGACCATAATAATTATTTATCTACCCTTACTATCTCCTAAAATGACTGTCGGGTTCAAAAACTATGGCAGTCCCGGACATGGAATCTATAGGCTTACACACGCGCGCGCGCGCATAAATTGTATCTAGGCTAGACTAAAAACGTTTGAAAGAAAGATTTATTCAACAGCCAAATTTCAAAACCAGAAATTTACAAACCAAATTTAGCTACATATTCAATTAAACGTAATCACACATTCTCAAATGTTAAGTAATATTACTTTATTAAAACATATTTCCAAAGGTGAAAAATGAATCTTTAGGAAAATTTGAAAATATTTAAACACAAAATAAATAATAAATTATACCTGAGCAAATCCAAATTAATACCATAAACGATAGTACTTTCAAAATACATATTTAGTGACATAATAAATATTTATTTACACTGACTTATAAATATTTATTATATTCATTTATATAATAAATTATCAAATACATATAAAACATATATTAAATATATCCTATACAAAACAGGTGTTAGCATTGAACTGAAGGATGGTAAACCAGCAGTCACAAGATGGTAAATACGTCTTACCACCTAAAGACGTACAAATGGTAATAGCGCTTTATTTCGTCTTCTGTCTACCACGGGACTGGAGAAGGCATAGGAATAAAAGTCGCCAGGGAACTTCGGCCTCATGACTCCAAAATAGCACCAGAGAAAACTACATAATTGCGCCACTTTCGTCCAACAGATATAAAATCGCGATGTATATATTTTTATATTTTGAACAATCAGAAAAAAAACGGAGTTTTCATTCAAAGTCCAGAGTTATGACCAAATATCCTGGTTTCACCCAATAGTGCCACAATTACAGGAGGACAGGCACTTAAAAATCCACAGTACGAAACATCTAGGTGTCTTGAAAAACCGGGTAAACACAGAAAAAAGCACATATTGGACCAAATAACAGGAGCGAGTAACGTCGAACACTCTGAACACTAAGCACGACTAACGGCCCTGCACATTATCGCACATTTCTGCCAACCTAGAACCTAGAATCAATGATGGAGATGACTGATTTCCATGGGCTTGATACATCTTTCAATTGATCAGTAGAGAAGAAGCGATGGGAACCGGCTAAAAAGATGTCCGGACTCTTGCCGGATATTAAATGCGGGGGGGGGGGGCGAGAACCCAGGACGGTAAGTTTAAACGTATGTTGGTGTAACATACCATTATAGTAGTTTAAGAGGGCAAAAGCAAACTGAAGAGCAGCAGCAAAATAATTCAGTTGTCTCAGTGTCACAGCGACCATCGAAAGCGCATTGCGTAAAGCAAAGTAAATACATGAAATGTTTCTTTAATTAGTGTAATCAGGACTTGATTTCAGGGGCAACGCTCCGGAACGGCGTTCCAAAAATCAATTACCGAAAAAATATACGAAAAGAAAAACCTAATTATTACAAACATTTATTACTATTTTTAAATTATGCTCCTCATCAGGCCCACTACAAAACTAAACATTTGTCAAAATCAAACACCAGGACTACTCTTTATCTTAACTACTGTCGTTCAAAAAATGTCCCAATAACAAATGGAGAAAATGAAATAAAAAAACTGGCTTCAAAATTAAAACTACATGAAAGGCAACTGATTCGGAGCTTCCGAGAATATGTGCATTCCATAATTTTTCCGGAGAGTCTGTCTACCTTGAAATATGCTATTGAATCAATAGCAATATCTTCAAGTGAATGTGAGAGGGCTGTTTTCTGCCCATCATACAGCACTGGACACAAAGAATAAGGGAAGGTCAAGAAACAAACAATTTGACGACATAATGATGAAACTATGGACACTTTTTTTAAATGTCCACACACCGAAACCATCACTTAGAGTTTGATTGAGGCTCCGGGATGACGTCATGAGTGACATGTTTTCGATTGTCGTACGGCTAACATGACGATGAAGCTCTTTACAAATATCAGTAAACTTTATTACCTTTTTAGATACAAGTTTAACATGTGTTACATATTTTATAAGGCTTTAAAAATGTTGTCGTCCTTTGTAATAATCTGATGTAAACTTATAAGCAAATATAAAATTTGTGTCTGTTCAACTTTTGAATTGATGCGTTCCGGCACCTACAATTTTAGAAATCACCCACTGAGTGTAATTATGTACACAATTAAATGTACAATGAGTGTAATTATGTACTTAAATTACATTTAAGTGTAAATTATGTAGTTACATATTTGTGCCTTTTTTCGGATTCAATCCCGTGTTGTGTTTTGGCGTTTTCGCATACACGGTATATATTTTCGCATGTTTCAGCAGATTTTGCTGTATTGCTGTATTCGCATGTATTCTACCGTCTTCAAGCAGATTCCTCCTTGATGACTTCGGATGGAATGATAGATATATTACAAATAAACTGTTATGTAACTATAGACACACACGCACGCACGCACATGTAATTGTGAATCTCAATCGTTATGCACAAGTAGTGGTGGGATAGAAAATTATCGTAACAAAAATACTAGTGAGTAAGAAAGATCGAGGAAAACACACAGATAAAGAAAGACGTATAGAATGGATTGCTTAATTGCCGACATGACATGGTAATTAAGGGAACAGACAGTGAGAGTGAGGAAAACAAAGACAGCTTCTAGTGAGAACGCGTTTGCTACAGGAAAGTAACTTCGAAAACGCGATATACATGCACCCAAATAGTACTTGTTATTATTATTATTATTTCTGAAATTTCAGAACAGCTCCAGCGCAGCGGTCGGAATAAGCAATATCATCGCCGCGGAAGATTTGTTTGAGACAAACGTCATAATGGAAAACGATCAAGGATAGTGCTGCTGGTAGCATTTCCACTGCTACAGCCCGGTAAAATATCATTTTTCTAATACAACATGACACACACACACACACACACACACACACACACACACACAGCGCTGTGGGATTCTTTGGAATAGCAGAGTATTATAGAGGTAAGCAGGCAGAGTAGGGGTGTGCACACAGTAATCAAAATGTCATTAGGAGAAGTTGTATGTATGCACACGATGGCAGAGAGAGCGAGAGAGAGAGAGAGAGAGAGAGAGAGAGAGAGAGAGAGAGAGAGAGAGAGAGAGAGAGACCAAATCGATTTGAGACCACCACCACCCTTAATATTGCAGCTAAGTCAATTAAGGCGCCCGCCCCTCCCGCCGTCCACAAAAACATTTTCCATTCTCTTCACCCAATTTATTGATTTCATTCATTTTTAAAACTCCCTCCCCCCCGCCTCCACCAACTTCCCCTACACCGCGGCCAGCTGTGTAAATATAATACATTTTATGTGACAAGAAATTAGTACTTGGACATATAACATTAACCGTCGGCCGATGACTGTCATTTTACTTCCATATAGTTAATGTGTAATACATTTTATGCTAATAAATGCCGGCTGAGTAACTGCTCGGCCACAGAAAATAGTACTTTAAGTAATTCATTGTACACAAAATACACGGTGTCAGCTGTAAACAAACATGTGACTGTCAGCGCGGAGTAGATAATTTGACGAAACATCGCGTTCCCTTGTACTGTGTCAAGCAAATGATAAAATAAACAGTGGAAAATTTCTACAACGGAATTACGGGGCATCAGTGTAATTCCTATTATCCAAGGAGCTGCGCCGAACTGTCCAGATTTTCGGGCGAAGTCTTCGTATGTTAAACCATTTGAAAGGCGTCGATAGTCCGGGGTTATGTTAGGAACGAATGAAGTTAACAACCATACGACTACTACGAAATAAGCTTTAATAGCGTCAGCGGCAATGAAGCGTCTGTTGGCTGCGCGAATGATGACTCATCAGACAACGGTGCGAGTGTCAACAACTACGTAAGGAGAGAATATAATAAAACCTGACAAACACGATAAACAAGCAGGGGTCAATATGCTGGAGAAATCACCCAAATATTCCAACAAGATGTCTGGTATCCCGTAGTCTTCATTAAGGCGCAGGTGACCACATGGAGAAATACATATTTACAGACAGTGTTTCCCAGTGCTTCCCACTGCGGTCCGCGGATTGGTCATGGGAAACGTACGTTTTTCATTTTTCAGGGGAGTCTGATGTCCCATGTAATGACATTTGATGACACAATGATAAATTCTGAATTTTCATGTACCATTTTATCAGACGCCTTTTGAGATAACACTTTCAAATTTTCAAACCTAATAGATAGAATCTTTATCTTTAACTAAGATCACATTTCAACTCATTTTGAAGAATATATGTTAATTTATAATTTTCTGAAGCAATCCTTGTATAATACAGAATTTTTAAATCTTTTTTTATAGTACTTTCAAACTCCATACAAAGTGGTTAACATTACTCAGAGTAGTGTAACATATATGTGTACGACATTTCAAGCCTTTGCCTTAAACGGTTTTGGAGAAACGTGTACCTAAATATGGAAAAAAGTTAATTCTGAGAAAAAACAGCATTAAAGTTCAATCACCATGAGCATTAAACATTGGAAAAATTCATCAATTCATCAAAAACGTCCTCTTTATTTTCTTCATTTTCTTCCAGCTTACTTTTACCTATTTCTTGGAATCATTCTTGCCGTTTTTACTAATTCTTCAGTTTGTCTACATGCTCTTCGGAGCCGTTGCTTGTCGAGGACTTTCAGTCCAACAACAAAATTTGGACTTGCATCACCGGTAAGATCGTGTACTCTGAATCTTCCTAAGTAACCAGAGTGATAAGTTACCACTGCATCCCAAACAACTATTTTTAATGTGTCTATACCTAAAAAATCAGGTTTTGGACAAAACTACACTGTTGAAGGATTCGTTAGGATTCTGTGTCTTCCGATGAACAACAACACTAGATCAGACAGGTCCGTAAATATTTATTTCATTTTATTTACGAAGGTTGCTGGAAGTGAAATTTTATGGATTAATTTTTCTTTAATAATCAGTGAAGGTTTATATTTGCACCAGGAATCAACACTATCAGGGTGAAGGAATATTGACGAATTAAACATTGCTCCAAGGGTACTGCACTTGCTGGCCAAGCGGAAGTGCAGTGGTAATTAAAACAATTAATTTCATAATCAAAACGCATTATTATATATCAAAATGTTCAGAATTAACAACTGAATAATTAAAAAAATAATCATAATTTGTCAGAAAACCGACGTCAGACTCCCCTTAAACAATTTTCAAAATGTCTTATGAAAACTTAAAACGTACAGTTTTAAGTGGTTTAAATTAAACAATAATGCGTATGTGTGTATAATATTTATTAATTGTAGGTACAGACGTTAAAAAGTGAACAGATGTACAATTTTATGTTTTGAATTCTGAATAAATTATAAGATTTTTTTGCTTAGGCCTACATACGTAGAGTTTATAAAACATGATCATTTTTACACGCAATTTCTGTAAAAAATTAGTTGACGTTATCTGCACTGTATTATGTATGTATTACATACAGTAAAGAAATTCTTGATTAAAATTTTTGTTTATAATTCCTCTTTTTCTGTATATAGTTGTCACAATCGTGTATAAAAATAATAAATGAAAGCAATTATGTACACGCTTACAATGATTTATAATTACATAGACTTCTAGTTGTTTAAACAGTAAGCAATAAGATTTCCGCTTACTTTCGATATGAGTTTTTCGTGTATGGTCTCAACCGTTGTCGAAAACGTGTTGATGACCCCGCTACGGAAATGTTTGAGAAACACTGCTGTATGACAGCGACAAAGTTAAACAGTCATTTAGCGAGCTATTTTATAGCGAATTACGATTTTGAAGAGAGAATTACTGTGTTCAGAGTGAGATTTCTGATTAAAGCAGTAAACAAAATTGAGATTATTTTACTCTCCAGTGTCTCTAGTCTACTGTAAAAAAAACCCTATCAATGTAACAATCAGCTGTACTTACAGCTTCAGAACCATGTTTGAAGATCTTCGCCGACTCCGTGTGCAGCCGAGGGTAGTAGATACTCTCCGAGCACAAGATCTTGGTCTCCTCAAAAAGAACGCGACGATCAGCGTTGGAGAGTGCATGCTCGGCCACCGCAGACTTCTCCGGCTGCCTCAAGCGACAACAGGGGCTGTGTTCACCAAACCGATGATCTGTGGTGCCGATAGTCTGTGGGTTTTGGTATTATACCCGACCCGTCCCATTCCTTTTCTAGGACACTAAGCTGCAACTGTCTGACACATTGCCTCGGACTAGGCATATTGTTCTTCAGCCTTAGGGTTCACGACTGGCTTGTTACTCTTATTCTGTATAATGTTGTCCAAGTATATCTTCTTCGCCCGAAGAATCTGTTCTACAAAGCGTGCCACGCAGTTCGAGGTGTCCTCCCCTCTAGAACCATCGCGTCGAAGACTTATCCGGGAAGATCATCATCATCATCATCATCATCATCATCATCTGCAAGGATTAAACCAAGGATGGTTTGTTTCGATCTCAAACAGTCGAAGAGTCTAGAGCTGGTCACTCCAGCGCTTCCTCGGACGTCCCACACCTCTCCGTCCCTTCTGCTTATAGTTCCATAGTTCTTTGGGGATGCGGCAGTCATCCATTCGGCAAAGATGTTCCTACCAATTCAGCCCATACTGGGCAATCCTGTCGATTGTACTTATATATATATTCAGTTCCTGCCGTATATCTGTGTTTCTTCTATGATCATAGAGAGTATACCCTGCCACGTGCCTGAGAAATCTCATTTCAGCCGCTTGTATGCGACTGGCCTGGCCTTTCGTTAAAGTCCAATTCTCAGACCCATAAGGGCCATCACCTTGTAGAATTTTAGGCGTGTTTCTTTAGTTGCTGACTTAAAGAGTTCACCTTATGGTCCCGCACATAAGGTTGTACTTATGCCGTTTAATCCGGGAAGATCTCCTACCTAATATTCTCTTGCAACGATTTCCCGTGTTGCTTCCGTTTGTCCCAGACGAAGAAAATATGGCTTACATCGTTCGCGGCTCCCGGGAAGTACAGACAGGTACAGGCGCTTTTACGATCATTACATGATCTCTGAGGTCTACTGATTACTCATTAACATACTGATGTACAGACATTACCAACACACACACACACACACACACACACACACACACACGGACGGACGGACGGACGGAAGGAAGGAAGATTTTACTGATCACAATGTATCGCAGTGAAAGAAAAGTATTCATTCGCCATCCACAAGCAAACGAGAAAAAAACAACAGAAGGTGACGACGTAGAATATAAGGATAAACAAACCATCGATAACCGCAAATACAGCGAGTGAGAAATATCTACTTTTGATTTACTTTTTTAATATAAAAATTTAGTCGTCAAATATGATACGTGTGAAATGCTACTAATTTATTTTGTAACTCGGTGTAGCAAATCGGCTGTAGGTATAGCATAGCATTTGCACACGACCACGCGCGTACACACACACACACACACACACACACATACACACCTGAACATTATACTTTAGCGTTTCACAATGCAGAGATTGACGTAACGGGTTGCGTAAGCGACTAACAAAATTTTTGGTGGTGATTACTATATCTCTGCTGTCCGGAGGAGGAAATTGCGATTTTACACTGTACAGTATTGTCCGCTAATATCGTTCGTTGCGACTGTCAGTTCAATTTATATAATACTACAGCAGTACTGTGCAAACGAATTGCCTGACTTCCTGTCCAGTAATGACTGAATATCAAAACGACAACGCAAACCGCACCACTGATGCAAGCCATCCTGATCGGCGACCTCAAAGTGGCGTCGTCTAACGTAACCTTATAATTAGTAGCGGTTATAAGAAAAGCACGGAGGGCTATTTATTTTTACATAATTAATAAATAAAGCACATATCTCTGTTAAAAAATCTAAAACGATGGCATTTCAGGGCAGGTATCTTATAAGAACTGAGATAGTTGTGAATAATCAGATTTTGGATCAGGTTAGTCATTTTAATTACCTGGGTTGTAATATCTCATATGGAACTGATATTGATTGGGATAGTACGCTAACAAAATTTATACGCATCTGTGGAACGATTCATAGGTACCTGAAAAATAAAACACGGAAGGTTACCCGAATGAAATTTTATAAAACTGTGCCTGTCCCCTCATTCCTGTATGCTAGTGAGACATGGACTCTTGGTAAAAGGGACGTGCAGAGGATTCAGGCAGCCGAAAAGAAATTTCTAAGAGGGACGCAAGGTTGTTCTCTCCTGGATCAGAGAAGGAACGAGGATATTAGACCCGACTTAAACAATGTGTCGTTACACCAGAAGATTGAAGACCACAGAAGGAGATGGTGTGAACACTTGAATCGCATGCCCAATATCCGTCTACCTGTGACTGCCTTGGGTTATCACCCTACTGGGAAGAGAAATGTCGGTAGACCGAGGAGGACATGGGTCCTGGAACAGGTCTAAGAGTCCTTGGATTGGTGATGATAATGATGATGATTATTAAAGCGACTGAACTTCTTAGTTTGAAATCAAATGTGACAATGTTCTGTAGCAAAGAGCCAGCGATGTCTAAAACAGTCACAACGGATAACATTGTTGAATAATTATCCAATATCAATTATAGTGAATCCTCGTGTAAGACTTCGGCCTTCCGATTCTATCCGTTCCCGTCGTACAAATCGTTGTGGCGCTCTTTACCCTTAAGACTGTTTGTCTTATATGCTCCCTGGGAAAATCTGACTACAGTAGAGGTGTGCTAAACTACTATTTGAAAGTAACAAGTACGAACGAAACCGTCCCAAAAAAATAACACGTACAAATACCTGTTATTATATACATATTATACATATACATGTATTATACAATTTGTTATAAGAAATAAATAGAAACTAAAAGTATTAACAGTGTTACTTTACAGTGTGACTTTATTAAGCTGTTAATGTTAAAAATAAAATAAGAAACAAGAGAATTTATAGGCCTATCTCCCTTTGGGAATACTGATTTAAGTTTTCACTAGGAGTAAACAAACTGACGTAGATTTAATATTAAATTAGTTGCAAAACTCAGGCAATGAAATTTAGAGTGCACGTAATAGACCAACAAAGAATATCAAAAAATTTACGTGAGATGTGCAGTGAAGTTAAATCATCTCCGAAATCACATTAACAAAAAGTACTATATGGTCTATCAGTCACTCTGTAGGTTATAACACAATATAATTCGCTATTTCAAAATTTACCAAGTTGGTGACTAGTATAATATATAATTTGTTATTATAATCTGTATTATATATCTGCATAACACACGATAATAAATGTAACATCAGGATGAATTTTTTTCATCTATTAAAAACAGCTTCGTCTCTTTGGCATAGAGATATTCTGAACCTCGCTGTTTTTCTTCGTTTCGTACTTGTGTGGCAATCGGCACATGAGCAGAATGAAGTATTCAGCACCAAAAAGTGGCTTTGTATTCGTGTACTCGTAATACTCGTTTAACTGTTTATTCGAGGGAGGTGCCGAGATTCGGAACCGCGAGCCGCCAGTAACACAAAACACCAGTAACGCCACTCTTTCGAAGAACAAAAGTTACAGAACGAATAATCTATAAATATTTCGGCACAAGACGCACGATGCTAAAACGGACGAGCACGACGGAACTTCGCCGAGATGCGCTGAAGCCAGTGATGACTGGACTTGGATGTTACGATGTCACAATCAAACGTGGCTCCTGTATTGCGCCATGTACCAGACGCCGCTGTAAAATTGCAGTTGGTTAGTTATAATGCCACCCACGCGACGCTCCGACGCTCCAAAATATTCAGTGTCAGATTTCCAGAAACAAAAAACAGGAGACACGCAATTACATAATTCGAAAACTTCATGACGAATACAGCCTAATAAATTTTGGAAAACCCAAAAGCTGGATATTTGGGGCGAAAGAGCCAATATGACAATATATTCGTATATTATAAAAAAATAATAATTTTTACTATTTCTTTTATGAATTTGCTAACTGCTATAATTTTTATTGTTCGACTAAGCTTTTCGTCATCACTGACATCATCAGGTGTTAAACAACCTGATGTTTGTTTAACATCATCAGGTTATTTAAGACCTGATGATGTCAGTGATGACGAAAAGCTTAGTCGAACAATAAAAATTATAGCAGTTAGCAAATTCATAAAAGAAATAGTAAGGATGGCTGCTAATTTAAACAATACGAATAATAATTTTTAGTTATTTGTGGGGGGGGGAGGGCATTGCCAAAAGATGGCAGAAGCGTTGAAGATATCAGCGGCATAATAAAACAAAAGGGAAACGGTGATAAGTCAGCGGTCGTGCTTCGGAGTGGAAACAACCCACAAAACTAAGAAGACTCTGCTATGCAATCTCTGAAAGTTTAGTTACGTATGGCTCTGAAACTCCGGAGATAAATCACAGAAAATCCTGAAAGCTCCTCGTAGTGGAAATGACCTTCTGGAGCAGGCTTTGCGGGGTGTCAAGGTGCTTAGTTTATTAGGAAAGAAGGTATCAGGTCGCAACTTCGTGCTGACAAAACAACTTTAGACAAAGCGTCTCGTGCGGTACGGCCACGTGAACGGATGCCTGAAGATCGTTGGCCCAAAACGACGTTAAACAGTGTTCCAATTAATCGACTTTAAAGTTGCAACGCGGCTAACATCTCATACGGTCAACAAAACAACCCTTTGTATTAAAGATATTGGTTTTTAGCTTCTAGACCATCCGCCCAAAAGACTTCTACATTTTTGTTGAAATTGGTTGGAGACGGACCGAAAGTTTCTGCCATGAAGGAATTCAAAGCTCGTTGGGAGAGGGGTTAAATCCATAAAAGTAAAAGGGGATTGTATAGAAACATAACCCAAGTTTCATTTATGTAAGGGTAATGACACAATTGTTTGCATTTCCCTATAGTTTTTGATATCTCCACGTATTTATTTGTCTTTCCAATCTTTTCAAGGAATTTCTTCCTCGCTGGTCCCAGACTGTATTTGCTAGTCTAAAATCGTTTACTGCTAAGCGGTTTTTAAAGGAACAGAAATAAGTTTGTGTGGACAGCGGTAGCGTACTAAGGAGAAACGGGTAGTACAAAAAATTTGGTAAGCAAGGATTGAGGAAAGAATGAAAAGCGGAAGACCTGGGCAAACTTTGGACAGTAAAAATATGTTCTACGTCAATATATGGTAAAACAGGTATTTTTTACTAAATACACAACATACAATAAGGTTTACAAATCGAAGAGACAGAATTCGTTGGTCGTCAGTGTCAACGATAAAATACTAACTATAACTACGGAACTCGAAAGACCACGATGGACAAATAACTGTGATGTAACTGTGTGTCTTATCATCTGAACTAGAACGTAAAGTATTTTGTTGGATATCACACGTGATACGTAGCAATTACCTTGCAAGTGATATCGACTTTTCTCCTAGCTACATTAATACTCAACACGTTAGTAAAATGTACAACGTTTTACTCTATTCGTTATGAACATACTGTAAACTGTAACATTATTTATATATACTGTAACAAAATATTGGTCCAAACGTACGCCAACGCGGCCATTGAAAATAAAGCGCTTACTATAAACAGTTATAATTTATTACAATCTGTTTAGAACTAACGGTTTTTAAAATACCATTAACATCAGCGAAACGAGGGATAAGGTATTCCATGCACTGTGGAGAATACTCCTAAACTGAAAGGAGATATCAAAGAGAGAAAGACAAGGGTCTAGAGAAGAGTTTATGCCGCGGTCGTTACGTAAATTCGCGAATCGTAAGTGTTGAGCGACCGACTGAAATCCAAGTTACACGCAACTGATATGAAACATCTTGAATATATACCTCGGGTGGTAACGGGATGTAAAATTATGCAGTAATTTACTCGGAATACTGTTTCAAAATTATGAAGTAACTAGAATAGTAGGAATAATGGCAATGGCGTAAGTACGTGAAAGGGGGCAATTACTACAGGGCCCCCTGTTATAAGAAAGGAGGGCGTTAGGTACACAAGATGACCCTGAACTATAAGAGCAGCAACTGGAAACAGAGCTCGGAGTAGACCTGGAAGTCTTCAAAAAAGAATGTAAGTAAAAATAATTCCTCGGTAAAAATGTGATATAATCTTTCATTAGAGATGCCCACAGTCTGAGTAATTTCAGACACTTTCAATAAGCAGTCTTCCTTAACATGCACTTTACTGATGATTTCTGGTGTAGTGGTCATCTTCAAAACTTGCATGACCATGTTTATTTCAGCAGCCCTATTTTTGACTGTAATAAATGAAGGTGCAACATTACCCAACACTTTTTTCATCTCATTAAAGATTTCTTTTGGAGTTAAACCTATTTTAACAAAAAATGTTATCACTACATAATGTTCAATTTTCTCCCTTCCTTTTCAACAATGCACTGAGATAACATGGTCCAGTTGGCTGCCGACGTCCTCTACCTTTACCACGGAGAAGACGTACATTTAATTAAATATTGTTACCACATCACATAACAATCTACGTGTTTGTCGAATGTGCCAGAAGAATCTCGATGTAACGCGTGTGGCGTACGTGCTTGTCGACGCATTTTCGAGAGGTTTCTCGAAGGCGCCAGCCGCGCGGACTGTGTCAAGGCCGCAGTTATTTACGTAGTTCACACGAGCGCTAAGACCCAATTAGGAACATTATGGTCTGTGAGCGCAGGATGAAAAACGCAGGCAGGAAAGAGAAGAGGCTGAGGAACGTCAGAAAGCACTGTTGCTCGAGTTGGAAGGACGACAGGCACAGGAACGGAAACGCGAAACAGAAGACATAAAAGTGTTAATTCAAGAACAAAAGCAGATGCAAGAACATACTACCGCAGAATTGGGACTCCTACGTGGTGACGTAGGCGAATTACGAGGTGAGATTAACAATCAAATTACCAGAATATCTGAGGTAGAAGAATCCATGTCAAATAAAATAGCTGAAGTAGAAAAATCTGTCTTGAGTGTGGAAAAAGCTATGTCAACAAAAATAGAAGACTCGATTACAAACATAAGAGAGCAGTTCCTGAAGTTACAACCAAAACAACTTTGTGAACAGACTGTACCAATGATAAAGACGGAGAAAGACACAGAAAATAAGTCAATAGAGAAGGTCACCTCGCCTGCGGTTGGGACAGTTCATGTCAAGGCCCCAACCTTTGATGGAAGCACGCACTGGGCGACGTATTTACGCCAATTCGAAGCTGCTGCATGCGCAAATAATTGGACGGAGAAGGACAAGGCAGTTTCATTCGTTCTCTCATTATAAGGACCCGCGGCAGAACTACTACAGAAAGTGCCACCTGACAGCCAAAACACCTATGCCGAATTGATAAAAGCTCTGGAATTACGGTATGGTGATAAACATTTGGGAGATGTGTACTGCACCCAGTTGAGAGCAAGGCGACAACATTCCGGGGAGAGCCTTCAAGAGTTTGAAGCAAGTATCGACAGACTAATTAGACTGGCCTATCCTGAAGCTCCAGAAGATTTTCGAACGCGTTTTGCGATGCAGACATTTACTGTTTACTGCCGGTGTCCGAGATAACGAACTACAGCAAGTGTTACGAATGGCAAGACACCAGAACAGTGCGGACGCCCTGGTACATGCTTTGCAATTTGAGGCCGCCAAAACAGCGTCTGGTTGGACAAGTGATAAAGTGCGAGCGCTAAAAGATCGCGACAGCACAGACGATGAGAAAGAAGAACAAGGAACACAGACTCGACGGTCGGCGCCACAGAATAAAGTAAGAAAGAAATGGAAGACCGAAGTGTTATAGATGTGGGAAACCTGGACATCTACAACGAGATTGTCGGGTTAGAATTCAGCAGCAGGGAAACGAGCAGTAGTCGGTACAACGGGGCGGGTGCTGACTAACTGGAGGAACGAAGCCCCTAGACAATACGCAATTTTTACACTTCAGAAAAACAGCGGGAGCTTGGTAGTTACCGGATTTGTTAAAGAAAGGCCAACCTCGATTACAGTTGACACAGGCGCAACAGTTTCTATTGTGCGCCCCGACGTGGTGAAAGATCTCAAGCCAATCTGGTGCTCTTGTAGCTTGCGAACAGCTACTACAAAGTGGAAAAGTGTATGGAAAAGAGGAGATACACCTACGCCTCGGTCGACTTGAGTTTAATCATCAAGTACTGGTTGCAGACATTGTGGATGAAGCAATTCTTGGTGTGGACGTTATGAACGCATACGGATTCATAGTCGATTTCAAAAACAACTATCGGAGAATCGGAGGCGAAGAGGTAATGCTATCAACAATGACGACAGCAGAAAAATCGATGGACGTCATAAACCAAGTGGCCGTAACTGTTCCGCCAAACTCCGAAAATATCATCATGGTTAGAACCATACCATACCACCATACCATACCAACCATACCATACCACCTTACCAACAATACCATAGTATCATGTTGGATACTAGGGGCAACAAGTGCTCTATATTCGAACCCCAGGTAGTCAGCACACCGGGCATACTAATTGCCAGAAGTTTAGTAATACCTGACAAAACCGGAAATGTACCTATTAGAGTGGCGAATATTTTGGATCAAGCTGTCACTTTACAAAGCAATACGCTCCTAGGCAAATTGACTCCTGTGGCCTGGGTAGCCGGAATGACGCAACGAAGATCCAGTGCTTCGGATACTTCCAAATTACCAGAGGAACTGCAGGAATTATTCAACAGATCTTCTAACGACCTCTCAAGTGGTGAGGTAAAAGAACTCACACGGTTTTTACATGAATTCAAAGATTCTTTTGCAGTGGACACTCAATCGGAAGAACCTCTCTTGTACAACATCGCATCAATACCGGGGACACAACAACGATACGCCAACTTCCTCGAAGGCCTCCATTATCTAAGCAAGAGGAAATGTCTCGGTTAGTACAGGACATGTTGACAGAGGGAGTAATCGAACCTTCGTCAAGTGCTTGGTCTTCTCCTGTAGTGCTGGTAGCGAAGAAGGATGGTGGATTGCGTTTCTGCGTAGACTACCGGAGGTTAAATGACGTCACAAAGAAAGACTGCTATCCATTACCTCGCGTTGACTATACACTCGACACGTTGTCCGGATCACAGTGGTTTTCCACATTGGACCTGAAGAGTGGATATTGGCAAGTGGGTCTTCATCAAGAAGACACGGTGAAGACCGCTTTCTCGACCCCAAGTGGCTTATTCCAATTTAACGTCATACCATTTGGACTCGTAATGCACCGGCAACATTTGAAACATTGATAGACCTGGTACTCTCAGGCCTGACATGGAAAACTTGCCTTATTTATTTAGACGATGTCATAGTCATCGGGAAGACTTTCAAAGACCATTTGGAAAATCTTAAGGAGGCTCTAACTACAATTCACGGTGCCCAACTGAAGCTGAGCCCGAAGAAGAGTTCTCTATTACAGAAGGAAGTACAGTATCTGGGCCATCTGGTTTCGGCAGTGGGTGTTAGCATGGATCCTAATAAAGTAGACACCGTAAGAGACTGGCCAGTGCCGAAGAGTAAACACGAAGTTCGGAGTTTCCTGGGGTTATGCTCATATTATAGACGTTAGACGTTTTGTGAAAGGCTTCGCTACTATTGCTAAACCACTACATGAGCTAACAGAAAATAAACGAAACTTCCAGTGGTCGCGGGAGTGTGATCAAGGACTTTGAAAATTGCATTATGTCCGCAGCATTATGTTCTCGCTTTTCCAGATTCCGAAGGGAAGTACATTGTGGACACAGACGCAAGCAATACTGGTCAAGGAGCAGTTTAGTCTCAAGTTCAAAACGGTGGAGAACGAGTAATAGCGTATTACAGCAAGACACTTTCTAAACCGGAGAGAAATTATTGCGTCACAAGGAGAGAGTTGCTGGCAATCGTCCGAACGTTGGAACACTTCCATAAATACCTCTATGGAAGAGAGTTTTCACTACGTACTGACCATGCCGCGCTTGCATGGCTCTTACGATTTAAAAATCCGGAAGGACAGCTGGCAAGGTGGCTTGAACGTCTGCAAGAGTACAATTTCAAGGTACAACATCGATGGGGGTGCCTGCATTGTAATGCAGATGGCTTATCACGAAGACCGTGCCCGGAAGACTGCCGACATTGCCACAGAAAGGAAGAACAAAACTCAAGCGAACATGTCCAAGCCATCACTGGCATGTAGATTTCCTGGCTGACGGCTGGATAACACAAGACTGTCGATAAGAACAGATGACTGATGAAGACATTGGACCGATATTGACAGCGAAAGAGGAAGTTTGCCGCCCGGATTGGCAAGATATCTGCCACGGTTCCGAAGTGCTGAAGGGCTACTGGGCACAATGGGAATCTCTCACGTTAGAAATCGGATTGCTGAAAAGGGCTTGGGAAAGTACAGATGTACGAGACGTGGTCATGCAATTGATAGTTCCCCGAAGTAAAGTGCAGTCTGTTTTGAAGGAGATGCATGATGGAACATCTGGAGGTCATCTTGGCGTTAAGAAAACCCTTGACAAAATACGGAAGCGATTCTATTGGCTTCATCTTCGCCACGACGTGTGAAATATGTGCTGCAACCAAGGGCCCACAAACCAGAAGCAGGGGAAAAATGAGATAATATAACGTTGGACTGCCTTTCGAGAGAATTGCCATAGCATTGCTGGACCATTCCCAGTTACTGACGATGGAAACCGGTACATCATGGTTGTAGGTGACTACTTTACTAAGTGGGTGGAAGCCTACGCAATTCCAAATCAGGAGGTTACCACTGTGGCAAAGCAGTTAGTTCACAACTTCTGTTGCCGTTATGGAGCCCCTATGGAAATTCATACGGATCAATGGAGAAATTTCGAATCAGGAGTGTTTAAAGAATTATGGCGTCTACTCGGAATTCGAAAGACCACGACAACGCCTCTGGATCCTCAGTCGGACGGGATGGTTGAGAGATTCAATAGGACACTTGAGCAGCATCTTTCGAAGGTTGTTGACGAGAACCAAACAGACTGGGACCAACGTATACCACTATTCCTCATGACGTATAGATCATCAGTACACGACACAACCGGCATGACTCCAGCAAAATTGGTGTTTGGGAGGGAGATTCGTCTTCCTGGGGACTTAATGTTCGGATCACCTGAGAATCAGTCCCAAGAGCCACAGAACTATTCCTCGCAATTAGAAAACCAACTGCGAGAAATGAATCTCTTGGTAAGAGGACGCCTGAAGATTGCCAGTGATAAAATGAAAACTCGGTATGACATTCGCAGCAATAGTGTGGGTTTCCAAGAAGGAGATTAGGTCTGGTTGTTCTACCCAAAGCGCCGTCGTGGTCGCTCACCTAAGTTGCAAACTAATTGGGAAGGACCCTATACTGTGAAAAAAAGAATCAACGATGTTGTTTATTTGTTGTCTGAACAGGAAGGGCAGCGAAAGTTCAAGGTCGTCAACCTAGATCGCCTGGCTAAGTACTACTTCAGAGACGGTTTGCCAGTTCGGGACGAACAGGCTTAAGGAGGAGGAGTGTAACGATGTCACAGAACAATCTACGTGTTTGTCGAATGTGCCAGAAGAATCTTGCTCTAATGTATGAGGCATACGTGACTCTAGACGCATTCGCGAGAGTTTTCTCGAAGCCGCCAGCCGCGCGGACTACGTAATTAATTACGTAGTTCACACTGGCGCTAAGACGCAGTTTGGAACGCTCTGGTCTGTGAGCGGCCTTAGTTGTCAGTATTAGTCGCGATATATTTACAGTGCGGTGCGAGTTTATTGTCGGGCGATTACAAGTGATTATCTGGCGATATTACTGTGTGCGTTCAAGTGGTTATTAGTTAAGTGTTGTGTTTTATAATCGGACGGTATATTGTAAATACAATTGTGTTTTAATATTAGTTGACATTTATTTGCGTGTGAACAATTTTTATTTGATTTGTTGTTACAAGAGACTGTGTTGTTAATTACGAACTGTTTAACTGTGAAAAATAAAGCTGGTGATTAGTGACTTATTGGTGTCTGTATTTTGTTTCCACTGTACCTACGACGATCAAGTAGACCGTCGTAACACTATGATACAAATTCCTATACAAACGTGTATATATATATATTCATAAAACTGTAATTGGCATACAACGAGGGCCGTTCAAACGACTGTCGATTAGGGCTACGCGAGTTTAGTCACATCTATCATGGTTTTTTACATAACTGTATACAGTTACATACACGCTAGTTATATAGTTAGTTATGTTTTATTTTCAGGACACTCGATATTTTTCAACAGTTTTCAACTTACTTTAAGTAGTAAACGCTGTTTACGTTAAATTATTTTGTATATTTCTATAAGAAATTCACAATTTTCGTGTATTGCGAGCCAGTACTGTAAGGTGTGTGTTACGTTAGTTCGCCAGTCTGCTGCAACGTGGCGTTCACGTAATTCGTCTATATGAGACGAACCCCCAGCGCGGTGCAGCGGCCGATGCTGGAAAGTAGACTGCAGAGGGTAGTAGTGGTGGGCATTTTTGTTGTATTTGTAAAACGAAAACGAACTGTTCGTTAAAAAAAAATGTTTTTAAAAACACTTCGAAAAAACAGGTTGAATTAATGAACTGTTGCTATTTTACTATTATATTGTTAAAACGTTTTGTTTTGAGCATTTCAACTTACTGTTCATTTTAGTATTTTTCTTAAGTGGATGGTTATGTAACTTAAACAATGGCGTTAAGTCAATATTTATCTTTTTTATCAGTATCTTAAAAGGTAATTTTTTGTTTTAAATTGTTTCATCAAAACTTATGGGGAATATCTGAATAATATTTTTATAGTAACCAGTGACAGCTGGTGTTATGGTTGCACAACCACCAATATATAATAACTAAAGTATAAAATAGTATAAGTAGAAGAATCTCGATGTAACGCGTGTAGCGTACGTGCTTGTCGACGCATTTTCGAGAGGTTTCTCGAAGGCGCCAGCCGCGCGGACTGTGTCAAGGCCACAGTTAATTACGTAGTTCTCACGAGCGCTAAGACGCATTTAGGAACATTCTGGTCTGTGAGCGCAGGTAGAAATACATGGCGGCAGCGGTCTTAGGTTTCAGTATCAGTCACGATAAATTACAGAGCGGTTCGAGTTATTATCGGGTGAGATTACTGTGCGCGTTCAAGTGGTTATTAGTTAAGTGTTGTGTTTTATAATCGGACGGTATATTGTAATCCATTGTGTTTAATATTGGTGACATTTTATTTGCGTGTGAACAATTTTTATTTGATTTGTTATAAGAGACTGTGTTGTTAATTACGAACTGTTTAACTGTGAAAATTAAAGGTGTGCCGGGACTTGGAATTTTCCCGGTATGATTTAAATTTGAAATGCCGCCACTGCATGGCCGTCGGGAGACAAAGCCGACTTGATTAGTAAATCAAGTTTGCCGCGCTGCACCGACGGAATTCAGTGAGGCCGTGGAGCGCTACAGCGAATTAATACAGCAACCCGAATCAGCTGTTTTCGGTAAAGCACAATTTAATAACAATAAATATTAATAACAATTAAATAATAAGTCTCTTTCTGTACCTTTTCTGGGTTAACGGAATATGCTATTCGTTCTCTTTTTTATATCTATTCTTTTGACAGTACGTTTCGAGGTCTGACGACGGGGCAGATAATTTCTTCAACTACTATGAGTTCGTAAATTCATAAAGTGCCTCAGGGTCTTCGACCAGCCGAGGGAAAGGGAATGCGGAGATGATGACAATAACATCCGTCACCATCGGCAGAGCTGTACTCTACAACGCTCCACCATTGCCGTCAGACCTAGAGATGCTCTATAACACCTAAGAGACACCTCCCTAGAACGAGAAAAGCAGCAGTTTGGAATTCGCCAGCACATCACCACACTCTTCCTCACAGGCTATAACGGGTATTACGATTCTTCAAAGGCAGAAGGTGGGAGAATTCCATTTATTAAACTTCTACAACACTCCACCGGTTTTCAAAGCATAAAAAGAGAGCATACACATATAAACAATATTTCATATCTGTGATGATTAAAAATTTGTTAGAACAAGTCCTGTGGACATACATGTGTGATCTATATTATTAACTGTGTTAAAATGCTTGATTGATTTTCACTGTGGATAATAGTAGTTATGATTGATACAGATTGAATATATATATTGTAGCATGACAGATAATGCCCATAGTTCTGAATGGAGAGACAGATCATAAAATAAAATAAAAACATTTTAAATCCAAGAAAGCAACATTAAAAATTAATTAAGAACCACCGTAAAGCACAATCATAGATTGAAGAAAGAGTTTCATTAAAACCAATATTACAATGAGTGATGAGTAATCAAAATAACTTCAAAACTAAAAAATAAAGTAAAGTAATACCCAGGTAGGATAGGAGTAAGGAAGGAAGAAACCCAGAACAAGACAACATCCACAATGAAAGGTGATACTTTTCTAAGAAACAAGGAGAATAGGAGTAATTAAAGAAGAAACCCAGAACAAGACAACATCCACAAGAAGAAGGAGTGCTCTTGAAAGAAATAAAAACCCAAACCCCAAAAGAAAGTAATAAAAATAATGACAAATGAAAGTATAACAAAATCTCAAACTTAGAAAACCATGTAAAATAGATATAGACCAAAAGTGTATAAAGTAGAATTGAAAGTGAACCAATGTGAATTAATTATATAATGTAAAAAACAAACCTTCATTATCCTCCATAAACAAATTCCTTGATTTTAAAAATACTATAAAACTAATTAGAAATAAAATCAAAGAATAAAAAGGGGATCAGTGCAAGTTTTTATGTTATATTAAATAAACCTAATGTGTCAATATTGGAGTTCATATACTGAGTAAATTGTGAAATTAAACAAACTTTAAAGTGTTTATATCGGGTGGTCATTGACGGGTACTTCGTGCACGATATACGGAAAGCTGCCCGGGTGTTAAGGTTGGGGTTGCCCGAGAGCGAGGTTATACAAGCAATTTTGGAAGGACTGAATCCCCAAGAGAGATCTCGTTTGATATTCGCGGACCGTCCACGTTGTTTTGCGGACCTTGAACGGCTGTGTGTGGTTTCAAGAACGGTTCAGGAGATTGACGAGCCCCGGGGAAGAGCTGCTACAGATGCCCAATGCTCCAGTGGTTTGTTAGGAAGATCTAAAAGGGACAAACATGGTGGTTGGAGGAGAACACAAGAGACTGTCAGAAAGCCTGAATATTCCGGAAGTAATGGAGGCTACAAGGGGGTGGCAAGTGAGAAGACGGTAACAACAGCTACAGCACCGAAAACAAAGAAGTATGAAATTAACAGGGGAAGAGGAAATTATGTTAGGGAACAAACAGCGGTAAGTAGGGAGCCTGTAGCAAGTCGTTATTCCTATTCAGAGAAAAAGGAAACTTTAACGGTTCCAGTTGAATCGCAAGTGCCTAATACAGTAGTGGATAAAGAAGGTGAAGCGGCTGGTGACGAGTGTGATGAAGACATGGGTGAGGAGCTGGGCGAAGATGCTGTTGAAGATGGATCAGACGAGCAACTGGAAGATGATGAGGAGGTGCAGTGTCATGAGGTTGATTTGGATTATGGGGACGAAGAAGGGGAAATTGTAGAAGAAAAGGAAGGGTTGGAAGAAAGAGAAGTAGGGAAGGCAGAAGCCGGGAGTTTAGATGATGAGGATAATCCAAAGCGGAGTGAAAGTAGTGATGTAAGTTGCCTTGATTCTGATTCCGAAGAAACCAGTCAGTACAGCTCAACGCGAGATAGTTTCTCAGAGAGTGGTGTCCGAAAGGAACAAGTACCTAAAGTCCGTCATAGAAAGGTAAGAAGAAGCGGTTAACGGGTAGCGGGTAGATGTTCCCCACACTCCCAGTGGTGTTCATCTATTTCAGGGTTGCGCCCCTGCCCACGCGAGCCTTGGTTTTCTCCAGTCATTCTCCTTTTCGGAGGGAACCATGTCCTTACCCTTAGTCCTCGCTCGTGCCCTTCAAGGATCCTTGCCCCGTTTCATCTTCCCGATTTTCCTACCCCTCCCGCAAAAAAAAAAAAAAAAAAAAAAATCGATAAGGAGTTAGAGATTTTAGAGATTCGCTGAAGGTGCATTTAGATTGTGGTCCTCGAGATTGTCAGTTTCCCCTGTTTTGAAAGTTCTGATGGAGAGTGATAGTGTGTTGTTGCTGTTTCGTTGTTTATAGTGGTTGAATTTGTTTATTGATCGTTGTAGGATCCGAGCCATGCCGCATTCCCAGTTGTATTACATGGGGTTTTGTTGAATGAGGGTAGGGTTAGATGTTCGCGTGCCTTTGATGTGGTCTTCTCTGTCGGGCTCTGCGGGGCCGTCCGCCTTAGTGTAGGGATGTGGGCCAGCCATATGGCAAGGATGGAGATGCCTTGTTGGTGCATGTGGCTGGTCGGTCCAAGAGGTGGACGAGAGGTAGTACGGTCACTCACATACCAAGGTGGGAGAAACCTTGTTTGGTCTTCGGACGGGTATGTGAGTGGGACCGGTGGAAGGAGGTGATGGTCACCGGAGAGGGTGACGTGTTGGGGCGGTCCCGTGGGGTTGGCATAGCGGAGAGGGTCGCACTCCTGAGAGCAAGGACCGCTGGGCCGCCTTGATCACCAAGGCCACTAGGATCACCTTGGAAGGGGGTGCACTGCAGGGTACCCTCCCTGAGTTCAAGTGTGGGGCAACCGGGTTGCCTTTTTGGGGTGGGGATGTGCCGGTGTTTGCATAACCCGGCAATCGAAGGTATAATAAATTTTTTTTAAATAATAAACTCGAGTATTAATGTCGGTTAGCGCAACGATTGGCAAGGCGCTGTTAGACAGCGCGCACTATCTCGCGTCGAAGTTTGCTGTTTGTTGCGTTGTGGCTGTACCAGTTAGTTCGACGCAGACTTTGACTGAATCAACAAGCTCTCTACCTTGGACAGTCTACTTGGGTAATTTTCTTCTCGTCTTGATGGCAGGCTAATTTTTCGAGACTTCCCGGGTTCTCGCACCTAGACGGAGATGTGGCTTGAGCTGGTGTACTGCCGCCTTCACCAGTCATGAACCACGCTCTCTACTACCAAAAAAAAAAAGTTAGTGAAGACGTTGGAAGCGTGCTGGGCCCATAACACAGAGGTCCGTGGATCAACCGCGCTCTGCTACCATTTGTAACCCCTCTTTCCACTTTATGCTTTATATAAAAAAAATATAAATCTTTTTTTTTTTTTTTTTTTTTGAAAGAGAGGCCATTAGTTATTTAGAACTAGGCGGAAGGCCTAGAGAAGCCAAAAATGCGCTGGGTCCAGTGAGACGGGACTTGCAATAAAACTCGGTCGGTAAACAGTAATAACTATCTTTTATTCTTACCCCATAATTCGTTACATGCATATATCAATTACAATTCCCCTGAGATGCAAATATCACAATAAGCTTGATAAATAAATAATCCCAGTATACAAACAAATCAGTCTCAATAAGGCCATTTCAATTCATCCCATGTATATATATATATATATATATCTCAATCTGGTTCCTTAAATTATATAAATAAACAACATATATCGGGCAACATCCTATAAATTATATAAATCCCCCCCTGGATAACACTTAACACTAACATCACATATTGAAACATAGAGACACATATACATATAATATCACCACAATAACACTCATGTTCGACCTGGCAGACAGGCTGTATATTCTATAAAGCCCCCAAAACTGCAATCCTAAATTTAAGCTTCCAGCTACAGTTGGAATTAATTCATTAAAAAAACCACAACCCCTTTACTCCATTAAAAATGAAACCAAAAAAAATTTTTTAAACCGAAAGGATAATGATGACTAATAACTGCGAGATGAGAGTGGCCGGGCAGCCCATATGAATTTATAACATCTAAGAAACTGTATATTATAAGTATATGAAAATCTTTAAATTTCTTTGAACTGTATACAAGTGGTAAACCCTTATCACTTAAGTTTAAACAACTGGCATAATTTTACAAAATGTTAAATCTTGTGTTACAACTATAGATGTATCCATATATTAGGAATTCGTTCTTTAATCGTAATGATTTAATTAAACAGACAGGTCCAGCAAACAAGTCAGAACCCAAGTTACAATAATCAGTACCACCAGTATGATTTTACAATCTCGAAATTATTAGTATATGCTCACAAAAAAATAAAATTTTATTATCAGACATCTGTGTATAAATAATTTTAAAGTAACAGCATGTTGTGTCCTAGCAGCTGTGGAAGTGTGCCAGCATGTGCCAGACCAGGTAAGACAGGTATCAGGCCTGCATGAAACGGTACCAACATGTGCCTAACTTGTGCAAAAAAAGCCTATGTAAATATTAACACCCGAAAACAGCCGGAAAAACGAAACCCCCATCCCTTAAATGCAGAAAAATAATAAAATATGAATCCCGTCCTGAACCAGCCGGTTCCGAATCAAGAAACACATGACTTGAACTTAGATTGAAAGAAATAAAAACTCTAACGGCCCTTGCATCAAAGTCTCTGAAAGAAGCAAAAATAAGCTCTGGCACGCTCCCCCAGTGCAGCACACAATTACAATAATAGTACGTTATAGTTATAGAATAATTTTATGATAGTTATAATAATGTTCATAGTGAATGTCCTGTTGACACACCCTTGATCGGACTGTCTAGCAGTGTAAGCACATAGTTTAAAAAAAACAATTTGTAACACGGATGTACTGCGGGCCAGGCCAACGAAAAATAATAATAGAGTTTATATCACCTCAATTGCAGCAGTAGAGTTACATCTTTAGAGTTGGTTATCAAGCTCCCTCCTCGAACAGACGAGTGTCGGGTGGTTATGTCAATGGATAATATTAAATAGAGTATTATAATGACAAATAATACAAGTGTTTCTAAATAATAACTGCCACTCTTTATATACAACATTCATTAGAATGACAGTAAATAAAACAAGAGCAGGCCATATAAAAAGTGAAGTGACCAAGAATCATTACCCCAGAAATCAAACAGAAAACAGCTAAGACTGAAAATGAAACTAGTATAAGAAATAGTGTAAACGATGGAAGGACAGATATGTTTTGTTTAGAATAAGTTCAGATAACTCATTACTGAAATGTCAGAGTTAAATACCATTCTTTTTTTATGAAAATGTTTATTATGTTTTAAGAATAGTTAATCCAGATTAAAATGTCTGAGTTTGAAAGACTATTGTTAATTTCAATCATGTGTTATGAATTAATAGTATAAATTATATACTAAATGTTCTTTTGTTAAAATAAGGAAATGTTAATCAATATTATATTAGAATAGAAAGTCAGAAAGGGTATAAACAAGATGTATTATTTAAAAACTTTGTATGTAAAAACAGTTAAAATCTAGGCCAAATGGTAAATCTAAACAGCATTATAATTGATGAATTAAGTACAGAAAAATAGTTAAACTGATGGAATTTATACAAGGTAAATCAATCATAGAGTCATGTAACTGGAACTATAATTAAGAAAGATACTGTAAAAAGATAGTAAGAATTATTGTTAAAAATGCAAATGTAAAAACTGAAAATTCAGAGAGGGGAGTCACAGATTAATGCATAGTACTTAAAAAGATAACCAATTAATCAAATTACAAGAAATTAAGGGAAGATAAACCTTTTATTCCAATCTGAGATTTAATACAATCATTAATATAACATATAAAATGGCAACAGTTTGAGAAGGACAGGAAGTAAAATTTTAAGACTTACAATTTTAAAAATGAAGTTAATATAGCATTTTATATCAAAAACTTAGTAAAACTATCTTATTTGGTATCAAATCAAGCAGAATGAACTGAAGAAGAAGATTATGTATTTAATATTTAATAAATTCAAATAATAGTAAAAATATATTCAGTAATATAATGTAAAAATTTAAATGTAGCGGAAGCTAGAAAGTTTTGAAACAATGGATTGCTAATATTAAATTGGCTAAGACTTTAGTAGAAGACGAAGGAAATGAGTTAGTTCATTATTAGACGTTGTGAAGTACACTGAAGACGAGCTCTTACTAAAATATTAACCTAATAGTGAAGACATAAATGGCGTTCATTCGACAAGCCTAGTCAACTGCGAAAAACGCGAGTTTTGTAAAAGTTCATTTAAACCTTAACTTCAGTGAAACTAACACATACAAACATTAAATTAACTTAAAACAGAACAGAAAACAGTGAATACACAATTTAAACGATTAAAACATTAATTCCACATAACGAAACGAACAGTGAGAATTATCGACCTAATAGACTAAAGTGAAATATAGCTTAACACAACACATTTTATCGAAGTGAACCATAAACACTTAACCAGAACCACTCCACTAACACCAGAAGGAATAATCGCAGCTGCAGGAACGAGAAATCATTGGAAAAGCAGCCTTTATTGGAAGCAGAATCTGCGAGGTGCATTCGTCATACATCTGAACACGGAGCGGCCATTTTTGACTTCCCACAATCCAAAGCGACACTGCCTGTAAAACTGCACGGTTCGAACATTTCTTTACTTACTATTATATATTGAATGTTATATATGTATTTTAATTAAGAAGCTGATATATTGTAATGTTATACTTTCAATACTTTGCCCTTTTTCTCTGACTATATATAAAATAACTGTTTAAAGAACCCGATAATAAATAACTGTACAAACTATTGACATACCCTGAGAGAGTCGATTAATCAATCGACAGAAAATCGATTATATGATTATTTACGAATAAAATTCCTTAAATATTATAAAATTGAATACTATTTATTCCTAAATTATAACTAGCATAATATATCATTTTAATAGAGACTTAACTACCAGAATTTCACAACTTGGAAGGAAGATAACCTACAAATAAGGAAAGTTCACCAATCGATTGTTCTTGGAGACAATCCTATTAACTGGTAAAGGAATTTTAAATACAGAAAAGGATATAAATTGATTAAAACAAATAATAAGAAGTTCGGAACACCACGAAACATTTTAAAATAATTAATATTAAATTAATTTGAAACAAAAAAATAATAAATAAATAATAAATAAAAAATTTTTTTTCAAACAACAAAAACAAATTTATTTAATTTGTTACAATATATATATATATATATATGATATAAAAAGCATACCTATAAATAGTATGTTCATATTTATAATGATTAAAATTTGGTTAGATCATGTCCTATGGATGTATATTTCTGAATTGTATTATGAACTGTGTTAAAGGCATCCAACTGTTATACTGTTTGATTAATTTTCATAGTAATTGTTATTAATGCAAATTGAAAATATATATATTGTCGATAAAATGAAAATTAAGAGCTGCTATCAAAATACAAGAACTTAATCGTTTGAGCACTGTAGTAAAACATGTTATGATTATGAAGCACTAATAAAAAAGATTGTTACCGTTTAAATGAGTGTTTTATTGCAAGTCCTGTCACTCTGGGCTCCAGCACATTTTCGCTTCATCTAGGCCAAGTGCCTAGTTTAAAATTTTTACGTAACGGCCTAAGTGGCCGTTACAAAGGTGTGATTAGTGACTTAATTGGTGTCTTGTAATTTATTTTCACTGTACCTACGACGATCGAGTGACCGTCGTAACAATATCTTAAAATATCCTAATACCAAAAGATACAAAATCCAACATACCACATATCTTAAAATATCCTAATACCAAAAGATACGAAATCCAACATACCACATATCTTAAAATATCCTAATACCAAAAGATACGAAATCCAACATACCACATATCTTAAAATATCCTAATACCAAAAGATACAAAATCCAACATACCACATATCTTAAAATATCCTAATACCAAAAGATACGAAATCCAACATACCACATATCTTAAAATATCCTAATACCAAAAGATACGAAATCCAACATACCACATATCTTAAAATCACAATTCTTGACAGAAGCCTCTGAAAATGATTTAGAATAGGCTGAAGGAAAGATCGACGTTTTATATGGAGATTTAAATAAAGAACAATTGGTGCAAGAAAACAAAAAAGATTTTGACTACAGGTTCGCCACTGATGCCATCGCGGTGGCACCACATACGGGGACAGCCGAGGAAGTTCTTCAGTTTACTGTCAATTGAACTGACCCAACTTCACTGATCCAATTCCCAACACACGAACCGAGAAACTTCCACCTGCTGCCAGTGCATGGCACACTCGAACTGACAAACAAGTCCAAAACTGTCCCTTCAGCCAGCACTCAAATTGAGAAATATGCGGACTATTTTTTTAATCAAAGTTTCTAATCCTCCTAATCCGCTCAACAGTACAGAAATATCTCACATGGAATGTTACACCATCTAATATTAGGTATCACTGCTTTATCTCCTTCATTTCTTTTACCGGTTCAACCACGAAAGGGATCATGGTTTAAACAACTGAAACGATTTTTTTCTTCTTTTTGTGAAAATGAAATAGATTCTTGTCTATGAACAAAAGGTGTTCGTAAGCGACTAACACGAACCACTCATCCCCAAACAGTTATTTCCCTTTATGAAATTATAAAAAACGTGGAGAGGTAAATTAGCAAGTAGGCCTAGCGAATTCAGGAGCGAAAAGTGCCAGCAAAAGACCTGGTACTGCTAAGATTCTACTTTTGAAGTGCCAGCAGCAGGCAGTCGAAAGGAACAAGAAAACTGAGATGCGGTGTTCCTTGTACTTACTTATTATAATTAATAAAAAATAACATTTTTCTTACAAGAATATATTATATATTTCTTGAATATTTTACACTGTATCGATAGTTTGAACAACCATCATCAGAATATTATGATTTATTAATAATATTGTAATATTCTGATGACGACAGTTCAAACTATCGAAAAATTGTAAAATATTCAAAAAATATACAAATGGGCAGATATGAATGCTACTTATTTCTATATAATAAGTATACAAGTAAATAATAGGGCATACAATATTATTTTCTTGAATCTTCATGCTTTTAGAGATGAATACGTCTGCCTGTAACCCTTAACAAATAAAATTAGGGCGAGAGTGTGTGTAAGAGAGAGAGAGAGGAGAGAGAGAGAGTGAGAGGGGGAGACGTTAATGTTAACAGGCCTACATTTTACAAACAAGCCTTACAAATATACGAATTATGTTTACCCGAGTACACTCGGGGGTTTAGGTTAGGCACTGCTTACCTAATGGCTAAGTTTCTCAATTCGAGTGCG
Source organism: Magicicada septendecula (assembly GCA_034769895.1). Taxonomy (NCBI): domain Eukaryota; kingdom Metazoa; phylum Arthropoda; class Insecta; order Hemiptera; family Cicadidae; genus Magicicada; species Magicicada septendecula. The sequence goes on from CM068368.1 coordinate 94,336,742, forward strand.
GGGGTTAGTGAACTTTTTTCCGACCTTTCTCGCGATCAGAAAATGTTTCTCAGGTCGAGCGCAATCGTAAAAACTTATTACTTGATAATAATTTATTAATAAAACTTATTACCGTTAAAATTTATTAATAGATAAGCGGGAATTCGCTCATACTAAGACAGATTATTTACAAACACACTGTCCATGATGAAACAAAACTTTCAGCGAACTCAATACATTGTAACGTCACAGAACGTTCCATAAAAAGAAATCATTTATATAGTAAGTTAGCATAAGAGGAAAGTGAAGTGAACAGTATCGAACCCAAGTAGTCCCAAAAAAATTGTGTAATTTTGTATAATAATTATTTCTATCAACTTGAAAAAACGACCAAACTATGACTAAGACAAAACCCCATATATATTATTCAAGTGAATAAGAGTAAAAAACCATAAGACACTATAAGAGAGAGAAATAATGTCAGAATCCACCAAAATGAAGTCAATAATTATTAAGTTTTATAACTATGAATATAGTATTAAAAACTATTTTTTGTGAATAAATGGACATGATCCATTGTTATATTATGTGATGTAAATAAAATAAATGTATTAAATGACTTAAATACATTGTTAGAAAGAGTTTAAGTTAAAATAAAAATTGTATATTTGCAATGACAAAAAATATTAATGTGTTGGATTTGAGACCATACACCAAGATTTCATGAAAAAATTAATTATTATCAGATTTAAATAAAAACTATATGTAATTGTCAAGCAGACAATAGTGAACAATTTATCTTAAATAAAGGAAGCTGTCAAATGAATAAAAAGCAGTCAAAATAGCCAAAAAAAACAGTGTTAACTAAAAACATGTAATAGGCATCTAATATTGTATAATTTATGAATTTAATGTTGCCAAAATGCAACCAAACTGTATTAGAAAGCTGTAATATGATATAAAGCAACTATACTAATATACCTGACCAACTTTAACATTGTAATAGTCAAGTCAGCAAAATATTTACTTATACCATGTATGGCTGAAGCCAATTATCCAGTACAAAAAGAATCATATCTGGCTAAATACTTACATAATACTAACAAAAATAAGATAGAAAGGTACAATACATCAGAATACCTTAATAAGAAACAAACTCAGTTGAAAGTAAAGTCAATTCTAAAAGAATTTAACTAATTAGAGTGAGATTTGTCACACCATAAAAAATGACATCTCGAGACCAATCAATGATGCTATGTCATCTTGTGATAAATATAATATATGTACAAAGTAACCAGGTATCACAAAAGATAGACAAAATAATAAACTCTGTGTGTATAGTGGTGAAATAATACATACATTAAAGAAAAAGACTAATCATTGTATTAGAAAATTGACAAGAATCTAGGCCATGAGCAAAGGCCATATAAAATTGTATTTATTTGTGTTTTATTGATGTTAAAATTTGTTTATTTTGTTGTAGGAAAGTAGTAGGATTAGATGTTCAGCTTGTGAAAGGAACATTGTAACTCCACAACAATTTTTGTTATAATAATTGAGTTTTCAATGACAACAACTCAAGGTGAGGGTTGTATATTGTATTGTTTTTTAGACTTAAGTTAATTAGATACCAATCATATTTAGTATCGCTAGATTCAGTAAAAAACAAGGAATCTAAATACATTAATGGCATACAAATTGTAAGTACTGATGTGAAACTGTTTGATAAATACCAGTGTAAATTTTGAAATATCCTTTGTATGAAGAATAAGAAATTCGTTCTAAAAGCTTCTACGGAAGTGAAAATTGTTCTATGACATTCCATTTCGTTTATTCTCGAACAATCTAGAAAGAATTTTTACACAAATATACCGGAAGTCGACGAAAACAGTCATCCCGATTTAGTATAAAAGCGAGACCAAATTCGACCCAAAAACACTTGAAGATTGAACTCCAGAACTGATGCATCTCACACAACACTGATCAACGCAGCTAAGGCGAAACCAAAGAGGCGAGAAATCGACAAGACACGGCAGGAAGGCTTTTCCCGTACATAGACATAACCGACTGACTTAACCTCAACGAGAGTCTACGCCAAAAAGTATCGCTGAAATAGAGCAGCGATACGGCAAATTTTAATAGAAATTACGCAGCCAGAACGTCGACGGCCCAGGAGGGACCAAACATTTAAATAGAGAACGAATTCTGCTGTGTTCGCATTGACTGACTAACGTGACAAATAATTCCCCCGAACGTAAACAAACAATACAACTAAGCCTTCCTCAACACTGCATGGGAATCAGCGCTGCGGTGGCAGATTTCTGAATCAACGCTAAACAGATGATTCGTAGTGGCGGCGTTTGAACGAGATTTTACTGCCAAACGTTTTGACAAAAAGTGCGGAAAAAGTAATGATCGCAAAATTTGACTTTAAATAGATTCAGTGTACACCCGAAGAGGCGAGATTGAGAAACTACCCGAAGGAAGTGTCCAGTGAGAGAATAAGCGACCATTGGAACGTGAGTTACCAAAATTAAAGTCATTTGTTACCTGGTTACATTTATCACACAGTTGTACTTTACACGCCACACATACACCTTCAAATCACTTAGTTTTTTCTTGTAAGGCATCTAATTGATATGTCTTGGTAGTTCAAAGGAGTCACGTCCTGAGAGTAAAGATTTTTCACATATTAAACTCATGCTTTTCAACTGAGTCAGAATCTGAAATATACTAGCCGATACTTGATTGGATATATAAAAAATTGTCAATAATAATAACTTGTAAAATTTTTTCTCTGCAATTTTATAATGTTTTATGAATGATAGTCCTTCAGACGATTTGTTTTTTTTTTTTTAAAGAACCATTAAACTTAATTGATTTTTCAAAGCTAAACTGACTTGTTTAAATTTTTTCGTAGATTTAAAAATTTTATCAATCACATTTAATTTTTCTTGGAACAAACGTTTCCAAGTGGCGCCCACAAAAAGCATAGTATTAAGTTGTATTACAGGACTACATCACTGCAGAGGATCCAGTCAACAGAGTAAGTAACAAAAGTGCGCGGAGGTAACGCCCGACAGATTACAACACCTTTACAATTACAACACCCACTACTTGTTTTTCTATAAATTGGCAGCCCAACTAGTGAGGCTTGAAAAAGACGGAACAAGCCCGGCAACTACCGACATATTAAAATGCCGCAACCAAAGGGAAAAAAGATGAAGAAGACTGTGGAACCCGAGTTAAGTGTGGAAGACGGAGAGGCAGTACAGGTCGAGGAAACGGAATTAGAACCGCCCACACTAGAAATGGAAAGACCGGTACAAACGGCAGACGAATTAGAAGAACAGACGGGAGAAGAACCCATACAAATGGTAGAACAAACAGAGAAACCCGAACCAGAAAAAATAACAGGGAGCGTTGACGCTAATGTAATAATGCTAATGTTCCAAACGCTAAACGAAAATACTAAAAAAAGTAATGAGCAGATGCTCCAAAAAATGGAAGAAAATATGAACAGAAACAAGGAGAAATTAGACAAAAGCATAGAATCTTTAAAGGAGGGTATGAACAAAAATATAGAATCCCTGAATAAAAACAGACAGGAAGATAAGGAGGAAATAAAAGGAAGCATAGAGTCCCTGAAAAAAGAAATTAGCATAAAATACGAAATAGTAAACAAAAGGATCGATGATAATAAGATCGATAGTGACAGGAAGGTCGAAAACATGGAGAAACAATTGGAAAGGTTACAGGAGGGAAACAATATACGTTTCGAAAAGATAGAGGAACAAACAGTAGAGACCATACAAGATGTTAGAAATCTCGAAAACAAGGTAAGGCAGAACCAAGACGCCATCATGCAGGAAGTCCAGAAAGACGTTAGTGAGAGGATGCAGGAAACGTATGACATCGCTAACAGGCTGGATGAACAAATAAAAACTAACAAAAATAGTATACTGGAAATAGACCAGAGAGAGAAAAACCTGCAGGAAAGATTAGAGGCGCTGAGAGACACACCAATACTAAACACTCATACGTGTCATGGTGAAAACAGGGAAGTAATCAACTTCCAGGACTATCGACGAAACCCAATGGAATTTTTGGAAAGAATGGAGGAGGTTATTGGGAGAAGTAGAGAAACAAGGTGGGACAGGATAAGAGAGATGCTTGACGAGACGTTTAAAAATACTAAGGATAACTGGTGGATAGCGGTACGACCCGAAATAACGAATTTAGCAGAGTTTAAACGCCAGTTTAAGGAAAAGTATTGGTCAGAGACCGCACAAAACAGAGTAAGAATGGACATTTTCTATGGCAAATACGACGCGTCCTATGGACAGTCCCCGACGTCTTATTTCCTGGGAAAGGTATGTTTAGCACGGAAGTTGATACCGCCGATCCCAGAAGAATGTTTGGTAAGGCAGTTAGCTGGACATTACAGCTATGGGATCAAGGATGCCCAATTATACCAATAGATTAGCAAAATAGCCGATCTGGCCAAATTATTGGAAAATTGCGAATCCACAGGAAGGTTCCAGGATTACCAACCCCCCAATCGTAAGGTAGAGTACAACAACAATAATAACGGACCAAACCGGAATGGAGGTGGGAACGGTAATAATCTAAGCACCAATAATCAGAATAATAATATCCCACCAAATGGCCGAAATGATAACATTCAGGGCCCGATTAACCGCAACTATCCGGGACCAAACAGAGGTAATTACGCCGGGAATAACTACGGTAGGAACTTCCACCAGGGAAACGGTTATCGCGGGAATAATTATAGAGGAAGTAATTATGGTCAACGTAATGGTTATCGCAACGGGGGAAACCAAGGAGGAAGCGATAGGAGAAACCAAAATGAGTACAGGCCCCAGGTAAATTATACAATGGCCAATAACCGACGGCCATATCCACCTAATGTACCCACTTACATGTTTTACCCACAACAGGCGCCAGGTAGCCAGGGTAACGCGGCGAATAGCCAACCTATTAACGGTAATCCCGAGGTCAGGCAGGAAACACAGACGGGTCAGCAACCCAATGTTCCAGGAGACCGGGCCAATGAGACAGTGGCTCATTTAAACTAAACGCGGCAGTGAAAAAGGAAAACCGCCCTTCACTGAACCAATATTATGGGGTGACAAACGACGAACATAGACAGGACAAAGACGGTACTATATTAAGAATAAATAATTACCTTAAGGATATTAGAGAGGAGTTATTAGAAGAAGGTGACGATATCATTAAAAATAGTAACCAAGGGAATAATAGTATCGTGCAGATTAAAGCATAGCCTATATCAATGGCATAGAAGCGATACTACTCATTGACACGGGGTCAAATGTGTCACTTATCGATAGCATTGAGTTAGAGCGGATTAAACAAAATAGTAATTTACCAATACCCACTCTACCGATAAATAACATTGTTTTAGTCGGAGCAACGGGGAGGCAAAATAAATCAATAAAGAAACAGGTGTCATTAGAGATGACTAGTAATGGGGTAACAATACCAATAGGGTTATTAGTGGCGAGTAATTTACCCATGAGTATACTAATAGGCTGCGATATACTTAGGCCATACAATGCTGTGATAGATTTGGAAAGTAAGGTGATAACTTTTAAGACTAACAAGGGGATTTGGACCAATAATTTAATCGATGTCCAAGGAAGTGGTACAGACAATACACCTTATCAAGCGATAGTGAACCATTATTATTGTACCGATCGTCCAATCAATATGCCATTATGTCAGGAGGAAAACCCAGAGTTGTGGTTAGAAAAGTTAGAAGAAATACGGGATTTCCAAAGGACGAAAGCAAGGGGTCTGGTCAGCGAAAAACAGGCGGAACAATTAATCGAGGTATACAACCATTATAAACACATATTCTCGAACGCTCCAGGTAAAGCCAGAGATTATCAGTGCACCATAAAATTCAAAACTCCGGTGGAATTTAACAGGAAATCGTACCCGATCGCATACTCGCTAAAGAACGAAGTCAGGGAAGAATTGAATAGGATGATAGAGGACGACATAATCGAGTATAGTCATTCGCCCTTTACCAGCCCAATCATAGCGGTGCCAAAAAAGAACGGAAAGGTACGTATATGTCTCGATGCTAGGGAGATTAACAAAATGATTGTTAACGATCGCACTTCACCTGGGGAGATAGAGGAGATATTAAAAAAGTTCCACGGAATCAGATATATAAGCTCATGGGATACGGTATGCGGATACTGGCAGATAGAACTCCACCCTGATAGTAGGAAATATATGGCATTCATATTCGAGGGCAGAAACTATCAGTTTAAGCGGTTACCTTTTGGCTTAATAAATTCTGTGGCGGTGTTTGTAAAGATAATGGACAGAATATTGGGGCAGGAAGTACTGAAGTTTACGACAGTGTACGTCGACGACCTACTGGTGACTTCAGCGAATTGGGACGACCATTGTAATAGGGTTGAACAGGTGCTACAGAAATTATCGGAGAATAATATCACCCTCAAATTAGACAAGTCCCAATTCATTGCAAATGAGGTGAAATTTTTAGGATTTAATTTAACAGAACAAGGGATTACTCCATCCAAGGAAAAGGTAGAGGCCATACAGAAGTTCCCCACCCCAAAGAATAGGAAACAGCTGCAGTCATTTTTAGGAATCTGCAACTATTACAGAAAGTTTCGGTCCAATTACTCAGAATTAACTGCCAGGTTCCAAAAGCAGTTATCAGCTAAAGACAAATGGACTTGGGGACCAGAGCAAGATGGAGTGCTCAATATCATAAAGGAAAAGTTTTTAGAAACCGTAATGTTGCATCATCCCGACTTTACAAAACCATTTTTTCCTAAACTGCGATGCCAGTAACGTGAGTTTAGGTGCAGCCCTCTATCAGGAAGATCAGGACGGTAACCATTTAGTAATTAGCTTTGCTAGCCGCGTGCTGAACAGTTGCGAACGAAACTACAATACTACCGAAAAAGAACTGTTGAGTGTAGTTTTCGCATGCGGTAAATTTAGGACATATATATTAGGGTACCCCATAACAGTTAGAAGCGACCACAAATCTATATCATTTTTAAAGCATTGTAAACTGAACCACGGAAGGCTGACTAGATGGGTTTTGGCCTTGCAAGAGTACAATATCACATGGGAATATATACCCGGCAAACAGAACGTAGCCGCCGACGTCTTATCTCGCGTCAATATACCAGACCAAACCTTTGACGGCGAAAAGGAACAATTAGCCAAGGTTTATCACATTATTAAGAGCAGGGAGGATTTAAAAGATATTTTGCACGAAATAAAGTCACAACAAGAGGCCGATCCGAAATTAGGAGATATTAGAAAAAGGGTACAGGAAGGCGATGAGGTCATAAACAGATTTTATTGTATACACGACGACACTTTGTTTATTAGGAATACCCCGCACCAGGAGAGTTGGAAATTAGTGATTCCACCAGCGATAGAGAGACCGCTAATAATCGACTATCACGATAGGTACGGACATATGGGTGCCCTTAAAGTAAGGAAGGCATTGGAAGAGCAAACATACATCAAGGGGATGAATAAAAAGGTGCAACTGGCAATACGGTCGTGCGATATTTGTCAAAAAGTAAAGTGTGATAACGAGAGGAAGGAAGGGGTCATGATACCCATATTATCTACCGAAAAATTGGAAAAGGTATTTCTCGATATCTGCGGACCCTTTCCACGCAGCGGTGGGAGACACCGATATAAATTTATCGTAATCATTTTCGACCACTTTAGCAAGTATACAAAGCTATACCCAATAACTAGGGCAACGACCAGGAAAATAATAGACATAATAATCAAACGTTATATAATGGAAGTGGGCCGACCGTATTCTATAATTACGGACCACGGTACTCAGTTTAGGGGAAAACTTTGGAAGGAAAGCTTGGGAGAACACGGAATAAAAACGTACAAGACGTCCGTATATCACCCGAATAGTAACCCAGCCGAGAGAGTGTTAAGGGAGGTAGGACGGTTACTAAGAACATACTGCCATAACGAGCAGAAAAGATGGCATGAATATGTAGCCTCTACCGAGGATTTCCTCAATTTCTCGCATCACAATACCATCGAGATGTCGCCATACACGGTTATGTTCGAAAGACCCCCACCACGAGAGATAAAAGAAATTATTAATTTTCCCGACGAGCCCGCATACCAATTTGAAGGGGCAAAATTTTATAATAAGGTGTTAGAAAAAACGGAACAGCAGCGGAAAAAATATATCAAATCACAGCATAAGGCAATTAAATATGAGGTAGGTGAAAAGGTGTTAGTTAAAAATAGAGAATTGCCCAGTGCTATACAAGGCATAACGAGGAAATTGCTACTCTTATATACAGGGCCTTTCACGATAACCAGAGACAATAAAAACAATACCTACGAGGTAACTGACACAATTAGGAACAAGGTAAAAGGAACGTATAACCAGACTTCATTAAAAAAGTACCATGATTAAAAAATCGCAAGTCGAATACTCAATCAGTGACCTAGTACCATGACCAAAAACCAAAGTCAAATACAGCATCATAGAGAAGGTACCTTGACTAAACATGTCAACGTGAATTTTTTAACTTAGCCATAATTAGAAAGGAGGTAGAGATTTTTAAATAAATATAAATATTATTGTATAATGATTGTTATTAATAAATATTACGAGAAGGACACCTTACACCAAAGGCATAAAGATATATATAAAATATAGATTTATTTCCAATAGCCATGTCAACGTATATTTACCAGCTTACCCGTACTTAGAGAAGGAGAGAGATTATTATTAATAAATACTACAAGATGGACACTTAGTAAAGGAGAAAAGAAGGAGAAATACTGTCAGATATTTGATACTAAATGATAATGATAAATGGAAAAAAAAAAAAAAAAAAAAAAGGGAAAACAGTGTGTTACATAAGGAGATAATGATGAATATGAATGACTATTAACATTGAATGATTTTAAACGATAATTTTAACCTGCGGAGAACGATATATTAATATAATTGTGAATTAATCAGAAGAGTTTAAGAAAGGGAATTTATGTGTAGGAGCCTATGATCTTTGAATATTGTATTTTTTTTTATTATTATTATTATTATTTGTTGCAAAGGTGCAATTATTATTTTCTGAACAGGGATGTGTTGCCTCTGATTTCAGTAGTTATAGACAGGAAGGGACAGAGAATGTATGCCATAGCGAGCCACTCTGACTCCCAACCCTCTATGTAAGTTAGGGAATTGATAGGGAATTATATCAAAGATTAATTATAAGACATCAAGGTAAAAAGGAAAGGAATAGGTGATACGACAAAGAACGAACTAGGAATATTGAGTTGGATTAATATATTAAAGGAGTAGTACAGGAATTTAATTATAAGATAAAAGAATGAAATATAAAGAAGCTAATAATAAAGGGTTATTATAGAGATGATAATTTCATCAAAACCAAAGATATGTTTTTCCAAAATTATCAACTTTAACGAAGAGGCATATGTAACGTCACAGAACGTTCCATAAAAAGAAATCATTTATATAGTAAGTTAGCATAAGAGGAAAGTGAAGTGAACAGTATCGAACCCAAGTAGTCCCAAAAAAATTGTGTAATTTTGTATAATAATAATTTCTATCAACTTGAAAAAACGACCAAACTATGACTAAGACAAAACCCCATATATATTATTCAAGTGAATAAGAGTGAAAAAACCATAAGACACTATAAGAGAGAGAAATAATGTCAGAATCCACCAAAATGAAGTCAATAATTATTAAGTTTTATAACTATGAATATAGTATTAAAAACTATTTTTTGTAAATAAATGGACATGATCCATTATTATATTATGTGATGTAAATAAAATAAATGTATTAAATGACTTAAATACATTGTTAGAAAGAGTTTAAGTTAAAATAAAAATTGTATATTTGCAATGACAAAAAATATTAATGTGTTGGATTTGAGACCATACACCAAGATTTCATGAAAAAATTAATTATTATCAGATTTAAATAAAAACTATATGTAATTGTCAAGCAGACAATAGTGAACAATTTATCTTAAATAAAGGAAGCTGTCAAATGAATAAAAAGCAGTCAAAATAGCCAAACAAAACAGTGTTAACTAAAAACATGTAATAGGCATCTAATATTGTATAATTTATGAATTTAATGTTGCCAAAATGCAACCAAACTGTATTAGAAAGCTGTAATATGATATAAAGCAACTATACTAATATACCTGACCAACTTTAACATTGTAATAGTCAAGTCAGCAAAATATTTACTTATACCATGTATGGCTGAAGCCAATTATCCAGTACAAAAAGAATCATATCTGGCTAAATACTTACATAATACTAACAAAAATAAGATAGAAAGGTACAATACATCAGAATACCTTAATAAGAAACAAACTCAGTTGAAAGTAAAGTCAATTCTAAAAGAATTTAACTAATTAGAGTGAGATTTGTCACACCATAAAAAATGACATCTCGAGACCAATCAATGATGCTATGTCATCTTGTGATAAATATAATATATGTACAAAGTAACCAGGTATCACAAAAGATAGACAAAATAATAAACTCTGTGTGTATAGTGGTGAAATAATACATACATTAAAGAAAAAGACTAATCATTGTATTAGAAAATTGACAAGAATCTAGGCCATGAGCAAAGGCCATATAAAATTGTATTTATTTGTGTTTTATTGATGTTAAAATTTGTTTATTTTGTTGTAGGAAAGTAGTAGGATTAGATGTTCAGCTTGTGAAAGGAACATTGTAACTCCACAACAATTTTTGTTATAATAATTGAGTTTTCAATGACAACAACTCAAGGTGAGGGTTGTATATTGTATTGTTTTTTAGACTTAAGTTAATTAGATACCAATCATATTTAGTATCGCTAGATTCAGTAAAAAACAAGGAATCTAAATACATTAATGGCATACAAATTGTAAGTACTGATGTGAAACTGTTTGATAAATACCAGTGTAAATTTTGAAATATCCTTTGTATGAAGAATAAGAAATTCGTTCTAAAAGCTTCTACGGAAGTGAAAATTGTTCTATGACATTCCATTTCGTTTATTCTCGAACAATCTAGAAAGAATTTTTACACAAATATACCGGAAGTCGACGAAAACAGTCATCCCGATTTAGTATAAAAGCGAGACCAAATTCGACCCAAAAACACTTGAAGATTGAACTCCAGAACTGATGCATCTCACACAACACTGATCAACGCAGCTAAGGCGAAACCAAAGAGGCGAGAAATCGACAAGACACGGCAGGAAGGCTTTTCCCGTACATAGACATAACCGACTGACTTAACCTCAACGAGAGTCTACGCCAAAAAGTATCGCTGAAATAGAGCAGCGATACGGCAAATTTTAATAGAAATTACGCAGCCAGAACGTCGACGGCCCAGGAGGGACCAAACATTTAAATAGAGAACGAATTCTGCTGTGTTCGCATTGACTGACTAACGTGACAAATAATTCCCCCGAACGTAAACAAACAATACAACTAAGCCTTCCTCAACACTGCATGGGAATCAGCGCTGCGGTGGCAGATTTCTGAATCAACGCTAAACAGATGATTCGTAGTGGCGGCGTTTGAACGAGATTTTACTGCCAAACGTTTTGACAAAAAGTGCGGAAAAAGTAATGATCGCAAAATTTGACTTTAAATAGATTCAGTGTACACCCGAAGAGGCGAGATTGAGAAACTACCCTAAGGAAGTGTCCAGTGAGAGAATAAACGACCATTGGAACGTGAGTTACCAAAATTAAAGTAATTTGTTACCTGGTTACATTTATCACACAGTTGTACTTTACACGCCACACATACACCTTCAAATCACTTAGTTTTTTCTTGTAAGGCATCTAATTGATATGTCTTGGTAGTTCAAAGGAGTCACGTCCTGAGAGTAAAGATTTTTTACATATTAAACTCATGCTTTTCAACTGAGTCAGAATCTGAAATATACTAGCCGATACTTGATTGGATATATAAAAAATTGTCAATAATAATAACTTGTAAAATTTTTTCTCTGCAATTTTATAATGTTTTATGAATGATAGTCCTTCAGACGATTTGTTTTTTTTTTTTTAAAGAACCATTAAACTTAATTGATTTTTCAAAGCTAAACTGACTTGTTTAAATTTTTTCGTAGATTTAAAAATTTTATCAATCACATTTAATTTTTCTTGGAACAAACGTTTCCAAGTGGCGCCCACAAAAAGCATAGTATTAAGTTGTATTACAGGACTACATCACTGCAGAGGATCCAGTCAACAGAGTAAGTAACAAAAGTGCGCGGAGGTAACGCCCGACAGATTACAACACCTTTACAATTACAACACCCACTACTTGTTTTTCTATAACATACACATTAATTTTTTTAATAATATGGACGGACTGTCGCTGTGGGTGGGTGGAATTCCATCATATTTACGTCATCATATTATTGCTGTCCGGCCACGTATAACTGTGGCAGCATTGCACATTAAATGACATCACATTGCTATATCAACTGGTTACTCTATTCCGCCCTTCAGCAAACGTCAGAATCGTTCTCCGACTGTCGAGATTAGAAAAGGTTAAGAATTCTTGAAAATATTTGTTGTGAAGAATGTGTGGGAACAAAACAGGACATGAAGGGGAAACGTGAACCATGAGCTGGATAGAATCGTAGAAGGTGCTGACATGGTTACATTACAGAGCTTACGTGGACTGGATATAATTTCAAATTAAGAACCAAATGTATAAAAAAAAAAGTAATGCCGATATAATAATAACATCAACGAGACATCGATTGAAAAAAGAGTGAGACAGATGGAGACAGCGTTCAAGCAATGCCAGAAGAGTTACAAATCCGGATCAGGCAAAGTTCAGACACAACAGTACAGTAGTCAAAACGGAATGCTTACATGCGGCAGATGCAATAGCCAGTAAAGCCCCCCCTCGAAACAGAGAAGAAAGAAAGAAAAATCTTGGGGCCAAAAAGAATCAGCAATTAATACCGTTTTGAGGAGATCAAAAACTTGTCTTCGGAGAGTGCCTACTACCCTCGACTGCAAATGGAGTCTGCAGGGATCTTCGAACCGCTATGAATCGAAGGGGAGAAAGCCTCCTATTGAATAGGATTGGCATGCTGTGCTCCCAAGCCAATCAGAAGGTGACCAGTTGATGACGCTTTTCAGCTTAGATCGTGCTGGCATGAAATTTTATATAAATGAGCCTTCTTAGGCAAAAGCACAGCCTCTACGTCATCACTGGGGTGAATTGGCGCACATCGTGCCAACTGATTCCAACACCTTCGACGGTGGGGCCGAAACGTCTATAAACACAAACAAGCGACCACTGCGTAACGGCAAGTGACCCGGCAAATAATGTTTACGATAAAGTCTCGGCCACGGTAAAGAAGAGATGAATGCCCTTTTATGGATACCTTAGAACAACGGAACCAGAAAGGACAGCAAACAAGAGCCTCCCCTCCAAGAGAACAGACAGACACAAGGACCGTGGGTCAAAAATGTCCACCACCAGTACCTACAGAACTGTGGAATCAAGGAAGGATATACAGGGAAACTGAGAGAAGTGTTTAGGAAGAAAATTGCGGAGGTGAAGGAGCTTTCCGAAAAGAAACAAGTAGAACCAAAAAGAGAACTATAAAACTCTCTATAGCAAGAGGGAGTCAGAGAATGAAGGGATGGCGGAGAAAGAAAAGAACTTCAGAAGGTGAAGAAAGCTGTGTAACTGCAACCCATACATGACTGAAAAGAAAATGAAAAGAAAGGGAGGACTATAATAATAATGCCATGAAAAGCGATAGGGGAGGGAAAGATAGGAAAACCTGGGAAAAGATGTGTGCATAATGTGCCAGCTACGGAAATAAGACGATGCAGAAGAAAAGTAGCTAAAGACGTGAATGTTATATACACCGCCAAAATAATGAGAAGACAATAAACGTCATTCAGCGACCCCCAACCAAATACCGGTACCAAACATTCTACTTTGTGGCAAGGTTAAACAAATAAAATGAGTTTAATAAATTCCAGCAGGAGGGGTTTCCCAGCAGGAACGTTAAATCATTCCCCGAACGCTATCCAACACGACACACGCTACTCAAGAAGTAATTAAAATGTAAATGTTAATTGCTAGTGAGGAATTTTTATTCTCACATGACATTCACAATCATATAAGAAACTCAAGTCACACACACACACACACACACACACACACACACACACACACACACACACACACACACACACACACACACACGTCGGTACACATTAATGATTTCCTGTGTAATTTCGTTGGAATGCACTATTAGCCAGGCCGTGTGTGTGTAGTTTGTATGATATGAAAGTATGATAAATTAAAGAAATGATTGAATTGTTTTTTGGCGGTGCCAGTTGTGTTGAAGACGGTAGCCCAGTAATTAGAGACAGGGAGTGTAAGATTGAAAGCGGCCGCTTGATTAATGACTCACCACCTCTATAATACAAACACACACACACACATTCCTCAGATATTAATAGTATTACGCCACAACATCACTGCACACTAAAAAAGTAATTATCAGCAGCTGATCCGTATTATTATGAATACGAAAAATTTGTCCCGCAGTAAAACGCAAAGGCAAATGTACATGTACATAAAAACCTTATAAAAAGAAATCAAAACTTTTACTTCGTCGTAGAAACCCGGAATTCTGTTCTTAAAATTCGTGTGAAAAAAAGTAGGGTACATTGAAACATGGGTAGAGAGTGGGAACTATTTAACGATTGTGTGTAATTTTAAGTATTCTTATGGCGGTCTCAATGATCGTCGATGGTGCAGTGGAAAACAAAATACAAGACACCAGTAAAATCACTAATAACCAGTGTTAATTATCACAATTACCAGTTTGTAATCAACAAGTTATTGAACAAGATTATACTTGTGCAATAATTCAAGTCAATCTGTCCACACAAATAATAATGTCAACTATAAAGCATTCCGCACTATATCACTTTTCACGAATAAACCACTTGAGACGCGCTGTGTAAGTCGCCCGACATAGACTGAAACTAAGCGGCAGGTATGGGCTATTTATAGTCTGAAGGGTTCCATTACATGCGTCCTTACCAAACATCTGAAAATTCTTGAGATCGCGGCCTTGGCAGAAACACGTTGGGCTAGTTGAGAATCTTATCGAACAACTCTATCGAATGTACGAGATTGTTCCGTATTACGTAACACTGTCTCGCATGTTGTCATCACGTACGCACACAAACATTACAGCTGGTATAGCCGAGAAACGTGTAGAACGTTCTGTAATGGCAGTATAACAGTGTAATTATGGTAACGATTACGGTTTGAGCTGTCGAAGCATACGCATCCAGCTAAATCTAAAATACATATTTACACAAAGTTCTTTTTGCTGATCATAAAAGAAATATATCGTACACAGAAAGTTAAAAAAATGACAATTATTTAATTAATAAAAAACATAATAATTTATCACTAGTGTCATAAGTAAAGAAAATATCCTAAAGTAGCGTTAGCAACGGATAAAAACAGGCGTACCAGTGTACAGAGTTCAAACATGGACCTTGACGCGTTAAGGAGTTCAATGAAGATCAGTAATGAGATGGTCTGTCGATAAAGCGAGTGGTACAGTTACTGCGAAATAAAGTCCTTGAAAATTCACAAAGCTCCAGGAACGGATGAAATAAACGCTGAACTATTAGAGTACGGAAAGGAAACTCTCTGGAAAATGATACATCATATAATTACGTTAATTTGGAGGAAACTGGCTAGTGGGAACTATACAGCCTGTAGTCCTGTACATGAAGGGAGACAAACTAGAATGTTCCAACTACAAGCCTACAACGTTACTTATAAACGAGCGTTAGCTGAGTTGTTAGGCCGTGGTCTCATGGCGATAAAACCAGACGATCCGGCCTCACCACCGGAGGCCATATTCAGTGGAATTTTTATGGCGTATTTTTGGGGCGAAAACTGCCAAAATCTTTATCCGCTGAAGATGGGCTGCGATGGTGAGGCCGAAACATCTGGTTTTACCACCTTGAAACCACGGCCTAACAGCCTCGCCAACGATCGTTCTAATAACACTGACGGCGTGAAAGCTTCAGAGGAAAAGTTACTTATAAAAGTCTATAAGGCGTAGTATACAATAGGTTAGTGGAATATGTGGAAGAAATATTAGGAGAATAACAATGTGGATTCCGACTGCGCCGCTCCACAACTGATAAAATATTTACCATAAGACAGATACAGAGAAGGCATGTGAACACATCATACATCCATATAACCTATATAGCCTATAGACATCAGACAGGCCTTTCGCAGTATTCACAGAGGAAGAATGTTGGAAGATCTATTATCACTTTGTATCACAAAGAAACTGGTATAACTTGCGGAAGTGACTATGGCCGGTTACAGAGCAACGATACGAGTTGGCAGTCAGTTCACATCCGCACTTCCCATTATCACAGGCGTTAGACAAGGAGATGCACTGTCCTCTTTTACCCTTTGACTTAGTTTTAGGAGCAGTAATCAACAAGATGGAAATTAGGGCACATATAGGAATAAAAACCACACATGTAGCCATTATAAGTAGAATCAAAAACTTTATGAAATAAGCTGTAATTAATATAGATATCGAGGCAATGGGGAGAGCACTAAAAATAAAAGATAACAAAACCAAATACATGGAAATAACAAGCATTTCATGTAACCTACAACCGCTACAATTCGAAAATCATGACCTTGAACATGCAAGTGAGTTTTCCTACTTACTCACAAATAAACTACACTAACACCACAGACAAGCAATGATATCCAGGCGAGAATCCTTAGTGGTAATCGATGTTGTTACGCCTACTAAAAATTAATGAAATCGAAAACACTGAACAAATCATTAAAATTAAAAAATACACAAAAGTATAATCAGACCGGTTGTAACATTAGCGTGTGAAACCTGCGCATTAACGCAAAAAGCGAACAGTATCTAAGGATATTCGAACGAAAAATACTGAGAAATTTTTTTTTTTACCCATGCAAAATAACAACGGTTCGTGGATAATACGAAGGAATCATGAAACAAATAATCGAATACACGAAGGTGACATAGTAAGGTTTATAAAGAGTAGAAAGACATAAATTAATAAATTACCTTGTATCCGTCGTGTGACTTTGTTTTATTATTTAAAATTACGCGTTTCAGAACATATGTTCCATCATCAGATTCCTTTACTCAGTGGAGATCGTCAAATGTTAAAATCACATACTCAATTGTTAAAAACACACGTCAGTATGGGTGCGCGCCCTACGGAGGCTGACCGGAGAGTATCCGGTATACGTTCCGAAACACGTAATTTTAAATAATAAAACAAAGTCACACGACGGATATAAGGTAATTTATTAATTTATAAATAACAAAGTGACTTGGATACCAATAATAATATGTATGTCAGTAGAAACACAGTCTGGCTGGGACACACGATGAGGCGGAACAGAACAAAATTGGCAGAAAAGTTGTAGAATGGAGACCAGTATGTAGGAGGTCAAGAGGAACGCCATGGAAGAGATGGATCCAGGATACTGAGGAGGATCTGAGGAATATGGGGATAAGAAGACGGAGATGATGATTATATAATGAGAGGGCTGAATGGAGAAAAATCGTTGAGGCTAAAACCCATACTGGGTTGTAACGCCCGTAGAAGAAGAAAACAGTTACTGCCAATAATGATCACAGAAGAAAGACAGTAAGGGTCTGCAGGGCACTAAGCTGACACTGGGCGCAAAAGACCTGTAGAAGAAGAAGAAGAAGAAGAAGAAGAAGAAGAAGAAGAAGAAGAAGAAGAAGAAGAAGAAATGTAGAAGGAGGAGGAGGAGGAGGAAGAAGAGGACGAGGAGAGAGAGAGGAGGAGAAGTAGGAGCAGGAGGAGGAGTAGAAGAAGAAGAAGAAGAAGAAGAAGAAGAAGAAGAAGAAGAAGAAGAAGAAGAAGAAGAAGAAGACGAGATTTGTATTTGTAAATGTACATAGTTTGACAAGCTTAGTATATCGTTAACAAAAATACGTGATTTTAATGATATACTAAGTGTCATTTAACAGATGATGTCAGTGACAGGTGTAGGCCTACACCTGTACATGATGTCAGTGATTCGAACATGACGATGGCGTTGATATCACGGTAAATATTCATTTCAATTTGCACGAGACAGAAACAAACCGAATCACGTACGGCGTAGGACCGTGCAAGGTAAGGTACGTCAAAACACGTGGCCGGCATCCGAGCTACCGACCCCGCGGTAACGAACATTAATTATCAGCAGCCCGGTGACACTAACGTTTGCCCTCAATTAAAACGAAACGATTTATTCGAACCGTGACCACGCTACGTGAAAAGAACAGGGTGCGCGAAATTTGACAGCCTTTAAAGTCACAGCTTTGAAAAGAATGTACCGAGACAAAAAAACAAAGAGTCATTTACGGTGGAAAGAATGTACGTATAACGTCCACAAAGAGCGTCCACAAGACGCAAACAAAAAGAGCCAACGACGAAATTAAAACGGCAACAAAAAGAATAATCAAGAAGAATGAGAGAAGAGAAGAGCGAGTGAGAGAGAGAGAGAGAGACGGAGAGAAATCTCTTGAAAATGTTAAATCGGCAAGAGCATGTGTACATGTGAGTGTGTGAAAGAAAGAGGGAGGGAACGGAACGGGCGAGAAATAAATTAAAAGAATGTAAAGAGAGAACTCCAAGAGAATTAGTAATGGACGTTGTGAGTAGGAAGGTAGGAGGGAGATCGGAACACCTGTGTAGACAAAAGTTTCATACGAGCTCGCTAAACAAAAGAAGGTGGAATTTTTTGAAGGACGCGTCAATTTCTACATTATGAAATACGACCAATGAAAGGACAGAATGAGTATGTGTGAGAGAGACAGAGCGAGCAAGCAGCTACTGGTAGATTAAACTGTATATAATGCCGCACGAAATGCAATGTAATGTACGAACATCAACAACGGCTCCTGAATACACGCCTACCACTGCCACCCAGTATTTAATTATTATCAAACCGTCCGTTACTCTTCTCTCGAATAACGTGGAATTTTGTTTTACATGCGTTCACCGTCTCGTTACGTTAATGTAATGTAACCACCATTGTGTACACAGACGAGACGAAATACAAAAATATTGTGCCGATTCAGCTGTCTCGTGTGGTGTAGGCCTACTCCGAGTTCATTGCTTCGACTCTTACGCAGAAATACCACGGTGCGTTCAGCGTCTATAGGGGCTTTAACATACGCAAAGTCCGAATCCTACGTGATAGTTGATGTTTACAACTGAACTAGGTAACTATCAAGGCTGTCTATATAATGATAATATTCCTTTGTAAGTAACTCGTTGAGTTTCCTGCAGGCCTCCCATGTAATATCTTCAAATAAATACACTGCAAGTAGGTTTATTTTCGCCTGACGCACGTTTCACAGAAATTATTCTGTATCTTCTGAGGTTAGTTTCCTTGATAGTCACTTAGTTCAGACAGCCTTGATAGTGACCTAGTTCAGTTATACACATCAACGATGGCGTAAGATTCGGACTTTGCGTATGTTAAAGCGCCTGTAGACGTAAGAGCTCTGAAACAAACCTCTGAAGATACAGAATAATTTTTTGTGAAACGTGCGTAAGGTGAAAATAAACCTACTTGCAGTGTATTTATTTGAAGATATTACATAATGATAATATTACCTGAACTCTGTACTCTTTTGTAGTCTACAAAATTGTACCTGCAATGAAGTTAACTGCTTTCACGTGAGAAGTTTACGTTTACAATAATATCGTTAAAGAACATAATTTAAACGATCGCTAAATAAAATTTAAGGAAGTGAAATAAAAATTAATTTTGATCTGGATAATAAATATAAACATATGTTATGAATCCAGGTGGGGCAGTGGTCCGCAGAGTTCCGAAGTTTTTTTCTTTTTCTGCTACTTCTCCGCCTTCTTCAACTGCCTTTGGCTTTCCAATTAAACCAGACAAAGCCCCTCCCGCCAGTTCCCAAATTTACGCTTTATTTTCCAGTTTCAAATTGCTGGATACAATTTTCAAACGGATTCGAATCCCCTTTCGGATGTATCGTTTTTCACGTAGATCACTTTGTCTGCTGGAAACACTCATCAGTCGAGGAAGATAATGGCGGTCGAGGCGTAGTACTGGGCACCATTCCGTGCTTATGAACCGTACGTCTGAAATAACAACGTGCCCTACACTTATCCTAAACACTCGCCAAATGTGGAAACGAGGTATGACAACATTCGTAAGTATATATTACGTCTATATATTTCCTGTAATCCTTTTTGTGTTAAGTATACCTTTCCTCATCTGTTAACAAAGGCGTAGGCTTGTAAAATGTTATTTGACAATACAGTCTTGTTCTTTAATATTCTTTTTAATCGATGTATTCAAATTCCGATCAGCTTTCTTTTATTAACATATCAACTTTTATTAACATATCTTTTATTAATGTCTTTATTAATATTTAATATATTAATTTATTAAATATTAAATATATTAAAATATTAAATATATTAATTTATTAATATATTAAATATATTTAATATATTAATATTATTAATATATCTTTTATTAATAACATATCTTTTATTAACATATCCAAGTGTATATAACAATTTTAGACATGATACAAAGACATTATCAGTCACGTTGACTTCTTCCCTTATAGTCTATTTTTTAATGAGTTGGTTGATACTGTTCGATGGTAATGATAGGATTTATGAATACAAATTTTACCAATTTCTTCATGTTATTTTCATTTATGGGTCCGTTTCTCGTTGAACTCTTACGTTTTCTGTTTGTGTTTTGTATTCTGTTTTGTTTATTGTCTTTTTACGACATCAATTGAGTTGACAATTTTATATTGGATATGCATCTAGTCCTCCCAGACCTGACATGGAAAACCTGCCTTGTTTATTTGGACGAACTCGTAGTTATCGGAAAGTCTTCCAAGGATCATTTAGAAAACCAAGAAAAACGAACATTGAATCGTATACGCTCTGTCACATTAATGCCTTTATGAAAGATACAGTTTCATGTTTCATAGCATTTACAAGTTACATTGTATTTTCATTAAAAATGTTATTTGAGTTTAAAATCGACAGTAATTTCGAAATCAGTTGAATATAAAACAATGTACGAGTTAATTGAGCTTCTCCAAGACTATTTGAAGATTACACTGAGCTAAAATACCAACAAGGGCCTGGCAGTACTATAGCACTAACCCTTCTGGACTCCCCCCCCCCACACACACACAAAGCTTACCAAACAGCGTTGCGTGACTTTTCTGGATTTACTATCACTATTTTTACAGGGAGTTCACTACGGACTTGCTAAATCGTAATATGCTCTTTTTCATTAGCTTCCACATACACTAGAAACTCGTTTATCCGAATCGCGTTTATCCGAAACAGTTTTTAGTAAATTTTAAAAATACACAAAAGCATTTTCCTGTCCTTTCGTATTTGGAGCGACAAGACGAAACTTCCGCTGCAGAACTTCTAACAATGAAACGACTTCGAGATCGGGCAGCCAGCTACCGAGCTTCAAAGCTTAGGCAAAAAACTATGATTGATTACTGTACGAACAAGCAATAGGACTGTTCCAGTACTGTAGAAACTATAATTTACAGTGCGGTGCCGTTTTATAGTTTATTGTGTCATATTTACTGTAACTTTTAAATTATTGTTATTAAATAAAGTTACTGTACTTACATATGTATTATTATTTAAATAGAAGTTTCAGTTTATTCAAAATTCAGTTCATCCGAAACGGGCGCGGTCCCATCAAATTCGGATAAACGAGCTTTTAGTGTATTTATTTTCGATGGTGCAGTAAGTAATTTTATGTGATTACCATATGATCGCTATTGCAGTGTGTAATTTTGGTATTAATTGGGTTGCGTTAATAATTATAAATCAAAATTTTCCAGATTGTGGGAAAATAACTAAAACCCCCCATACGTTGTCCTCACGACCAAAACGACTATTGGCGTCTTCAGGACAAAAACCTGAGTTTCCTCGATGTTTTGAGTTACTTTGAAGAAAGTGTTGCGTAGTACGATAATCGAGTATTATTATACCACTGAGCTACTCTACGACGATCAAAGTGCAGGAAAACGATTGAATGCCATTCGATATGAGGAGGTATACTATAACTTTCTTAATGCTGTAGAAACACAATAGCGTTTAACTAAAATACTGTATAGCTTACGTTCAGTGTTTCTTACAAACGTTTGAAAATGGTTGTCTGCTCCTGGAGTTTTGGAAGATTTGGAAAGTACAGACTAATGTTTGAATATGACCATGTTCAGTTTGACCAAATAGTCCTACGTATCTAATGACGTCAGTTATTGACTGAACAGTACTGTCAGAAGGAACGACAGCTGTCTTTCAAGGAAGAATAATTAAAACAATATCCTGTTTCCTGAAACAAACACAGAAATCTGAATCGTAGATTTTTATTTTTAGCGTTTTAAAAGAAGAGCTTATTACTTATAAGCTCTAAGCTTATAAGTTATAAGAACAATTTTTTTCTTAGTAAACCGTGGTGTGAGTTAAAATTTCCAACGATTTGGCAATATAAATTTGATGATAATAATAATTTTCCCCGTACTAAACGAACACCACTGAATCCTGGTTATTACGGTACCCAGTTCCAATGGGGGACGAAAACAATGGTGTAGATTATAACAAAAGGTACATTAATTGTCGAAGAAGCTAAGGTAGTAGCAAGATTTAATTAGCTTTACAATGGAGCAACAAAGCATTACATTGTTCTCCAGTGTGTTTTAATACTTTGGGTCAACACACCAAACAACAACGCATATGCACATATATAAATTCTGGAATAAATAACTGGAGTCCAGCTAGTACTCCAGGAAGATCGCCACATCCGATTCTGTAAAACGTTTAATGCCACAAAGCCGCTGTTAACATACCCAAAACGTTGATAACAGTTTACAAAGTTGAAGAAACGTCTTCATATTACCAAACTGCTGAATTTTCATCAATCCGTACTTAACGTTTTGAAAGCTTTGTTCGCCAATGAACACGACATATTGTAGAAAGATAGTGTTATATACGTGGCTGTGATTGTGGAGAAGAGTCAGTGAGTGGAGAGTAGTAGGGTGAACGATAGAGAGAGAGAGAGAGAGAGAGAGAGAGAGAGAGAGAGAGAGAGAGAGAGAGAGAGAGAGAGAGAGAGAGAGAGAGAGTACTGGAACAAATGTGCTGCGTGTGTGTGTGTGTGTGTGTGTGTGTGTACAAGAGAGAGAGAAAGAAAGAGCGAGCGAGAGAGAGAGATGCAGGGACAGAGCGTGAGGGGGAGGCGCAATTGGCTAGAGGAATGCGCTTCATTGCCGGAAGGGGGGGCAATAGAGAGGGGGCCCTCCAACTGGTTGTAGCCTTCGGGCAGTCAGTCTACAGGCTTCTGGTCTTACACGTAACCAAATTATTATATTACATCCGAGTAACGTCACAGCCAAAACTATCACGTGAAGCAGCGGCCTGGGGGGTGGGAAGGGGGGCGGCGGAGACAAACTTTGCCAGACAATGTGGCTCTGACTCTCCTGTACTACCCATCTAGAAAGTATCTCGCTCCTCGCCGCCGTTTTGTTTACCTTTACTACAATACAGTACGCAACGTAACATTCACCTAATGTCTCACGGATTTCGTGAGACTGTAGACTTCTCGTAAAATGTAAATGAAACACAGTGAAACACGCTATTTCGTATGCACAGGCTACAGTGTTTTACACCATTTTGTTTTTGACAAATATTAAAATCTTTTACGTTATTTTACCGTAAACTCTTTTATGTTATTACGTTACATCACTTTTTTACAGGGCGACCGATTTTCCACACTAAATAAAGCTAAATCGTGCTGTCACATGAATGTTATTAAATAGTGCTAAATCATTGTAAATGACTTCAGTCATCTTGTCGTATAAGTTGGTACTGCAGTGTCGGTGTTGAACCCGATAAATACACACATGTCGAACTTCGGATTAAGAAATAACGTGCAATTCCTAAATAAATTAAGAAATTATTAAACTAACTTACGCCAGACATTATGATGGGCGAGATTTGCAGACGCTTGATTTATTAGATCAAGTAATTTACAGCTTAATAAAAATTTTGGACTCCTGAAGCATAACAAAAAGTCTTTTCGATTGGTCTACTTACGGTTCTACTAAACAGATGGGAGGTTTTGATACATGCGTTCTTTTTAAACCATAAACGATTCTTGTAATCTTCATTTCCACATGAAGGGCTATATCACTATTCAGTTATTTTTCTATTATCTTACAATAACATATGGTTATTAATATTTTTATATTCGAGGAGGAAAAAAGAAAATATTATTGAACTAATATTACCGTCGTACACTATAAGGTTTCAAATGCGTGGGGCGAGGCCAGTTCTTATACGGTAGTTTTTATAAGGTTACAGTTTAAATGTTGCCCTACACGACATAATCGTCTTTAAATGAAGGGGGCAAGCTGTCCTAAAAACTCTTTTGTATTATACATTACAAACCGTTTTTCTATATCCTCATTTACCAACTTCTTAAATAGCAAGTAAAAACAAATTAGTCGTATATACTATGATGTTTCTAGGAAAAACGGTAGGCGTTAACAAATGTACAGCCAAAAACGTCATATCTCCGAAACCACTTTCATTATCTGTTTGAGATTAGTTTTAGATTAAACAAGAAACTATGGTTATAACCATAATTTTACAGGTAGGCCTATGATTCTGTATAAATTATAGAACGGATATAGTTTTTAATTTTCAATTAATTTAAATACAGATTTTGTTTAAAAATATATAAAAAAACTGTGCTTTGTAAAATTATATTGGGGATTTTCGTTTGCTTTGTTGAATGAATTTACTCAGTAACTTTATGTTATTGTTGGTTTCTGAAAATTTAGCAAAAATGTATTAGGCCAATCTCTCGAGTTACAGCACGGCCCGAGTTAGACGTTTTAAAACTCTACATAGGCCTATATTCGTTGTGTGTGTGTGTGTGTGTGTGTGTGCGCGCGCTATTTTTCACAGATTCTCTCACTGACATACGGAGTTCACAGTTCAAAACCGGCCAAGTAGGTAGGTATTACTAGGCAGGTATATCGCTCGCTGTTTTGCCTTACGAGTTTTGCCGCTTAAAATTTCACTGGCAGCGGAAATCAAACTAAATTCGCGTGTTAGCTTATGGTGGAGCCAACACATTACCCTCTACATCACGTTCACTTCCGTCATACAGGTGAAAATATTTTTGTACTAAATGGAGACTTATTAGCCTACGTCCGCCCCAAATTAAAAAAACACAACACATGGTAAACGGTAAGATCAAAACAAGACGCGTCGAGTGAGCGTCTTCTAGCGGAGAATTAAAACAAATAGCTATTGATTTTTTTTTCAATTTGGGGAGATCGTGTATTTAGTGTAAGTGGTTACAGCAGTGACACTTATAACTAATAACGTGATAATAAAAACGTCAAAAATGTATTCGGAAGTATCAGTTTGGCGTACAACTACAACTGTAGTACTTTGGAAGTACAACTGTTTGGCGTCAACGTACGGAAACACCAGTCTTCCATTAGCACAACTACAGAAAACATACACTCTATTCGCTTTTAGTTTGCGCCTTATACAGACTAAATCTGATGATTGAACCAAAATCCTGTTGGTTATTGTAATTAATTTACTGGGCGCGTGCGCGGTATGTCTGTAGAACGAAGAATGTATTACTATGGCATTTGTATACCATTTCAGAGCATAGCTCTACACATCGTTTATTTTGTACAAAAGTTTATAATTTTTAACGCAAAGACGGTTTACCGGCATGTGGATCGTTTCCCTGTGTCGGAATGTCTTTGTCAGATTTGATTTTATGAATTTGTAGTGTGTCATAGTGTTAGTAGTCTACAGGTCCTGAAACATTAATAAGTATTTTAAAAGTCTTATGCCCCGTTTTACGAACGTCGGTTTTTTCCTAATGCACCGTTTTTTAACTGCCGTTAACTAATATAATTCAACTAATATAATTTTTAACAGCCGTTATCTTCATAGCCGATTCACCAACGCCCGTTTGTACCCGGTTAGTAAAATTGGCGTTAACACGACTATGCTACCACAATTAGTATCAATTTTGCTTCATGTAGGCTGAACAATTAAAATAACCTGTAAACTACTTGTAGGATGGAGTTCCTGTTTCATGATTTTCTACTTCTTAAGTTCGTTTACTTAATTTACCTCTGACTGTACTTCTTATTTGTTTTATTCGTGTTTAACCTCAGCTCTTCAAGAATTTTGAAAGTAACTTTTTTTTTGAAGCCTATAGCGTTCTATAAAGTTTGACTTGCTGAAATGATCGAAACCGGTAGGCCTATTTCTGTTACCGTTGACATTTGCTTGTCTTCGTTTGGATAATTTTAAGCGTTAAATGTTCTCTCTGATCCATTTTTGTTTTTCACAATAGTTTATATTATATATACGCACAAGAAACGATTGAAAATAAAATAAATTATATAACGAAGGCTCATAAAAAAGAAAACACAAATTTTCTGATCACAGAAACCAAATAAATATGTGCTCCTCCACGGAAAACAACATAAACGATGCCAAACGTAATTTTAAGGTTAGCTGTCGTCGTTTTAATGGCCCGTTAGTTACCTAACAGACCAAACACTCCCGTTAAATTTCTACCGGCCGCTATCTTTGACTGAGCTTCGTGAAACGGGTTATCTCCCGCAGAGGCGTAGCTGGGGGGGGGCAAGGGGGCAGCCGCCCCGGGTGGCAAAGTGAGGCTAGACTTGAAAAAATTGTTTTCAGTTTATAAAACTAAAAACAACTTGTTCCTTTGATATGACTATTCCTTAAGAAGTACAGGAATATAAGATTTTCTTAATATAAGATTAAGAACTACAACAAGTATCAAAGAGTTTATGAAGTCTTTTATTCAAGGAAAATCGAACCCTGAGTGTCAAAATATTACAATTAACAAGGAATCAACTTGCAATTATAAAATGGATGTTATTAGCAACGAAGCTGTTGATAAATACAGTAAAGTTAACGACGTGAATACTTCAAACTGTGAAAGTGGCAAAGTACAGTTACAAGATTCAGTTGATTCTAGTACCATGCATGATGATCGTGTTGCATCGTGCAGTCTTGAAATTACAGGCGATGAAGGACAAAACGTTACTAACAACAATGTAGACCGTGCTTCCCGGTGCTTCTCTACAAGATATGGGAGCTTGGCCAAGCGAGAAATCTCAATCCTTCCGAGATATAATGGTGAATAGAGGAACTCGGTTGCAGAACAAGGAGAGCCATTTTCCTCGTGGCGAAAGTTAAATCCCCGTATTCAGAATCATAAAAATAGTCCTGCTCATCTCTCTGAGTTTTTTGAATGGAAGGAATTGGAACGATATTTAAACAAAGGGAGACTTATTAATGAGCTACTTCAGGAACAAATGAGTAAAGCAGTTAAGACATGGAAAATCCTCGAACGGGTCATTGGCACAGTACAAACTCTTGCAGAACAAAATCTGGCACTGATAGGACATCGGGAGTCAATTCCTAACGATCCAAATCCTGAAAACTTTCTGGCTTTGTTAAAATACTTGGATAAATTTTTAACGTATAAATATATACTTTGTGTATAACGTGTTAAAATACTTTATTATTCTTTGGATAAATAAAGCATTGACAGTTCTGGAGACGCTAACGGACAAACGGACGGGGATATACATTTTAAGGAACAGCTTTTCCAGATAAAGATTAAGTACACAGTGCTTGCAAAACTGTATCCACATGACCTAAACAGTGAAGTTCAGTGACTTGAAAGACGTCATACTTTTATTTAAAAGGGAAAAAAGTTAACGGAGAACAAAAAGACTTTACACCTCAGGGACTGCTACAATGTTTCAATGAAATTAGAAGCCTACAAAACACTAGCAACAGCTTTAAACATTTTTCTTACTTTACCAGTGTCTGTGTCTTCTTGTGAAAGATCGTTTAGTCAGCTTAAATTGATTAAATCGTACCTACGATAAACAATATCTCAAGATAGGGTATCAAATCTAGCGATACTTTCAATTGAAAACGACATTGCTTCGTCTTTAGATTATATTGATTTAATAAACCCACTTTGCAGCAATTAAGACAAGGAAAGTTACATTTTAAAATGTCTCGTTTTAAATATTTATTAAATATTAAATAAATATTAAGTGTTTATTAATAGAAAACGGAACCATTAACCTGTAATGGTAAGTGATTTATTTTATTATTTTTAATGTAATTCTTTGTTTAACTTTAGGACTTTATGTTATTTTGACGATGCGCTTTAGACCTACAAGGAATTTGCATGTTTATTAGAACATTTTTATGTTATAAATTTTTTATATTACTACATTTTTGATAGTCAACATTTGTTAATAATAAATGTATACAAACTGAATACCGGTAATATTATAACATATAATTTCTTAATTTCGACTTAACAAATATTGTTAAGACGTTTGCTGAACGTGCTTTCATACAAAAATCTACACATCTGCATTTATTAAGTACTTTGTTCACTGGATGATTTTTGCTCTTTTGTCCCCCTTTAATTGTGAAGGTGGGCGGCCGACGATCTCCTTGCCCCGGCGCCAAAAAGTCTAGCTACGCCACTGATCTCCCGTCAAATCCTTAACGGGTGATTTACCGGTTAAGGATCTCTTCACTTTATAAAGAGACTTTAAAGTTAACTCGTACATTTAATTCAGAATTCTGATCCGTTACAGCCAACTGTTACAAATGTTGGCTCAACTTTAGGGACTTGATTTTTGAAGGAAAATAAATACCGTATTCAGTTTACATTTCAGCTGGCAAAACAGCCATAATATTTGGACGTTTTTGGCCAACTGTTTCTAAACAATCTGTTCTGTTCTTAATCTTTGTAATCTATTAACAAGGACAATCAAAACGTAATGAATGATGCAACATTACTACTTCATTTCGAACATGTATACATAATATTTTGAACCTGTTGTTTTGCTTTACTCTTTACGGTTTGTTAACTCCACGAACGTATTTACGGTGGGGGGGGGGGGTCAGGACCTCACCCAAGAGGGTCGAAAAAGTTGACGAATTTTGTTAATCTTTTAATTTTAACGGTGTATAATTTTTGTCAGCTGTGTACGCTAATATAGTAGTAGATCTTTTTTAAATACACAAACAGGTTTCTTACACAGCATTATGGTCTACGTTTGAAGTATGACATACTCTATAGGAAAATCAATTCAGTAAATCAGTATCTTCTAAACGATGTTTCAATAACGCGTATTTTTATTGTGCTACTGCCGTTCCCTTTAATAGGACTGATTTCAGGATGTTATCACACGTTTTTCAACCACTTTAAAGATAGTAATGTTGATTAGTCTTAACTTGTTTCTTCTTTTGTATGATGCCGACTCAACCGGACACCCCCCCCCAAAGACCAAATTCTGGATACGCCACTGGTTAACTCACATTTCGGTGCCGGTGTTGTCTTAGTGACAATCCTTTGTTTGTAATGTGAGAATTAGTAATCTTCTTATTTCCTGACAACTGAGTATGGATTAAGATATTAGTACCGTGTTATAGACCTTGAAGCCTGAGCGACTACTGTAGTGAATCCTGCTTATACTTCTGCAACTGTGGACTCAAAGTCCAACATAACACTACTGAAACAATGCTATTACCTAAGTTTACCTAAGTTTCTGCTATATTAGATAACGAAACGTTTCACAAAAGCTTATCTCCGTTAGCGTATATCGTTCGTAAGTTACAGAACAACACAACACATAAAATATAATATAATACGTGCAGTAACAACTAAGAAATAACGGTGTAGTAATCAAGAAATGACCACTTAGTTATTTCAGAGATATTAATGATGGTAGGAGGAAGTCTTGTGTGGATCACGTTTGTCGTTCTGAGTTTTTAAGAGTTTCACACAATACAAGGACGTTCTTGGCTGGGTCCGACTAGATTTTCGTATTTATTAGAAAATGTTGAAATATTTGAAGAGAAAGTCCACTTAAAGACGACACACGCAAACACACACACATCCATGCAGACTACATCTAATTTTTATCGGACAATAATGCCACGTATTTGAGTACTTTTTTACTTACGTAACCTTGTAATCATGTAACGTTTGTTTCCGGTTCGTGTATTAGAGATATATCTGGAATGCGCGCGCACGCGCGGCTACCACCGACTTTGTATTACAAAGTCATTGTATTTTACGTAGTTCTGTTAGAGAGCTGTCAACATTGAGGAAATCTGATATCAGTCAAAATTATGTTACTTGCGGTTCAAAGTGAAACGTGTCCCAAGCTTCCGAAATATGCGTTTTAAGTACTGAAAAATGGCCATACCGCGTGCTTTACTAGTACGTTGGTTTATTGTAGCAAAAATCGAGAGAGAGAGAGAGAGAGAGAGAGAGAGAGAGAGAGAGAGAGAGAGAGAGAGAGAGAGAGAGAGAGAGAGGGAGGGAGAGGGAGGGAGAAAGAGAACGGGGAGAGTACATGAGAGACAAGGGAGCAGAGGTACAGTCACTGAGACAAGCAGAGAAAATGTGTATTAAACAAATAGTTTGGTAAGTCAAGTCCACGTCCCCGTCGTGTCCCCTAGGACATTCTGTAGCCACACTGTACCTACAGATGCTAACTGATCTCTGTGAAGACCAACGGACGGAATGGTGGAAGAGATCTCAATGATCCAATAGCAGGACGTGCGGAAGAGTCTTAGAGGAGCAGACCTCTTCAAAAACCTGGGTTCATCTGGCTCCGGATGATAGCACCCAGTAAGGGCCCCTGGCTAGGGTTACAGGTGAAACCCGGTGAACGGTCTCAAAGGCGGATGAGGCATCTCAGTTCCCAACGGCAGAGAGAGCGGAAGAACCTAGTGGAGTAAACCACGAAAAACAATCATTTCGGACTAACAATCCGGTCTTATCTCGGAATTTAATACCTACTTTCGCACTCTATACAATTTCAATTGCAGTATGGAAAGTCCGCTAAAAATGGACGACAATAGGTTAACAAAGCAGATCTTCAAATATCTGTGGGGGAAGAAGTCAACATCAAGTTGGATTACAGAAGTCCAAAAGGATTTAGAAAAAAATAATATAAACGCAGAAGAAGCAATTGAAAGAGAAGTTTTTCGGGCACAAGTGTTAAAAATGGAAGAAGTCCAGGGCAGGAGCGAGAAAAACGCAGGTTTAAAGTGGACTGAAGACAGAAAGAATATTGAAAAGATGAAAGAATATTGGAGAAAAAGAAAAGAACAAAGAGTAAAGAATTGAAATTGTTGACATTTGGTCCTTAGATGGCCGATACAAAAATAAAAAAAAAAGGTAAATACTAAAATCTCACAGGCCTGATAAGTGAAATGTTAAGTCAAAAATAACACGACTACAGCTTTAAGACAATGCACTGCTATGGTAATTATATAGGCCTACTTGTAATGTTAACCATTATCTTGCATTTTACAACTGACAGTTCTGTAGATACAAAATGCTGTAAACAGTAACTTTTGTATAGTTTAATTAGGTCACTTTGATCTAACAGGTTACTGAAGTAATGGATAATTTTACATCTGTCATGTAGCAAATAATATTGTCCGTAAACTGTTTCACAGTTCTACATATCGTTCACTGTTCCGGACGCTAAAGAGACACAGTTTCTTTATTAAATTTGTTTCTTAAAATTAACGTTTCAAATTATTTTCAAGACTTAATGTCCGCTCAGAAAAATATCGGAATGGAGAACCATACATGACTTCCATGTTCTAAGATTTATATTTAAAACCATTTTTGACATGAAATATTTCCATAGAAACTACTTCTTTCTTCAGCCTTAACCACAATACTTTGGTCACTAACGTATACCACCTCACGTTTGCGAACTCGATTTTCACTGATGCTGGCAGTCGATGGCACTGCCGAAACGTCTGGTTTTGCAGAAAAAACATTGGGCCACGGCCAAACAGCCCGGGAAGGAATTTTAACAACAAACTACTTCTTTGTTGCCGATAACGTAGTACACAACATAAAAAATTATCCCCTCCCCCTTCAAATATCATTTTTATTTATAGAAAATTACCCCCTTCTCCTTAAACTACCCTTTTGATTTAAAGATATTTCATCTACCTTTCAACAGTGGATTATTATGACCTTCTTTTCAGGATATTTTATTTATCAAAATTATGTACTTTACTCTTGTTAAAACATAAAACGTTGCAAGTAAACTACCCCTTCCCCTTAACTGATCTTCACCAAAATCAATAGGCCTTGAGTCCTCTACAACTCGAGGACATATGCAAAAATTATTTCATTCTGTTTGAATTTTCGGGAGTTATCTTTCGCCATAGTAGAAATTCTATACACAGATGCACAGATACTTTTCGGAAAATGACTTTTCTTCATGTTTTGAGGGTAGTACAATCAGAATCAGTCCTTATTTCAAACACGATTTTTTTCGCCATTGCCATACTTCTATTTCCTTATGGAACATGGAAGTAAAACGTTTAAACACACTTTTTTAAGTTATTAACGTTTTTTGAACGAAGTGATGAAAATAAATCCTCAGTGTACAATAAGATACCACTAGAATATAGAATTTGAAAGCTGAAACAACAATAATATTCTGTACTCAGGACGGAGTGAAAACCCTTCAACACATATTACTTACTAAACCAAACACACGCATGCAGACTCAACTGCTTAAATTTGATAGCGACAATGTATGACTGACTCGTCAGGAGACTGAGTGATGACATCGTTCCCAACGCGGCGTTTATCGCTCATTCCGACTTCGAAAGCGCTGTGCTCCGGAACTGAAGGTAACCAGGAAGGCGGTATCTCGGATTCGGGAGTTCGTCGCCTGCAGCTATTCCAAAGGACCTGCTCCCGATACAAACGAAGCACGTGGTCGCGCAGAAACAGATTCTTGGATGCTCAGATGCAGGGGTGAACTTAGGGAGGAATATGAGTAATATACTCCCCGAAATTCGAAAAAATTAAAAAATGTGGCAAGGAATTTAAAAATGGCTAGGTGTTTTTGAAATGTAATTAATTGACTTCCAAGATTTGTCAATAAAAAAAAAACTATTTAGGTCAATGACAAGTTTAAATAATCTACAATAATAGGCCTTATAGTCAATAATAAATATAGCAGATGTTGAAGGAAATTGTGAAAAATGAAAAGAAGTCAACTTGAAAGAGAGTAGGAGGACACGATTGTCCGCTGGTTACAAGCAACTTGAAACATATGATTCATGTGACGACGTGCATTACACTACGCTTGAGCCATGTCAGCAGATTTATTTAATTCCGCAACGAAGAAACTGTTTGTTTTTACCCGCTGGTTGACCGTAAGCCGAAGCCTACGAAGAAGATGGCGCATACGACGATTTTTAAAGTCATGTGACGTTAGGAGTCGAACAGTTCCAGTGTTATCCTATGTACTCGCGTAATTAACGCGATTTATTTGACCAAAGTTACTTAAATATTTCAGATTTTTTAAAATGAAACATGCAATAAACATATGTATTCCACATATGTTTTTAAATATTAAGAAAGATAAATGAAACACTTATTCAACAAAGCATATAGTAATATTTAAATCTTAGGGGTTTGTACTTTTTCCATTTTTCCTTTTGAAAAAGACGGACTATCATTATATTTTTTTTTTACAAAATTATTTAACATTATTTCAATGCTGTAAAATTTGTATCAACAACCATGTTATATACATTTATATCCACAGCATCTATACACATGCTGTTAACCTTCAGTTTCTTAATTTTAACATTCTCTTTAAAGTATTTATATTCCACAGAAAGGTATTACTAGGCTTCCAAGACAAACTGCAAGCCTATCTGATGTACGTTTTTAATTGATTTGAATGAAATTAGTGAATTACAGTTATTATTTGCCCATTAGTTTTAATTTGTTGGTACGATTTTCATTATAATATGACAAAACCGTACTCTAAGAAAACAATTTGTGGTAGAATAAATCCCCCCCCCCGAAACGAAATCCTAGGTTCGCCCCTGCTCAGAGGGATAAAATCTGGACAGCGTAATCATAATTTGGAAGGAAGACAACCTGAGAAACTGCCTATTTGTCATAGAAAGACTTAGTTACCTTGGTAGCGTTAAGTTACTACGTCCATACAATTATGCGTCTGTTGGGGCGGCGAATGCTATTTTGCCTGCACACAGTACG
The DNA here is from genome assembly GCA_034769895.1 of Magicicada septendecula. Classification (NCBI taxonomy): domain Eukaryota; kingdom Metazoa; phylum Arthropoda; class Insecta; order Hemiptera; family Cicadidae; genus Magicicada; species Magicicada septendecula. The sequence goes on from CM068368.1 coordinate 94,371,127, forward strand.
AAGTTTGGTTTTGTCAACGTTAGAATCTGAATATCGTTAAAACGTTAGTCATTCCAGCTCCTCCCAGTACTGTGCATAGGCATCTCTTTCCTGCCGTCTCTTCTGCGACTCTTACCACCTTGTTGCATTATGCGTCTGTTGGCGCGGCGATTGCTATTTTGCCAGCACACAGTACGATGTTTGGTTTTGTCAACGTTAGAATCTGAATACCGTTAAAACGTTGGTCATTCCAGCTGCTCCCAGTACTGTGCATAGGCATCTCTTTCCTGCCGTCTCTTGTGCGACTCTTACCACCTTGTTGCATTATGCGTCTGTTGGCGCGGCGAATGCTATTTGCCTGCACACAGTACGAAGTTTGGTTTTGTCAACGTTAGAATCTGAATATCGTTAAAACGTTGGTCATTCCAGCTGCTGCCAGTACTGTGCATAGGCATCTCTTTCCTGCCGTCTCTTGTGCGACTCTTACCACCTTGTTGCATTATGCGTCTGTTGGCGCGGCGAATGCTATTTTGCCAGCACACAGTACGAAGTTTGGTTTTGTCAACGTTAGAATCTGAATATCGTTAAAACGTTGGTCATTCCAGCTGCTCCCAGTACTGTGCATAGGCATCTCTTTCCTGCCGTCTCTTGTGCGACTCTTACCACCTTGTTGCATTATGCGTCTGTTGGCGCGGCGATTGCTATTTTGCCAACACACAGTACGAAGTTTGGTTTTGTCAACGTTAGAATCTGAATATCGTTAAAACGTTGGTCATTCCAGCTGCTCCCAGTACTGTGCATAGGCATCTCTTTCCTGCCGTCTCTTGTGCGACTCTTACCACCTTGTTGCATTATGCGTCTGTTGGCGCGGCGATTGCTATTTTGCCAGCACACAGTACGAAGTTTGGTTTTGTCAACGTTAGAATCTGAATATCGTTAAAACGTTGGTCATTCCAGCTGCTCCCAGTACTGTGCATAGGCATCTCTTTCCTGCCGTCTCTTGTGCGACTCTTACCACCTTGTTGCATTATGCGTCTGTTGGCGCGGTGAATGCTATTTTGACAAAACCACACAGTACGAAGTTTGCTTTTGTCAACGTTAGAATCTGAGTATCGTTAAAACGTTGGTCATTCCAGCTGCTCCCAGTACTGTGCATAGGCATCTCTTTCCTGCCGTCTCTTGTGCGACTCTTACCACCTTGTTGCATTATGCGTCTGTTGGCGCGGTGAATGCTATTTTGACAAAACCACACAGTACGAAGTTTGGTTTTGTCAACGTTAGAATCTGAATATCGTTAAAACGTTGGTCATTCCAGCTGCTCCCAGTACTGTGCATAGGCATCTCTTTCCTGCCGTCTCTTGTGCGACTCTTACCACCTTGTTGCATTATGCGTCTGTTGGCGCGGTGAATGCTATTTTGACAAAACCACACAGTACGAAGTTTGCTTTTGTCAACGTTAGAATCTGAGTATCGTTAAAACGTTGGTCATTCCAGCTGCTCCCAGTACTGTGCATAGGCATCTCTTTCCTGCCGTCTCTTGTGCGACTCTTACCACCTTGTTGCATTATGCGTCTGTTGGCGCGGTGAATGCTATTTTGACAAAACCACACAGTACGAAGTTTGGTTTTGTCAACGTTAGAATCTGAATATCGTTAAAACGTTGGTCATTCCAGCTGCTCCCAGTACTGTGCATAGGCATCTCTTTCCTGCCGTCTCTTCTGCGACTCTTACCACCTTGTTGCATTATGCGTCTGTTGGCGCGGCGAATGCTATTTTGACAAAACCACACAGTACGAAGTTTGGTTTTGTCAACGTTAGAATCTGAATATCGTTAAAACGTTGGTCATTCCAGCTGCTCCCAGTACTGTGCATAGGCATCTCTTTCCTGCCGTCTCTTGTGCGACTCTTACCACCTTGTTGCATTATGCGTCTGTTGGCGCGGCGATTGCTATTTTGCCAGCACACAGTACGAAGTTTGGTTTTGTCAACGTTAGAATCTGAATACCGTTAAAACGTTGGTCATTCCAGCTGCTGCCAGTACTGTGCATAGGCATCTCTTTCCTGCCGTCTCTTGTGCGACTCTTACCACCTTGTTGCATTATGCGTCTGTTGGCGCGGTGAATGCTATTTTGCCAGCACACAGTACGAAGTTTGGTTTTGTCAACGTTAGAATCTGAATATCGTTAAAACGTTGGTCATTCCAGCTGCTCCCAGTACTGTGCATAGGCATCTCTTTCCTGCCGTCTCTTCTGCGACTCTTACCACCTTGTTGCATTATGCGTCTGTTGGCGCGGCGAATGCTATTTTGCCAGCACACAGTACGAAGTTTGGTTTTGTCAACGTTAGAATCTGAATATCGTTAAAACGTTGGTCATTTCAGCTGCTCCCAGTACTGTGCATAGGCATCTCTTTCCTGCCGTCTCTTGTGCGACTCTTACCACCTTGTTGCATTATGCCAGCACACAGTACGAAGTTTGGTTTTGTCAACGTTAGAATCTGAATATCGTTAAAACGTTGGTCATTCCAGCTGCTCCCAGTACTGTGCATAGGCATCTCTTTACTGCCGTCTCTTGTACGACTCTTACCACCTTGTTGCATTATCATATCACTTTGTTATTTGTTTAACTCGACTTCTTTTCTCCTTTATTGTCTTTCCAAGGTGATTATTAGACTTATATTGAGGGAACGAGAAACTGAAGATCTGTGGATGGACAAGCACCAGTGGAAGCTGAGAATTCAATCAGTTATGTAATCTTTTGTTCCGGAAAACGTGTAAACATTGTACAGCCGGAATAATAATAATAATAATAATTTGACTTATCTTCCTCATTTCTTCCTGCCGGTAAATGAAAATTCAACAGATGAGACTCTAGAAATTTCTTAGATTTCTAAGAACAGCACGGATAGCACATTATTTTCTTTAGATTTCTAGGACCAAAATATATGCTACTTTGCAGAGTAGTCATATTCTCCTAATCTGTGAGTTCTACTACATGTCTGCCATTGCATTGATACAAGTTATAATAGTCAATATAAGATTAGCCCAGTTGTAATAGGTCTTGTTTTGAATGAAACAGTCAATTGAAGAAGTTACAGATAAAAGTACTCATAATTTTAGAGTATTTTTTGTAGACAACACATGCATCTAGATGTATGCAAGTACAACACGATAAGTAGGTTGTAATGTACATCTGGTGTCTGATAGGTTGGTTACAACTCAGGGTTAGGTTGGTTTACTAGGGGGTTACAACTCCAGCGTCACGTGAGCTTTATACAAATAACAAAACTCATCCACTTTGCGTTTCGACTCTTACGACTTCGTAGCATCTGGTTGACAATACAACTTCTCGTAAATTGTATAATTTATGCAATGATAATTCGTGTTAAGAGTTAAGAAGAAACGCAGATCATAAAATCTGTTCTGTTTAATACGTTCCGCATTTTAGTATAATGTCTGCGATCACGATAATAAAAACGTTGGGAAACGACAATCACTTTTTATATTTACGAAAGAAAGAAAGGTCTGACGTACAAGATAGGCTACCAGTTAAGGACGAACCATTCGTTCATGGCCGGATGGCATAACAAAATCCCAGCAAACGAAACTGAAATCGCAGCTTGTTCAACTGTCGTTGGAAGATCGGTTTCAAAACATCGTTCTAATAAAAGTATTAAACTAACATCACAGTTACACGGTCGACAATGTAAATGTCATGTCCGCGTACCTTATCGTACGTCCACAACACGAAACCTTATAACGTTACACACATTTGCTTGGGTCTAATTGCTGGGTATAATGTAAGGACAGTTCTATAGCAGGGCTCCAAAATAGTAGATTGAAGACTGATTTCGTTATATTGGAGCACGTCAAGCTTAATCAGATCATGACAGTCGAACGACACAGCAATAATTCAAAGAATATCAATTTCTATATACTAATAAACAAATTTATGTGCTTAGATAGACTGTTATCTATAAAGAACTGAAGTGAAGTAATCAAAAGAAAATTAGATAAGGGAATAACCGGAATAGCAGCAACACATCTAAACAAATGTATGAAAAAATCAAACGAACTCACAGACAGTACAAGTAGCATTAATTATCTGGTATTCGCAGTGGAAGACAAATTTACGCAGCTGAAACCTGGACGATGAAACCGGCGGATCTATGGAGTAACACAAGTATTTTCAGATTTACGAGGTTATACCGAAGAACGACTGCTCCTAGATTACAAGAACTGCAGATATTCAAAATGGATTATTAAACAGAATAATAAGGTGTAGAGACAGAACAGGAGAAATGAAAAGTATGGTAATAGAAGGTTTAATAGAGAAACTTAAAAAACTGACGATGTGTCTTCCAAAACATTTTATGATTGGTCACTCTAGAATTGACACTTTGTTATTTGCGGACGATCATGCTATTCTGCCGGACTCTGAAAACAAATTGCAGATGGGTATACATTTGTTAAATCGAACCCGCAAAGACTATGGATTGCAAATATCCACACTTAAGACCAAGGTGATGGCTTTTCGTGAAACTGATCCCGTACGGGCAAAAATTGTTATAATTGGTACTGTCCTGGAACAAGTTAGCAATTTTGAATACCTGGGCTACAATGCAAGTAACGACGTTGTGAATAAGTTGCATAAGTTCAACTTTATGTGCGGGACCACTAGGCGAACCGTTAAGTCACCAAGTAAAGGAACACGCCTAAAATTCTACAAGGTGATGGCTCTTCACTCACTTCTCAGTTGCATCCAAGCGGCTGAAATGAGATTTCTCAGGGACGTGGCAGGGTATACTCTCCATGATTATTATGAGTATACTCGACAGGATCGCCAAGTATCGGCTGAATTCGTGGGAACATCTTTGCCGAATGGATGACTGCTGCATCCCCAAACAACTATGGAACTATAAGCCGAGGGCACGGAAAGGCGTGGGACGTGCGAGGAAGCGCTGGAGTGACCAGCTCTAATCTTTGCCTATTTGAGACCGGAACAAACCATCCTTGCTTATGCTAAACTTGTGTTGCTACTACTAATACTCACTTACACTTCCATGAGCGCTTTCAAGCCTCTCGGCTCATCTGAGAGGTTGTTATTCAAGCCTCGGGTTGTTTCCATCTGAAGATGAGCCGAAAGGCTTGAAAGCGCTCATGGAAGTGTAAGTGAGTATTAGTGGTAGCAACACAAGTTTAGCATAAGTTATACTTAACCACTAAATTGTATTTATCGTTTAAACCATTCTTGGTTTAATCCTTGAAGAAGATGATGATGATTTAAACTAAATGATGTAAACGTAGACCTCCAGTTATTTGGACGGATAAAGTTAAGGCAGCACCACGACGTTAAGTATGCGAAGCTAGACAGTTAGACGCGTATGGAGAGGTCTGGAATGGACGAATCTATAGAACATCATGACACCTCGACGAGGCGTGAAGACCGAGGAGAAGAAAGTCTTGATCAACAGCAACTGCGGGAACAGGCTTCACGGACCAACGTTGTGGGAGGAATCTGGGTCCCATATGAAGTGCATTTGTACTCGTATATATAGGTACTGAAAACTATATATTGAAAATTGTATATATACAGTTATAAACTAATATTATTTGTGACATTTAAATGTAAAACATCTGTTACGTGATTAGTTTCTTGGTTATATTCCTGTTAGCGACGTATAATCATGCAAACGATATTAAATGGACAATTCGACTCACGAACTCAAAACATAATAAACTACATTTATGTTACTTAAGTATTACGATTACAGAAGATTCTGTAATGTCCGCAACTAAGCTGCTTGTACAAGAATTTCTAAGTGTTTTTGACTTACCCGTTTATGTCGGTCTGCGTCATAAACAATGTCAACAACATCTTGACGATGCTGTGCCACAGCTGGGTGAAAATCGCGTCCGATTTGCGTGAGGCGATCTCGAGAAACGCGTGGGTTTCGTCGTCAGCGTGCATCTGGACGAACACCTCCTTGATGCTGTCGTAAAGTCGATGGGCGTCCACCGCATACCACTGTAAACAAACACCAAAGAAAATGTACTTACAGTTTAGACTGTGAAGGGCAAAACTCACGAGCACACAACGAAGTGCATGGATACGCGTGTCTGTCTGCTGTATTTAAGAAGCATAATCGAGTGTTTATTTAGTCATTAATATCAAGATGGCGGCTCAGTAGACCAGTGGGTATGGCACCTGGGTACTAATCTAGGGGTCCCGGGATCGATTCCCGGGCCGGGCCATAAAATCAAGGTGCGTTTTTCAGCCCCTGTTGAAAATGAGTACCTGGGATAACATACTGGGGATAATAATGGGCGGCTGAAGCGTAGTGCTGGCCACACTGCTTTCCTTGTATGCCGTAAGGCTCGCATAAGGCAGCCTACCCTGCCTGACTTCTAAGCTGCTTCGGCGGTATACATGGGAGCCATTATTATTATTATTATTATTATTATTATTAATATCACGATCAACTGTTAATAACGTCAAATTATACAAACCTGCTTTAATAGGATTTCAAACTATACACAAGTGTTAGCCTACGGAAGTGTCAAACACCCAAAGAATCTCGAATTACACTCAAATCTATCACTACATATACAAGACGACCAATAGAAATATTACAAAATTTAAGGATGGTCGATAGACCTACACGTAGCCACAGATCCGTGAAGACATTCATTAACGAGGCACGCCAGACTTGAGAACCATCCTAACCCGCTGATCATGCCACTTCCACAGCCCGCAATTAACAAGAGATTAAGAAGGCTTTGGCCATCCGACCTTTAAGGACCACATCGTTGGACGGAACGCCTCATCACGCCGTTTATTTGTGTATTCTTAAGTTTGTACCAGTAGATGAGTTTATGAAATGTATATTCTGACTGCTATACACAAATAATAAATCTACGGTATGGTAAAAGACACCTCGTTGAGGGGACCTCACAAGCCAGACTTGAAGTCAGTCCATCGCATTCAGAGTAGTACTTTGTACATTGTCTTCTGATTCAACTTTGTACTACGACTGCTGGTTTAATAATTAAACAAAACTTAATACATTTTATTTGATTTATATATCTCAGTTCAATATTAGAATGTTACCAGTTATCAATCGAATGTAACCGATTTACAAAAACGTGAAGTCATTAAAACAAACTTTCTTATGTCGAATAAAAATCAAAATGTACGGCTTTTAAATGAGCATGGTCAGTTACATCTAAAATTGTTTTGGATAGTAAAATTATAGAACAAGTCTCGGAATTTAACTATTTAGGCTATGCTCTCGTATAAAAACGAAAAGGATATTAATGAGAAAAATTAATAAATTTAACCAGATAACAGGAACTCTTCGACGTGCTCTAAAACACAAGACAAGGAAATAGTCCATACAAATCCATGGCAATTCCTATCCTTACTTATGGCTCAGAAATGTGGACAATGTCTGCTAGACAAATATCCAGACTACAGAAATGAAATTTTTGCGTTCCATAGCTGGGTATGCAAAATTATATATGAAAAGAAACAATCAGACAAGAGAGGAACTGAAAGTTGAAGAAGTAAACGGAATCATCGGTAAGTACAGAGAAAGCTGGAAACAACGCATTATCAAAATGGTCAGTGACAGATTCCTCAAAGTAGGCTTGTTGTATGAGCCGAAAGGAAAGAGAAGCCTCGGAAGACCCAAGAAGAGATGGTCCGACCAGTTTGCAGCCGGAACAGACTAAAAAGTCTAAGCCGTGAATAAGGAGAAGAAGAAGAAGATTTTATCATCACCATCATCATCACTCCAAGGACTACCTTAGACCTGTTCCGGAACTCGACATCTTTCTTCCCGATATGGTGATAACCCAAGACAGCCACAAGTAGACGGACATCAGGCATTCGGTTCAAGTGTTCACAGAAGATTTAGTTAACAATAAATATTAGCCTACTTTGTTCAAAACAGTGGGCGAGTGCTGCAGCTCAGGGAGCGTGTACTAGGTAGTTTGTTAGACTTAAGTATGGCGCGTTACGTTACAGGTGCTTCAGACAGTCATCTGGTGCCAAAGATTTACAAGGTTTTTATATTCTCCGGCATTTAGCACTGTTCACGACTTTCACATCAGATTCTTACGCTATAAATTAAAAATTATCTTACTATATTAAAACCGTGTTAATTTTGTTTTTCTATTACAGGTGGCCAGATAAAGAAATTGGAATTTCGTATATATATTGGCGCCCGTGCGCACGAACGCGTCACGTACGCTTGTAATCGTGTATATACACATGTTGTTCTTCGCCAACAAGACAGCACCACCACCGACGTTATTAATTAAAATAATTAATAACTCGATAGACTGAAAGTGTTGTGTAGTGGATTTCGAGTTATCGAAGTCGACATCTTGCGCGCTAATTAGTACGTATATTGTTGAACTGGCCCGTTGAAATTTTAAAATTCATTAGTTACACTTGTTGTTTAGTGCTCCGCCTCGTCCTCAGCCTCTCTGCCGGTTGCGCAACGCGTTTATGGTCGCCAGACAGGAAGGAGTAAAACGCTGTTACAGACGAGTAGAAAACTAATTTGTCTCCACCGTTTTTAATTACCCCAGTTTGCGCAACAAGAGTATCCGCCGATTTGTAGTATTGTTCGCGACTAGTTTCTCCGATATTTTAAACAAATTTAATGTTACAGTTTAACGGTTTGTTGGACATGCCGGGCATTGTTATCAGCAAAATAACTAGGAGACCCCCCGGAGCCGCAGAACTCGCTCGCTATTATGAACGAAGTACATCGGATAAAATCAAATTATTAAATTTTAATTTTTTTTAACTGTGAGTAAAGTTCGTCGCTTGTATGATTCTTAGCTTAGCCGAGAAACGCTTCGAGGAAATGACCGTACGTCGTGGGTTTTAAATTTTTGTACTTTTGTTTTTTTTGCATATCTAAATCAAAAGTTTACAGATAGTACCAAAGTTATGCCACGTATTAAAGTATACAGGTTTTGAATATAAAAGTTGTTTTTTTTTAGACAAGGAACCAATAAAAACAAAAATAATGATTAATTTTCCAGGGTTTCAAGTGACCAAAGGTTTACGCCAGGGATGTTGTCTATCACCCACGCTTTTCAAAATTTATACGGAGAAAGCAATAGAGACTTGGGAAAAAATGTGCAGTAACATGGGAATCCCACCTGATGGTGATATAGTTTATTCATTACAGTTTGCTGATGACCAATTACTTTTGGCTCAGGATTTTGAAGACATACAGTACATGACTGGAAAATTGATACAGGAATATCAGAAATGGGGACTACAGGTAAATATGAATCAAACAAAATACATAGCAATCGGTGACGTTCATCAAGATTTGATATTGGGGAAAGACATGGGGAAGATTTCATATACAGAAGAATACAAGTATTTAGGGGTGAGAATTACGGGCAGTGGGAAGAAGACAAAGAAATACAATCCAGAATTAATTTGTGAAAAATGGCTATATCTACATTAAATGGAATCCTGAGGGATAAGCAAATTACAGCAGAAACTAAAACCAAAATATTTAAAACCATTGTTAGAAGTAGCACGACTTACGGCTCAGAAGTTTGGACTACTAATAAAAACACACAAGAACAAAATTAATGACAGGAGAGAAGGACTTTTGGAGACGTTCGGCAAGAGTATCCAGACGTAAGAAAATTAGAAATGAATCCATTAAGGACAGAATGAATGTGAAAAATTCAATTGTTGATTTTATCCAAACAAAAAAATTACAATGGTATGGACACACGAAAAGAATGGCACATGAAAGATTGCCAAGGAGAGTTATGGAATTTTACGTTTTTAAAGCTGTGAGAAATGTTCTTCGTACGTAGGATTCTTAAGACTATTTTCTATTTTTATAAACACTAAACACTAAAAATCTCGACTTTTAAACTGTATGTTTCCAAAGATGTCTATAGGCCTATATTTAATACTTATCACAAATACACATAACAACGTGTTAACGTTTAGCAGAGGCAGCTTACAAAATGTTTCAAGGCGGTCGAAAATTTCAAGGGGTGTTGACGTATATTAATTTTATTAGGTTAAATTACTACACATACCAAGTTCGTATTTTGAATAAAATTCCTAAAAATTTGATACTCCATTCCATAATTTTTTTTTTCAAAATTTGACCATTTTTTGGGCGTGGTACCCTTAGAGTTAAAAGTTTTCAAAGTAAACATTACATTCGGATTCAGGTTGAAATTCCCTTTAGTCTGATACCCGGCAGAATTTTTACAATTTTTTCAAAATTTGTATTCCTTTTCTGGGCCCTCGTGTCATAAAATTTTGACGTTTCCAAAAGTGAACACTATATTCAGATTGTTGTAAGATTGCATGGCCAATTTTGCGATTTTTTTCAAAATGTTGAGCCCTCACATTTTTGGCTCCTCCAATTATCGTGAGACTCTCAAAAAGTGACAGACGGACAGGCAGACGCCCAAGCGGTCGAGTTAGAAGTGAGAACGAGTTAGCTCGTTGAGTAAAGGATGGTTCGTGACGAAAAGATTTCTTTCTAACCGGAAAGGCATCAACGCTTTTGAGCGATAGGAAAATAAGTCCGGGCGATAATTATAAGACGAGCACTGGTTGTATTTATTAACAGGCTACCGAAAACTGTTAACCGCCCTAGACCAACAATTTGGAACGATAGCTGACCGCAAGTGTGACTGACCCTTAAGAGAGGGTACAGAAGATTTTTGTTTATAAGTAATTATGGGAACGTCATTTGATCGTGGCGACAAATAGTCATGGTCGGAGTCCACGGATCAGCGTGGGTAACACCTTTGAATTTTTTCTAAAAAATTACCGTGTATTCGCAAGACTCAACTGTTGTGTTGCAGAACTATAAGAAACATATTTTTGCAAGTGAAGGTGTACCGTTGAGCTCCACATGCTTCCGATTGGTGATAATCGTGGTTTTGACACTTCGTACGCACATAAGACACTTCGTTCCCACCAGTTGTCATGTTATGCAGTTTTCATCCCGATTAGTTACTTTAGAGCTCTTTACACACTTCTTTTCTGTAAAAAAAAAAACATATCAAATGATAAGTTATAATTCTGAACAAATGGTTCACGCTCCCCTTTGGTACCCTCTATTATTAGTCAACGTGCTTTATCAGTTAATGTGATGACTAGTTTACGTTCCGATCAGCTGGTGGCTTCCCAAAACACTACGAGTTATATAAAAGTAACCGCGTCGAGATAAAACGTATTAACTACGGGCTGTTAGGCTGTTGCGTCTTCCTATACTGTAAATTGTAAGTAGCTAACCAAGGACTTCCTCGCATGATTGCCGATTCGACAATGGCGACAATTAGCACGCGTCTGACAAACACATTTTGGTTCCATCAACAAATGTGGCACTACCTTTTAATTTGAGTAAATCATAGCTGAATTAGCGACCGAGTTAATTACTTCGGTAACTGAAATTTAACTTCGGAAAGCTGGAATTTTCAGAACGTTGAAGAATGAATATAGGCCTACCAGTGCTGCTGCTGAAACGTTTGGTTTTTGTTTGTAAACCCTGGACCACGGCCAAACAGCCCGGTACATACTTCTAATACAACTGACACCGGCCGTGAAAGCCTTAGAACAATATTGTTGAAGAATGAAATTCACTATCGGAAAATCGAAATTTTTTGATCGCTAAAATTTTACAAACGGTTTATTGAAGAATCGTTTGAGAAGAGAACAGACAATAAAGATTGAGGAAACTATAGGGCAAAATTCAGGAAATACGCGTTAAACTGTGGGGTTGAATACAGCTGTCACTGTTACCCAATGAGGTGATGGTTGTGCACCCGACTGTTGAAGAATAACATAACGTAGAATATAAGCACACGGTTACTACAGCAACATAAGCGGACACGCGCGGACAACTGGATAGAATGATATAGCCGGTGAGTGATGGGAATGTAAGAAGGTCAAGGCGAAAAGAGAAAATACACTGACCATCGTGCGTCATGTCGGTTATTGGTTCTGAAACAGCTGATCGTGAGCGGGACGGCGCGAGCGTTGTATTTACAAAACGTCCGTCTATCGTGTTCTGTACAATATTGGGCGAACAGAACTATTTGAAATTTTAATTCTCTTTAATAACCTTATTAAGCACAATTTCGAGCAGGACCATATGCAATGTCATTAATAACTATCCGCGTAAAAATACAGTCTGTTTAAGTTGGTACGATGGTCTAAACCGGTGTCTCTCAACCGCCGGGGCACAGTCCCAGTGGCTATCTAGAATCTGACCTGCGGGGGGGGGGGAGTCCGGGGTCGGGTTGGCTTCGTACAAAAGAAAAAACAAGTCAAGACTAATCAACAATACTATCTTCAAAGTGGCTGACATCAGTCCCATTAAAGTAAACGGTAATAACACAATAAAAATACACGTTACTGAAAAGTTCTTTACAGGATACTTATTCACTGAATTGATTTTCTTATTTTTCTTATTTCAAAAGTATAGGGTAATGCTGTGTAATAAACCTGCTTGTAAATTTAAAAAAGAGTTACTACTGTGTTAGCGTACACAGCTAAACAATAATAAAAGAGCCTACAAATCAAGAGATTAACAACATTCGTCAACTTATTCGATCGTCTGGGAAAGGGGTCCGGTCCCGTCTGCCCTCCGCACGTAAATACGCCCTTGCGCGGTCCGAGTTAGCATTAATTACATTCGGCCGCGAGAGTTTATCCTGAAATTTGTCATTTTAGTTTTGTAAATATTTTTCATTACTAAATATTCTGTAGTGTAAATGTTTTGATGAAAGTAACAATTTCGTGAACAAGTCTAAAAGATCAGGCTCAGAATGGATAACAAATTTTGTATACATAGTGTCCAATTATAACTTGAGTTACTATATTAGGCTAATGGATTCATATATTTATTTGCACAACTAGAATCTTTTACTTATAATAAAAAAAAATTATAAAGTACCGTACTTAACAATGCGTTCTGGTTATTAACACTATCTTAGTTCAATCTATGAAGTTAAAAAACAAAAACTGGAAACCTATTTATTAGTAAATTTATTGGGGCTTCGTCTTATAAAAAAAAAACGATAAAACGGAAGGCGGACTCAAAATGGTTGATAACTATTGGTCGAAACTGTAGACTGTCAAGATGGAGCACCCACGGGCATATTAATGAACACATTACCGTGAACACACTCACAATAAATAATTATCTTTAAATTTCATGTTTCCAGTATTCAAACCACAATTGATTTAATTATTATGTTACCCTCATTTCAGTTCCTACATTCACCGAATGGAATTATGACATTACTTCAGTAGCTACTAAATTCACAAGACGGAACTGAAATAAGGTTATATTATAATTACCGAGAATTTCATAATTTCCGTCAATCGCTGTATCTTGTTTGTGCGTAGCAAATACAATGATAACAATTCTTTACTACATATTTTAATTCTGAATCAAGGTATGCAGACATAGTTTGTGCGATGGATAACTACCCTTTAGGGATAATCACGTTTTACGAAGATAATAAATATAAGGAATATTTATTTTCCTTTGTTAATTTATCCTTGTGAAGATGCAAAGATAAAGTAACAATGATAACCCTATCATATAATAAGTCTGTCATATTATAATGACCTCTCATTAATAATGCTGATGATGGCGATGATGTCGGAATATAGAAAACGTACGGATACGAAGGAAGAGGAGCCGGTATCTGGATCAAACAGTTGAGAAACAGAATGTGCCAATACCAGAAAGTAACCGAACATCAGTCGGAAACGAGCTGTCAGTTCGGAACGAATAAACATAAAAGGAAAGTAGTGATAGCAGTGGAGAAAGTGAAAGACGACAATGAAAAGTGAAATAAAGGAAGAACTTTCTAACGTATTCCCGGCATTTCGTGACGTACATTTTTAAACTTTTCTAGAAGAGACGTAATGCATGGTATTCTTCTTTCGCTAGAGAATAGGCAAATCGACTGTTCCGGTTCCGAAGGCTCTATTTCACCAACGTTTCCTAGTACTTAGACCAAGGTCTTCCTGTACTTAGCTGTCCAACAGGCTTGTATTGCCAAACTTCCTGCCATCTGGCATCCTATTCAGATGAGCAATCCATCTCCGTCTGTTTTCTGCAATACGATCTTGGACACTAATAGTGTCCTTCACCTATCTATTGTCGTTCCCTGACCGTAACCATTATTTCCATCTGATCTGTTCCTTTGCCACTTTCGAGTAGGATAAATGTCCTCTAAGGACGTTATCAGCGTCCTGTAGAGTAGAACCAGTGGTAGACGTGCTATCTTTGAGCCTCTGGTCCTGCTCTGGTTTTCATTCGGAGAGTATCTCCTAGGTTCTTCCGCCCCTTGTGGCTTGAGGAAACCTTCCTCTTCCGCCTCTACGACGACTGAAAGGTTGACCGGGGCCTTCCCAGGCAGTATAGAAGAAAAACAAGAAGATTACACAGTAAAGCTGAAGTATGAAATAGTAAAAGACTCCCTAGCCCTCGAAAAAAATATTGTATGCTACAATCTCGTGTCCTCGTAATGCATTTTACAAGTACCAAGGAGCATTTTATATGGCTGACCGAATACACTCGCAAAATTAAAGTTACTGGCCTTGGAATTTACATATGAAGTCCAGTTATTATTCATCCTTTCGATCTGCAACTTTCTTTCATCGCCTACAACTTTTCATTTGTCATTGTTTACCGCAAAACTATATCAGCTTTCCAGAAAAAAAAAACAGGAAAAATCAGCCGCTCCGCTGGAAACGTCCCTTGAACGGGGGATGAGACCATCTTTGTTAGGGGAAGAGTACCGTGCTTCGCCGCTGTGGTATGTAAAAACACATACATACTGTTACAAAATGTATAATCCCTACTTAAGACAGTCAGCTTCTCGCCGCCAGGAAAGCCAAAGGTCAGTTTACCTCGAGCCCTGAAAGATAGCGTGAGGTGTAATGGAACGTTCTACAATGTACAGGTTATACGATACGCAAAAACGTTGTACTGCAGAGGAAGCTTGAGCGGAATGACGTATTGCGTTACAGCCGTATTTACAATGTTCCAGCAGTCCATGCGACGTGATATTACGTGATTACTTGTTACTAACTGCGGTTTAGTGGAGTCAATAAATAATATGAACAAAAGAGGAACACAACTGGAGTATTGCCACATCTATAAAAGAGGGAACAGTAATGTTTCAGTTTAGTGTAAATAATCTTTCAGTTTAGTGCTCAGACGTGATTAACTGGTCCATAAAAAATAATATTTCAAGATATCTTGCAGGGTGCAATGGTTACAGCGACAAACGGTCGGAAGATGTTGAATGGCCAACAGATTACAAAACCATTCTTCTCCACTCGCCTCCATCAGGCAAGAATCGTATTAGGTTAGTTAGAACTACTAGGGCATAGTTTATTATCACAGAATATTGTAGTTTGCAAATGATGATTATTGAATTTGTGACGAATTGCTGACTTAAGTTAACGACGAAATTTTGCGATGATTTATCGTCTATTATTTGGTTTCTTTTTCACCTTAAAGACAGACAGAGCCACAGTTGTTTTCTACGCAACAATATTGACATGGCGATTCAGTGCAGTGCGTACGGAACAATGCACTCGATTGTATTACTGCTGATCGTTATAAATATTTTTAATTTCTTATTCGTACAGTTGCTCATTTTCCAAATTACACTTCACCTTAATTCACTTCTAAGCATAAGCATAATTTTAAAAACAGATGTCCCGAATTCACACCAGCATGAACTGGTGCAAATTGGCTGCAAACATGTAATTATCTGGAACAATCCAATATTAAAGGCGTTATCAATTGGTTCAAACTGACAGTACCGATGTTACTAGTTGGTACAAAGTGCTAGTAATGACTAACAATGTTATCAGCTGGCACAATCTGATAGTTGCCGGTTGGTACGATACGACAGTAAAAACATTATCAGTTCGTACTAACAGTAGTCTAACAATTCTTGGTTTTTCCAGACCGGAGTTTCGTTTTTGCTTCGTTTTGAGTTTCTACTGAGAAGTCGTGATCAGCTGTTGGGTGTTTCTTCAGCCACACTTTTCGTCTACGATAGTTCTTGTTCAACAGCTGACTTGACAATAAACCAACAACACAGACCACGGCCAAACAAAGGGGTGATATTAATGATGTTATCAACTGGTACAGGACAATGGTAATGACGTTATCGTTTGATAGAATCTGAAATTAATGACGTCATCAGTTAATCGCTAATAATGCCTTTGCAAGTGTATTTCTGACATAGACGTAACATATAACTCTTCTAGGTACGCTCTCCAGGTACATTATCAGATAAGCGAACGTTACTTCAAAACATGTCTATTTGCCGTATATTACATTATCTAATCAAGCTTTACATCCGTCATTGGAATTACCATAGAAGTATTACAACAAAAATATTTGACCTTCGGTTTTAATTAAGAGAAACAAAACAACTTTTCCTCTAGACTAGCGAATGTGTGTGTGTGTGTTTAATATACGCAGATACAACACTGAAATAAAGACATAAACGAGAGCGCGAGCGCGTGCGGGTGCGAGAAGACTGTAATTTAAAAAAATAATCAAGAAACTGATAAATAAATGAAAAGATGGTAATTATTTTAATTAGTGCTGTGGTGACCTTGGGTTTATACTTGTGTTGCAATTGGCAGATTGATTAATAGCACTTGCCTTGGCTAGGTAGGATAATTAACACAGCAATCAACGGGAATTAATTACGATCGGCTGTGTTCAGTAAACACGTTTTTACCTTTTACTGCTAATGCGTAAGCACCTGCTGTTGGAACGGGGAAATATTCAAAACGGAGTTATAAAAGCAAACAAAGGAAGCGAGCAGCTGACCACTTTTCCTGGCGGGATTAAGTACCATGGATAAGGAAAAGTCAGATATGCCGACAGAACATTTTCGAATAAAGTATATCATAGGCAGGCGGTTCTGAAACGATCTGAGTCGCGGAGCACTTAGATGTTACACAGGTGCTGAAGTAGATATACACGACTGAATGACAGCAGTATCGACGGTACAAGTTATTTTCAAACATTTGATCAGGTTAAAACAAGCTCTATTTCATTCGATTTGATTTTCTTCATCAATTTCACGGAAATTAAAAACTCACCAGGGGCGAACCTAGGGTTTCATTTCGGTGGGGGGAGATTTTTTCAACCACACAGTGGCGGCTGGTGGTTGAAAATTTTGGGGGTTGCAGATGGGTTGGATGGAATAAAATTGTTTTATTCTCTGAATAGAAAATGTCCAAATCTCCTCCCTCCAAACGATACACAAGAAAAGCAAAATACTGCAATTTTAGTGTCACACCCACGTAACCACGAGTATTTATTGTATGAATCTTTTTTAAATTTACGATTAAATATTCTGTTACCTGATTTTACACTTTGATTAAGATTTGAAAGGTCTGGTGTAGGGTTACCTACTCTCTTAATTTCAATTTTTTCCTCAATAGGACCTAAACTGAACGCCGTTTTCGTCAAGTTTTTCGACAGAATTCATTGTGTCCTACCAGTTAAATATCTTACACTATGACACCTTAATCCTTTATATGTACTATTATATACATTTGACGATGAATTGGATTGACACTAACAACGAACTTACAAATTACAACCTGGCGCACCACGTGTTATTTACCAACAAACAGACTGGTGGCGCCGTGACGTACAAGCGGGGTTTGCAGTCCCTAATCACACCAAGCGAGCATATACCGCGTAATAGGAACAACCGCGTCTAGCCAGCCAGAGCACTACTCCATTGTATTTTCCCATATACAAAGCGCGTCACAGTTGGTGCATACACCGCGGCAAGAGCGTGTACGGTTTTTAGTATTCCTCTGCGCTTTTCAATCGGCAATGATTAATTACAATGATTTAGCTTCAAAACACTAGTATTAGTTGTTGTTTTGTTCATAATTCTATAATTTAAAATGCAATTCGGGAATTATTGATGGTTGTACAACCGTGGTTGTGCCGCCACTGCGACCACATATCGTTTTTCTTAGAGTACTGGTTTTTCTCACAGTATAATGAAAATCGTATCAACAAATTAAAACTAATGGCCAAATAATAGCTTAATTCATTAATTCTGTTAAAATCAATTAAAACATAGGCTACATCAAATAGGCTTCCAGTCTGTCTATACCTTTCTGGGGAATATAAATACTTTAAAGAGAAAGTTAAAATTAAGAAAGTAAGGGTTAACACATACAAGAACGCGAAACATTTTTAATGAACATATGTTTATTTTTACAATATTTTGTTTCTTAGAGCTAGGTACAACAGACTATGCCACAATATGAAAAATAATGTTAAGAAATTAAAACTCATTCACATTACGTGCTTTGTGATTGGAGATATTAACATGTAAAATTAAGTTAAAGTATAAAAAGACATGTCCTTATTTATCATCAATAAAAAATATCAAAATTTTTAGAAAGTTATTCCTGACAACAGTTTTTACAGGACAAATTCAAGACTTCGTGAATTGTTGTGCTAATTTGTTGAGCACTTCCTCTTCTGGGTCAACTGAAACGTCTCTACGAATTGACAACAAAGCCAAACCATTCAGACGATTTTGACCTGTCGGACTTCCGGTAAAACTCTTTACTCTTCTAAGGGTAGAAAAAGATCGCTCACATGTTGCTGTCGATACTGGAATAGAGGCACCAATTAAAAAAAAAATTTCGGATTTCGGGGAGAATAGATCCCCCACATCTCCCCAGACTCGCCCCTGCCACTTAGCTACGTTATTGAAAAGAACATTCAGAACGATTTCGACGCAGATATTGTAAATCCACAATACGTTATAGGTGCCACATTCAAACGTCACCAAAGCAACTGTTATCAGTGGTAAATGAGTTTTTATATCAATAAATGTACGTACGTTGTTGAGACGTTCATGCGCATAACGGAAACAAAAGCTATACCGACAGCATCTACGGCTACAACAAGATGGGTCGGCTTCATTGCAGCCAATAATCTACGGCTGATGATACTACAATGTGGCAACGAACCATTCACGAATGGTTCACTCTCAAACGATAATCTCGTCTTACTAATGTATATTACACGTGTGTGTATTTTTCGCTTCTATATATTAATTTATATATTTCATATTAATTTCTAGAGCTAATAATTTCGATTTTTTACTATAGTCTGTGCAAACTTTAGAAAAAAAGCGTTGAGCTTATGGACTACAGTGTTGACAAACGCAACCGCATTGTTGTATTGTGGTCGAAACACTGCGCGCGCCCACAGATACTCCCCTCTATGTTTTCACTCTTCACATACACACGCTCACTCTCTCCCTCTCCCCCCCTCTCTCTCTCTCCATCTCGTATATTACATGCACGCAACAACACATTCGCACGAAGCAACGAGCGGTACTTGTCAGTAATTTAAAAGCGCGCGCGTGTGTGTGATCATTTAACAATGAAACAAACATCTGTTTATATTTAAATCACTGAAACAGTTAACATCAGCTATCAAAGCAACTCTTATCAACTTTAATGACTCTTTTATGTCGGGTTATGTAGCTGCGTTGTTGACACATTTAAACAGAGGCCTACACTGATAGCCGACGGTACGAAACGGGTCGACTTAATTTAAAGTGATAAGCTGTAGTTACTGAATAATACACTGTCACCCTACCGCACGCACGATTATGCTGCATTGATATTAGTCATTATTCTCAACTGGGAGTGGGAGTAAAATGCGACGTGGCAACAGTGCTCATTAAAAATATCACTGCCATTAGACCCAATGTTTTTTCTACGGTTTGTACTCGCTTAGGCTATAAGTGTCCTGTAGTCGAAATGTATACAAGAATTACTTTTTATGTGATTGTTTTTTGTCTTTTTGAATTCTGTCATTCCACAAGACTATTAACGGAAGATGTATAACTGTTTTTCACTTGGACAATTCTGTTTGATATGATAGTGTAATTTGTTTTTAAAATAAAATAAATAATATACGAGCTGCTAATAATAAAAGTAAATAATACACAAGATGCTCTTTGATCGTATTATGATCAAAGAGTATCTTGTAATAGGAGCAGCGAAGGCGGGCACAGTTCTCTAGGCTACAGTGACAACAATATTGGTAAGGTATCTTCGTTACCTGCTATGCAATTTAGTCGTCTGTGCGCTTCGCAACATATATCGAAATATATCAAAATGTTTTAGTAGTCGCCCCTGAGTAACAGTACGTCCAGTACTACTATAATTGCTAGAAAGTAAATGAACTGTACAAACTTGTACATCTGAGTGCTCTATCGAGTTCAGCTGCCAAACTAACTGAGAAAACATTTAAATGAACCGCTGATGGGTTAAGTCGGAATGGTTATATGTAGTTCATACAAGGTACTTGACTCCTGTGGCAGTGAAATTTGCAACAACCGAGTTTTTTCACATTTCGCTATGCATTACGGGCCTAAAAAAACTGTGCTGGCAAGCGATAATACGTTATTTTTTCGGAAGCTGCGAAAACGTATGTTGCCTCAAGTACTTACAAAATATATATTATATTGCAATTTTATCACAAGCTTATTTAATTAATTCTACTACATTGATTTAAAAAAATAATTTCGTTGTTTTTTGTAGATGTAGAAACCAAAACGCACTGCATAACATAAAAGGATACGTTCGGTGTTTATTCAAGTATTCGGGCCGGGATTCAGGTACAAACAATTATTCAGAATTTCGAGGCGATTTTATCAAGAGACTGTAGTTTGGAAAACATACGTTTATACGAACGAAAGACATATGTTCGAAATGAATAAAAGTTGGAATTCATTGTAGGTAAACAACTATAGTTTGCAAAACAATATTAACCTGTGTAAACGAATAATGGGATTTACGGAATTTACACAACACCTGCTTTGTAAAATTCATCTTACGTCTTTTGACAACATGCCAAAAAGACGAATTATCGTTGGGAAGCTTTGTTTGGACGCGTGAAATTATCGAAGTGCTCAAGTAGTTTAAACGAACCTCTGTACTACAGGGAGAGGGTCCGGGGACCCAGACTCCGATGAGGAGATTGAAGACGAAGTTGAGGCTTATCTCGGCAGCCCGATCACCTCCGAACCCGAACTCACTTCTGTGGAAAAGGTTACGGACAGGCTTTTAGTGCTTCTGCCCCGGAAGTGCCCTGGACCGGACGGTGTTACTAACACCGCCCTACAGAGACTTTCGGACCTGGGAGTTTGCTTCCTGATCGACTTGTTCAATGCCTGCTTCCGATTCGCCTACTTTCCTAGGAAATGGCGTTCGACTACGGTCACGATGATCCCGAAGCCGGGCAAAGGCCCCAAGTTTGCCGAGAACCTCTGGCCTATCAGCCTGCTGTCGTCCACATCGAAAGTCTTCGAACGACTAGTCCAGCGGCGACTAGCGGATCACCTTCAACGGTTCGATATTCTGGTCCCCGAGCAATTCGGTTTTCGTGCCGGGCACTCCTCGACGCATCAATTCATGCGCTTCGTGGAGACGGTGGCCGAGGCCGGTTGCTCGCGAGAGCAGACCGTCGCCGTTTTTCTTGATGTTGAGAAGGCGTTCGATCGTGTACAGGCCTACTGCACAAACTTATGAAGATTCTAAATTATTCCTCAGGCTTTCACGGCCGGTGTCAGATGAATTGTTCATGATATACGGGCTGTTTGGCCGTGGTCCATGGGTTATAACAAAACCATGGTTTTGTTATAAACCATGGACCACGGCCAAACAGCTCGGATATCATGAACAATTCTTATGAAGATTCTGATTCCGGTTTGCTACATTCATCTGACTGCTAGCTTTCTTCGGAACAGAACCTTTTGCGTGAGAGTTGGTAACACCCTTTCTTCGGCAAGGGCTATTACGGCTTGTGTACCTCAGGGAAACGTATTGGGCCCCCTGCTTTTCTCTGTGTACGTCAATGACGCGCCCAAGTTGCCTGGCACCAGGTTGGCCATGTTCGCTGACGACACGGCGGAGTATGTCGTCGATCGTCGAGCTGAAACGGCAGTTATCTGGCTCCAGGAACAATTGAACGAATACGTTGAGTGGGCAGAGAGATGGAGGGATGCCATCAACGCGGCAAAGAGCACAGTAGTAGTCTTCTCCAGACGCTTAAGGCTCCCCGACAGACTATACGTAGGTGATGCTCAGTTGCCCTGGTCTCGAGAGGTCAAGTACTTCGGGGTTCACCTCGATCGTCGTCTTACCTGGCGGACACACTCCGCACAAGTAGCCCGCAAAACCACCAATCGCCTATATAAACTCCGTCCTCTGCTACGCAGCAACGCCATGACCCGCCGCCTAGGGAAACTTATCGTCTCCACCTATGTGGTGCCGATGGTTACCTACGCGATACCAGTTTGGGGTTACTTGGCCAAGACCCATAAGCGAAAGCTTCAGTCTCTCCTTGACCGAGGATTGCGCTGGGCGTGCAAACCCCACTAGCCTATCTGACATCAAATAGAACCATCCGAGAAGCCCTGCGTGTCCGTTCCCTGGAGCGACAAGTTTTATCGCCGCTCCGCCCGATTCCAGGGCAACCACCTCATTAGCGCCCTCGGTAGCTACCAATCTGTGCCAGGAGAATCTTGGACCCGGCCTCGGCGTACTCTCACCCTCAATTAATTAACTGAACACCCACGGCCGGTAGCAGGCCACACCCCATATCCAGCCCCTATCCACCATCCCTGCGGCAGGAGCTCTATTTGAAGCTCAGGACGCAGTATACGAGCGGGCGACGGGCATGCCCTTCGTCTCGCACAGCCCCACTGGTCAGGGAGAGGGTTGCTTTCTGCCATTTCGATTACGTATTTGTACACGGCATAAAACTGGTATTGAAGGCAGCCAGTGACAGCACTATGTTGCCCAAGAAATGGAGAAGTCTTCATCTTCTGACTTCCAAGCAGAGCATTGCGAAGAAAATTTTGGCCCAAGAAGAAGCCTGAATTTGACCCCTATACAAAGATTCGAAATACAACGTTTTTGTACGTATGATAATTTCGGGCATAATATCACGTATTTTCAGTAAAAAGAAGATACATTCGAAAAATCAGAAAAGCACATTTAACGCAACGTAAAGTACATTATAGCTAAAGGCAGAATATTGAACAACACAAACACTATTAACGGAACGAGTTGAAATACGCAGAACGAATACGCTTTAATTTGTAACCTGAAATGAAGAAGGAATATTGGAAGTTCACGAAAAAGATGGTCTGACAACGGAGTGCGCAACAGATCGTAAGTTCAAAAGAAGAAGAACGTGGTGGAAAAGGAAGAGGAAGAGAAGCAGGAGGACGAAAAATAAGAAGAAGAAGAAGAAGAAGAAGAAGAAGAAGAAGAAGAAAAATGTCTTGCACCAAAGTGCAAATGATTCCGATTTCATCACTGCGTTCAATGGTACCTTTATCGAACTGTCGCTCTCGCCACCTGATGCTCGGCTCCGTCTGATCCTGTCCGGTTTGCATTATTTGCGTCACAATGCAGCATGCCAACCTAGTACAAAATACATGTAAGTCATGGTATAATTTCGTATTAAATTTTCAGAGTAAAGTTTTAAATACAATCATATACAGTATATATTTGGTACCCGGCGTCACTGTCCACTTGGCCAACCCCTATACGCATAGTCCTGTGGGTTTATTACGTTCCACGTTTCGATTTCTTATGTTACCTTCTCGTCTTTTCAGAACTGCCGCTTCCCGCGGGGCAGTACCGTACTCTGTGGAATACTGTATTTCCACGTGTGGTTTCCATCCCTGACGGCAGTCTCTGACGACAACAGTCACAATGCTATCGATTGCCAATTCATCTCGCACGTCTCCATTCTTCAAGTTATACAACACAGTACAGCTTCTCACCTTAAATAACAATGCAATTTGTTACGTCTCAGTTCTTATGTCTCGGTTTCGGGCCAGAGCAATTCTTATATGCATACAGCAAAACAAGTTTTGCCATGGTTTTCTAAAATTTTTGAATATTTAGTCATCACCATCTTCAGCAAGGATTAAACAAAAACTTGTTTGTTCCGGTCCTAAGCAGAAAACAGACTAGAGCTGGTCACTCCAACGCTTCTTCGGACGTCCCATACCTCTCCGTCCTGACGGCTGTCAAACAATTCAATAGTTGTTTGAGGACGCAGCAGTCATCCATTCGGTTAAGATGCCCCAACCATTTAGCCAATCGAGTGTACTCATAATATTCATGTCACGTGACATTAACTTATTTTGATGCCAATATCTGTGTCACAGGAAAAACCAATACCGTTTCGAAAACAATGAAAGTAACTAATTTGCTCTATTGTTTTGTCATCAGTGATGCGAAGTACGCGTTGTAAAGCAGTAATAACATTTCTCGTTAAAAGTTCAACGTTACTGAATCGTGATTAACAGAATTGCACATGCTTTAGGCCGCGGTATGTGACCCCGTTATAGTTGTTATAGTTCACTGGTTAAGGAACACGTGATTAACGAGTTACGTTACATTACTAACGGTCTTAACGAAAGTAACGTTTTGCTAATTTGTGCCAGCGTTAACAATTCGGTGCGGTTATATACAACTAACACCATGTTAAATACATGCAAAGCACATACAGGTTACACGCCCAGCTTTACCCGTTAACACGGTCAGTAAATCTGTTAATCTACTGTAGGTTAGAGTTTATTACTACCTTACCACAATGTAATCAATTAAGTATTGACTTTCATTAAAGAGAACATAATACACATACGTTTATTCTCATATTCTTCAGTATTTTTTTTTTTATTGGGAAGATAAATAAAAATATGAACATCTTTTACTCACGTACAACTGAAATTTTTCTTCGCTTCACACTTTTAAGAGTTAGTTTCATGGTTTCAGTTTTTCCAATCGCCACCTATCGTTTGGTTGCCTGCCATTACCATTTTGTGTCTCCGATCCTGATGCTGACATTCCTCTTCTTGTTTTTCTGTATGATCGTCAATGACAACGTGCGTTTCGCCATACGTTGAACGTAATCATACGCAGGATTTAATTTAATACAACGGTTTTTAAAAATATATAAACACTTGGTACGTTTCACAATTTTTATTTAACTCTGACAGCTGTTTCGAACTCTTAAACCACTGTCAAAGAGATGAGTGAACACTTACACAGAGGGGTGGTGGTGGACATCAGTTTAGGGCGTGTATCGGAGCATGTGTGAGGTGTGAAGATGGAGAGGGGGGTTGCAGGAGCTAAGGGAGTTAGAGGTCAAGTGTCGGTAAAAACTAAAAATAATCTGAATGCAAAATATAAAATTAACTAAACTAAATAACAGCTTTTAATACAGGGGATACAGAGAATTCAGTTTGTTCATTAGTTAAATTTTTGTTATTTTTTATTGCTTTTTTAATTTCTAGAATTTCTAACAAATCCATTTTTTTACCTTTTTGTATGTCGTGGAGTAATGTTATGTTTTCTGTAACTATGAAGTGATTGTGTCGTAAGCAATGATCTGCAAAACCTGTATTGGGTGTATTGGTTTAAATCGCCTTCTTATGTTCAGAAATGCGATGTTTCAGAGCACGGCCACATTGTCCGATATAAATAGCATCGCATTCTGCACATTGTATTTCATAAACTCCATTTTTCTCTAGTGTGTTTGATTTTTCTTTGTTGTTGACTAGTAATGAAAAAAGATTACGTTGTTTATTGGTAGGCTACCATGTCAAGACCATGCTTTTTTTTAACCTATTATTAATCCTATCTGTTACAAACGGGATGTAATTTGTTAAATGAAATTTTTTGTTATCCTGATCTGGCTCTATGGAATAAAATTCGTTTAAAATCATTTTTTCTATTATTTTTTTTTTTAATTAAAGAGTATTATTCTTTCATCATAACCGTTATTTTCTGCTACGGCTTTTATAATATGTACTTCTTTATTGAAATTTTCTTTGGATAAAGGATTTAATTTAACATGACCTTTTACGACGGTTTATGATTTCCCAACGTTTTCATAGTTCGTCATTCTTCATACAGTCTTTCCGAGTAAGCGGGAAATAAACATTTAGAAAGTTCGTTTCTTCTTCCCTTCTTCTTTGTCTTTAACACTGCTATGAGTTTGACAGTTTAGACCATTCTGCTACGGCAACGGAGTAGACCGTACAGTCAGCCAGCGACTCAACGCCAGATGTCGGGCGGCGAGAAATAAGTCGACCCCTTCTACCAAGTATCAACGGCCTCCTAGGAAACGGAATGCGGACGAGCATGTAGGGATCTCTTCTCCTTGGGATGGAAAATCACTCCTAAAGGCGGGCGAGACGCGTACATGATGAAGACTCTGTCCCGAATGTGCTATTATGGGTAACGAAGCATCAACACTCGGCAACAGGAAAAGAGAAGAGTAATGGTGTTTGAGTTTAGTGTTACCGGCGAAAGCTAAAGATTCCCTGGGTGGACAAACTGACGAACGAGAAAGTGTTGAGGAGGATAGAGGAGTCACAGCCGGGCTTATGAGAATAGACGAAACACCTGGTTAGGGCACCTCTTGAGGCCTAGTCACGACCATTCACCGAGGGCACGGTGGAAAGTAGAACGCCAAGGGTAGACCTAAGCTCACGTACTGCAACCACATGTTTGAGGACACTGGCTGTCCCAGCTACACGACCATGAAGGGGCTGGCAGAAGACCGCGAACCCTGGAGAGCTGCTGCAAATCATTCGGCGGAATAAGAATCGCCGAAGATGAGTTTGACGTCTTCTCTTTCCGTGGCCTTCTGTACTCCACTCCTCTATTGACAAGGCTGTCATGTCAAACCTGATTTTCATTTTGTTGTTTTCCCTGATTCTTGGTACTCTAGTATTCTTTTGTCACCACTTTGGGTTTTAATGTTTACACGTGAGACGATCTAGTTTACAAGGTCTTCACGATGGACATGTTATATTTCTAAGCGTTTATACACTTCTTTATTAGATTCTAAATGTTCTGCCAGTGAGATACAAGCATATCGCCACACCTAGCTTACACTTCGCTCGTCAAGTGTGGTCCAAAAAAAAGGGAATAGCTGGCGCGCTCAGAACGTTTGCATGCGGAGTGCTTTCATGCGATGTGTTCTTAGAACAGTGACACTGGTCGTGTATGCCACTCAGATTGTCCCACTAGTAAAATGATAACGCGGACTCGGCGTTGGCATAATTAGCGTTCAGCAACTGAAGCCTATGACCTTCAATGAAGCCGGCCCGACGTGACAGTGTAGGGTCTGTTTAAGCGATACTGGAACGTATCAACAACTCGACTACATGGATGGAGCTAAAAGAAAACGAATTGCGACTGATAAAGAATTGCTTCAACAGCCGACGTAAACGGTTTTCGGCGAAACTGCTATGAGTATAACGCAGTGTTGCCGTATAGTGTGTGCCAAATTCTCGACGTCGGCGCCGTTGCGCCTTCCGAGGCACTGCCCGACTACTTCCCAGGCAAATGAAGGTTTTTAGAAAACATCATTACGTCACACAACTGGCGCTGTCGGGAACGCCGCTGTGGCCAGTTCGGTCTGTGAAGTTTTTGGGCGTCACTCTTGACCGGCGCCTTAGTTTCGCAGCCCACGTCCCAGTGTCTCCAGCGAGACCGCGGCGTCAAAGGCACGCTATTTCCCTTCTTATCTAATCGAAGTTCAGTCCCTGTGCGCACTAAACGCTTTATTTACCTCTTTCTTAAAGCTATACTGACATATGCAGCGCCCGCATTTTGGCCCCTGCTTCGGCCCTATGTTATTGCACGCTTGGAAGCTTTCCAATTCCGAATCTTCCGTTTCATCTCCAATTCTCCCTGGTACATCCGAAATGACGCTATCAGGCGAGGGTCGAAGGCTCCTTCCATCGTGAGTTTATCCGTTTTCTTGCGGTTAAACTGTTCACACGAGCCTCTACTCTGTCCTATCCTCATCTCCGCCGCCTTAGTACAGACGAAGGTCCACTTCCACGAAGCCATAAACGCTCCCGAGCCTTGCTCCACGACCTCCCATAAGCAAGCCCCTCACCGCCGCCCTCTCGTACCAGTAAATGGAATCAAACAGTAAATGAAAAGTATACAAATCAATAATTCCTTTATTTTCAAGTTATAAGAAATAATATTTTCATATACTCCATCGTTTTCTTCCCTCGTCGTCCGCCTCAATCCATGAAAAAAAGCTGTTGCGGATCGTTCTGTGGTCGAGAACCTTAATAACAGCTTCCACCGCTCCAAACTGGGGGAGGATCATCCCTAAACAAGCACACGGCAGTCATCGGGTTTGCCTGGATACTGCAACCGCTGGGGCACGTCCAGCTCCTGCTCCTACGATTGGATTGGACAGTTGAGATCAGTCGAGAGTGTTAGTTGAGATCGAGTTCGGCGAAATATAGGCCTAGATTGGTAGGATTCCGGGTAGTTCAGTCTTTAATCAGTCCAATTTATTAACGAATATATTAGGGGATTTTTTTCAGCGAAAGTGTCACTATAAATATAATTGTTTATTTGAAAGCCAACTATTGTCATTATTCAACTTTATGACTCGGTATATTGTTGTATTGTGTGAATTGGATAATATTTGTCTTTTGTTTTCAGTATATTGTGATCATTACCATATGTCCCATCCCAATATACGTCTGCATTTTTTATAATTTTTATTCTAACACCATATTTACCCTTGGAAAGTAATTGTTTTAATTTTTCTTTTCAACGAAATAGTGCTATTATATTCCTTACTCATTTGCTGTTAACCATAAATTGCTTTCACAACTGCACACGATATGCAAAAACAATTTACGCATGAAATCATTATTACTATTATTGACAATACCATGTCTTCCTTCAAACTTAACGTTGGCCTACCGCAAATATAGTATTTAAATCACAGGCGAGAAAGAAAAATTTACAAGAAAATCTGCAAAAAAATTGTTTTCAATCGTACGAAATTACAAAGCGCCGAGGCGAAAGATAGGTAACTCGATTGGAGTCGTGATATCAAACGTATAAAGATAAAATAAAAGTTTTTATTTCCCCGCGGGACGTTTAATATATAATTATACAAGAACACACGTAATGAGAATTTAGACAGAAACAGCAATTTAAATGTACGATAATTAACTTTATTTTAAAAACATGTCTTAGACAGTGTTACTGTGGGCGTAATGATGGGTTTGCTCATTGCACGTTTCCAATAATGCCGCCAATTATTTATGAATACCCGATGAAAATACTGGAAACTATGTTCAAATTGCTTTAATAATTATTTTCTAGCGGACAAAAAGGTAAAAAGATTTTTCTCGTTTTGGTCAGACATGCGTACACGGCAATTTCTGAGCCGTTCCAGAGGAGGCCACACCGCAGGTTTTATACTAACGCGCGCGTAAATTTGTTATCATTGCGAAACAGACAAGCAAACAACAGCATTAATATATTCGATTCTAGTTATTCGCTCGTACCATATCTCCTAACAGATTCTGTTTATCGTCATAAAACCTAGTCTAAGGCATTATGTACGACACGCGTCATCAAGATATCGCGTTACCACGCTAATGGAAACCGTTAAACGTCAATTTCTTGGTAATTCTGCGTTATGGGAACGGATTACATATTTTTTCACGCTGTAAAATAACGACCTTTCAACGACTTTTCTTCATCCTGTACATAACAGAAACTATGCTTGATGTAAAAATTCATGCACACGAGATAACGATGTCGAAACTCGAAAAAAGCGACGAAAGTACTGATCGGGTACGCGGTGGAAAGAAAGCAGCAGACTAT
This sequence comes from Magicicada septendecula, assembly GCA_034769895.1. Taxonomy (NCBI): domain Eukaryota; kingdom Metazoa; phylum Arthropoda; class Insecta; order Hemiptera; family Cicadidae; genus Magicicada; species Magicicada septendecula. The sequence goes on from CM068368.1 coordinate 94,400,916, forward strand.
AAGTGACAAAGCTTGATAAGATACGGAATATAAGACTGTCTTCTTATTATTCCAATCCTCTCCTACCGCAAGGTGTAGAGGTAGAGGAAAGGTCTCGCCACCGTGGTCTCTGTATGGCCAGGACCTTGGCTTCATTCCAGTGTCCTCATAAGTCACTCTTCTCCGGCTTCTGTGTCTTCTCGTAGCAATTCTTTCGTCATACAGTTGTTTTGGGAGTCTACCCCCTTCCAACCTCTGAACGTGTCCAAACCAGTGCAACTGTGCTTTCTAATTTGATATTTCAAAGGTACATATAATACCGGTATATAAGACTTTTTTCTTTCGGTATATAGGACTGTACGGAGCGCAAATGTCTCTTACATGGGGCAAAATTAGAACGGTGGAAATGAGCTGTTCAAGAAAGTGTCTACAGCGATAAAAAAGTTAATTTTAAGACTGTGGCAGTAACATTCTTCATCACAAACACCTTAGGAAATGGAATTCTGCAGCGGTTCGGTTGTCCAACGTACGCCAGAACACACGTAAATGGAGAGAATTTTTGAATGGTCTCTTTCCGGGATACTGATTACAAAACACTTACCAGGCCAGTGCTGACATACGCTTCAAAAACCTGGACAATGACGAGAGAAACCAAAGACAATGGCATATGCTTCAGAAACCAAAAAATAGCGAGAGACTTCTAGGTTGCTGTGAAAGACGGATTCTAAGAACAATATTTAGACGAGCACAAAAAATGGAATGTGGCGCAGTCGTCGTAATTATGAACTATACCATCTTTACAAAGAGTCGGTCATTGTCATGATAATCAAAATATACAGGCTAAGGTGGGTTGGACACATAGAGGGAATGGACGAAGAACAGCCTACAAAACATATTTTCTACCAGAAATCAATTGGTAGTAGAAAAAGGGGAAGACCCCGAAGTAGATTCAAAGACCAGATAGAGAAGGACTTCAGAAAGCTGAACATAAGGAACTGGAAAGCCAGGGCACGCAATGGGGAAAAATAGAATCGTATCTTGGAGCAGGTCAAGACCCACCAAGGGCTGTAGAGCCACGGCTGATGATGATCCTTCCGGGAAATGAAGATGGTAAGGCCTGTGTTACAATGGGAAACATACGCTACATCCATACTAAGACGTCGTCAGATGGACAACTGCACTGCAAGGTGGCGAAATTGTCTTGGAAAACCGAGGGTTATGGAAGTTGAAAGACAAATGGTAACAGGGAAAATCAGAAGAAGAAAAATTCAACTGTTATATGAGTGAGAAATGCTCTTCCTTTCCTATGTCTATCGACATACCATTCTGCAGACATTGTGTGGACATAATATTATCACCTCTTCTATCCAAGTAGCTGTGTAATAAATTATTTAACATTTTGTGACTAAGTAACCTTCCTACATTATTATTTTTATTACTGCAACACGGCAATTAAAAACAACTTATCATCGTTAAGATAGCAATTAATAAACATTACAGCGAAAAGAACACATCATAACGAGAAATTGTATATATTTTATTATACAGGGGGTTTCAAAATTATATATTTTTTACAAAAAAAATTAATATCTCAAGAACAGATTAAGGTAAAACCTTTAAATTTGGTATGCTTATGACGGGTATACATAATTATTAAAAATTAGTATTTCGTTATGATTATCCGTTTCAAAACGGGGACTGTTTAAAATGTTTGATGCCAAATTTCATGAAAACCGGTTTGTTTTCCGAAATTCTACAAAAATAATAAAAGATGCGGTTTGATATGGAAAATCCATTGATGTGTCATTTATTAGTGTTGGACCATAAATAATGAACAAAATCAACATTTTATCAACATGGGTAGTGGTGATCACATAGAATTGACTGCACATTACATGTTCTTGTTTTTATTTGCATTGTTGGTTAAATTCATTTACCAATGTTTGACAAAACTGAAGTGTTCTGGCAGGATGTCTAAGAAGATTAAAATAGGTCATGTAGCATTTTTATGGAGGATAAGTTTGGTCACAGTCAAACGTTAACATGATAATGTTTTTAGGCTGGGGGTCATTCCACAAAAATGTAACGTCATCGAAAAACGTGACGCTTCCACACTTTCGATTCCCCACAGTCTAGAAATTTGATATGTAAACCATATATCTAATACTCGTAGTATTAGATATATGATGTAAACGCATCAAGACAGAAATAATCGCTTCTGACATTGAGTTTAGCAAACGTTTAAGTGAGAATAAATTTGGTTTTACATCTCTGTTTGTGATCGTCTGTGGTTTGGAAATTATTTACGTAATCCACCAAACGTAATCCACATTATACGTTTCAAAAGCCTAAAAACATTATCATGCTTCGATGTTTCGGTTTCGTCGAAATTCTTTGAATGCTTAGGTGCATAAATAGAGAGAGGGAGAGAGAGAGAGAGAGAGAGAGAGAGAGAGAGAGAGAGAGAGAGAGAGAGAGAGAGAGAGAGAGAGAGAGAGAGAGAGAGAGAGAGAGAGAGAGAGAGAGAGATTTCTGTAGTAAATACGTACTAATAATGCTTTTTCTATGTTATTATTTCAAAGTGTCTAATGGAAGAAGGGGGTGTAGAAGTTTTTATTTATCAAAAGACAATCTGTCAGAACACTTAAGTTTCTCAAACATGGGTAAATGAATTCAACCAACAATCCAAATAAAAACAAGAACATGTAATATGCAGGCAATTCTATGTGTATGAAATCACCACTACCCAAGTTGATTTTTCCGTTAATTATGGTCCAATACTAATAAATGACACATCAATGGATTCTGCATCTTTTATTATTCTTGTAGAAGTTCGGAAAAAACGGTTTTCATGAAATTTGGCATCAAACATTTTAAATGGCCGCAATTTTGAAACGGATAACCATAACGAAATGAAATTTTTAATAATTATGCATACACGTCATATAAATAAGCATGCCAAATGTAAAGGTTTTACATATACATACATACATTACATATTATATATACATAAGGTTTTACATTTTACATATATCCGTTCTTGAGATATTAATTTTTTTGTAAAAAACACATACAGACAGATAGACGGAAAACGAAGCAGTATAGGTCATATGTTTATAGGAAGATTTTTCATTGTTTTTTCGTGTTTGATCATTTACTACAGTTATGGAACATAATTTTGCAACACTCTGTATAACCATCCAATGAATCGGAGCTCATTATGGTAGGTTAAAGAGGTTTTGTGTATCTAATTTATATGTAAGGTAATCACAAGAATTGTTTCTCTTATACACTTGCCACAGGTTTAGCTCTAGCAAACCTGCTAGGAACTAGACACAACGTGATAACAAAAGGATATGTTCATCTTCGTCTCCGCATCCGTGAGAAACTGCAAATTAAATAAACTTTCCCCCTTCAGCAGGAAGTTGTAAAAGTACGAATTACAAAATCTTAACGCTACAATCGTCTAACAAGTAATAATAATAATAAAAAAAGTAGTAAATAGTAAACAGTAAATCAGAGACAGACCAGCGGCGATTGCTTGGCATAAAAATATTTTCTCACGATTAGCTTGTTCGGTATTAGTAATGACGTGTTAATTGTCGGTTGTAACTAACTAAGGTGGAGTAATTATCGGCGAGAGTGGTGCAGCAATCAAGGTCGCCGTGGGTATTGCAAAATAATTAAATGATCTTTACCCCGAAGGCCGCGTTACTTTGTCACTGGTGGCCTTTCACTCGCCATATAGCCTACCGTATCTATTCTGCACACCCACTGACAGATCGTTTCACACCGTTACAACTTTCTTTCTTCAATCGCTGATCTTTCTGCCCACAGGCTTCTGTCTTTTTCGCTTCTCTATTCAAGTATTGGGTGCACTCCCCTGTACGGTTTTCAAGGTCTAGCCGCGATATTTCAACGTAAATCTTTATCTTGGGTGTGTGTGATAAAACCTTGCTGGGAGTTTTTTTTCTTGCTTTGTATGGGCACTAGCTACCGCTTAAACAGTTTGTCCGATTCTAAGCAACTCGATCACTCACCCTGCTAAAATATTCATGGCTTCTCTGATATCAACTAAGCCCAGACGGTATTAGGTTTACGAGGACTACGCATTTATGTACTGTTTCACAACTGTTTTCACAATCCTGTTTCACTCTCCCCACTACTTCTTATAGGTGTGTAGTCATGGAACCCAAGCTCGGATAAATGAAAGGATTGGTGGAACAGTCTCTCAACCTTTTCAGCGGATAAATACCCTGTGTTCGCAGTATCATCTTATACGGTCTCAGACGAGGGATGGAGCGGATTTATGGACATGTAACCAGGATGGACGGAAAGACGAGTTGCCGTGGAAACTTGTAGGAACTTATGATGTAAGGACAGGAGAAAATCTTCTATAAACAGAGGAGGAGGAGGAGCAGCAGCAGGAGACGGAGAAAGAGAAGGATAAGAATAATAATAACAAGAAGACAAAGAAGAAGGCAAAGAAGAAGAAAAAAGAAGAAGAAGATGTGGAAGAAGAAAAGATGTTTCCTGAATTTTGCTAAGATTTCTACGATTGCTAAGACACTTCTGTCATTTAATTTATTTTACAAAACTTTTAAAGCTGTTTTTCTAAGATTTATCTTAGCAAGGTATTTCTAACGGCGCAGAAATTTTCAAGCTATTTAATTAACAGATAACAGTAAAATATCGATTAGAATCCAAGAATGAATCCGTGTACATTATTATCAAGACAACAGCAAGAGAAAATCGTAAGTCGTGATACATACAGGTAGGCTACTTGGGAATAGAGAAAATGGTAAAGGAAGAGGTACAATATAAAAACGAGATGTCTGAATACACAAACTCTAAAGATCTGCTGGTGGAGCAAAAGTACACAAAACAAATAAACACGGAAGATTTATGAGTCGATGGTAAGGATTTTACACGGTGACCGGAGCATAGTCAATAACAGAAAAGGTTAAGAAAACAAATTAACGTTTATTGTGATGGATGCTCTTGAGAGGGATGTATTGAGGAGATCATTGTAATATCTAAAAGAGGTATGATACGCCACAAAATTTATGGGAGTAAACGAACCAACATCAGAAACACAAAAGGAGGACAACTTATTTCATACGACCGAGATATAATATTGCCAATACCAGGCTACCACAACGAGTCTTAGAATGGAGACACCCGGACAGCATAAAGCGAGGATGCTAAAGAAAGTCTTGGCGTGAAAGGATTCGAAGAGCTTTACAGGAAAGAATTCTAGATGGCCAATGCTAGAACAGATAATAAAGTAAATAAAGTAAAGACATAAGAAAAGATAACATCGACAGACAATCTAAACCCCTCCCCTACCCAACTTACACACACTGTTAATGTAATTCTTCTAATACAGTTAGTCTACAAAATGTTCATGATTTAGTAAAATAGAAACCCCCTTAACAAGTAGTCTAACAGACGACTGACAAACTTGTTATGGAGTGTACGTTATACATAGGCTTCAACTTGAGACCTAGAGACTATTCACAGAAAATACCACTCCCGACTTATCACTTACTTGTTAATACTGTTGATAATGGTACATAATAATTAATTTTCTTTTGTCAGGTAAGTGTCTCTAAGGGTATTCAACTATCACGTCGGACGCTGCACATGAATCGTGAGATGATAAATTAAATAATAAGCAAAACAACAATAATTTTAACGCGTGTTTCGTTCTAGGATTTTTAATATACAAACGTTTCGGCCATTTAACGACGTGACATCTTCAGCGGCCCGACTGAGGCTCGATCATAGGAGTCTGGTATTAATCACGATAAGACCTGCTGTATTAGACCTAAAATAATATCGATTTAACGATACAAAATCACGAAATCTCAAAATAATAAAAACTCTTTTTGGAGGCTTGAGTTTCACTTCAGTACGTTCGAAAGACAACAGAACCGAAATTACTCGACGTCAGAATTACACGACGTTTCTACAGCCCTAGCCGCATTGCGATTCCGATGAGCCATCGTCACCGGTCACAACGCTCATACTCTTGTAGCTCTCTATTGGCCATCTCTTCTTGGACGTCCTCTCTTCCTCTTACCGTCCGTCATCTGTGCTTTCAGAACTATGCACTGAGGATATTATTGAATAACTACATTTAGAATACGTCACGAAACGGACAAGAAATCTACGAGAGTAAAGGAAAAGCTGTGCGTATTTCAAGGTCCCAATAGTGCGACGTGTGACGTAATATTAGGCGATTGTTTGCAAGCAAATACGGTTTAGTGATGTTAACAATTAGTTCATTACTACGGAAGACTGTAAACTGTGAATATTCTGTACAGGATTACCGTAGTTGCGAAGAATTGATGAATTAAGTTCAATGTGGAATTACGGTGGATAATAAAACCTACTTGTTTATTTACTGCCTCTAATTCAGGTTTTCTTCACTTACTAAAATCCACATTAACAGTCCGATAATTTGACCAAATAACAATACCAGTAATATGCTCTCACAGTATCCAGTATGCAATACGTTCATTCCATCTGTCGTCGCCTTGTTGGGCAACAAGTAACTCATAATCTTTATTAAGCCTGAAAATATGAACTCGTCTTGTGTAGTTATGTGTTTATGGAACACTTACAGATTAGTTTGTTTGATGTTTGGAGCCAGCGAACAATAACATCAATAATTACATACAGGCCCCTCACTTAAGGTTTTAGCGCCCTAAGCTGATGAATTTTTTGCCCCCACCCCCCAATTACTTTCCAACCTCTCAAAAAACGAGTATTACGCACGAGTTACTCATATATTATAGATTTATTATTTAGGAACATGTGGGTTGTATAAACAAAAATTCAATGGTTGTTTCCATTTTAGTCACGTAAATTTATTTATTACAATGGTATGAACATATTGACAAATTATAGACGAGAATATTAAAAAAGAAGGATAACTTCCTTAACGCTTAACATCAAAAGACTACGGTCAAAAGTTTTTCAAATAATTTTCATCTCCATTATTAGTTACTAAAAATTATAGTTTACTCAAACCTTATTTTTCTGGCTTTTACAGTTCCAAAGCGATGAACTATTTCACTAAAACAATTGCTTGGCGATAAAAAGAGATTTTGCGTTCAAAATGGTGTGATTTCAGCAAAGACATAATGAAAAAATATATACAATGCAACATGAGATTTTTTTTTAAATTGTTTTGTTCTGTTAAGTTTTTTGCCTCCCCCCCCCCCAAAGCTTGTTCCTTAGACTACAGTCTACTCAGCCTAATAGTAAATCAGGCCCTGACTACATATACTAATTTTTTTGAGAAATTTTACAGCAAAATACTGAGAGACACGAAAAAAACAAGACGTAATTAGAGCTTGCAAATAACGAAAAGATCTACCTTATTACGGTAATTACACAATTTATGTGACAGCAACTGATTGGCTGATTTTGACTTGTAACTTAGTGGGTGAAAAATGGCAGTGAACAAGTTGTTTGTTGTCTACTTTTTGCAATAATTCACAGCCCTTATAACTACTGTTACTTTCACAATTAAAAAGTAAGGTGAGACTGGTCTTAAACACCGACTAGTTTCTTCAAACAGGATAAGTTTGCTTTCGGTTGATGTCTTCAATATCCGATGTCAGCTGTACATCACTTCTGTTAACATTAATGACTTATTTGGTCACAGTCGCACAAAACCACGTTAGCTGTACACTGTAAACGCGCACACACACAGACTCTAACAAGCCGTAGGTTCGGGTGTACAGACATAAGAAGCATGGAATATTGACAAAATTCAGCGGTGAAAAAAAAAACGGTCGGTAACAATGCGAACGAGCGTTAATGCATGTACAAGGAAGTTGCCATTGTTGGTGTACAGCTACTGGTTGTTGTGAGGGTGTTCTCTAATAAAGTAACACTAACAACAATAACGCGCGAACGCAAATCTCGACAGCGTGGAAAGGGGGGGGGGGGTAACAGACACCACGCGTTTGGCTTGGATCATGGTGCAGAAAACTGTTGTTCCACGCTAACAATGAACTGTCGACGCGATTCTCATCATCTGACGGAAGCGTTAACGACACGAAAATTGAGGTCGAACATTTTACCGAAACTTTTACACACGCGCGCGCGCGCTGGTACAGACTGGCAGCGCAAATTTCAATTTCACTTTTTTATTTAGAGGAAGAAAATTTATTTAAGAGAAAAAAGGCTTATCTTTAAAGTACACACATTCATCTTCATTATAATAAGGTCCCACAATTTCGACTTAATGGGTCACGATTTTTCGAAATGGAGAATTTACGGAATCGAGAGAGGACAACTTAAACCTTATGGCTGTATAATGTAAACTAATTTGCTGTATTCGTAGATTTTAACACACGCTTGATTAAACAAAATTATAATTTATTATAAAATAATCAGTACAAAAATAAACGCAGCCAAATTTACTGATTTTATACAAATTACTACATAAGTTTTTTTAATAAGATATTGGCGGTTCTCAATTGTTTCTAATACTGAGTACAGCGTCGCGCTGCTTCGTGACGTAAAACGGCGTAACTATTTTTTCTGCCCCCCCCCCCAAGTAGGAATCCTTTGTGGTTACCCCGTACTACATTAGTGAATCCACACCATTGTTCCGTCTTGAATACTAACCCCTCCTAATAGTTGTGGCAGCTACTAAAACTATATAACGTAAATAGAATTCGTGCTCCTGAAGACTGTTTAAAATCTCTTCTTCTAAGTCTAGGCCAGTTTCATCGATTATTTCAATAAATAAAAAAAAAGCTTTCGTTAATTTTTAAGTTGGTGGTCATCTTCAGAAACTGAGACATATCTGATTATTTGACTCAGTTGATGTTTTCCATTAATATCTTGTGTAGTATCCATTATTACAGAGAAAAACTGAGCAGATTCAACGAAGCCTTTGGAGAGGATTCAACGACTAATATACAGATAAAATTATAGTACAAAAGTTCTAAAGATGGGGGCGGGAATCTGTTGATAGTGATCCACGTTCTGGAAGGCCTAGCAGCACCCGCAAGTGTTGAAATCGTGCAGACGGCAATAAACGAAGGTCGACGGTTGACAGTGCGAGATTAGACGTACATCTGAGGATTCCGCGGACTTATGTTTCAGATATTTTGTCGAAAAATGTTGGAACGAGACGCGTGGTAGCGAAATTCGTTCCACGGCTATGGTCTGAAGACCAAAAGAATTCCGTGCTGAAGTTGAACAAGATTTGCTCGATACCGTTAACGAGTGAATCGGACTTCCTCAAAAAGGCCATGAATGGAGATGAGTCGTGCGTTTATGGTTATGACCAGGAAATGAGAGCCCAGTTTTCTCAATGTGATAGAAAATTATGAATACGACAGTTACAGACAACACGTTTTTACACAACAAAGTTTCACATCTAACTGAATAGTCCAATATAGAGGTGGTCTGATAACAGGTATTTTCGAACAATATTTTTGTGGAACGGATATAACAATGACTGAAAATTTGAGATACCTGTTCTGATTCAACGATAACTGAACGTCGAAATACCCGTTCCGATTACTCGCGGCCTCGCGGTTCCGAGTCGCGGGATACCCCTAAGCAACAAACGAATAAACAAATAAACGATTACTACCAGTACATGAGTACAAAGCCACTTTGTGGTGCTGAATACTTCCATTCTGCGCATGTGCCGATTGCCATACAATACGAAACGAAGCAAAACAGCGAGGTTTAGCATATCTCTATGCGAAAGAGACGAAGCTGTTTTTAATAAATGAAAAAATTCATACTGATGTTACATTTATATGCAGGCATATAATACAGATTATAATAACAAATTATATATTATACTAGTTACCAACCTGGTAAATTTTGAAAAAGCGAATTATATTGTGTTATAACCTACAGAGTGGCTGACAGGCCATATAGTACTTTTTGTTAATGTGATTTGGGAGATGATTTTTAACTTCACTGCACATCTCACGTAAATTATTTTGACATTCTTTGTTATGCTATTACGTGCACTCTAAATTTCATTGCCTGAGTTTCACATCTGATTTGTCTAACCAAAATGTAATCAATAATTTAATATTAAATTCATGTCAGTTTGTTTACTCTTAGTGAAAACCTAAATTAGTATTCCCAAAAGGAGATATGCCTATAAATTCTCTTGTTTCTTATTTTCTTTTAAACAGTATATAGTTAGCATAAATGGGGTTTATTTATTATGCTAATCGTGATATAAATGATTTACATTTAGTAAATGGGACTAGTGGTATTTTATGTGAGTTTATCACTTTCTCATATGTATCTCGCCCTAAAGCTGGATGCCATTTACATTTAATGCCAAGCGTTGTGCAGCCATTTACATTTAGTGGTGTAAATATAATTTACATCTGTGGTAATTAATTGTGTAAACCATTTACATCTAGTGAATATTAATCTGTGCTAATTATCTGCGCGGATTAATTACTCAACAATTATGAATCATATTAATTAAAGATTTATGTAATACGTTAAAATTGATATATCTAAAATTATTTCTATTCGTCAGATTTGACTCAACACAGTGTCTGATTAAATACGATTTTATGAGTCTATTAATCAGACGTTTCAATGGTCGAGTTTATTGTATCCATTGATGTTTAGCATAAGTTATGAGATTTTTAGTGTAATACTTAGAATGAAAATACATCAATAACAAAGGTGAAATTTCAATAATGAACGCATGAATACTGTAAATTAACTACTTATTTATTACACATCTTACTGAAGTAAGTAACTATATCCTGCAAATTACATACATATTAAAGCACATGATATAAATACAATTATTCAATTTATACGATGTTTCCTGAAACATAAACACATGGTACATTCAAATGCAGTAAATAATGCACATATATAAAACATACACGAATAATAAACAATCAACAATTATACTTATTCCTACCTAAAATGCGTTCATTATTTCTCAGATAACGAATTACGTTAGTGTTATTTTATAGATTTTATGATTCATATGACTCATATGTAATTATTCTCTTGGGGTTAGTTCTTTGAAAAGAGGCAACAGAACAGTAGTGTAGTATATACTACTAAGATTAAGTAGACATAAAGCTTATCTTTGAGAGTGTTTATCCAATTCCGTCGTCGTGAGAAGACACTTTCTAGATGATTCGTCGAAGATCATAATCACTGTTACGCAGAGCACTGATAATTTCACTTCACTCCACTAAATCTCCACTCCCGTCATGTGTATGGTATTGTGGTAACCCGCTGATGTCGAGTGTCCGGAGTTCAAATAGTGAGGTGTTAATGTTGTCATTAACTTGAATTGTTCTGAAAGTTTGCCATATTTGTGTACATGGTTAACTGTGCCGTCTATTTTGGGTGTATCGCGTACTGCGTGCTTAATTGTTTGGTATAGTTTATTCAACTAATTGTTCAACATGGTGATACGTTATGATGTGAGAATGTTTGAGGTGACACTCACTGTTCTACTTTAAATGTTAATTAGTATATTATTATGTGCGCGTCAGTTGAGATTTCAAGTCCCGTACGCACTCATAGTTTATATTTCCGCACAGAATTGTGTATAAGTGTGACTATACCGATGTCTTTGTTCACTTATGAATTTACAAATTAGTGAATCCGGTCGGTCGACATAATCAATCGTCTGTCTATCGTACGCACTAACTTCTGACTATTAATTGCGACTACCAACTGCTACTATTAACTACATACTCTTGACTACCGACTGACTGTTAACTGCGACTAACTGTTCGATTGAACGACTTGACTACTCGATTGAATACTTGACTATCCGATTGAAAATTACTGACTCTCGATTAACTACTTGACTGCCTGATTGAAAATTACTGACTCTCGATTAACTACTTGACTGCCCGATTGAAAATTACTGACTCTCGATTAACTACTTGACTGCCCGATTGAAAATTACTGACTCTCGATTAACTACTTGACTGCCCGCTCCGCGTCTTCGCCAAACAGTTTTATTGGAACATCTTACCCATAAGTCTAAGTTTCGATCTCTACGCCTTCTCGAACTCTTGATTGGTCGTACAAATTCCTACCCTTCTGTAGATCTCATCCTCTGTTTCACGATTCGTCGGCCGAACCCTTCCTACTCTCTCCACGAGCTCTCTTAGAAGATGCTTGATGCTGGTTGGTCGTCGTCATCCCCGGAGTGTTTCATGTGACGAGCGTAGCACAGATTCTAAGAAATTAGGACAATTTCATGGCCTTCTGTTATCCTTTGTTTAGACTTTCCCTAAGGTTCTGACTGAGCTTTTGTTAACAGACTCCAGGTCTTGGTTAATTGTCTAAGTTCCACGACGTTCGTTCCGCCGATTATCAACCCTTCGTTGTCTTCATTTCGGTGAAATTCTACTTTTCAGTCGTAAATTTCAGTAAACTGTCAAGAATGTGTTTTCACGCTGTGCAGGGTACACTGGCAGTATTCACTGAGTTACGTCTATTGTCTATCTCTCCGTTAAAATTGCTCTGTACTTCCTTTGTAACATAGTAAAGCCTTTCATAATTGAGCAGTTACACTTTGCTTCCACAGCAGGCGTTCCATCTCGATTCCGTGTAACTCGGCAGCTGGACGAAGTCTTTGTTTCAGATTGTTGGGTGCTGTAAATTTTGACAAACGGCTAGCTGTCAGTGACGCCTTGAAATACTCATTGTGTGCAGTGCTCAGACATTTTTTCTTTGTCTTCGCTCTGTCGTCGGGTTTGACGTGCCCTCGATTCGTCATTATTTACGACCTGGGCTTGTGTCCGTCGACTTGAGTGTGGGAACGTGTCACTTGATCGAGGAATTAAAATTTTTTTAAAATTTCGATCATTACATTGTCCCCAAATTGGATTGGATGTTGGACTTCGGGAGACATCTGATCCAATTTCTGCGCTCTGTCCCAGTCGTGGATGTCTGCTTCGGAATGGACATGGTTGACTGACATCTATCTCTCATAGGAAGCAATTAATTGTTATTCCCCATCTTAATGTTTTATATGGTCATATGAATTTATTGCCGCACATCTGAGTGAATGAACGCATTTTTACACTTTGTGTGTCCATATGCGGACTGTACAATACGATTTCGAGTAAATAATTGAATTTAAGACATGGACGTTTGTCCATTTGACAGTTTGTCTCGTTATTCTTTATGCACAATGTATTAGATAAGCTGTAGATTAGCTACCCATTATATTAATCGATCTTATGTCGATGACCTATATAGCAATAAAATACTTTTAAACTTGTCATTACTGTCTCTAGAATACAGTTGATACTAACAAATATATACATATGGTCAATTCGTAACATGTTATAAATGATTACATTGGTAAAAGAAACATACATATTAATTAAATAGTTAAGGAATCAGCATACTTCGTGATGCATACTCTTAAAGTTATAAAACAATCGTCCATTTTGAATTATTATTTACATAAACAAATTATTCGAGTCTCTACATTTTAACAAGTTATTATTCATAATTATTAACGTCTTTGGTGTCCTGTGTCATAGTATTACACTGTCCTTCTGACACATGGTACATTTCACAAATCACTTTCTGTATATGTTGGTATTTATACGTCTAATTAACATAACGAATGACAATTATGTGCTGATCACAAACACAGTTAGCATTGAAATACAGACTAAACACAACAAGTAAAATGCATATCATTATTTGGTTAGCTGGACTGGCCGCGCGAGCAAATTACCTAAACTATGTCTTCTGCTGGTCGCCGGGAGTCGTCGCTACCACTCGTGTTATCTATACTTCCGTTCGCTGGCTCATGATACGCCTTAATTTGCCGTATATTAAATTTTCCTCTCGTCTTCCCGCTATCGCACTCCACGAGCTCATATGTGGCCTCGCCGATGATGCGGTTGATTTTATATGGTCCTGCGAAAAGTTCGAAGAACTTGTCAATTCTCTTTGACGCAGCGTCGGATTGGTGGAATGCTCTCACCAGAACCTTGTCGCCAATCGCAAATTTTGTGATTTTCTTCTTCTCATTACAGCGTTTCGCGTGTTTCTCTCGCTTCTCCTTTATCTTTACAAATATATTGTTTTCGCGTTTTCCTTCGCTGCTAATGACTCCTTTGTCCAAGCATTGCTCCCATGCTCGTGTAGGTCTCGTGCCGAGGTGTGCTTCGTGAGGGGTTATTTCGATCGTCTCGTGGTACACCTCGTTTAGACACGCTTCAATCGTTTTCACGTATTGGGACCATTTAGTGTGTTGGTCACTTATGAAAATGCGAAATAAGTTTCCCAGTTGCCGGTTAATCCGTTCGGCAAGGTTGGTACATGGATTACGTATTGCAGTAAACTTTGGTTGTATGTCCAACTCCTTTAGACCGTTGACCCATCTCTTGGATGTGAACTGTGTTCCGTTGTCCGTCAAAATGGTCCGCGGACGTCCAAATAGTTCGCAATACGTTTTTATCCTCCGCAACGTCGTAGTGGTTGTTGCTCTCCGGAGGGTGAATAACTTGACATATTTCGTGAAATTATCCACTATGACCAATAAATATTTGACTCCACCCGTTCCTGTCGGTAGGGGTCCATAATAATCTGCGCTTACCAGGTCTCCTTTGGCCGTAGGTATCACAGCGCGTGTGCCACCAAATAGCTCTCTGTTGTTGGTGTCTTTGCACTTCTGGCATAGGTCACAGGTTTTTATATATGTTTTTATTTTCTTTGACATCCGGTCGAATGTGAAATGTTCCTGGATCATTTTAATACACCTTTTTGTTCCTAAATGACCGAACATATGATGGATTTCAGCAATTATGTCCCCAGATATGTTGCTAGGAACATACAGCTTCCATTCATTCCGCTGTCGTCTATACAACTTATCGTTAACATATTTATAAAATTTAGTTAATTTAGGGTCTATATTTCCCTCCTTAAATCTAGTGATGATCGCTTTTAGCTTATCGTCTTCCATCTGGTGCTTTCCGATATTTTGGATTAACTTACGCACCTCAAGTCTCATTTTTACGGTTATGTGGTTAACTAAATATTCATGGGTGTTGTCATGAATCTCTTCTAATTTTGTATTGTGTGGATATCTACTTAAAATGTCGGCTACGATGTTTTCCTTACCCTTGGAATGAATTATATCGAATTTATACTCCTGCACTGCAAGAATCCATCATGTAATCCGAGAATTATTTAGATGGCATTTGTTTAAGAATGTCAACGCCTTGTTGTCGGTGATGATCGTTAATGGTTGTCCGAGAACGTATATTCGGAATTTTTCTAAGCATCGGACAATACTTAAAAGCTCTTTTTCCGTAGTATAATAGTTCCGCTCAGCACCCTTGAATGTCTTACTAGTGAAGGCGATTACGCCGATTTCCCCGTCTTCATCGAGCTGGTAAAGTTGTCCTCCGTATGCGTAATCACTTGCATCACACTGTATATAATACCTCTGGTCTGGGCGCGGAAATCTTAAAACTACAGCGTCAATAAATAGATTTTTGACTCTGTCAAAGCAGTCGTTTAATTCATTCGTCCATACAAATTTGTGATTCTTCTTCAATAATTTATGGAGGGGTTGTGTTGTCTCCGCATATTTGCTAGTAAAACGGTTATAAAAGTTAGTGAGGCCTAGGAAACCCTTTAACTGTTTCTGGTTCTTGGGTTTAGGGAAGTCCATAATGGCTTTCACTTTCTCTTCCGTAGCTTGGATGCCGCGTGTTGTTAGTTGGTATCCAAGATACGATATTTCTTTCCTGAAAAACTGTGACTTATTTAAGTTGACGGTTAAGTTATTTTCGTTAAGATTATTTAATAATGCCTCTAAATGTTCTAAGTGTGTTTTAACATCGTCAGAATAGCATAGACAATCGTCCACGTATATTAATGTGTTTTTCTTAACATCTTCATTTAAGACCGTATCCAATCCGCGTGTTAGTGCCGCTGAACTGGTACTAAGGCCGAATGGTGTAACGGTGAATTGGTAGCACCTTCCCTCATACATGAACGCGGTATACTTCCTGCACTCTTTCTTCAAAGGTACTTGCCTAAAGCTGCTCGACAAATCGACAGTAGACAGATATCGCATCTCGCTGCATCTTGCCAAGATTTCATTTATTGGAGAAACGCCTTCATAGTCGGGAATAGTAACGCCGTTTATCTTTCTTGCATCCAGGCATAGACGGACCCTTCCATCTCTTTTTATGACTGTTACGAGTGGATTTATGAACGGGCTTGTACAACGTTCAATCACACCGTATCGCAGCATCCTATCTATCTCGTCCTTTACTTTCTTCTGATAAGCAAGTGGTACAGGCCAACCCCGTTGAAAGTAGGGCGTACTGTCCGTAACTTGAAACTCATGCTCATATCCGTCTATTCTTCCCGGGCATTCCCTAAACACTCTTCTATTCTTAACAAGTATTCCCTTCAAATTTCCCAATATCTCCTCGTCTTGACAGTCCATGTTTGATATCTTCTCGTCGATGCACCTCAAGATTTCTTCTTCTTCTTCTCCATTATCAATTAGTTCCATGTTCATGATGGGTACGGCGTGCACCTCTTCATCAGCCGCATTCACTATTTCTATTTTCTTGCTGCCAATGTCGAACGACATCCTACCTCCTGTAAAAAACTTATCCCTAATATACAGTGTTTAATAAGGTCAGGTATTATTAGAAAGACACACTCATTTTTGATCCCGTCAATTTCTATGTCGCACAGTATTTGTTTTCTAATTAACTTGGACTTGTTCCCAACAGCACTAATGATTAGAGAGTTTGTCATGGGTAAAATTTCATATGGTTCAATGTCCCTTTTGTTTGCGTTGAACCATTCTTCTGACAACCCATTAATAACTGAGCCGGTGTCGACAAGTGCTAAAACTTTAATGTTATTATTAAATTGTATGATTATTTCAGGACATTTTAATATTTGTTTCGTGACGTCCTCGTCATATTCATTCAGTAGGTCGTCTCTTAAGTCAGGTACCAGGATATTGACATTATTGGTGGGGTTGTTTTTGTTGTCGTCAAAAACTATGTCGTTCGCTGTGTAGGGGTGTTTTTTTTGTTGTTGCTTTGGTTCGACCTAGAATTACTGTCGTCGCTTGCCTGGCTTGTACCCGGTTTGGAGTTCAGGTACTCAACGGTGTTTACTACTCCGTGTGATTTACCCTCGTAACGGTTACCGCCGTGCGCCCGTCCTTGCCAAACTGGTTTCCTTTCACTCTCGTTCTTGTTGACAAAGTTACCACTGGGACGATCGACAGTTCCGGCTTCCCTTTCGTTCGTTATCTTATATTGCGCACGTCTACTTCCTGCGTGGCTTGATTGAATGCTAGTGTATTCAGTGATCAAGGCCTCGAAATTGGGTATGGTGACGATCCCGCGTGTTATAACGGCGATCTGCAAGTCCCTTCCAAAGTGCCTCGAAATTTTCCTTATCAGTTGGCGGTCGGTCAACGCTGGGGTTAACTGACGACTTTCCAAAAGAATCCTCTCGACGTACTGTATAGCTGTGACGGGTCCCTGCCATTCAAACCTGCCGTACTCAAGGTTGTCGCGGATAATGTCCTGTCGTTCCAACCCCCAGTACTTCAGTGTGAACGCCTCCTTGAATTCTTCGAAGGTACTTATCTGGTCCCGGATCACACGCCACCATATGCTTGCGTCCTTCTCTAGGTGTTTGCCGATCCACCTGATGTCGCTGCTCGGGTAATAGGATTCTTGAAACTCCGACAACTCCTTTAGGAACTCCATCGGGAATCTGTCGGTTCCGTCATATTTCAATTCAATCTGTATTTGTCCGTTTACTATTCTGTGAGGCCCAGACTCCCCATCGGTGATCTGTCGCCGCAGTCTCTCTACTTGACACCTGAGTTCCTGGATGTGGGTTGTTTTCTCTTTGACGTTCTCGTCGAGCTTCTGTTCGGTCGTCCTTTGTCGGCCGTCTACTTCATCGATTTTCTGTTGCAATGTGTGGTTGGCTTCACCTATCTCTTGTTGCTGCTGTCGAAGCGTGTGGTATAATTCGGTCTTCAGTTCTTCCTGCTTCTTCTGATTACTATTGATGTGTAGATCTAGCTTGTTATGGATTTTCTTCATACTAGATTGTGTGGTCTGTGCCAGGCTTTTGAGTTCTTGGTGGTCCGACTCTCGAGCTTCCCACACTTCTTCAAACTTCTTATTGGTGTTATCTTTTATTTCTCTTGTAGCGTCCTCTTGTTTCTTTAGGACTTCACTTATCTTATCGTCGCAACTGGTCTTATGGTCACGCATTTCTGATCGTATAAGCGCGAGCTGTTCGTCCATTTGTCGCTTGACGTCCTCCTTATGGTTATTAAAATTTTCATTAATTTGATTGAATTTCTGGTTGATTTCTTCTTTAATTTCTTCTTTATGTTGATCGAATTTCTGATCGAATTTCTGATTCATCATCTTGAAGCTTTCATTATTCGTGCGCATGAAGTCCATCAACAATGAACGTAGCGATGCCTCTTCATGTGATTGCTGGGACTCTTGTGGTTGCTGTGACTCCTGTCCCCGCGCTCTGACCTCTGACGTCTCCTCCGTCATATTTGGTTCGGCGACTGATGAGTTTTCTTCGTTGGTGTCGGGTGCGCCCAACTGGTTGTTAACGTCAAAGTCCATGCTATCAGAACTACCGCTAGCCATTTTCGCCTTGCTTCGCGTTATCATTTACCAGTCAAGCTAACCTTACACTTATTTAATAATATCTTACGTACTATATTATTGTAATTAGGCTAAATACTACTGTCTGCTCTCTTTTGCCATGCGATGGGCGCCATTTATAGTTAGCATAAATGGGGTTTATTTATTATGCTAATCGTGATATAAATGATTTACATTTAGTAAATGGGACTAGTGGTATTTTATGTGAGTTTATCACTTTCTCATATGTATCTCGCCCTAAAGCTGGATGCCATTTACATTTAATGCCAAGCGTTGTGCAGCCATTTACATTTAGTGGTGTAAATATAATTTACATCTGTGGTAATTAATTGTGTAAACCATTTACATCTAGTGAATATTAATCTGTGCTAATTATCTGCGCGGATTAATTACTCAACAATTATGAATCATATTAATTAAAGATTTATGTAATACGTTAAAATTGATATATCTAAAATTATTTCTATTCGTCAGATTTGACTCAACACAGTGTCTGATTAAATACGATTTTATGAGTCTATTAATCAGACGTTTCAATGGTCGAGTTTATTGTATCCATTGATGTTTAGCATAAGTTATGAGATTTTTAGTGTAATACTTAGAATGAAAATACATCAATAACAAAGGTGAAATTTCAATAATGAACGCATGAATACTGTAAATTAACTACTTATTTATTACACATCTTACTGAAGTAAGTAACTATATCCTGCAAATTACATACATATTAAAGCACATGATATAAATACAATTATTCAATTTATACGATGTTTCCTGAAACATAAACACATGGTACATTCAAATGCAGTAAATAATGCACATATATAAAACATACACGAATAATAAACAATCAACAATTATACTTATTCCTACCTAAAATGCGTTCATTATTTCTCAGATAACGAATTACGTTAGTGTTATTTTATAGATTTTATGATTCATATGACTCATATGTAATTATTCTCTTGGGGTTAGTTCTTTGAAAAGAGGCAACAGAACAGTAGTGTAGTATATACTACTAAGATTAAGTAGACATAAAGCTTATCTTTGAGAGTGTTTATCCAATTCCGTCGTCGTGAGAAGACACTTTCTAGATGATTCGTCGAAGATCATAATCACTGTTACGCAGAGCACTGATAATTTCACTTCACTCCACTAAATCTCCACTCCCGTCATGTGTATGGTATTGTGGTAACCCGCTGATGTCGAGTGTCCGGAGTTCAAATAGTGAGGTGTTAATGTTGTCATTAACTTGAATTGTTCTGAAAGTTTGCCATATTTGTGTACATGGTTAACTGTGCCGTCTATTTTGGGTGTATCGCGTACTGCGTGCTTAATTGTTTGGTATAGTTTATTCAACTAATTGTTCAACATGGTGATACGTTATGATGTGAGAATGTTTGAGGTGACACTCACTGTTCTACTTTAAATGTTAATTAGTATATTATTATGTGCGCGTCAGTTGAGATTTCAAGTCCCGTACGCACTCATAGTTTATATTTCCGCACAGAATTGTGTATAAGTGTGACTATACCGATGTCTTTGTTCACTTATGAATTTACAAATTAGTGAATCCGGTCGGTCGACATAATCAATCGTCTGTCTATCGTACGCACTAACTTCTGACTATTAATTGCGACTACCAACTGCTACTATTAACTACATACTCTTGACTACCGACTGACTGTTAACTGCGACTAACTGTTCGATTGAACGACTTGACTACTCGATTGAATACTTGACTATCCGATTGAAAATTACTGACTCTCGATTAACTACTTGACTGCCTGATTGAAAATTACTGACTCTCGATTAACTACTTGACTGCCCGATTGAAAATTACTGACTCTCGATTAACTACTTGACTGCCCGATTGAAAATTACTGACTCTCGATTAACTACTTGACTGCCCGCTCCGCGTCTTCGCCAAACAGTTTTATTGGAACATCTTACCCATAAGTCTAAGTTTCGATCTCTACGCCTTCTCGAACTCTTGATTGGTCGTACAAATTCCTACCCTTCTGTAGATCTCATCCTCTGTTTCACGATTCGTCGGCCGAACCCTTCCTACTCTCTCCACGAGCTCTCTTAGAAGATGCTTGATGCTGGTTGGTCGTCGTCATCCCCGGAGTGTTTCATGTGACGAGCGTAGCACAGATTCTAAGAAATTAGGACAATTTCATGGCCTTCTGTTATCCTTTGTTTAGACTTTCCCTAAGGTTCTGACTGAGCTTTTGTTAACAGACTCCAGGTCTTGGTTAATTGTCTAAGTTCCACGACGTTCGTTCCGCCGATTATCAACCCTTCGTTGTCTTCATTTCGGTGAAATTCTACTTTTCAGTCGTAAATTTCAGTAAACTGTCAAGAATGTGTTTTCACGCTGTGCAGGGTACACTGGCAGTATTCACTGAGTTACGTCTATTGTCTATCTCTCCGTTAAAATTGCTCTGTACTTCCTTTGTAACATAGTAAAGCCTTTCATAATTGAGCAGTTACACTTTGCTTCCACAGCAGGCGTTCCATCTCGATTCCGTGTAACTCGGCAGCTGGACGAAGTCTTTGTTTCAGATTGTTGGGTGCTGTAAATTTTGACAAACGGCTAGCTGTCAGTGACGCCTTGAAATACTCATTGTGTGCAGTGCTCAGACATTTTTTCTTTGTCTTCGCTCTGTCGTCGGGTTTGACGTGCCCTCGATTCGTCATTATTTACGACCTGGGCTTGTGTCCGTCGACTTGAGTGTGGGAACGTGTCACTTGATCGAGGAATTAAAATTTTTTTAAAATTTCGATCATTACAAGTAACATCTTAATAAAGTCACAGTGTAAAGTAACACTTAATACTTTTAGTTTCAATTTATTTCTTACAACAAATTATACAATACAGGTAGGCTATATAATAACAGGTATTTATACGTGTTATTTTTTGGAACGGTTTCGTTCGTACCTGTTATTTTTAAATACTAGTTTAGCACACCTCTAGTACAATACGTTAATGAATGTTCAGGCACGCGTCAAAAGGTCCCGTCTGATTGCCTACCGAGTCACAATGTAGTTGTACAACCGGTTCCCGTAGTATTAAGAAATGGTCGGATACTTTTCGGTCAGACCTCGTATTAACACACTGTCCAGAAATCGAACCTTCCTCTTCACCATTGCTTTTAAAAACTTCTGTTTTACTTCTCTCAGACTTCAACATTTGTTTCTATTCAAATTGTCTTTATCATCCATCTCTACACCCACAGCTCCACAATATCCTTCTTCTCCAAGGGCCAGGTTCCAATTCCGTAAAGCTCTACAAACAAAAATTATTGGGAAAGCCTTTCCAACATCTAAATCCATATGATTATTTGTAGGCAGATTCCTTTGTTCGCGAAAGCTCACTTAGAAAGCGACTACTAATACACACTTATTGGCTTCTACAAATAAAACTGTTAAAGTACCAGAACCGCTTCACTTGTTCCACTTAATGATTATCCAGTTTCACTCTTAACATTTTCGTAATGACCCTTACTTACGATCTCGTTTTTCAATTCAAGACTATGAACTGTAAAACCATTTAGCATATCTTTCGAAAATATAAAGTTGTTTCGAAACTGAATGACCAGCAAAGTGTGTAAATTTCAACATATTCGCGGTGTTATAATAAATACTCTGTAAAAGAAGACCAGAAAGGACACAAAATTAAAATTTTATAAGACGATGGCTGTTCCAGCCTTATTATATGGCCGCGAACACTCTTCCTTGGACTACGAGGAAGAGCGACTGGAATAAGATTCAAGCAGCGAAAATGAAATACTTAAGAACAGTAAAGAGACGTACAACAGCAGACCGTATAAGAAATGAGGATGTAAGAAAGGATTTGAATATATTTTTATACAGAGAAAAGAGAGTGTTGTATAGACAAAAATAGAAAGTCATTTGCAATGAATGGGTAATACCCGCATTCCGTGGTTACCAGCCACGTGGAAGAAGAGACGTTGGACGATCGGCAGCAAGGTGGCGACAAACATGAGGACGAAACAGGAGAATGCTCCTAAGCCTTGAACGGTTGATGACGATGATGATGATGATGATAATGACATTAAAATGCTAAAAGAACTGTCTGTCGGTGTTTACTTTTATATTAAGGTTTCAAAACGTTTCAAACGGTTTTATATTTTGTCTCTAAAACGATTGTATACACTGAACATAATTTTAGTGGGTACCTTCTGTGGTATGTCGTCTAGTGCTTCTTGATTTCCAGAGACTGGGGAATGACGGGAGGTCAGATTCCAGAGGGTACATTCCAGTAGCGGGACCAGTATCCTGCCGGAAACGAGCGCACCACCGTGGCGAAAACGTCGATCAGTGGGACGATGTATCATGTTTGCTGTCTTCAACAACAAATAAGCTCTTTCACAAAATTATAAACTGATTGTTTAACTTAGACACAGGTTCCCTGTCTGGCGCAGTTCCATTTCTCCCACGTCTGTTCGGATTGAGTCCTTTACTGTGTCTAATGTCGGCGTTACGTATTTATTTTACACTTAATGATAATAAAGTTATCAAGTACACAGAAGGCTCTAATAGGAGAGTGCAAAAAGTTACAATTAATAACACAACAGCAGGGAATGTAACACAGTACAGCTTAATGAAGCCAAGCAATTTACGTTTTGCAAGATTGATAGCACTTTTAATGAGACCCACACACACACACACACACACTCGACGCTCACACATAGTCACAGACGAGCGATCCACATTTATGAATTCTTCTTGTCTTTCCTTTTCCTGTATAAATAGAAATTATACCTTCGGGATAGTCAAGATTAGCTGAATTTATAATCGGAGCAGAATGGTCGTCTCTGTATCTGATCACCACCACGACTAGTGCTCGTCTGATGGTTGTCGCTAGCATCTCCTCGGTCACTTCCCTTCTGAGGAACTCTTGTGCCGTTTACTGGTCTGCAGTGCTTGACTTACCGCATCATCACTGCAACAAGACCCGTCGTCGTCGCGTTTTTATAGGTCTTGGTCTCCAATGTAGCAACTTTCGAATTCCATCTTCTTGCCTAACCAAACTGTCTGGCGGTCTCCATTTAGTTTCCAAATGAAACCATGTATCCTTGTTAGACTGCGAATACAGTTACCGTGTGCAATGCTACATCGAAGAGCAATGCCGATAATCCATCCCCCTGCCTAACACCTTGCTATCTTAAAGATTTTGCTCACCCTCCCAACAATCATAACTGTAGGCTCACTGTTTAGAATTGAAATTTTTGTGAGGTTTAATAGAAAAACCTTGGTGTAGAAAAACGTACCATTGTACCCAATAGCTGCAGTCTGTGAATACTATGAAAAGCCAGTCTACAGTCTGTAAAGAGCATATCGTGGGGTTATCGGTAAATCTTATTGGTAAATCTACCCAAGGCCTCTCATGTGAATGAATGTAAAACTGAAACTAAAGGTTTTTCAAGTCAATGATAAATCATAAAACTGATTTTCAAGATTAATTTGTATTATTAATAGAGTTTATTTATTGATTACATAGGTGTTAAAAAATAAAAAGAAAGAGAGAAATGTATAAAAAATGTCGATTGAAACATCTTGAAACATCAGTAAAACTTGGACTTGGGTAGTTTTACCACTAACCCCTCGATATGTCTGTCTATATTAAATCAAAACATTTTATCAAGGTTCGGCGTACTGTGAAAATTTGGTCAGTTGTACTTCCTAGTTTTGAGACTTCAGTTCCTCTACTTGGGTGAATAAACCAGTCATCCTGCCTAGTTCTTTTTTCAAAGCTGTTATAAGCACAGTATATTACTTATGCAAAATCACAAAGTTTACAAAAGAAACAGGCGTGGAGAGGATAACATCCAGTTGGAAGATAACGAACAAACTTTAATTTAAATAAATATTGTTTTTAATTCGGGGTCAAAACGTCCTACGACGTTATCCGATGACCAACCTCCACTGTTGTCTGTCGTTACAGTTTTCATCGTTTAGTCCTCTATCACTCATTGATCTTCTTATCTTCTCCATACACGTTTTCTTGGTTCTTCCTTTCTTTCTGTGCTCTCTAGGTACCCACCTCAATGTTTTCTTTGGTAGTCGGTCTTGTCCCATTCTTTGTACCAGATTAGTTGTTTTGCTTCAATGCGGTCGATGACTGTGTTTTGTACGTTCATTTCTTCTTTGATCGTTTCATTTCGTATTCGCTCTAGCTTTGAAGTTCTAACAGCTCGTCTCAAAGCATCCATTTTTGTAGCTTCTAACTTTCCTTTTGCCTGTTATTTCATTCTCCATGTTTCGGATCCGTACATCAACGTGCTTTTAATCACACTATCGTATATTCTTTTCTTCCTTCCTTTTCCAATTTCTGTGCTTCATAGAATCCCATTCAATGATTTAATTATTTGTTTTGCTTTGTTTATTCTTGATTTTATTTCACCATCATCTGTTCCTCCTCCATGAAAGTTTATTCCCAAATATTTGTAGCTGTTATATTTTTTTATACGTTCGTTTTTTATTAAAAAAAAAAGGCGTCGAGCCGGTCTTAAGCCCGGACAAAATTTAAATAAATATGTTTGACGTAAAAGGACTCAAGCATAAACAAATACATAAGTTACATACAGTTTTTTTTAACGCGGTATTTAGTTGTTTGATAATGAAAACATAATAAACTCTAATTGAATATCAACTTTAGCCGATGAGACTCCAGGAGCTGTCAATGTCTGAGAATCTTCTAATTTCTCTTAGAATTTCGTGCGTAAGGAAGGCCATGACGCTAACAAACACTTATTTCATAGACGATTGTCAGCTTTCGACCGAGAAAAAAAAATCTGGTATGCGTAAAATAATGGGCACGCTCGCGTCTAAATAGACGAATGCGCCGACCACGCTCACAGACGGAGCGCGCGCGCATGCACCGTACGCGCGCCCGAGGAATCGGAGTGTAGGTAAAAACGTATTGGCTTTAGTGTTGAGATCGCATTCCGTTTAAAGGGGGGAGGGGACAAGATCGAATACCAAGTTAGGTTCTTGTTACATATTTAATTAGTCAGAAAACTAGTTCTTGGGCCCGGGACTTAACTAATGCTACAAGTGTTTAACATTAATACCAGATACAAACAAAGGAATAGTCGTTTGGTAAATGCTAAACAGCTTTCGTAAAGATTTGTTTTGCCTCTTTTTTTGTTTTTTATTTTTGTCTCAACGAGATTGATAGGTAGAGGTTTATTTTCGGTCCTTTCTTCCAACCTTGTCATATATTTCACTCTCCCGGCAGCAGCAGCATCTTTTGGACCTTGCGTTGCGTAAATATGTTGGGGAGCTGGGGTTTTATTTTATTTCAATTTTTTTGTTCCAAGTCAGTTTTAATCGTTCCTTTCGTTTGTTTGTTACTTGTGTGTGTGTATTTTTTGTTGTTATAATAAGACCTTGATGTAGATAGATTCCGTTTTATTATACATTCTGCCCGTGTCCCTAGTCGCTGACACGTTTCTCTCTTCTTGGGATGTTTCTTTCTTTTTTTCAGCCAAAAAGAGAAAACGTATACGCATATATTGTTAATTAAAAAAAATAACAAAAAACAGAGCCATCGAGATGGGTATAAATGAAATTAAGATACAGCGCGTTAGGCAGATCGTATATAGTTAGTTAGTTAGGGAATCGGTGTTGTACAATGATCTTAAATTGCTACAGCCTAGCAGAAAACATTAATTTTCACCTTGTACAGACATCAAGAGTTTTTTCTTCTCGTCCAAACTGTTAATTAGTCGAAACGGAATGGAAAAAAATTACGCTCAACCTGTGTGTGTGTTGTACAAGTTAATCAATTTGGCTTTTTTATGCGGCCACCACGTCACTCACCGCGGTTATTAGTGGAAGATATTTTTTGAACCGAACGCTGAGAAAACCCGTTTAATTAAACAGCTTGTAATTAAAATGAAATACCGTTGGAGTGTTAATTGGAGTCTATAGTCGGACATAGCGTGGAATTTTCAGAGAAGACAATTCGGTTCTTTGAAACTACTACACGATTCGCGAACTAAAAGTCCTACCTACCACAATTTTATTTTACAAATTTTAGTCAGTTCGTATCACAGAAACTGTGGCCGTTTCCGAAATATAGAAAATACGGAGTCATTCCTAATAAGGAATTATAAAAACAAAATTATTTTAAAAATATCAAGAACTAACACAAAAAGCATTAACCTTTAAAACAAAACCGCGTACTTAAATACAAATTTTAAAATCGTGGGGTTAGTAGTAAAACTAACTACGTCCAAGTTTTATAGATGTTCCAAAACAACATTTTTAATGCATCTCTCTTTTCGTCTTACTTTTAACAGCTACACAATTAATAAAAAAACTGTATTAATAATAAAAATTAACCTTGATAATCAGTTTTATGATTTTTCATTGCACTTGAAAACCTTTAATTTCAGTTTTCCGTGAATTCACCTAAGTGGACTTGGGTAACTTTACCACTAACCCCACGAAATACAAATACAAAACCACAGACTAAGAGACATTAAAAACTGTTACCTGGGAGGGGTGGATGAAGGACTAAAAGTCCACATTTAAGTGGTTATAGAGTCGACAATTTTAAAGCAATCAGCATTGTGACTGAATCACCAGAACACACGTAATACATAAACACTTGCAGTACAATAAAAGTAGTCCACTCATTTAGCGAGTTTGTTTTGACAGTAAAAATTATAAATAACCTTAAGAAACGACGCAGCTTCCTTAAAAATTTGTAACTATTGCTCATTTCAACAGTAAATGTCGTAAAACGTGTTTACAGAACCGGAAAACACACAGTGATTTAGACTAAAACCACCTACACATGAAGATGATATCAACTGGAATACGCGCACAATGAAGGCAAGTCCAAGCCTATTAATTTCCCAAAAGAATCGCGCTCTTCTCAACATTCCCAACGTTGGAACGGTGACTGGCGTTAATTAATCAGTTAGTAATCACTTTTTTCTGTACTAACAAAATGATTTCCAAGAGGGAGGGTACACAGGCAATGTGGCTAGTATTACATTTCACCCATCTATTAATTATTGACGATTTCCAATCTAAAATGTAATAGACTTCAATCTCTTCAAGTCCAACAGAGGTATAAAATAACTGATCTCGTAGTAACTGCTATACAGCAGACAGGATTCTGATAGGAACCATCAACCATGGTACTACGCGTTGTACAATTTCCACTAACGAACAATAGAACCAATTAGGTTCCAAAATTATGATAATCCTTACATTATAAGCTACACGAAATACAATCTCTTCGAATTTCATACGCTCGTGGCTCTAAAAACCGTCTACAAGAGACGAACGTACGAGTCAGGCCAATTATTTGATTGTACTTAATAGGATTTCGTTCTTAGAAATAAAATCCAGTTACATCTCCAGAAGAGACAAAGTACAAGGTGAGACGTAGAGGTATTCATATATCTACTTGCACATACATTAGACGTATTCATATTTATATATGTACATATATAAAATAATTATTAATAACAAAACCATTTTTAAGAATTTTTTTTTATTTTGTAAATTACAAATGTTTCGATAGTAATCCAACTACCATCATCAGATATAATATATAAAATAGTTATTTCCTTAAGCAAATATTAAATATTATATGTCCCTAGTGTACGTTTCTGGACAATGACAAAAAATAGCGAGAGACTTCTAGGTTGCTGTGAAAAACGGATTCTAAGAACAATATTTAGAGAGAACAATATTTAGTTCGTCCATGGAATTTGGCGCAGGCGCTATAACTATGAACTATACCATCTTTACAAAGAGCCGGACATTGTCAGGATTATCAAAATATACGGGCTAAGGTGGGTTGGACACATAGAGAGAATGGAGGAACGACACCCTACGAAATACATTTTCTATCAGAAACCTATGGGTAGTAGAAAAAGGGGAAGTAGATTGAAGTAGATTCAAAGACCAGACAGAGGAGGTGCTCAGAAAGCTGAACATAAGAAACTGGACAGCCAGGGTACGCAATAGGGAAGAACGGAATCGACTCTTGGAGCAGGTCAAGACCCACCAAGGATTGTAGAGCCATGGCTGCTGCTGCTGCTGATGATGATGATGATGAGTGTACGTTTCACTGAACAAAATGTCGCAGCATCAGAGGCTACGTACGTTGATTCCACGAAACGTATTCGTTCAAAACAGTGAGCTAGTTCTGCAACTCAGGGAGCACACTAGCTACTTATCTAATAATAAACGTATTCGTTCAAAACAGTGAGCTAGTTCTGCAACTCAGGGAGCACACTAGCTACTTATCTAATAATAAATGTATTCGTTCAAAACAGTGAGCTAGTTCTGCAACTCAGGGAGCACACTAGCTACTTATCTAATAATAAATGTATTCGTTCAAAACAGTGAGCTAGTTCTGCAACTCAGGGAGCACACTAGCTACTTATCTAATAATAAATGTATTCGTTCAAAACAGTGAGCTAGTTCTGCAACTCAGGGAGCACACTAGCTACTTATCTAATAATAAACGTATTCGTTCAAAACAGTGAGCTAGTTCTGCAACTCAGGGAGCACACTAGCTACTTATCTAATAATAAATGTATTCGTTCAAAACAGTGAGCTAGTTCTGCAACTCGGGGAGCACACTAGCTACTTATCTAATAATAAACGTATTCGTTCAAAACAGTGAGCTAGTGCTGCAACTCAGGGAGCACACTAGCTATTTATCTAATAATAAATGTATTCGTTCAAAACAGTGAGCTAGTTCTGCAACTCAGGGAGCACACTAGCTACTTATCTAATAATAAATGTATTCGTTCAAAACAGTGAGCTAGTTCTGCAACTCAGGTAGCAAACTAGTTTTTTAATTTTAATCTTAATCTTTATGCAGAGCAGGTAAGCAATTTTGAATATCTGGGCTATAATGTTTCTTATAGAAGAAACAACGACGTGGTTGTGAATAAGCTACATAAGATCAACCACATGCGCGGGACCATCGGGAGCCTCTAAAATCATCGAGTGAAGAAATACGCCTGAAGTTCTACAAGGCGATGGTCCTCCCCACACTTCTCTATGGGTCTGAGAATCCGACTTTAACGAAATCTCACAAGGTGTTAGACAAGGCTGTACCCTCTCTCCAAGTTTATTTAATATGTATATTGACGAAATTTTGCGAAAACGGATGAACGTCTGTCCTGCAAGTATACGAATCTCGGATAAGGGGTCGCTTCGCACATTATTATACGCAGATGATAAGTAATTATAGGGAAGAATGAAAATGAGTTACAAAGGTCTATTTACACCTTGCATACACTCTGCCAGAAATACTATTTTAAGATCTCAAATACTAAGATTAAAGTGATGGCCTTCCTAGGGAAGAACCCTGTAAGAACAAAAATTGTAATTGATTTGTGATTGTTTTGGAGCAGGTATCACATTGTAATTGATTTGTGATTGTTTTGGAGCAGGTATCACATTGTAATTGATTTGTGATTGTTTTGGAGCAGGTATCACATTGTAATTGATTTGTGATTGTTTTGGAGCAGGTATCACATTGTAATTGATTTGTGATTGTTTTGGAGCAGGTATCACATTGTAATTGATTTGTGATTGTTTTGGAGCAGGTATCACATTGTAATTGATTTGTGATTGTTTTGGAGCAGGTATCACATTGTAATTGATTTGTGATTGTTTTGGAGCAGGTATCACATTGTAATTGATTTGTGATTGTTTTGGAGCAGGTATCACATTTTAATTATGTGGTATGTGATATCTCGTACAGGGAGGATAACGATATCGAGAGAAAGTTAAATAAATTTAGTTATACCTCTGGAACAATAAGACGACTATTGAAGAATAAAACGCAGAGGGAGACACAGCTAAAGTTCTATAAGGTCGTGGCTGTGCCGAGTTTAATGTATGGATGTGAAACATGGACTCTCCTGCAAAAAGATATTTCAAAAATACAGGCTCAGAAATGAAATTTTTAAGAGCAGTTAAGGGATATAGTTTGAGAGATCGTCTACAAAACGACGACACAAGGAAAGACCTGAAGTTACAGCCGCTTCTGGAGAGAATAAAGGAATACAGGTAGAATTGGAAGTCCGATGTGGAACGCATGGTAGACACGCGTATTCCTAAACAAGCGTTTGAATATAGGCCAGTGGGGACGAGAGATCGTGGAAGACTCTGGAAAAAATGGTCAGAGACTCTGTGAAGTCGGAACTGGCTATAGCCCAAGCCATGTAGTAAAGAAGAAGAAGACGACGAAATCTCAGGCCAATCGTATTCAAGCGGCCAAAACGACATTTCTCAGGTGGCAGAGTCTACTCTTCAAGCTCGTAGAAGAAATTCAGATACAACGCAGAGACTGAATATCACGAGTACAGATAGGATTGCTCAGTATCGGCTAGAATAGTTGGAACACCATAACCGAATGGATAACTGCCGCATCCTCAAACAACTACTAAATTATAAGCCGAACGGACGGAAGGTGTGGGGCGTCCGAAGAAGCGGTAGAGTGACCGGGTCTAGTCTATCTGCTTGGAACCGGGACAAACCATTTTTGGTTCAATTCTTGTTAAAGACGATGATGGTCTTTATGAATCTTAATTTTATTATTATCTTAATATTTATATTCATCTGCATAATTTAATATCTTCAAAAAAATACACTGCAAGTAGGTTTACTTTCACCTGACGCGCGTTTCACAGAAATGATTCTGTATCTTCAGAGGTTTGTTTGAATTGTAATTGAATGTTTTGCATACAATATAGTTAACGGATAATCGATTTTACTTCGATTCTATTTTAGAAACCTCTGAAGATACAGAATAATTTCTGTGAAACGTGCGTCAGGTGAATATCTAGCAGTGAATTTATTTGAAGATATTACACGGAAATATTCATCCGCCCCTGCAGAAAACTCAACGAGTTACAAAGTAATAGGCTAATCTTCATAATTGTTTAAAATTTTTCATAGTTATTAAAACGTTTTTTATCACATAGGCTATTTACTTAGACTTCATAAGTCCATTTTTCTGTTTACGATCTCCCCATTTCAATTTTGTTAAAACGCTGTACAAATTTAGCAGCAATAAAAAAAACATTAATGTTAATATTTAAATGCATAGTATAGTAGTCTCATAGTATAGTTGAACGACAACACTGTAAATACTACAAGAAGTGTAGTATATTATGAAGTGCACTACAAAAATAGTATTTATATTATGATATTATTCAATATAGTTTCTTCTGGAATTAGTGTATTACGTTTTTGTCGTTTTAATACCTGACGTACGTTTCACTGAAGCATGTCAGCATCATCACAGGTTTGTTAACAAAAAAAAAAATATATTTCGATTATTGTTATTGATTTATTTACAAACCTGTGATGATGCTGATATGCTTCAGTGAAACGCGCGTCAGGTATTGAAATGACTAAAACGTAATACACTACTTGCAGAAGAAACTATATTGAATAATATCATAATATTACATAATTGTTGCAAGAACTTTAAGTCAGGTATATAGAAAATAGTATTTTCTATAACAGTATACTCTAAATATTTATGAGAAAGTAGCCAATCGATTTAATGTGTCTACCTGGCAAAAGTTAATTGTAAGTTATGAAGTTTTGCTATCTAGGGTCATAAATTTTGATTCGTTTGTCAGTTAATCAAATGAAAGTAACTGTGAGATGTAAAAAAGTGTTAAACGTTGATAATTCATAAGACACTGATATAATTCTGTTGGAGTCATGCAAGTTTCTTTAGCAGAACAACTGTACTTCCAGGCTTTGATTTTCCGTACATCGGTGTACAGCAGTAGCGGCTCGTCCATAAGGTTCAATGGTTCATTGAACCCCCCTAAATAATTTAAATATGTTTAAGGATTTGTTGAGATAATGGTTTCGTATTTAAATAACAAGATTTGCGAGATTAATCTTGTTGACTGAACAGTAATGGATTAGCGTAGTAGGCGAATTGTTCGCTACTATTGCTTGAGGTGCAAATCAGCTCTCAGCATTTCCTAGACTGTGTACACAGCTTTGGAGGGTGAAATCAGGATACGCAAAATTACACTCAACAGTCGCTAATCCCGATTGTTAGCGACAGAGACGAATAATTCCGGCGAGGGCCGAACCGCACCGACCGGGAATTTTAACGTTTTCATAATACCGCCATTCGCCATTATTACGATTTTTACCACATGATTTGTCCGTTTACCTTCAGCTTTGTGTCAGATTTCTCTATTTCATTTAGAACGCAATGAAAATGTGTGCAGTAAAGTCTTAAAATCAAATAAAATAGTGAAGTAATTGTATTCTGAAAATAAAGTGTGTTTAATATAGTCATTAAGTATAGTAACGTTAAGCTGACCGAAGCGTGATAACCTTCAAAGTGTTTGCTGGTATTTTTGTGTGTTAAGTGTTCAGGTATTTCTTATTTTGTGTTCAGTTCATTGATTTGGTAAAACGAATAAAAGTGTTCAGTCTATTTCAAAAACAAATTTTTCTTCTTTCTCTATTAAAGATAAATGCAAAATTAAGGAACTCGGTAGGCAGCTTCCCGTTTTAAATATTAAACCGAAATATTTAACTATACTTTTATTTTAACTATATATTTTTAGAATAATTTACAGTTAGCATAAACACAACATAATATTAGGCTCACTTAAAAGTTGTTAATAGTTATGTCTTCATGTTGTGATCCACCCCGTGTGTTATTTGGAATGGGATAATTGCTCTTATCTTAGTAGAAACATTCAGACATTGAACCCCCAACTGTCAGAATCACGAGCCGCCACTGGTGTACAGAAAATCGAAAGACAGGAAAGGTGACTACCTGTTGGATCTACAATAACATTCGTGATTAGGCTACACGAATAGACATCGATTGGACACGATCAGACCGTGTCATTGGTACGAAATTCACTGTTTAAAATCTATATTTAGTGACAATTTGAGTAATGCGTTTGTTGGAAAGCAAGAGGCTGTAGCGTGTTTAGTATGCTTTTTGCAAAATTACAGCCAGTTTACTACTGTGTATGTGTGTTAAGTGCACCTGGGGAAGTACAGCAGAAAGGGATGACAGTCACTCAGATGAACGGGCACGGCTGCGACTTAAAATGCGTTTTAAATTTGTGGATGGTACTGCAGGGAATACCCCGCCGCACGCTGCTGGATCAATCTTGCATACAATAATCTACGCCTGCCTCCCTGCCGCACTAAGGTCTTCGACAATAAAATTCTCGCGCGGGCATGTGCGCGTAGGAGCGCACGCTAAGCAAAACTTACGCCTCCTCGGCTTATGTTTACCTTGCCACACACACACACACACGCGCGCGCACGCACGCACGCTTCGCTTCGCTTTGTTTAAGTTCGTGTAGCAGTTCATTGACACCATGCTGGTGCTAAAAAATATTTAATTTTAACCCCCGAAACGAAAACTTTGTTCGGCTAAACACTGAATCAGTCAATTTATTATTTGATAAAATATAAAGTATAGGTACATAAATATGTGTATAAAGTATTTAAATAGCGCGTATACCACATTATAATACTAAACTCACCTGTTAGTACCACGTGTTACAACTTTTATAACGTGAAAAATCACAAAATTACCGACTAGCCCGTAGGGAACACATTTAATTTATCTTTCAAATCTGAGAGTTTCACATATGGTATTGTATCGTGAAAACTAATTCCACACGGATGAAATGATTAATCAGAATATCTGTAAAAGTTTGACAGTTGATTTGTGAATAAATACGGAAAATACAAAGACAACGTTCAATAACACTGTACCAGCTGAGCAGAAGAAAACATATGTTCGCGTATGGCAACTGTGAATGAAATGAAATGTTTAGTTAAAAATAGAGATGCGATGCCAGAAATTGTTAATTAAAGAAGATTAGGGTGGACAGTCTTCGTAAAAGTAAACAATATTATGAAATCTTATATAACGCTTTATGACTAAAAAAGGAAAGTTTTTAAATCATTGCCTTCTTCCTGAAACGATTATGGTGACAGAATCAATTGTCATCGAACACAATTTAAAAAAATAACTTCCGAGAGAAGAAAAGAAAAAACTGTCCTAGGAATAATAAACGGAAACAAAGAAAAAATTTTAAAATTACGCATCCAGACAAAGATGTCATTTACACACAAGAAACTAAACAGGAGATGGGGTAGGTGACACGCTATGTAGTTCAGAATGTTTTGAACACAACTGAGAATAGTGCTACACTGACAGAATATTCAAGAAAGTTCTGAGGAGAAATGGCTAGAGAATGCCGGGAGCATTTTGCTCAGTAGTAGGAAGTAGTAGTAGGATGATGATGACGAAATGAAGAAGTCAGCATTTTCTGTACTCCTTATATGATAAACAACTGGTTTTTGTGTGTGTTTACGAGTGAGCATTATTTAATTAAATTTTTGTTAAGTTTTGATAAATTTTCAACATTTGTTAAATCGAATCTGCAAAGACTCTGGATTGCAAATATCCACAGACCAAGGTGATGGCTTTTCGTGGAAATGATCCCGTACGGGCAAATATTTTTATAGATGGTACTGTCCTGGAACAAGTTAGCAATTTTGAACACTTGTGCTACAGTGTGTCCTATAATCCAAGCAACGACGTGGTGAATAAGTTGCATAAGTTCAATTGCGGGACCATTAGGCGAACCCTTAAGTCAGCAAGTAAAGGAACACGCCTAACATTCTACAAGTTGATGGCTCTTCCCACACTTCTTTATAGGTCTGAGAATTGGACTTTAACGAAGGCCAAGCCAGTCGCATTCAAGCGTCTGAAATGAGACTTCTCGGGCACGTGGCAGGGTATACTCTCCATGATCATAGAAAAAACACAGATATATGGCAGGAACTGAATATCATGAGTATACTCGACAGGATCGCCCAGTATCGGCTGAATTGGTGGGAACACTTTTGCCGAATGGATAACTGCCGCATCGCCAAACGACTATGGAACTATAAGTCGAGGGGACGGAGAGGTGTGGACGTCCGAGGAAGCGCTGGAGTGACCAGATCTAATCTTTGCCTATTTGAGACCGGAACAAACCATCCTTGGTTTAATCCTTGAAGATGATGATAATGATGAAAACAGAGGTAGCCTTGAATTTATTTACGTCAGAAAATCGCAGATACGCGGCATGCCCTACAATAAGGAGTGTCCAGACAACGATGACCGACCCTTGCAAATTGCAAAATGGATCAGAATATAGTAAATACAGGTTTCTTTAGTAAAAGTAATGCAGGACTGAGCAGCAGTTATACAGAATTCAGACGACCGACGCGCGACGGCTAACACGAACTTTGATCAGATTGTTTAATACTGTACTGTAGATACAAAATATACAAATAAGGAGGAGAGCATCTGCTGATGATGTGAAACGAAAACTGATGCGTACAGTCGCATTTCTCAGGCTGTCAATTACAAAAGTTATAGACCGGCGGGCAAACTCGTTCATAGAATTCAGCCACATTGATATTCACGTTGGATTCAATACCAATTCTCGGTAAGTCTCTCCCATTGGTTGTTCACGTCAGTCATCGTTTGGTGTTTTATAAGCAGCTGCACTTGCCCTGTGATTTGTATTTACCCGGCTCACCTTCTGTTTTACTAGAACCGAACACACGCACACACACAATACATTTCAAGAGGCAGAAGAACTAGAACTTCAAAAGACGCTCAGA
The DNA here is from genome assembly GCA_034769895.1 of Magicicada septendecula. Classification (NCBI taxonomy): domain Eukaryota; kingdom Metazoa; phylum Arthropoda; class Insecta; order Hemiptera; family Cicadidae; genus Magicicada; species Magicicada septendecula. Next base: position 94,437,320 of record CM068368.1, read on the forward strand.
AAAGTGACATATATAATACTGTATCCTGCTCCGAATTTGTATACTGCGTTTAGGCTGCTTAAGGCAGGGAAATGCGAGTAAGAGGGATAATTCCACTGTTGCAGAGAGAAGGATAAGATTGGAACGATCCCTATTTGATTAGCTAAGACTTATATTAAAAGTTCATTGTCTTTTTCACCATCTACGTCCGCGATGGGATGTTAGCGTTTATATAAGACACTTCGGACACGCGTCCAGATCAAGGGAAATGGAAACATTTATTGTACAAGATAAAATTAAAAGCAAAATTTTTCCGGGACGGATATCCATTGAGAGGGAAGTTGGGAGGACTTTCTCTCGACTTTCTCCATACGAAACAATACAGGAGGTTCACAACAGCGCGTTCTGGAAGATACAAACGGATACTGAAACCTACAAGAGTAAAAGATCAGATAGAAGAAGGATTTACAACAAATCGTTCAGATTTCCGGTCTTCAATATTAACTCTTCTACACGGAAAGAGCGCACTTTCCATAAATCATATGGCGGTGGTAATATTAAATACGGTTGTCGGCGTGGCGTCCATGTAACCGCTGTTGCCGGCGGCAACATTACAGGAAATGAAAGAAAATTAATGATATCACACAGTAAACACTTTAGTTATTGACTAATTTGAAATGTAAACGATATTAGTAGGGAAACTTGAAGAAAAGCATAGCGTTACTTTCGAACTGATGGCACTTGCATCGTCATTTTAATGTTGTGTTGCCTGCCCAGACACCAGCAACGCTTTACTGCGTATGGTCATTAATGTTGTTACTACGATAGAAAGGGGGGGAGGAGACACTCGTCCGTCCAATGTGTTTTGCCACTGTATAAACCGGCAAAACGCTCAGTTACCAGCTTGTTAATTTCCGGAAGTGTAGTGTACCAGTTACTGCGCACCAATTTCTATTCGTTCTTTCAGTTGTGTGTTTCTCTGGTTTTCTTTATTAAGTTTAATTCGATTATTTGTACTCTAATTTATTCTGTGTAAGTACGATGGAGTCGGATTCCGTTGAAGCGGGACTCTCTTCTTCTGCCAGATAAAGATAGAAAATACACTAAAAAAATGTTTTGGCTCTAAATGGAATACTAAAAGGAATATCTGATACTAGACAAAATTCGAATTACGCTAGGTTTTAGACAGACCTAAGTCAACCGGCAACAGCTGTTATGTACCCACGCCACGCCACTGGTCGCTAATATTACGTAGGGGTCGTAACAATTATTCACGGATAATATTCCATAATGCTTTCAGTCCTGGGAAGAACGAAGCCAATGCGTACCAATTTGTAAGCTAACACGATCTGCATTTTATTACGAACACCGACGCCTACATACTCCGCCGTGTACTATGTTTACGGGTAGTGTAAAAAAAAACTGTTGATCGTGACAAACGTTCTGACCAAACGTACAAAACTAGTTTAACGATTGCGTTATGATGTCACGAGTGTTGTGTACACGCGGGCATGTTTCAATAATTTTGGGAGAGAGCAGTTAAATTACTTGGCAACACGTCAGTCGACTAACTCTGCTGGGATGCGTCATCCATCAATTACGTACACCGCTCCGCCGCTGCCGCCACCATTGTATATACGGTGTTACAAAAAATTTATAAGCGTGCCCTAACTTTCTCAAAACAACATTTAAACTTTCTTAATAAAAAAACACACCTTAGTCAAAAATATATACATAGCAAGACTCAAAGTTTGGTTGTAAAGTTAACTGATACAGTAACATAAAAAATCGAACGCTTGTGCTGTTCACACACATTTGTACGCGGATGAAGAAATTCTGGTACTGTAAATAGATCGTGATTATGGAATTAATATAGACGAGTCTTCTTGGACTTCCTCTCTAACAGGCTAGCAGTTCGTTCCTTTCATAGATCCCTGTCGTAATCTATTAAAGCTTTACGCCAATTCTGCGGCAATATATGATTCCCGCGTTGTCTTCCCGGGCGTATTTATGGACGGGAGCGAACGGGACCGCCCCCCACTAGAGGGTCGAAAAAACTTTACGAGTTTTATTAATTAACTTAAATTTTATTTTATTATTAACTTTAAGCGGCTGAAATGAGATTTTTCTGGCACGTGGCAGGGCATACTCTCTATGATCATAGAAGGAACACAGATATACGGCAGGAACTGAATATTATGAGTATACTCGACAGGATCGCCAGTATCGGCTGAATTGGTGGGAACATCTTTGCCGGGTGGATGATTGCCGCATCCCCAAACAACTATGGAACTATAAGCCGAGGGGACGGAAAGGTGTGGGACGTCCGAGGAAGCGCTGGAGTGACCGGCTCTAATCTTTGCCTACTTGAGACAGGAACAATCATTCTTGGTTTAATTCTTGAAGATGATGATGATGATGATTAACTTTAAGGCTGTTTTATTATTGTTTCAGCTGTGTACGCTAATATAGTAGTAACTCTTTTTTAAATATATAATCAGATTTATTACACAGCATTTGCGTATAAGTTTCAAATATGAAATATACGAAAATCAAGTAACTTGTAAACAATGTTTCAATAACACTTATTTTTATTCTGTTATTACCGTTTACTTTAACGGGATTTATATCAGGATGTTGTCTCACGTTTTAAAACCACTTTAAGTGTTGATTAGTCATAACTTGTTTGTATAAAGCAGACTCGATCGGACCCCACCTCCCAAGGACAAATTATAGATACGCCACTGGTGAGCTTACTCTTTTTGTCAATGGAGTCCACACCGCAGAGTGGTTTACTGCCAAATTTCCGCCATTCACTTATATTGACCATACCAAACTAAGGCCGGCCCTCCCAACTTGTTTTTCCTCGCGAGTTACCTGTAGGCGTCTTCTTATAGAGTTGTAATTTTTCACAGAATGGCTTTTATCCGTTCCTTCATACGTAGGAGGCCACATTTTCCCCGCATTAAGTCACTTTTCCTACATCTGACCGGCGTTAACGTTTTCAGTTAAACTGTGGAACATAATGACATTGCGGAATGGACTGTGGAATATACTCAATGCGATTATGGAGACGGTAACCTCTTTTCGTTTCCTGACTAACCGGTTTACACAATAGATCAATCATGTAGAGATTCAGTCGACTGTTGTCCTATTGCTACTTTTTTCTCAGTATGCTCGTCGGATTTGCCAATTTCAAAATAGTAGAGCTTAAATGTTTAAAGTTTTTAGAGTCTGTATCTCATTTATAAAAATATGCTACGCTGAGGAAACAGATAGTACTCCACCGCTGAATGACTACGTGCGCCTTCCACGTAGATTTGCGCGGTAGAACAACCTACCGCTCTGGATTGTTCGAGATGCCATTTCCACACGTTACTCGACTACTCTGCCAGCCACTATGTCACTATAATGCGAGGCGGCCCGGTTCAGTTATACCTGGCGATTTTACAACTACGGATGGAAGTGATTGTTGCGGTTTACTGGGAAGTGATTATTGTATTAATTCGTGCGAAACTTAATAGCGTGACATTTAAGTTATTGCTGTATGTTGAATACATTTAACTTAAATTATTATATAAGAGTGCCCTTTTTATTTGTAACTGTTGGTTGTTTGTAATTAAAATGGTAATAGCAATTTAATTGATGTCAGTTATTCTGTTTCCATTGTACAATACGACGATCCGTGAGACCGTCGTAACAGTATATTATTTCATCCTTAATGAAACGTACACGCGCGGAATATTTTAAAATTAATTTTTGGACCTCGCCACATACAAATGAGCAAAATATATTTATACAGTATATTCTGAACGTCTCATTACACGAACGACAGATAACAGAAGACGCCTCCCGTATAGCTTATTTATTTTCTTTACACACAGCCACATGTCAACTGCTCTGAGTGGCTAAGACCGAACGATATCATCTGTCGCAAATACAAGGAAGTGTACGATTATTTTACGACATAAATAACTGTCTTCTCAGGATGGGCGCATGTACACACGCACATATACATAGCGAAAACGCGGAAACATGGGTGGGCAAGGCTAAAATTTTCAAAATTTCAGAAACTGAGACAAATTGAAGCGGAGTACTGGGCTAATACATGTTTGTGAATAGAATTTATTTAAACTGTAATGTCTTTAAATTATACGTATTAAATACACAATATGCAGACTCAGGACTCTGGGGAGGGGATAAAGAAACAGTACATTTTAAAAACTCGATATCTGTTTTTAAAATAATCCAACGATGAAGCGCAGACAGAGAATTAAAGCAAAAAGTCAGAGCCAGAGAGCCTGTTCATAATGATCGCGGACTTAATAAGTGCAGACGTGTGACACAAAGCCTCACAGCCGAGCTGTTGCTCTAATAACAGATTAGTGTCATTGGAATATCGCCCGCCACATCTCCTCGTGGTCACGTCTTAATAAAATACGCCAAAGTCTTCCTTACTCACTCGTTAACGTACCAGAGGTCTTTATTAACCTCTATTTTCTTTAGTTTTTCTGGGAACCCAATCTGTGGGTATAACTAAATGGTACAGATTGCTCGTTGATGTCATTCCGTATTGATAGTTAGACTGATTACAGTTACTAAAAGTACTAGATACTGTCATGAAAATCGCAATCTCTTACCGTCGTGAAATTAAATTTATACCAGGGAGAGAGTACAGCAATTACAATGTTACTAACAATTTTTATCCAGAATACATGTGTAATAAATAAGAATTCCTCCTTCCAAGCATTTAATACTTCAGTACGTAGTACTCACGACACAGACGATAACAACCTATACTGTAATTGTTTACTAAATCGCAGTTAAAACAGCAAACATATAGCTAATATCACTTTCAAAGAACAACAACGGACAAATTAATAAACCGATTTCCAACAGGATAAATAGTACTTGTCCCCTGTCTGCGTTTATGCAGACCCCAGTCAAGGTCACCCGTGACGCATCAAAAAATATCTCGGCAGAAAAAGAATTGTATAGGCCTATATCTAATTCGTGTCGAAGCTTCGACCAGATGTACTGAAAAGTGCCATTACTGCTCACTGCTCGTCGCACTATTATCAGAGGACCAAACGCGTATTCAGATGACACTACTGGTTGATCTGTTTCTCTTTCTGTGTTGTTATAATGAAACGTCGAAAAAATACATTTCACACAGTCACAGAAACGTTAAACTCTCGTTAGTGACGTTTCCGGAACTGTAACACATTCGTCAGTCATTTCCCCCACAGTTGCCACGGCAGTATTAAGTGGAGCCGCTGAGGATGCTAAACGCAGATTTGACTGAAACATTTGGAATGGATCTTAGCGAACTGCTAAACCATACAGTTCTTGCTTTTCGTTAACGTTTACGTTACGAAAAGCTGTCTCTTGTCCTTCTCTATTTCTCCTGCCTCGCACTTTCTCTGCCCCCCTCCGACACACACACGCGCGCGTGCGCGTATTTGTGTTATGTGTACTGATTCCATCCCACTTGCATCGTCCATTCGCATCAATAAGACGGACCAATATTTAGTGTCTCATTTGCGATCACCATAAAACCATAGACGTAGTACAAAAGATGAAGTCACAATAGCCCGCGTTTTGTTCTGAAAGTCGCTTTATTAAAAATTCGCTGTACAGTTTTTTCGAGGCTCGTATGAGTTCTGTAAGTACATATATTTTTACTTAAGGAGGTTATTCCCCAACCTGGAGGTCCAGGAACTTTGATTTCGGGCTGTTCTTCCCCTAGAGAGTTGCTTTCATCTCAGCTGACGAGCTCTCTCTGCCTCCTTAAGATCGCAGTAGACTAACTAACTTAGGACCATGTGTGTGTAGCTGTTGGCCTACTGTAGACTCCTCCACCTCCACACTAGATGCACACCCTGCTACCGATGTGCACCATCCTGCCACGCCAGGACCCAGGATACCCCCAGGCTACCTTTTTTTTTGTTTTTTAGAGATGGGTTCCGTAACAGGTCTGAGGCCTAGCCCTTGGGTGGTGGTGATGATGATGATGATTTTTTTTAGTCACTGGGATTTTAAGGATGAAGGAGACTATATTACTAATATCGCATGCATGCTAAGCGTGACGATGTTCGATACTTCCTATTTACTTAAAAAAACTATTAGATATACATACCAAAAAATGTTTGAAACTACTAAGACACATAGTCTATAATCAAGACCTAAATTAAATTGAATCGTATCTTTAATAAAGAAGAAGCGTTTACTATTCCTTTATATTTACAGAAGTATAAATTTGGGTAGATCAATGGAAACAGAAATTCCCCCTACCACCCGTTTGTTTCCAAGTAAGACCTAACCCTATCTAGTTACATGTCTGAAGTAAATTACTCTTCACCTCTAAGTGGTCGCAAACGGTACTGGCCGCAAATGGAAAGATACGTCTGTACTTATAAGAGTCAGGCCTTGATTGAACTGCTTTTATTTTGTACCACCGTCAGAACCAGCCGGTGCCTTCAGAAACTAATTGACGTTTAATGCAACTTTCTGAAACAGTCTTGAATTTACTTGCGTAATTAAAATGTAAAGATTGTCCTTCTTTCTTGGAGTATCTTATACGTTTTTTAACGTTTTTAATCAAATCGGAAAGACCTGCATCGGGTATAACACAGACCTGCTTAGTGACAAACGACAGAATTCTACTCGGTAATTAGTTAACAAGAATAATTTTCGACAGGTTCTGGACAATCCATCCGTTGACGTTGTGAACTTAAGTTTCGAACATGTCGGAGGATTCACTACTTCCTATCTTACGGAATTACTAGTAAGTTGTAATTCGTAAATTCAGTAGGCCTACTATTGAACAGTGTTACAATGATTGGTCACAGCCAACCTGCGAAAACCACCGACAACACAGAAATTGTAAAAAACGGTCTCAAGCTTGGAAAGTTTTCGAACCATAATAGACCCGAATGCTTATTGATATTTACAGTTCTACAGAGAAATAGAATAAGATGTTCAGTGTTGCAAAGTTCTCAGTGCTGAGAAGTAAAAAAAATGCAAAAAACTGATGTAATCCTTACATAACTTTTTAATGAAGCTAGTACGAGTATCAGCGGCAATACGTCACGTTTTAGCTTATTTTTTAAAACTGTACAACCTCCACCTAATTTAATATCTGCAAAGAAACCGTTTATTATGGGAAAATTTAGTAATTTTTGTGTCAGTTAAGATTTTGTAGTTACATATAATTTTCTTTTTCATAATAAGCTGGATTGTAAATTCTATGTACAGACGATGAGATAGTAAGACATGAAACGGTTCGCGTATATCTTAGTAGGGGGGGCAGGGAAGGCAGTGCAGGAAGTAAGATTTGTGGTGACCAACCATGGCACACACCAATCATGCAGCTGTTCTGAACATAACAAATGATTGTACAGAAAACAAGCACCAAAGCTACGCATGCGCAATGAAATGTTATGACACTGCGCATCCAAACACCCGTTTCATGTCTAATTGTTTTAGCTGTACACGACGGACAACCAAAGAGTCACCCATCAATTTGACCTGACTAAAGTAGAATCAGCATAGCAAAGGAAGCTGGAACATGAAGTTAAAGTGTACACAGATTTCACCTACAACTTAACACACAAACACCAACCAAAAAACGTACAACTTCATATTCGAAGGTTCAGAAAATAGGCTTGAAAATATCTGAAGTGGTACAGAATACTTCAGACTGTCAGCTAAAGTATTCTCTTTCTCGCCAACAAAATGCGTACAGTACCCCGTTCTGGATAGGTAATCATATCCTGAAACTTCGTTGACACGTTCGAGTCTTCGTACGTAACCGATGTTCCAAAATAACGGAATTTAAGGATGGACCAGTGTAACCCTCGGTAAGTGTTATAAACTCGGATGTCCCCGCTAAACTTTCGTTTCTGTGAAAGATTAAGTACGTAGTTACAAAGATGGGTTTGAAAAGGTTCATAATGATTTAAGAGTACGGTTACTCAGTAATCGGTGGACTATGATTACAAGAATATGCAACTGTACACGTTTCGTTATGTCATAACGTGCTAACTTTCTGCAGCGTTTTGTGGAGATACAGTCACTATCCGGTTCACTGACTTTAAAATGATTAATGTAAATAGAAACATAACAACAAACGACAACAAGAAATTTATTGAAAAGTGTATTGCATTTAAAATTCTGGTCTCTTCAGGTTCTCGAAATTCTATTTGATCTATAAATATGAAAGACTAAATAGTGTATTGACTCCTCAATGGTCTGTGACGAGATAATACGTCATTTTATTTGTTCAAGAAAGTGCCGCTGACGAGATAATTCGTCGCTATAATTTTGCCAATGTTATTTTGTTTTATGACGAAATATTCCGACATGGTTACGTATAATGATGGTTCCACACATTGCCGCAGTGATGCGCTGTATTTCGAATTAGTAAAATTCCTCTTTGCTTTATATAATACAACGCCATCTCGCGTCAGATATTAGGTCATGAAACCAGATTGCGCGGACATGGGATTGTTCCGGTTTCTGCCTGTTTATGTTTGCGACTGTGTTACTTTATTTTGCGTGCTTTTCAAAGCACTGTTTCTACAAAATAGCAGTGATAAAATATTTTTTTTTACACTGACCGGAACCCATGACGCCAAAAATTCAGTATTTGAAAATTCATATAAAAGGTGAGTTTTCCATTGTTATGCACATTACTGTATTTCTTTAGTATTACTTTTACAATAACAGACGGAATACATGCATTTTAACAAAAACAATTGAGCATTTGTAGGTCAAATTGTGGTCAATTAAATGTTAAGGGGTTAACCTTTGTTTGGGCATTTAGTTATCCGATAATCTTTAGAAAATGTTGTAACTTTCTGAGGCAGTTTCCACGTCCACAATATGAGGTGTTTTGAGGCAATCACAATATCCATTGAAAGGAGATAAAATTCCAATAACTATTCCCACTACATGATTTGGGGCTGTGAAAGCGACACGGAAGCCCTCCATTACGCCACGTCTGGAGCTTCAATAGAGGTCCCGCTGCGGGGACAACGACATATATATATTTGTGGGGGATCCTAAGTGTGCCTGCTACCAGGGGCGTATTTACGGAGGGGAGACGAACGGGACCCCTCCCCAGAGGGTAAAAAAGTTGACAAATTTTGCTAATCTCTTAATGTTTAGGTTGTTTTATTAGTTTTTCAGATGTGTACACTAATATAGCAGTAACTCTTTTAAATATACAAAGAGGTTTATTACACAGCATTAGAGTATACGTTTGAAATATGAAATATAGGAAAATCAATTTAGTCAATAAGTTTCTTGTAAACAGTGTTTCAATAATGCGTATTTTTATTGCGTCATAACCTTTTACTTTAATGGGATTGATTTCAGCCACTTTAAAGATAGTAATGCTGATTAGTCTTAAGTTGTTTTCTCTTTTGTATGAAACCGACCCAACCCTGGGCCCTCCAAGCCAAATTCTAGATACGCCACTGCCTGCTACCAGTCGTAGGGTTTCAATAAGTCATCGTCTAATTCAGGGTCTGTGTCCGCCGACGCCGCCGGGTCCAAGATTCACCTGGCACAGGTGGGTGTTGACTGAGGGCGCTAAGGAGGGGATTGCCCTGGAAACGGGCGCAGCGGCGGTAGAACTTTCGGGAGCGCCGTATTTCTACTGTGTCTGCACGTAATGCGTGCTTACTAGAGTCACGTCTACGTGATCACGATCACACACGTCTGTGTTTCGCGATTAAACTATATCAGACAATAATACATCAAAACACAATAGGATATTAAAGAGATAAAACATGTTACAACAAAAACTTATTTGGTCGGTTTTATATAGGCCTATATGACGTACAATAATTGCAACAGCAAAGCAAGCTGTATAGAAAAATAATTTTGTTGTCAGGTGCAGTTATTTTTTCTTGACGGCATCTTCACGTAAACAGAACAAGAAGATTCGTGAAGACGTTTCATTTATTGCAAAAATAAATCGTTAAATTAACAGCATTACCGAGCACGCGCGTTGTAGTCGGTTCCAGGAACCGGCGATGTATAGTTTGGTGCGCGCAAGAATGTCGATGTCAGGATAATTACTGACACTCTGTATTTGTATCTCGGCTTTACGGCTGAATTCTTCCCGTCCATAACTCTATTTCGTATAATGCTGTTTCATTTTATAACGTAAAAAAAAGAAAATACAAATAACCTTTATACTTTCTCTTTCTCGCTAAGCCATCACAATGCAGCGTACTGATTTACGTTTGTTTTCTTTAACCCTTCGACAAATTGCGACCCACGCTTGTCCTTTTTAACGTTTAAGAAAGTTCAAATTCAAGTAATATTTCTGACACATCACACATGCATATCGCATAGACGCAAGCACGGAGCTACATATTGTGTTTCATAATTTCGAGGTTTTCAACATGGGGTTTTTTACAATCAATTTGGTGGCCGAAAACTACTTTTGACGGCAGTAATTAGACGGGCAAATAATTGAGCATGACGGTTGCACAATTACGGTATTAGAGAAAGACCACTGGGAAGTACCGCTGGAGGAAGACCTAAAAGACGTTCTTTGATGATGCCAAAGAAGAAACAGTTTGAAAGGATTCAGAAATTTTGGTCGACACAAAGACCTGGTGACTCCAAAACGTGGTAACTTATCAATCTTTGGACTGAGGTAGCAAGATCAATAAGACTGTATGCAGTAAAGTTTAAAGGCTCATCTGAGGATAACCGTGGTCGTGGTCGGTTCCTTGGCCAGCTGACGGAGACCTCGCCAAAGGCAGCCATCTTTCCACTGAACATGCGCATTTTTCTGCACACCGCCTTGTTATTTCAGCTTCTGTTTTCCTACTTTTCTTTTGCTGTACACTATATACAAACAAAAGCAAATAAAATAAAAACGCTTTACAGATTCCGAGGACTCCATTCTTACGACCAAGATCAGCATATCTACGATTTTCCATGTTTATTTTTTTTTCTTATACTCATGTCCACCGATAAAGTATATAGCTCTTCAATGCTTCTTTTTTTCCAAACAGCTCTCATTTGCTAATCATCATCATCATCATCATCATCTTCTTCTTAACGGTTTCAGGCTTAGCGGCCTGTTCCTATTCCACAGTCCACCTTTCATTATATCTGTTCTGGTTTCCGAGCCTACTGTTCGAATTGTGAGTTGTTGATTGAGACCACCCTATAGGGCAACCAACCCTGTGCCCGCTAGATTTTTTATCGACCTTCTCTGGTCTAGATCCGTCGTGTTCTGTTATAGGACCAACTCGAAAAGGGTGTGGCTCTTCACCACGCACGACGGTCTTGAGTAGGTAGAGGCTCTGGTCCAAACGGCTCTATATTCTGCATATCCTACCCCTGGATGTGAAAACATCCTAAGGTCCTAATAGTCCATCTTAATATTTTTCTCTCACATGCTCTTAGCACGTTTTCACTGCTTCTGCTTGTACTGGTTCTGAAGCATACAGCAGCACTGGAACAATAGTGTTTTGTAAACGAGGCTCTTTGTTAACCTAAAAATTAGTGTGTAGCTTTGTAACCCGAATTGGCTCACGTTAGCAAGGGCACGTCTTCTTTGGATTTCATCTTTCACGTTGTTCTACCACAGGAAATGAAAATTGATGGTAAAGGTCTGACAGCAGGTACAGGTCTGGAATGACATTATAGGTACAATAGTAACAAACAATATACGTGCAAACCGTCAAATCAGGATGGATTGTTGTTGAAATGCTATTTACACTGAGGAACAAACAGCCCTTGTTTAAGTACCAAAAACGACGGCTTTAAAAATGTTTCCTAAATTTACTTATGGATCAGGAATGTAGATCATGAATACGAGAATTATTCAAACGAGGACAGAACAGAAAAGAGGACAAATAATTGACCGAGTAACCGAACTAGAATAGACGACGACGTTTATAGAATCAAGAAAAGAAAATGGTTCTTAATTCTTAAATCATAAGATGAGCGGGCATTTGGCTAAACGAAATGATTGCTATGTTGGAACCTAAGAGAGGTAAGGAAATGCCGACGACCGCCTTTTGAAAGCTTGACGGTCGAACGCATTACGTAGGTACTGTGGTACAGTCAAGTGAACAAGATCAGCTGCCCTGAACAGACATTACTGGAAGGACTCGCTTCCGCAATGAGCAAATAAATTCTAGTGACAATAAGGACATTTTTTTGCAATGGTATGAAAACAAAAAGTTCTCTCCCTCTCTCTCTTGCTCCTAGTCATCAGTCTTCCGACCGATCTGAAGCGATCCTCCAGCCACCCCTGTCCAAGGCAACTCCCTTCACGCCAACGTGAATCCCTCAATTCCCCAACATCAAAAATCTGATTTACGTATGCCAATCGTCATGTTCCTCTATACTGTTTACCATTCACAGTTTTCTCATTAATCTATTACCTAGGCTCGGGTGTCTCTGAATATGTCCTATCAACCTGTCCCTTGACAGAATTTTATGTAAGAGTCTTTCATAAACATATTCTCTCTCCAACTCTCTCATAATCTCTTCACCTTTCACTCTACATTTCCCAGTCTGTTTCTTTTTTTCTACGATCTCGCTACATTCATATAGCTTCTTAAATTGATTCAAAAAATTATAATCCGTGTTTGATATCAATAAATAATTCATCTTGAAGAAAATGTAAGGATCTTTGCTTGTAAGGATGTAATTTTACTTTAGACATTTGCCCTCCTTCTTCCGTCCTTTGTGATTTATTCGCTACAGAATTTTCAACATTCTAACGGTTCTCTCTCTCTCTCTCTCTCTCTCTCTCTCTCTCTCTCTCTCTCTCTCTCTCTCTCTCTCTCTCTCTCTCTCAATCTATACGCCTATCCCATTCACACTTTCACATTATCTATTGACACGTTGTTCCTGAAGACAATTCTTAGATTATCCATTATACATTAATTTGTTATAACTGAAAAAAATAAGTTTTGTTCTTATAAACAAAAGAGTCCAGTAGCAAGTAAGTCAATAACCCAGTGAATATTATTTAGGCCAAAGGTTGCAACACACGAGGTGAACTCAAAGAACGCGTCCGACGTTAAAAGAATAATGATCCACGTGGGAATCGATAGAGAACAATGTCGTCGTAGGGAGGAGACGACTGTTTGTTATGCAATTAGCCGCGCGACTAAGTACTGCCAACGCAAACTGGTTAATTTTTCATTACGCGTAATGGAGGCACAAGGGCTGACTGCCGGGGGTAGCCGCGGTACACGCTACCGCACGGTCGTTGCGTACACACGACACCAAAGGCGGCTGCTACCAATTCACAGAAAAACGCGCCCGATTCGGAGAATACCGCGTACACAAACGCATCGAGTCTCTTTGAAAAACACCCAAAAAACGTAAACACTTGTAACTCTTCTCTTATGGCCTCATTTCGTATAAGGTCAAGTTTAGAACACCTTTCAACTCCCCTTAAGAATGCCTTTTCCGAGGCCTGAAATTTGCTGTCTTTTTTTTGCTGTTGTCAGTATTTCTCACCCATATGACAGTACAGGGACTGCCATCTTAATACAAATAAAAGTCATTGTATCTATGTATGTGGGTATGTTCCACATCTCCTCCTAAACCACTGGACCGATTTCAACCAAACTTGGCATAAATATTTTACGCAACGGGAGAACCAACATAGGATAGGTGTTTTTTCGACACGATCCCTCGGGGGGTCCTTTGGGGTCTTCCACCTCTCCTCCTAAACCACTGGACCGATTTCAACCAAACTTGGCACAAATATTTTACGCAACGGGCGAACCAACATAGGACAGGTGTTTTTTCGATACGATCCTCTGGGGGGTCTTTTGGTTCTTAAAAAAAACTATTAGATCTGGTTACCATGGCAACCCAATAGAATAGATTCTGGTTGCCATAGCATAGGTAGAAGCCTCCCGCGTAGGGAATAGCGCGGGAGTCGTCCGACGGGCCTTCCCCGGAGTCAGTCCACGGAACCCAGGGAGTCTTAGGTCGGATCTCGCGAAAGACGGCCGGGCCACAGTCCCAGCTCCTCGCCCGGGTTGTCGACGGCTTTCCCGGGCTTCGGAGAACCTTCCGTACCCTGGGGAGGTCTCTGACCAAGTCCTAGCGCGGGAGTTCGACCGGCCGGGATGCTGGAAAAATCAGGCGGTGTCCCGGCATAAGTGGAAGCCTCCCACGTAGGGAATAGCGCGGGAGTCGTCCGACGGGCCTTCCTCGGAGTCCGTCCACGGAACCCGGGGAGTCTTAGGTCGGATCCCGCGAAAGACGGCGGGGCCAGAGTCCACGGTTCTTATAAATAAAGATATAGGTTATGATATCGAAGGTGGTGTATGCATCTTAAGAAACTTCTTAATAGTGCGTGAATCCAGAGTTGTTTCAGTTTGAATTTAAAAGTGGATAAATTAAGATCGAAGTAAGTTATGAGAGAGTATAAAAAACAACGTTTTGATAGCGAATGTATTCAGATCGTAGCGTTCAGACAATATAAATGCGCTTACTTCAGTTTGAATTTAAAAATTGATAAGCTGAAATCTATAGAGGTATTGTATTGTTAGAATAATTTTAGGAGACACTAATTTAACAAATACCTTGTTTCAACATTAACACAATGAATTATAAAACGACAGTTAAATACGCAGCGCGTGCAAGTACTGTAGGTATTTTACTGAAAACTAATTTAGCTGTTCGCCCTCTCCCAGAGTTAGAAATCGAGCAGGAGCATCACGCGCAACAGAATTCTTCTCCAGATATAAGAATAAAGTTTATGTCAGGTTCTTAAACAGGTGCGCTACAGAATATTCCTCCAGTGAGAATGCGAACGTAACAATATAAGGAAAATAATACAATATACAAGTAATATAACGTTAGATCAAGAATAGGTGCCTATGAGCCTATGAATAAATTACGAGCCCGAGCAACGCTGCGTAAATCGGCTAGTAACTTTACAAAACTTTAATTCTGTATCACGACATACCTTCTTTCTAAAAAATGCGGTTGACTGTTCCACAGATCGAAGTCTGTTTTTTAGTTTATTCAAAAAACTGTGTCTTACTTCAATAGGCCTATTATATTGTACCCTTCAATTAATCTCCACTTGATATAATACAACTATGCCATTCAGTCATCGAAACGTTTCTGAAATGAACTTTTTGCTATAGTCTTGAGCTCGTTTAGCGATTTTTTTCTTCAACAGTCGCATAACATTGTACCTTTGATGCTTTTTTCATTTTGGGGAACAGAAAGAGATCACTTGGGATCGTGTCTGTCAAAAATGGTGGTTACTGTACGATTACGAAGTTTTTATCCTACAATTCTTGAACAATCAGTGGCGTGTGTTCTGGTGGCTTACGGGAAGTTAAATTTCTATAAATTATCCTCCCGTAAATGTGGACGTTTTCTATAAAGAGCTTCATACGAGTGGCAAAAAATGACCGAATACTAGGCCTACTTTTTACCGACTGTTGCACGCAGTGATAAAATTCACGGAATAAAATTCCACAATCTTCACCGTACTTTCACGACAGTCTTTGAAGATTTCGCAGTATTTGGTCAACCGCTTGTTCATGCATATTAGACACACTAAAAGCCTTCTGCAACACTTTCACAAAGATAGGGAGTAGTTTATCTCATTTTTATGCAACTTTTAATATAAGATCTTCAATCTTAAATTGTATAATGTTAAAAACAATCGCATAATACAGCAAACTCAACGTAATTAGCTGTAAAATCTAAACTATTGTTACGCAATACGGAATGTTCTGGTAATATGGAGAACGTTGTTCTACCCATTTCTCGCTTAGCCCAGTACGTGCTTGTTTCTGCCAAGGCCGTGCTGAAGTATCCTCTAGAATCTTCGAGTACTTGTTAAGGACGCATAGTATGGAAGCCTGTAGACTATAAATAACCAACACCTGCCGCTTAGAAGTCAGTTTACTTCGGGCGCTTACTCAGTGCGTTTCATGTGGCTATTAGTGAGAAGTGATTATTGTGCGGGACTCTGTTAGTTGGCATTATTATTGCGTGTGAACAAGTTTAACTTGGATTATTGTTATTAGTGACTTCATTGGTGTCCTGTATGTTGTTTTCCACCGTACCATACGAAGATCAGTTAGACCGTCGTAACACTATGCATCATATAGCTTACAGTATTGCTAGACTGGAGAATTGTTACAAACAAGTGTACCAGCATCACCATAAAAAACAGTTTTGATCGGATTTTGATCGAGGGAAATTACAAATTGCATTAACTTTTTGACCTAAACTCGTATTTATGAATTTTTAAATAAAAAGCCTAGGTTTTTTGTACACTTCTTACGATAATACTGTGGCGTCAGTATGGGTATGCATGTACGCAGGGTAGTAACTAGTGAAGGATTAGTTTGTTCGGTGTTATAGAGTAAAATAAAAGGCACACGTACGTGGGTAAGACTGCGTGATTGCCACAATATGCCTGCGGTATGGTTGTCACAAACAAAGGCGCTCCACAATGGTATTACATCGGATAGGAGACTGCGTAACAAACGCTACGGGCTAAGCGCGCACACAAAGTGATGACATGCACGTCTCCGTTTGCGGGGAGCTCATGTGTGAATTTAGTAAAACGAAGACTGTCAATCAATCACAAAGTCCGTTTATATCGTCAGTTGCTATCGTCAAATTTATATATATACAAAAATAACACGTTTCGGAAGGTTTTCTCGAACCTTCAAACGACTGTCTGCGAACTTTATACTAAGTGAGACGAGACAACCTACAGCTATAGATACAGAATGTTCATTTTTATACAACAGACAGTTCGGTTTCATTTAACTGAGCTCGGTAACAGGAATTTAAATAATAGGGTCTTTGAGCGTCTGACATGGCAGACCTGTATGTGGAGCGTAGCTCTGAAAGGGATGAAATAAACGATTATAGGCTCTTAAGGCCGGAGGTAAATGGAAACAATTTCTCGGATAAGTGCAGTGAGCAATGACTAAGTTTTTAGAAATATCTTGTTATTTAAATTAGCAGTCTCTGTAATTCCAACTTTGTCGTGTTTACTTGCTGGACTGCTACTTGTCATGTTCCGGACGAGGCCTTTCAGTGTTTCCACCATTTTCATGTCCTACACCAGGACCTAGGACTTTCAAGTCGTGGTTTAGGACTTGAAAATGGTGGAAACACTGAAAGGCCTCGTCCGGAACATGACAAGTAGCAGTTCAGCAAGTACACACGACAAAGTTGGAATTTTTAGAAATAGATAAGAAAAAAGATTACGTGAAAGAAAGTAAGAACGGAAATGGAAGCGTTAGTCAAGGTTGCCCTTTATCAACCGCTCTTTTTAACCTGTTTTTGGATAAAATTATTATGATTTGACTTAACAGTGTAAATCGGAATCGGAGTTGCCGGCGAAATGCTTAAGACTCTGATGTTTCCAGATGATCAGATCTTATTGACCACAAACGTAGATGGCTTGCAAAGGATGCTCCACACCTGAAGTAACACTGCGAAGGAATTTAGTATGGAATATCTGACAAAAAAAAAAACAAAATGTATGGCTTTTAAAGGAAGATGGTCAGTTAGATCTAAAATTGTTTTGGATGGTAAAATTATAGAGCAAGTCTCAGAATTTAACTATTTTGTCTCATATAAAACGAAGAAGATGTTAATGGGAAAATTAATCAATTTAATCGGATAACAGAAACTCTCCGACGTGCTCTAAAACACAAGGCAAGGAAAGAGTCCATGATAAAATTATACACATCCATGGCAGTCCCTACCCTTACTTATGGCTCAGAAACATGGACAATGTCTACGTCTGCTACACAAATATTAAGAATTCAGGCTACAGAAATGAAATTTTTGCGTTCCATAGCTGGGTAGACAAAATTAGATATGAAAAGAAACAATCGGATAAGAGAGGAACTGAAAGTTGAAGAAGTAAACGGAATCATCAATAAATATAGAGAAAGCTGGAAACACCACATTAGCAGAATGGGCAGTGACAGATTCCCCAAGGTAGCTTTATTGTATCAGCCAAAAGGGAAGAGGAGCCTGGGAAGACCCAAGAAGAGATGGTCCGACCAGTTTGGAGCCGGAACAGACTAAACAGTCTAAGCTGTGACGATGAAGAAGAAGTATGAACGGATGGCTGGAGCTCTTCTCAGATAATTATGATAGTTTATAAACTGGCATAGTTCATAGTCCATACCCGTCTGGAGAAACGTCGCGTCGGTGGCCTCACGAGCCAGGGAGCAATAAGAAAACGCCAGAACGTTTGGTCACACGAACACTTGTAGTTACAGCATTTTATGGAAAATCCAATTTGCAGACGTTTACTCTCTTACACGGTTTATTATGAATTTTACTAAATACATCATAACGTCATATCGGAAATCTCATACAGCCTGTATGCGTTCTGTAAGGGAGATCAAACAAACTGGAAAGGATACGGAGTCAATATCGGATTAATGCACAGGCGAAAATCATAATTTGTGTTCCTAAAAACAAACAATACGCTCCCGCAACGAACGCCTTGTTCTGTCATATCAATCTCTTTTTATAACGACTAAACGAGCTCATTACCGAGGTACAGAGTTGTCAAAATAAACCCACGAATACCCTATAGTTTTCGCTGAAAGAAATTAACTTCAGAAAAAGGGAAAGTGAGTAAAACATTTGGGGAAAATTGGTGTAGAGGGAAATTGAAAAATAGATGGGACGGTCAAAAAGAAGTTCAGAAATGTTAGACAAAGGACAATAAACAGAAAGCACTGACGACCTCAGAATACGGCCCATCAATCTCCAAGGTGTGATTTTGTAAGAAGACTTCAGAACACACGACACGAAGCCCTTTCAACCTGAGCTCCTACGAATACAAAATATGACGAATATGACTGTGACTACAGAACTTGCTAATTCATGATCAAGTCACACAATTATTACACAATCTCCTCGAAAACAAGGTTATAAGAAGTCTCGGTAGCGCAGTGGTCAGACAATCGCTTCCAAAGGGGGCTGTCGTGTATTCGAATCGCTCTAAGCGTGTGACGACGCCTAGTGCGACTGGGGCGTCACCCCAGGCCTGTCAAGTTGGGGAAGGTAAAGACACCGAGTATTTTTTTAACACGTCTTTAAGAAAATAAAAGTTTTTCAAATTGGTTTCCGTTGTCGGAATGGGCACAGTTTCCTAAAAATTTTCTTTAATTTTTTTGGGGGTTGTGACCGAAACCTTCATCTGTCGATTTTGTCAATTCGACTTAAATACGTATGTCCTGAACCTGTCTATTTTTTCACGGTATGAACTGTACTACGGTACGAATAAAAATAAAAATTATCATTACATTCATCAATATCATAACCATCATAAGATATTCGTCTATAAAACGACGAATTTCAGCTGAACAATGTTCACCATCCTCTTCTTTTAACAATTATTTTTTGTTATTGCCCCAAGTTGTGGTGCCAATTTTAACGTTAATGTATTTTGCCCTTCGTTGTGGGAGCCACTTTATACTCTTATTGGTAGTTGTTAAAGTAATAGTATGAAATTTACGCATTAATTTGTTTACTCAGAATTGATGAATACTACTTCTTAAATTTAATTGTTGGTGTTCATGAAAACTATTTCAAGTAATAGTGTTGCATAATCCATAAGGTTAATCTTTAATAAATGAAACAGGACACATTTACCAGTCTAACCAACACATTTATTAAATTTATATTAGCTGTCATTAATATCAGTTCCTTATGACTTTTAACATATCATTATCATTAATTATTTTAAACATAATTTCTACCAATAGACAAATTACATGCTACGATCTCTATATCTCAGGGTTCATTTAATTTTGTATCTAAGCATGAATAACATTTACATCTAATTTCTTATCATATTACAAAATACATTTATTCCAAATGGATTCATTTTAACATATCAATAAATATTCTTAATTGGAAGTGCTTAGTTCGCTTTTATATTCGAATCAGATTACTTCACGTTTAATATGTAATTCATACGTAAGTTCTTTTAGAAGGACATACAGATGTATTGTAAAATAGTAATTAGTACATAAAAGTTTTACTGTTGGTACGAATATTCCTGTCTACGGCGTGTTGATGTCTTGTGCCTCCATCTCCAGCTCCTTAGATCCGTTGAGTAGATGTAGATTCCCTCACGGCTCCTTAGGATCATTTGGATGAATCAAAGTGTGGTTCACTTTCGTAGTGATGGATTGATTAACACTTTTTTATCACTTCACTTTAACTACGTCTATCCGGCTTCTTCCGATAATTACATTTGTATAAGTACTGTTCACTAGTTTACAACGGTTACTCTCGTTACGTAAGTTTACAGTTCGCAAACGACTTATTCCGTTTCAATAGTTTATATCGGTAGTAACACATGATAAGATCCGATTTTTGTTTTTAAGAGATATAAACTAATAAAACTCTAGTTCTCACTCTTTCGATATTTAACTACGTTACACAAATTGTTCGTTCATTTTGTCTCTACGAAAATTTAGAATAGATTTCTAAATTTTCACAAACTATTTACTTATGTTGACTTTGCGGAAAATTTAAGTAAACTCTCTGAACTTTCATCGTAGACTCCCGAAAAACTTTACAACAGACTCCACGAATTTTTAAGTAACGACTTCTCGAATTTTAAGTAAAGACTCCCTGATCGCGCCTCAGTTCATTGTATATATTCAATACACATAATTCCCCACTAGTTTCCTACATTTCACTCTGCTCCGTTTTAATTGGTTCTTTTTTCTTTTCTTCTAGGAAAATTCACTCCTGGAAATCCGCCTACCTTTAACGCGGTTTTCTGATAGGTCATCTCCGTTCCCTCCTTATTTCTTTCTCTTGGTTCATCCCCCTTTGTCACGGTATGTCCGATTTCAGACTCGTAAATCTTCCTGGCGTTTTTATATGCCATTTAGACAGAACAACCCCTTGGTGTCTTCTAATGTCCAGCTGCACTGTTAATTAGTTCAATCACCTCTGCTACAGCTTTTTCGGCATTGAAATCATAATTCTCTCTCTGGCGTTTTTCTATGCCAGAACAATCCCTTGGTTTCTACAAGCGTCCAGCTGCTCTGTTGATTAGTGCAGTAACCTCTGCTGTGGCGTTCTTAGTATTTCCTAATTGTACTTCTCTCTAGTGTTTTTCTACGCCTTTCAGCCAGAACAACCCTTAGTTTCCCTAAGCATCCAACTGTCCTGTCGATTAGTTCACTCATCTCTGTTGTATACTTCTTAGTATTTCCCATTCATACTTATCTCTGGTGTTTTCTATGCCTTTCAGCCAGAACAATCCCTTAATTTCTTCAAGCTTCCAGCTGCCCTGTTAATTAGTGCATTCACCTCTGTAGTGTCCTTCTCGGTAATCCTAATCGTACTTCTCTCTGACGTCCAGCTGCACTGTTAGATTTATGATACATCCATACATCTGCACATCGACGTTAAAGGATCTCACATTCTTTTGTACTAACTTCCTCTCACAGTTTCTCTCCACACATCAATGTCACAATGTCATTTCAAGCGCGGACAGATGGTTTCCTTTTTTTTAGCGTTATATTCTATTGTACACCGATAGCTCCCGATAACTTTTCCTTACTTCCGACCAGGCAAAATGTGGCATCGTCTTCTCTGATTACTTCTTTTGCCTTCAATTTTTCCCTTCGATGATTAAATTTTGCGGACAGGTCCTCTTCAGAATACGACGGATTCAAATTAGACTTTTTTTCCAACACGCTTTACGAATTTCTTCTTCCTGTTACTCTTGTTAGTAGCTAGTTACTTGTCACTCTGCTGTTCCAATGAATCAATTCCATTTTTTCCTCCAGCCTCATTGCAAAATTTTACAAATACATGTAGCTCATATTGTGAAATATCAGAACCAACTCAGGACCGAAGTCCTATCTTAAACCGAAGTCCTAATTAAGTGCCCGAGATTGAAATGGTCGGTACCCCTGGGAAAGCGAGAAGTGCAGCTCATTTCTCTCCGTAGGGTTCAGATTATCCACTATACTAGTATAGGATTTAACAGCCCGTAACATCCCCACGGGAACACCCTTTACGAGGCTCTCACAGCAATACCACAGGACCGAAGCCACAAACCAACTCGAGTCCAACTTCAAGCATGGCCAATCTCTCCAGGCCCCCCGCCCATGCCCGACCGGGGCAAGCGAAGGGCGAACCCACCACCTAGGGCTTTCCTGATCTCCCGATGCGTCATCAAGGGATCTCCCACTGACCAAGGGATGACCCTTCATAAGGAAGGTCTACCAACAGCAGCGATAGACCGCCTTCCAGGCCTGCATACCTGGAAGCGTTGGTGGAGCCCACCTGTCACGCAAAAGCACTTCGCCCCTTACTCAGGTCGGAGGGGCAGCGAGGAAACGGTATAACGTATGAAGTTAGCCGACTCTATAAACATCGCTGCAGGCCCACGACGCATGTGGCTGTCACGCAAGTTGCCTATCGGGATCTTCTTGTCTATCTTTCTATTTTTCTGAGACATGTTGCACAAAGACAGTACAACGATAATGAAATAGCTTAATCCTGAAAACAACAACGTTTTTAGATAAGAAACGAGTCGAACCGAGTCTCAAAATAAACCCTCAAAATGAACGGACACAAGAATAAAAACTGCCGCGCGAATCGGATCAGCAAACGAAGAACGCAAAATTTCTTCAATAAAGTTAACGTCGTTACAAAAATCTGTCAAACCGCACATTATAAGCGATTAATTAATAGTTATACTGTGCAGATCCAACTACGACGTAAATATAAGGCTCATGAAATTCAAGGCAGAGACATAGTAGGGTTTGTCTTCGCGGATAAAATACGACCGTCGGACTGTGCAGCAGTTTATGTAGGTTATTTTGCTTACACAGCAACTTAAATTGGAAATCCATAATACGCCAACAAACAGACTGTTTCAAAATTTTACTAGTAAAAATACGATAAATATTACTGTATGTCTGTGTGTCTATCGATTATTATCTGTGTATGTGTATGCATAATCACGGAGAACAGTGGCGTCGTTTCTCATCCCATCTTTATGGTGATGTGTCATGCACACGGTTGAATGACCGACCCGCAGCTGCGGATCATTTAAAAACTTTATGGAAACGTAAGCCGCCCGCGATGCAAATCACACGTCTTATTCTGCGTCCATAGTTTCACAAGAGGAGTATCGGAATATGCGTGTGCCACGTGGTCGTATTAAAATTAATCGAGTATGTTCACGTAGAACTAATATTTTTTTCGTCAAACT
This sequence comes from Magicicada septendecula, assembly GCA_034769895.1. Classification (NCBI taxonomy): domain Eukaryota; kingdom Metazoa; phylum Arthropoda; class Insecta; order Hemiptera; family Cicadidae; genus Magicicada; species Magicicada septendecula. The sequence continues at coordinate 94,460,571 of CM068368.1, forward strand.
GAGTTCGAATTCGCATTGCGTCTTATAAAATAAATTGAATTTGATTTATAGCCTACGTATTCAGTTATCTAAGAATTCTCTCGTTTCGGACACGAATAAACGATTTTTTAAATTTTAGTTGACGTTTCGGCTTAAAATGTAAGACTACTTCACAAACAAATCCTGTGGCAACTATAGTAACAGTAAAAACCATCATCTTTAAATATTAACGTTGAAGGATTATTTGTATTTGTGTTTGAAAAACGGACGTAATTTTTCACTGAATTAATATAAAATCGACGTTTAGTTAAACAAGGAATCGGTAGCAGATCTCAGGCTACAGTAATTCTGAAATATAAACAAAATAATTATATAAACTAGTGGTTTTAACTATTATTACGAAGGCTATTTGGGCCGGAGTTAAAATTTTTGAAAATATTAAATACCCGGCTGTCGAGCCGTGGTCGACTGCTTACGTTTTTGTCTCTAGACATTTCGGTCACAACTCCGGAGTCCACCATCAGTAGAAAAACGTTCGAAAAGGTAACAGTTCCGAGCGTGCCTCACTGCTGGGGCGAAAGCAATAAACAAATACTGACCGACTCTGATCTGTCTAATCGAGCGTGCAGACCCGAACCGCTCGGGAATCTTGAGTTCCGAGCTACCTATCTGCCCATGTAGAGCGATGCCCATGCTCTACAGCAGGCCTACGACGGCTGTATGTGCTAGACTACACTAGTGCGATGTACACCGATACATGTCGTCTCCACGTATCACCTGGATGTATACGGTACTGGCCCAGCCCGGCCAAAGAGGGTTGTCTAGGTTCCCTTCCCGCACGTTCATAAACTTTGCGTGCAAAACGCCGCACGGTGTCATTCATGGAGCGGAAACCAAACCTATTTCTCAGCAAGCGAGAAGGGAATCGACAGGGAACATAGGCCAATAGCCGAAGACCCCTGTCGAGACCGTTTGCAACTGCTTTTTATGCACTGCGGCAAGGTATTCCCTGACCGAAGCGGCGTAAGTAATGACCGGCAGCGGATACGTGCCGAAGATCATTTTACCCAATTTCCTTGTCATAACCGAGCTGACCAGGAGTGGACACAGTAGGCTCAGATGAGCGGACGCTCGCTTATAAACTGTCTGAGCGTGGGTAAGCCAGGTGAGCCGATGATCTAGGAACATACGGAGGTACTTACTTCATTGCACCAGCGAAAGTACGTTCTGTCGATGTGAGTTTGCCGGATCTTTCCGGCGCTTAGAGAATAGGACAGATACAGTCTTGGTCACGTTTAAAGCCACTTTCCACCTATCAGTCCAGTACCCGAGTGAATCGAGCTGGCGCTATAGTCGTAGGATGGCCCCGTCAGCGTGGCTATCGGTGGTAAACATAGCCCGTCAGCAAACAGGGCTATCTGGACTCCAGGCTGTCTCGGTACGTCGTTGTCGTAGGTTGAAAACAAGAGGGAGCCGAGAACACTTCCTTGAGGGACACCAGCAGTGATTCATCTCTCGGAAAGAATAGAGTCATCTACTTACAGGCAGAAGGTCCTCTCCGTCAGAAAGCTTGAAATCAGAAGAAGGTGGCAATCTGGGTGCTGTGCTTCCAGAGTTTGTATAAAAGGCCATCGTACCATACGCTGTCAAAGGCTTTCTCTACATCCAAGAAACAGCCTAAGGTCTGTTCTTTCCGACACTCGGCGTCCGTGATGTATTTCACCAGTCTCATCAACTGATGACTGGTGAAATATCCCACACGGAAACCGAAGTGTTCGGGGATCAGAACGTCAAAGTGTCTTAAATGATCTCGTACACGACGCTGTACGAACCGCTCGAACACCTTTGACGTAGCGGATAGACGACTGATGGGTCGGAGGTTGTTGGAACGGGTATCGTCGTCACCCTGCTTAAGGATCACTATGACAGTAGCCTTTCACAATTTCCTGGGAAAGTACGCCAGTCTAAGACATGCGTTGAACAAACCAACCAAGAACTGGATTCTAGGCTCTGGAAGAAGACGAGGAGCGGTGACCGAAACACTGTCCGGGATTGGAGCTCAGCTGAAGTTCAGCGAGCCGATCTGTGACCTCTTCCAAAGAGAGGGATTCGGGCACCGCAGTGGTCATAAGAGACAGAAAGTCTTCCACGTCGAACTCGACTTCTTTGCCGAAGCCCCAGTCATTGGCGGGTCGGGAGCGAACTGTCGCTCGAAACAAAAGCTTATCTAATATTAATTCAATTTCTATCCTCTCAATCAGATTCGCGTGACACAAATTGTTGCTACACGAGTATCAGTTCGGGAAAATAAAAACGATGAAAAATATTTAAGAAACAGAAAACTAAAAGAGAATCAGTTACCCAAATGACAGTATGCTAACTAGTATCGGTAGTCCATTGTTTTATTCTAGACATTTTCGTTCAAACAAAAATATTGCCCAAAACCAGTTATAAATGTGCTACTAAAACTATTAATTACAATAATATTAAAAGTTTCGAACTAATAACTAGTATGACGAGCGAATAAATTATCGTTTTATGCCTGGATCCAGGTACACAGTTTTACAGTTACTACTAGAGTAGTTATGCAATTCTACTAAAATAAATATTACACTTAGCACAGGGGTTTTTATTTACTCCTCTATTATTTTAACGATATTAAAGAAAGAAATGATGTTCGAACTAAATGTTTTACAGTTTTCAAGAAGAAGCGTACGAGAGGGTAGCGACTGCGCCGGGAGTGAGAAGAATTATGTGGAATATTATCTTAAAGAAAGCGTAAAAACAATCTCTATAGCGCGCCGTAAAAATACTTTTCGTCCATTAGCCTTATGGATGATATCGTCTTAAGGCGGTAGATGAACTGTTTTTTTCTTTCCTTCTTTAAGGAGGAGGGCGAAGAGGGCGAGGGAGGGGGAAGGATGGGTGTTTAATTTAACGCTTCGTTTGACGCCCTCCAGGCTCCTTACAGCCTTTTTTTTTAGCTTCGTCACCAATCTTAAGTGACATTTTGTGTAATCAATGTCGCACACATTAATAGCAGTGTTTTAACAATGTTTCACTATTTAAGGGACAGATTTTTCTTGGCGCTTGGATTTCCACGAGCGCAGCCCATACTTCGGCAAGTTTGTACCCCGATAAATAGTAAAATAATATTGACGCTTTAAAATAATAATAATAATAATTATACTTCTAATGTTTATTGCTCTAAATCATTCTCACATTTATTTCCAACAATCGAAGCGTGTGTTCTTTACTTATTTCATTCGGACAGTTTTAGAAGTTATTCCAGCTAATTAAGATTCAACTTAAAACACTAATTACGTGATGACAAAAATCTGTACAGATTATCATATATAAATATATATAGGCCAAAACACAACAAAGGTTAACAGAAGGAATTCCTTAGGCTTTCACGGCCGGAGTCGGCATTGTTACCATTGCTATCTGCCAGACTGTTAGGCCGTTGTCTACTGCTTCTATTCAAAACAGACGTTTCGGCCCCACCATCGGAGAGCATCTTCAGTGTAAAACAGGATTAACGAATTAGCATAGTCATAGGAATAGTCCGTACCTCAGTACTGGGATGAACTGACGAACACCGTGACAATGACTAGGCCTTAGACCTGTTCCGGAACCCATCTCCTCCTCGGTCTACCGACACCTCTCTTTCCAGTACGGTGATAACCCAAGGCAGCCACAGGTAGACGGATATCAGGCATGCGATTCAACTGTTCACACCATCTCCTTCTGTGGTCTTCAATCTTTTGGTGCAATGATACAATGTTTAAATCACGTCTAATATCCTCGTTCCTTCTCCAATCCAAGAGAGAACAACCTTGCGTCCCTCTTAGAAATTTCATTTCGGCTGCATGAATCCTCTGCACGTCCCTTTTACCAAGAGTCCATGTCTCACTAGCATACAGGAATGTGGGACAGCCACAGTTTTATAAAATTTCATTCGGGTATCCTTCCGTGTTTTATTTTTCAGGTGCCTATGAATCGTTCCACAAATGCGTCTAAATTTTGTTACCTTATTATCCCAATCAATATCACTTCCATATGAGATATTACACCCCAGGTAATTAAAATGACTAACCTGATCCAAAATCTAATTATTCACGACTATCTTAGTTCTTATAGGACACCTGCCCTGAAGTGCCATCGTTTTAGATTTTGTAGTAGGAGATCTGTAGCCCATAATCTTGTATGATGCTATTGAACTTAAATAACCGCCCGCTGTATCTGGTCTTCTGTTTTCTGTATCATTACCTTGTCATCTGCAAAAAGCAATGTATTCACATGAATATTTCGCTGAAGTGATATTCCCGAGTCAACTTTAACTGTCCATCGCCGAAATATGTCGTCCATGTAGATATTAAAAAGTGTCGGTGAAATAGGGTGCCCTTGTCTCATACATTTATTTGTTGGAATATAAAACAAAAACGCTTTTATTTAAATAAAATAATATATGCACTAACAAGAACAAAATAATTACTTTAATTTAAATAAATGAACGCGAAGTAAATCTTAAATACAACAATCATCTCAGATTTAAGATCACTAATAATAATAGCGTGGTCGTTTTTTTCTTTTTACTGAATATAATATTTAATTTAATTTAAATAAATAAAAGCGTTTAATTTTAAAGCATTTTAAAAAATGTTTCAATTAATTTATAATTTTATCAGACATCTGAGAAACGTGTGTCTTGTTAATAGGATTCCATTAAGTGTAGATACGTATGAATCGCGTGTTGATTAAGATCAACTGAAGACGGATTTTAATTATTGTAGTCTCCAGTAAGCCATTTTGATGTGTGATAAGTATGTTCACGTTTATCGACATTCGACATTCTGTCGATATTTATTCAGTAACATTTAATTATAATTTAAAAATATTTAGCCTTAAACAAACGACTACTGTAAAACAATTAAAGAACAGAGAAGCCGTAAAGACACTGATGTTACGCATTTTTATGACAAATTTCGTTACACGTTTCATCAGTCCAACAAATATAATACAACAGAAAGATTTGTAATGCTGATATCAAACGTAGTTATCGATCTATAGTAGGAAAGTAAAGTAACCAGTATAAGAGAAACAGTGAAAAACAGCAGGAAAATCTGCATTAAAAAGTACAGAACGGTTGCCACCGAGTTCGATATTCCCGAGTCAAATTTAGCTGTCCATCGCCGAAATATTTCGTCCATGTAGATATTAAAAAGTGTCGGTGGAATAGGGCACCCTTGTCTCACACCTATGTTTGTAGGAATATCTTGCAAAGGTTAATAGAGTGCCTAATTCTTCCAGTTCCAACCTCGATGCGACATATCATGAAAAGGTGAAAGTTTTGAAACAATGTGCTACCGCAGACTGATGGGCCTTCCACGCAGGGTGCGGTATGTGCGACATGTGCAGGCGGACGTATTCTGCCGTATCTAGACGTGCCAAATCCATATCGGCGTATTATTTTAATACTGACGCATACGGCTTTTGACGAATATAGTGTTATTAATTATAATCATTAATTAACAAACAGGTTTATGAAATTCCAAACACCTTACTTTTATTATTCTACAATTACAATAACTACAGTACACCAGGGTATAAATAAATTGTAAAATATACATATTTAAAAAATGAATACGGCTTAGTCTGTCTTCAGAGAAGACTGCAAGTAACATTCTTGAGTATATTTTTAAGAATAATTTTTTCGCATTTTTCAAATGCAGGCCTAACGATTATTATTTGAATATTTCTCCCAACGTTACAGTGGTAACAAACGACCCTTCGTTTTTAAAACTAAAATTTACTAGTATGCTCCCCGATCTGCAGAGCTCTCTCACTACTTTCAACGAAGTATATATTTAATATTAAACAAATTTCGATATTAGCTAATTTTTCAATTATGGGAAAAATTACGAAATTTCGCTACTACTACTTTTTTCATAATATAACAATTTTAGAGCATACAATAAACACTAAAAATATGGAACATTCACATTTGGGTTCACTGCTCCTCTTAGACTGATACCCTGTTGGATTTTTCACAATTTTTTCAAATTTTGATTTTTTTTTGAGACCTGGAGTCCCAAAATTTTAAATTTCTAAAACTTAACACTACTGTACCCTTCATGTACTGTATACTACAATCAGAGGTTAATTAAAATTATTTTTCATTTGACATTCCTCAAAAGAATTTTTGTAATTTTATAATAATTTGCAAACACTTTTTTGAGCCCTGACATCCACAAATTTTGAAATGTTCAAAAATGAACACTATATTCAGACTGCGGATTAAATTTTCTTAAATCTGATATCGGACACGGCCTTTTCAGATTTTTGCACAATTTTGACTCCCCACATTTTTGCCTCCCACCCCCTGTTTTTTGAGGGATCAAGCTCAAAAACAATCGGCTTCTGTAGGATAAAAGTAAGGACACACCTGCCAGGTTTGACGAAAATGGTTGATGCGTTCAAAAGTTATCGTAAGACATACTCAAAAGACAGACAGACAAATGCCAAACAGTCGCCTGAAAACTGAGAACCCGCTTCTCTCGTTCAGTAAAACAATGCATTAAGAGTACACTTTAAGAAGCAGCTTGATGTAAACTAATTACGTCAAATTACACGAAACAGTAAGTTTTTATTCAGTTGCTGTGAAATATTATGTTTTAATCCTTACGCGTAAGATTTATGACGATATTTAGTGTTATTAATTATAATCATTAATTAACAAACACGTTTATGAAATTCCAAAACACCTTAATTTTATTACTTCTATCTTCTTCTTCTTCACCTCACGGGGTAGGTACTTTGCCTGTTCCGTTTACACAGAGTATCTCTCCACCTCGCTCTCGGTCTTCCTACATCTCTTGTACCAAAGGGCCTATATTGAAACGCAACCTTAGGTAGTCGTCCCTCCTCCATCCTGTCCAGATGCTGTAACCAGAACTGAGCGATATGTCTGAATCTTATCATTTATGGAGAATACCTGTAGCTCTTCTCTAATTATTATTCTATAATTACAATAATCGCTTCTAATGTTATGTAGGCAGCACCTTTCGTTACAGGCTTTTGAAATCCCTACGATTAATGTTACAAAATACTAAATACAGTCAATGATTTTGCTTTTGATTGTAATGGAACACTCGTATCGTTACTATGTATATCGATAATATACACATACCGTTATAGTACATATAAAGTATGTAACAGTATTTTTATAAATCACCATTACAGCCCTTCTTTACCGTGCCAGGAATTGTCTGCATATCTGGCTTCCTTTTTTTTTAAGCAATCTTACTGTCAGCTATCACAGAATTTACTATCATAAAAAATTATTTATCTCTATTCTTCACTTCTTGCAGATATCGAATTCCTCACCGTAAATGAGGACAGGTTACTGGCTACCTTCACGAGTCGGGGTATAAATTGTCGAACGGCAATAAGTTGGAAATTTGCACCGATGTACGTATGTAATGTAGGGGAAAATCCCCCAGTCTCGTAATCTTAAGAATGCAAACTATCTCACTTCGCTTCGTGTAGCACCCTGAACAGTACAGACATTAAATAAACTATGTACTGCCTTTATTACGTAGGTTATGTTTTATGTATTTATGTACATGTGCATATTCTCGAGTTGGAGAAAGCTTTCGACAAGGTTCCTTGGGAGGCTCTACGGCAGACACTAGAAGTAAATAAATGTTTAGGGCGACCTTATAAAATCAACTTAAAGCTTTTACAAAAACTGCCGAAATTATATCAGAACTTCAAATTAAGCATCAAGTGACTTCAGTAACTCAGATGGTGTGAGACAGGGTTATATCCTCCCTGTCTCTCTGTTGCAATGACGGATGCTCACTAAACATTGTACCTAAATATTTGAAGGTATACTATTAGGTGTTTACTATAAATACTGTTTAGGTATTTAATCCTATTTGTTCGATCGCATTACTGTAAACAACTATTATTATGTTATCTCGCCAGTCTGCTTGTTACCATTGTTTCTTGTTTTTGTGGAGCTAACGGTCATGTTTTTTTTACGCAGAGTGTCTTCCCACATATTCATATTGTCCTGCAGATTCTGTTCTGACCTAGTGTTCAGAACAGTATCGTCAGCAAAAGCGGTATTTTAAAATTTTTTGTATATTTTAAAATAACTAATAATTTAATAATCATTAAGAAATTAAGAGATTTTAAGATTTTTTGTTCTGAATATATGGAACGTAGGCATACTGAATAAAATGTGTATGTGAGTTCAGTATTTATAAGAATAGATTTTCATCCATTCACACATTTTAGGTTTGCTTTTCTGATTAATTTACAGTCGCAGACACGGAAGAAACTCACCGAGACATCGGAGAACCGTTAGAAAAAGTTTCTCACAATAATGCGTTGTACAGGCGGCCAAACACAAATCAGAGATTGACTAAAGACTAGTTGGGCACTTAGTGAAACATATTACTTAAAAAGGTTTAAAAACACAAACGGCTGGTAGGTTTAGAATTTAAATTTATCTTTTTTAAACCTTTTCAACAAATGCGAGAGCCAATTTTACTCCGTTAAGTGAATATAAACCTTCACAAAGTTCTGCATATAACCCGTCTTGTCACCAGGACTTAGGCCTCCATCTAATCGCATTCTTGATGTGGTCTTATTTAGTTTCCTCTCCAGCCACAGTATAGTTTCTTTGTGTTTCACCTACGCAGTCTGTACATTTTATGTTGCTGGGTCAATTGCAGCTAAAATAGCTATATTTGCATACAAGTTTTTCTTCATTAAAGGATAAGGCCAGTCCTCACAAGCGCTTTGAAGAATTAAACAAAGAAAATTCAGTAAATTAAACAAAGTAAAAACAAATGGAGATTTAATTATGCTCAGATTTTTCTTGTATATATATTTTTTATATTATTATTAATAATAACAAAACTTTTTACAAACATATATTCTTGTTTTCGTGAATTACAACGTTTCAATATTATTCAACTATCATCAGATATTAAAATTTTTTTTAATCAATTGTTCAAAACGTATGTAGACTAAATTTAATGTTTTATATGTGTATATAAAATATGTTATATAATTAATTGTAAAATATAATATAAATATTTATTATTTTATTAAATTATTAATTTTAAAAATGTTATTATTTTTTGTATTAATCTGAATTTGTTCTGGTATTAATTTATTACCTGTTTTATGTTGAAATATTTCTAAATTTTCCCATAAGGTCATTTTTGCACCCTTGGAAATATGATATAATAATAAAAAACAAACACACATTTCCAAATTTAAATAGCATCACTTTATTAATACATATTTCCAAAGGTCCAAAAATGACCTTATGGAAAAATTAAAATATTTAAACATAAAACAAGTCATAAATTAATACTAAACAAGTTGAGATTAATACAAAAAAATGATAATATTTTCAAAAGTAATAATTTAATAAAATAATAAATATTTATACTTATTATATTTTACAATTAATTATATAACATATTTTATATACAAATATAAAACACTAAATTTAATCTACATATAAAACAGCTGTTTTGAACAGTTGATTTAAAAAATTTTGTAATTTAATAATTTTATGTTTGATGATGATAATTGAATACTGTTGAAACATTGTAATTCACAAAATAATAAAAATATATTCTTGTAAAAAGTTTTCTTAATATAATAATTTACGTCAGGAACAATAAAAAAGTATATATATTGTATCGTTTGAACTCAGATTTCTTAATATACGAATAACACCCCTTGAAATAAGCACGGAGAACCCGATAACGTAACTGCAATATAAGGAATGACAGACCAAGAAAAGAAATGAAACCAATCTTACCATCTTACTCTGTCGTTTCGTTTTCTGGCTATTCATAAAAATTTATATATATATATATATATATATATATATATATTTGTTACATTAAGTATTATACAGATTAGAAGTCACACGTTGGTTGCGTCAATTTGTTACATTTGATATCAAATCGTATTATCTAATTTGTTCTTAGTTTGTATATTAAGGATGAGTATGTTGTCAGGGTAATGTTAGTTGAGCGCCAATTTGCAATCAGATGTTGCAAATAAAATGTATTTGTAAATTGGTAAGTAATATTGTATATAGCATAAGGGTTTCTTTTTCCTTCTAAATTTCTATCTTTTTTAATCTTTTTTATTTAATATAATATTATGAATACTAATTCTCAGTAAGGCAGATTCAAATGTGGTGCCACACTTTTCTGGTCGGGAGTGTTACCAACCTAATCCAGTTGATAAAAAAATTAACATTCGATCATCTGTTGTACATAATATCATATACATAAAATTATCCACTAAGTACAGAAAAGAAAACCTTTTATCTGATGTTATTTAACTCAAATCCTTTATTCTCCTTATTAAATGTTTTTAAAAGAAAAATATAATTGTTAACAAAGTCTTGCCGGCTGTTCTTTAAATTTGCTCAGAATGGCAGCAGTTACTCCTATCTCAGGATACAAAATATTTACGTTTTAATAATTAATAAATAAATAATATACAATTAAAACGGTTTGAAGTTAGGTGCTTTTGACTACGGTATAAACTACAATGATCTTCGGAAAAGTACCAAAATACATGGACTTAGAATTAAATACAGAGTGTCTTAACAAGAGTTTATTATTAATCTTTGCAACGTTCAGTGTCTAGGTTATGTTGAACTATGTATTTTCAATGTCTAATACATATTAAATGGTTATATTACCATACATTGATAGTTTTTTACAATGAAAATAAGATTGTTCATTAATTATTTTCCCAGTGAAAGTTCAAATATAATTTTAATCAAAAGTGTAAACAGTTTCTTTGTTAAGTGTAGCCTAAACTTAAAACATTAAGGTAATTTCTTCAGTTTAGTTATTATCAAAAATACTTCCCTTCCTGGATATGTTGAATTTGTTTATTTATATATGTTAATCTGCTTCCTTCTTTCGAATAATGGTTTACTTCTTTCTTCTAAACATTTAGTCTTGTATAATGATTTAACTTTAATTATCTTTACAGTTATTACATTCGAAATATGTTAGACTGGTCTCTTATATTTTTATCAACCTTTCTCGTTCAGTTCTAATAATGGAATCCTCTTTATTCAAATTATAACATATCTGTTGCTAAGGCCTATAACTTAGCTTTCATTGGCTTAAACTGTATCATCTGGAGTTACTATGGTACTCTCTGAGCCTCAAAATAAACAAACTTCTAACATTTTACATTCAATTTTCTTAATATTGTTATAACTTTTTTATATGATCTTTAATCTTCAAGATACTTGAATCTTTGAATTTCTGATGGAACACTGATTGTTTTGATATCACTTTTGATTAGTTTCTATTCCATATTTCCAGAGTTACTATTTTACACATTTAACTATTTGTACAAAATTATTTATAATTAGTTCTTTTTATACCCTTCACTTTACTAAAACTATTAGATACAATCAGTAATAACATAGTTCAACCTGACATTAATTATTCTAGTTTTAATAAGATAAACTCTTTTCCAAATTCCTTAACTATCTAGGCCTAACATGCCTAGTTTACAAATCTCTATTATTATAATTTTGGTACCCTTCCATTAACATTAACATTTATTTTATTAAATTAACAGTACATATTATTAATCAACATCAAACAATTAATTACTAACAACTATTAAGAAACATATGACAATTCTTATTCAACTTATGTATCCATTCCAGTTTTTACCAACATAATAAAACTGGTATTCACGTGGTAAGTTGTTCCCAAAACATTGTCCTCCTTACTTACTAAATTTAATATCTCACAACATAGCTATTAAAAGATTATTTATTATTAATCACTTCCCTTATAAACATAACACAACTCTTATTAAACTTATGAATTCATTTCCATTCTCACACACTTAGTGGGATTAGTATTAACATAGTAAGTATTTATAATACATTGTCCTCCTTACTGACTAACTTTAACAGTTCAAACATAATTATTAGAACATTATTTAGTATTAGTCATTAGTATAAAACCTATAATTAGTAGTCCTTGAAACAAGCTACTTTATGTTTCCTGGTACTTTTCTAGGATTTATAAATGTATTTACTCATGCAACTACAGAACAAGATGATGGGAAAAATATCATGTAACAATATATATATATATATATATATATATATAAAACGTTGTTATAACGTTGTATAATTTAAATTACGTTTCACGAGTAAGAGACACAGTTATTTGGGAAACGTACACTAGAGGGTGGGAGAGGGGGGTAGTATGTCGTGTGTTTAAGTATACTGTGTATGTGAGTATTTGTGTAAAGGGGTTGCGTGTTTAATAAAGCATACGGAGACTCATAAAAATCTCTCCCGGCAAAGATATTCGCTCGGTGCACGTAAGATTACGACATATTGTTGAGCTTCAACCAGAACTGTATATGTTTATTTCTTCCAACCATACGATAACGAAATGTGCAGCAGCAGTATGCAAGTGGAATGTGTTCAGGGCACGGTCTTGCCCTTAAAATAATTCACTGTTAAGTAGTAAAAATAAAATACAGATTACGCTGCAGAAGCGTTTCCTACCAGGAAATCTACACCTATACAAGAGTTTGTCTGAATTATCATTTACGTCAGCCGAATGGAAGCGTGTCTTTTGAGGTAAACCGGATGTTGTAACTATTCGTCAGTGGTTATAGAATTTATTACGTACAGTGGCGCATCTAAAATTTGGACTTGGAGGAGGGTTCGAGGTCGAGTCGGCTTCATACAAAAGAAATATCGGTATGGAGAACCATACATGACTTCCATGTTCTAAGATTTATATTTAAAATCACTTTCGAAATGAAGAACTTCCGTAGAAACTACTTCTTTTTTCAGCCTTAACCACAGTACTGTGGTCACTAACGTATACCACCTCACGTTAGCGCACTCGATTTTCACTCATGATGGCAGTCGATGGCACTGCCGAAACGTCTGGTTTTGCAGAAAACATTGGACTACGGCCAAACAGCTCGGGAAGGAATTTTAACAACAAACTACTTCTTTGTTACCGATAACGTAGTACACATATAAAAAATAAAATCCCCTCCCTCTTCAACTATCACTTTCATTTATAGAAAACTACCACCTCCCCCTTCAACTTCCCTTTTCATTTATAGATATTTCATCTACATTTCTATAGTGGGTTATTATGGCCTTCTTTTCAGGATACTTTATTTATCAAAATTAAGTACATTACTCTTGTTAAAACATAAAACGTTGCAGGTAAACTACCCCTTCCCCTTAACCGATCCTCACAAAAATCAACAAGCCTTGAGTCCTCTACAATTCAGGCACGTATGCAAAACATTATTTGATTCTGTTTGAATTTGCTGCAGTTATCGTTTGCCATAGAAAAAATTCTACACACAGACACATAAACAGACAGACACACAGACACTTTTCAGAAAATGACTTTTCTTCACGTTTTGAGGGTAGTACAATCAGAATCAGCCCTTATCTCGAACACGATTTTTTCGCCATCACCGTACTTCCGTTTCCTTATGGAACATGGAAGTAAATAATCAGTATGGAGAATCATACATGCTTCCACGTTCAAAGATTTATATTAAACATTTTAAATATAAATAGAAATGTTTGACAAATTGAAATGAAATGTTTCCACAGAAACTACTTTTTTGTTGCGGATAACGTAGCACACATATAAAAATTTACACCCTTCCCCTTCAACTATTTATATATCAAAATTAAGTACTTTACTCTTGTTAAAACGTAAACGTTACAGGTAAACTCCTCCTCCTCCTTAACCGATCTTCACCAAAATCAATAGGCCTCGAGTCCTCTACTACTCGGGCACATATGCAAAAATTATTTGATTATGTTTGAATTTGTGGCGGTTATCGTTCGCATAGAAAACATTCTACACAGAGACACACACACTTTTCGGAAAATGACTTTTCTTCATGTTTTGAGGGTAGTACAATCAGAAACACCCCTTATCTCGAACACGATTTTTTTGCGATTATCATACTTCCATTTCCTTACGGAACATGGAAGTAAAAAACAAGTTAAGACTAGCCAGCATTAATATCTTAAAAGCGGCTGAAAAACATGTGATAACATTATGAAATCATTTCCATTAAATTAAATGGTAACAACACAATAAAACTACGAGTTATTGTACCATTGATAACAGATACTTATTGACTGAATTGATTTTCCTATATTTCATATTTAAAACGTATACGGTAATGCTGTGTAATAAACCCGTTTGTATATTTAAAAAAGAGTTACTACTATATTAGCGCACACAGCTGAAAAAATAATAAAAAGCCTAAAAATTAAGAGATTAACAAAATTCGTCAACTTTTTTCGAGACCCTCTGGGGGGACCGGGCCCTTTCGTTCCCTCCCGTAAATAGGCCCTGGGTACGTAGGTTCAGCAGTCTTTATAACTGAAAGAAAGGATTCTTCTTCTTCTCCGTGGAGTTTGATCTCCCCGTCGTAGGAATTCGCAATTCATTTGCAACAATTCTAAATTATTGACTGGATGTCAATCCGAATAGTAGCTCAAACTCGTAAGATAAGAGAGCTGTCGTCTGTCCTATAGACTCTTGCCTTTGACTTTTCGCTCCTCGAATATGCTCAACTTGAGTACACGCGATCAGCGGACAATAAACGGTACATACTACTCTGACAAGCTAATCAGTAAAGTAAAGCCGGCAGTGATGAAAAAAAAAAAGAATCTCGACGAAACCGAAACATCGAAGCACGATAATATTTTTAGGCTTTTGAAACGTATAATGTGCATACACTGCAGACTCTCCTGTTCAGTGATGTTATTACTAACATCACCTGGAGCGTTACATTTTTCGATGACGTTACACATTTTGCATCACGCATTTTGTGGAAAACATCATGTTTTCTATATAACTATATAACAAATATTTACTATATAACAAATATATTTACTATATAACAAACATTATCATGTTAAAACGACAGAGACCGAAGATTTCTAGACTGTGGGGAATCGAAAGTGTGGAAAAAATATAGTGTTAAAATCACCTGGAGCGTTACACTTTTCGATGACGTTACACATTTTGCATCACGCATTTTGTGGAATGACCCCCAGCCTAAAAACATTATCATGTTAAAACGACAGAGACCGAAGATTTCTAGACTGTGGGGAATCGAAAGTGTGGAAAAAATATAGTGTTAACATCACCTGGAGCGTTACATTTTTCGATGACGTTACACATTTGCATCACGCATTTTGTGGAATGACCCCCAGCCTAAAAACATTATCATGTTAAAAACGTCCTACATTTCTGGTCAAATGCGTCATTCTCCTTCATGGTAATGGCCGCCCACACACAGCTCAGTTAACGCGTGAAACCATCAATAAATGTGGCTTGAGGGATTCAGTTCAGGACTTGACTCCATCTGATTTCTACTTATTTGGTCTACTCAAGGAGGTGTTACGTGGTAAGAAGTTTTATGACAACGACGAAGTCAAACAAAATGTCCTACAATAGCAGGACATTTGTTTGCAGCAGGCAGAACAAAGATTATTTACAAATGGGACAACTGTTTAATGGTGCTGAGGGTAATGTTGAAAAGCAAAAAAACTGTCATAATAATTAAAAAAAAAAATGTTTTCTCTTCATCTTTACTTATTGAATGACCCTTGTACTGAGGAAGATTAGAAATGCTTAATTTTGACACAACGCATAAACTACAGGCAAACTATCTTGGAAAAAGTTTAGAACCTTTAAGAACACACAATACAACTGCCTTTATTCATAATATGCGAGTTCCTCCTGACTTCATCATCGACGCCAAGCCAGAAGAACAGTGTCGGATTTGTTTTCAGCAAACGTCCAAAGCATAGGTATGTCATTACGACGGGAAGATATGCACTATACGCGTAGGAAATAATTCAGTAAACATTACAGTAATACGGGAGTAGTAATATATTACTAGCTCGTTACGATACGCAAGTGAAAGATATTTACGAAGAGCTACAAGAACTAAATCAAGAAGTGGGTTTAAAATCCAATAGCCATCGGCGGCTGCGATTAGTTATTTATGTTAATTAATACAAAACGATTTACTGAACACGTGAGGCTACAATTCAGCAGGCTACGGAGTACGTCACTATATGAACCAGTGAATTCGTATTTCCGCATACAGATGAAATAGTAAGACACGAAACAGTTCGCGCAGATCGTAGTCGGGGCAGGAAAGGCAGTGCAGGAAGTAGGGTATGAGGTGACAAGCCCATGACACACAATCATGTGACACAACAGCCATGCAGCTGTTCTGAACACAAAATAATTGGTCCAAAAAACAACGCGTCAAAGCTACGCATGCGCAATGAGATCTTTTGACATTACGTGTACAGATACCCGTTTCATGTCGAATTATTTTAGCTGTACGTCATTACTAAATATTATACACCACTGATAACCGCATTTGCTCTAATCGACACGCGCAGTATAAGTTACACGGCTAATTATATTTTTTCAAAGAAAAATTTATGTTAATTTTATTAGACATTCTTTTTAAGTATTTTGGTTAACAATTTCAGACAATAAGAACATGCTACATTCTATAGAAACTTCCGAATTCCTACGAGACACTCCCTCCTATTTATATTACTGATCAATAGTTCTTTTTTCTTTTTACCGATTCCGGGAGATCATATTTACATCCCGCTTTTCAGTTACCATTTCCACTTGTGAACAGCTTTCAGTCTTTCTGTGGTGATAAATGAAAGTAAAAACTTTTACAAGACTAATTTTAAAATGCGAATCACTTAAAGAACTGCTTTGACTACGACTTCTTTTTTTATGAAGCCTAAAAATCTACTGTAGATTTTTGCTACGAGACTCGAACAACAGTAATAAGCTTAAACAAATACATGTAAACAGTAGGCATTTGTAAGACATCGGTTATACTCTTGCCTGACAGGCTTATCCGATAGGTGTAATTATACCTAAAGTTGTTTACACTTGCTTACACTGTGAACGTATGTGTCGTCCGTATTTCATTTAGCATTTCATCGGTACACTGATGTACTGTACTTATTTGGTACACTTTATGTCTCATTTCAAACATTTGCTAGCTAAATACAAAATTCCTGCGTATCACACGCATATTTAAAGTTCGCGTTGGTTTCGACCAAAAAATGCGCTTTTTAGTAGGCAAGCGATTTCGATAATACGACCGCCCATATTGACGTTAATATAAACTCAATGAGAAAAGTCACAGATTTTCCTCACATGCGTTATCACGCGCGATGCAATTTCCACATAACTCGCCGCACACGCATACGCGCGTGCGTGCACAACAGAGGTGTATAAAGCGGATCGAAGAAGGCGAAGTAAGTACAACAAACGGTGTAAATCCAGTTACTCAGACGGCCTGCCTAATCAGTTCGTTGATTGTATCACCTTATATACGTAACTCACCAAAGAAATGTCTTCTCTTTTATGTAAAACCGAATGAAGCTGTGTAGGACCGGAGGCGAGGCAAGACTGAGGCAACTCATTTTCACATTTTCTCAGTTTTCTTTCCCTACAAGGGATCCAATCATACCCTACCTACCGCGCTCCTGCCGCCTACAGTTCCTTTTCATGTCCAATGTGCATACATTACAGAGTTAGTTTCACGAGATCCTCTACGCTTAGAGAGAGGTTCGTACTCCGGTACAAATGTCTCTATCCCGTGTACCTCAGACAAACTAAGCTTTTACGAAAATCTAATCAGCCGTATTCTACTACTTGCATAAAAATGATTCCCGTAAAAGTCGCTACAATTTATACGATTTTTACACGTTATAGGAGAATGAATTAAGCACTATATGAGTTTACACATTATAAAAGGATTTATTATGTATTTTTATGGCTTTTTTTAGCAATGTTATGGTACGCCAAAACTAATAACAAAAATGTTAATCAAGTAAAATAATTTATCTATATAATATTGATTTATTTATTGTCCCATTGTAATAGTAAATTTTAAATTACAACTACAATTATACCCACGGTTTTAACGTATAATCTTTCATAGTTAATAAAACACTAATACATTATGACATTGTACATTATACACTATACATTATACATACATTATACATTACAAACATTATTACACATTATTATACATTATAACTACCTTTCCTTAATCTTCACACTCCCATTAGTTAGTTTCCTTTCTTCCACCGCACCTTCCTCTTCTTTCGTCGCTACTTACACAGACGACACAAAAAGTCTATGTCACAACAAACTAAGCCTGGCCCTCAAAAAATGGAGGAGAAAAAAATGAAAAAAGAAAGGAAGATAAAAATATTAATATTAACCACATCGCATGTTTTTCGTGATATATATATATATATATATATATTACTTTAATATTTATAACTAAATTTACCTCAAGATATACTTTTTTCCTATTAGGAACATGTTTCGAGAGTCCTTTACTCTCATCTTCAGCCTTCGCCATCTAGTTTCTGGTGAAGTATTTGTGTGTTGGCTTCTGGATGTTATTAAGGTAGTTTGTTGGTCTTTGGTCTTTTAAAGTTGCATTATTGTGTGTGGTTGTGGTATCTGTTTTTGTATTTTGTGTATTTTCGATGTTGAGTGCTTTGAATATTGTGTCATGTTTTGTATTGATTTGTATTTGTTCTGGTATTAGTTTGTTTTGTGTTTTATGTTTGTAAATCTGTAAATTTTCCCAAATGTTCATTATGGTGCCTTTGTGTGGTATATGTTTTATTAGTGTTACATTGGTTATGTCTGGGAATTCATGTCCTGTGTTTATTGCATGTGTGGCTAAATTGGATTTATATATATTTGGTTTTTTGTATGCATTTAGGTGTTCAAAATAACGTTTTTTCAGCTGTTTTTTCGTTTGTCCTATATAACATTTATTGCAATCTTGGCATTCAATTTTGTATATACCGTTGGTTGTTGTATTATCTTTGTTGTGTGAGCTATTTAGATTTTGTAATTTATTTTTATTAGTTTTGTATGCTATTTTTATATCTGTGTTTTTAAATAGTTTTGTTAGTTTTGTCATTTTATTATTTATATATGTGAATGTGGCCCATTTTTTGTTGTTGTTCAGTTTGATTAATTCTTAATTGTTCAGTTTTTATTTTGTATTTGATTTTATTTTCTATTTTGATCATAGTATTTTTATTGTATCCATTTGCATAACCAATTTGGTATATTATATTTCTTTCTTTGTCAGTTTCTTGTTTGTTTAGGGGTATTTTGTACATTCTGTTAAATAACGAATAAAATGCTGCCATTTTATGTTGTGGTGGGTGGTCAGAATGGTTAGGTATAATGATGTTAGTGGAAGTTGGTTTTCTATATATTGCATATTGTATGTGTTTGTTGTATCTTGTGATGGTTATGTCTAAATAGTTGATTTTGTTATGTTTTTCTTTTTCTTCTGTGAATTGTATTTTGGGATGTATGTTATTGATTTGTTTCAGTATGTTCTCTGCATTTGTGTTTTTGTTATTTGATACATATAGTCCATCATCTACATATCTTATCCATATGCCATCTGGGTCATGTGTTTTTATGATATTTTGTATTTTGGTGTCTATATGTTGTAGGAATATTTCTGCTATTATGCTTGATAATGGTGATCCCATTGCTAAACCTTCTTTCTGTTGATAAATTTTGCTATTAAATTCAAAGTAATTTTGTTTTAGTATTAGTTGGAGACTATTTTTTATTTCGGTTATATATTGTTTGTTTTCATTTTGTTCTATAAGTTTGTTTATTATTATGTCAATTGTTTCTTCTACTGGGATATTAGTGTACATGTTTGTTATGTCATATGATGTGAAAAATGTATTTTCATTTATATTTATTATTTTTAGTTTGTCTATTAATTCGTATGTATTTTTTATGTTATGATGGTTATTTGTTAGATGGTTACTTTTTAGTTTTTGTGCTATTATTTTTGCTATTTTGTATGTAGGAGCTTTTTTGAAATTGATTAATGGACGTATTGGGTTGTTTAATTTGTGTATTTTTATTAGGCTGTTCATTTTAGGTGGTTCTGGATTATTGTTTATATATATGTCTGTTTTTATTGTTGAAAATGTTTTTATTTGTTTTTATTAGTTTTATTGTTTGTTTAAGATAGTTTTCTGTTGGGTTTTTATCTAGTTGTACGCATTTATTATTGTTGATGAAGTCTTCGGTTTTTTTTTATGTAGTCTGCTTTATCAATGATTACTGTTGCTTGACTTTTGTCTGCTTTAGTTATTATTAAATTATTGTTCTTTACTTTATTTTTAATTTCTCTTATTGTTTTATTGTTTTTCTTTTGTTTATCTTTGTTTTTCATTTCGCTAGTGATTATTTTTTTAATTATATGTGTTGCTTCTGTTCTTTTTTCTTCTTGTATATTGTCTTTTATTAGGTTAATGGCAAATTCTGTTTCTACTATTAAATTTTCTACATTTTTGTTTGCATTTTGGGTTATGTTAGTTTTTGACATATTGTTTAAATATTCTGTTTCTTTTTTGTTAAATTCTGTATTGCTAAGGTTAATGGTTCGAGGGTAAAATGTGTGTTTATTTTTGTTTTTTGTTCTTGATTTTTGTTTTGTTGTTTTAATGTGTTAATTTTTTGTTGATTGTATAAGTCTTTTTGTTTTTTCAAATCTTATTTTATTTTCTATGTTATTGTATTTATTATTCCAAGTGATTGGATGTAATAAACTTGTTAGCTCTAAGTGTAGTTTGTATATGTCTAGTGTTATGCTATTTTTCTTACTGTATAATTGATTAATTTCGTTTTGTATCCATAGCCTTTGTGCTTGTTTTATAGTTTTTTGTGCAGTCATATTTTTGTTGTTTGTGTTTATGTTGATGTATTTAGGTGTTAATTTATGTTTTTGGCATTGTCTATTGAAGTGTATGTTCATGTTTGTGTTCATTAGTTGTTTTTTTCGTGTTTGAAATTTGTTTAACAATTCGGTAATGTGGTTATATGGAATTGTGGTTATGTTGTTTGTGTACATGTTAATGTATATTTATGTGAGAGATGATTTGTTATCCGTTATTTGGTAGTTGATTTCACTTAATTTGATATTCACTTCACTATTTTTTTCACTATACACTTTTGTTTTTGCATTTGTTTTATAACCTCACTTTTCGTTTTTTCATTGTAGGCTTATTTACCTTGTATGGTTATATTATTTCAATCAATTTCTGCTACAGTCCGTTTCTTGATGTATATAATACTTCTGGTATTATACTTCTGGTTCTGGTATTAGTTTGTTTTGTGTTTTATGTTTGTAAATCTGTAAATTTTCCCAAATGTTCATTATGGTGCCTTTGTGTGGTATATGTTTTATTAGTGTTACATTGGTTATGTCTGGGAATTCATGTCCTGTGTTTATTGCATGTGTGGCTAAATTGGATTTATATATATTTGGTTTTTTGTATGCATTTAGGTGTTCAAAATAACGTTTTTTCAGCTGTTTTTTTGTTTGTCCTATATAACATTTATTGCAATCTTGGCATTCAATTTTGTATATACCGTTGGTTGTTGTATTATCTTTGTTGTGTGAGCTATTTAGATTTTGTAATTTATTTTTATTAGTTTTGTATGCTATTTTTATATCTGTGTTTTTAAATAGTTTTGTTAGTTTTGTCATTTTATTATTTATATATGTGAATGTGGCCCATTTGTTGTTGTTGTTATTATTTATGTGTTGTTCAGTTTGATTAATTCTTAATTGTTCAGTTTTTATTTTGTATTTGATTTTATTTTCTATTTTGATCATAGTATTTTTATTGTATCCATTTGCATAACCAATTTGGTATATTATATTTCTCTCTTTGTCTGTTTCTTGTTTGTTTAGGGGTATTTTGTACATTCTGTTAAATAACGAATAAAATGCTGCCATTTTATGTTGTGGTGGGTGGTCAGAATGGTTAGGTATAATGATGTTAGTGGAAGTTGGTTTTCTATATATTGCATATTGTATGTGTTTGTTGTATCTTGTGATGGTTATGTCTAAATAGTTGATTTTGTTATGTTTTTCTTTTTCTTCTGTGAATTGTATTTTGGGATTATGTTATTGATTTGTTTCAGTATGTTCTCTGCATTTGTGTTTTTGTTATTTGATACATATAGTCCATCATCTACATATCTTATCCATATGCCATCATCAAATATATTGTAACTTACCGTCTGCGGCTTCCAGAAACAACGTCTTCACAAAGTTGACATGTTTCGGGACACTTGTCCCATCAACAGAACTTAAAATAATCGTGTATCATTTAAGTTGATACATTTTTCAATTAATTAAAATATTAAAATTCAACATGAAATAAATAATTTAAAACAATATAAATACTTAAATGTCTAAAAGTGAGCGCGAACGTTTAACGATGTACATATATGTACATCGTTAAACGATGTACATATATATACATATGTTATTTTAAGTTCTGATGATGGGACAAGTGTCCCGAAACATGTCAACTTTGTGAAGACGTTGTTTCTGGAAGCCGCAGACGGTAAGTTGCAATATATTTGCTTGAACAACACGTGGCTTGGTACTAAATATTTGGAATTATTCCTTTTAACCTTTTAAACTTCCTTTTAAATTATTCCTTTTATATATATATATATATATATATATATATATATATATATATATATTGCAACCGATCAAATTTTATTATATCAATAAGGATATAGTGAGTATGTAAAATTCATAAATAAGTCTATTATGGAGATGAAAAATTATTTATTATACACAAATATTGATTTTAAAGATGTACATTGTATGTTCAATTGTCATGTATTGATCATAGAAATAACTGTTTGTATTGTTCGATAATATAAGTCGATTTTACTTGGTTGCTGCAACGTCCTCCTCTCGTCTCGTCGCTCCCGTCCTGGCGTCCTCTTCTACAGCGTCACTCCTTCCTGGTGTCCTCTTCGTCTCGTCGTCCTCTTCTACAGCGTCACTCCTTCCTGGCGTCCTCTTCGTCTTGTCGTCCTCTTTTACGGCAGGCGGCTCCAGCGGCGATATTTCAATGATTATAAATTTCACTCGTACAGTTTATTATTAATTTATATTTTATATTTTCTTAATCTCAGGATTAATCTGGGTATTACTTAATGCGGTGCGTTTAATGTGCACCTTCCACGATATCTTGAAGTGTCTTTAAATTCCCTAAGCGGATATCTTAACTTACACGAAACAGCACTGTATTATATTTTAAATTTTATCTAAATATTTTACCCACTCGGTTCTTAACGCGAAACTTCGTTAAGAATTTCCAAGGTTTATTTTATACTAGCAGAATACCCGTGCTTCGCTACGGAGTTTCACGTTGTACGTAATGAAAATGTTAGTTTAATTAATAAAGTTCAATTAAAGTAGGCTTCTTAAAAATAAATAGCTGTTGCTCACAACTTCGTTCGCGTGGTCTTCAATTTAATGCGATAATATATTTAGAACAGAATCTATTCTATTGGGTTGCCATAGTAACCAGATCTAATAGTTTTTTAAGACCGCAAAGGACCCCCCAGAGGATCGTATCGAAAAAAACACCTGTCCTATGTTGGTTCTCCCGTTGCGTAAAATATTTGTGCCAAGTTTGGTTGAAATCGGTCCATTGGTTTAGGTGGAGACGTGGAAGACCCCAAAGGACCCCCCCAAAGGATCGTATCGAAAAAACACTTGTCCTATGTTGGTTCTCCCTTTGCGTAAAATATTTGTGCCAAGTTTGGTTGAAATCGGTCCAGTGGTTTAGGAGGCGATGTGGAAGACCCCAAAGAACCCCCAAAAGGACCCCATCGAAAAAACACCTATCCTATGTTGGTTCTCCCGTTGCGTAAAATATTTGTGCCAAGTTTGGTTGAAATCGGTCCAGTGGTTTAGGAGGAAATGTGGAAGACCCCAAAGAACCCCCCCAAAAGACCCCATCGAAAAAACACCTATCCTATGTTAGTTCTCCCATTGCGTAAAATATTTGTGCCATGTTTGGTTGAAATCGGTCCAGTGGTTTAGGAGAAGATGTGGAAGACCCCAAAGAACCCCCAAAAGGACCCCATCGAAAAAACACCTATCCTATGTTGGTTCTCCCGTTGCGTAAAATATTTGTGCCAAGTTTGGTTGAAATCGGTCCAGTGGTTTAGGAGGAGATGTGGAAGACCCCAAAGAACCCCCCAAAGGACCCCATCGAAAAAAATACAGAAACCTTCGCGGACGTGCGCACAACAACTCACCGAAGTTTCATCGCAATCGGATGAATGGTATAGGAACGTATACGGGACAAACAAAGAAACATTCATTTTTATGTATAAGATGTAAACTATACCACTTACTTGACATAAACCGTGATAGCTAAGCTAATGTACAACATATATGTATTAATTATACACATAAATGTTCCTCGATAGACACTCTATCTATTGGCGAAAACTTGAATAAAATCCGTTCAGTACTTCCTGAGGTTAGCGATTTCAAACACAGAGAGAAAACGGACCGACTACTTTATACTATGTATAGAATAGATAGATACGATATATCTACGTTCGTAAGAGAACAACTCTCTTCACCGGGCACAACTTCCCCTTGCAACTTCTACATACAGACTGTGTCCATCCTAACTCTACAACATATGAATCTCACTGAATTTAGTGTATTCTGATAGGCTAAGCCCAAGTCACATGATTGATGGAACAAACAGATATACGAATTTCATGAAAAAATTTTTATAATTTAGCAAAGTCCTGCATGGAAATTATCTACAATTTTTATTACCCTATCATTGATAAGAGTTACAATCGAGTTTTTCTTAATTGAAAAAACCATATTTCTAAAATAGTTATGCACCTCAGAGTATACACAAATTGAAGCTATTTACCTAAATAATTCCTTGTCAAAATTTCACGTCAATGGGTTAACTACCCCTGAAGCTATATCGATCACAGATTATCACACCCGCACACGCGCACAAATTCATTCAAAAAATACATGACAATATAGAACACCTTTTTATGAAGAGTTTGGTGTTTCCTACATGCTTATCCATTTCTAAATACAAAACTTACGACTAAAAGACAAAATATTACATAAACAAATTTAAACAAGAAAATGCTCGTCA
The DNA here is from genome assembly GCA_034769895.1 of Magicicada septendecula. Taxonomy (NCBI): domain Eukaryota; kingdom Metazoa; phylum Arthropoda; class Insecta; order Hemiptera; family Cicadidae; genus Magicicada; species Magicicada septendecula. The sequence continues at coordinate 94,485,739 of CM068368.1, forward strand.
TCCATGTGCTCTGATATAAACAACATAGCTTATCATCCTGTGTTCTGTTGCAACACACACACACACACACACACACACACACACACACACACACACACACACACACACACACACACACACACACACACACACACACACACACACACACACACACACACATCACCTCTTTCAATATTTTGTAAATATATTTGTAGATAACAGAAACCTGTTGATTTACTTGTTTATCCTTTATAATTGTCGTTATTGTACGTGCGTTTTTTGTTAATGATTTATGATATCTTAGAATGAACCGAAGGACAGCCTATAATACACGTATACAAGCATATTTATATATAGACGTTTGTGGCTGTATATAAATATGTGTTCTCCAACTGCAAACAATTGTATTTTAAATTTTACCAAATGTTCTGGACAACTGAACAGTTAAAACTTCTTTCTTCTTGGGAAGAGTACACAAATTTTTGCTGGAAAGCAAAAAATAACTATTATCCGAAACAAACTGACTAAACTCAGGGATATTGGGCCGTGTTTCACACGTGTTGTTACAAACCCACGTTTCGCCCTCTCCTCTGGAGGCCAAACGTCTGTTAGTAACAACAGGAGTGGACCACGGCGCAATGGCTCGGAGTTTCGTAATGACTGTTGACGCCGACCGTGAAGCGTTAGGTACATTTAATAACTGTTATGTTTAAATATTTACAATTAAACCTCCTTGGACTCACGGAATTCAACATTGTGCGACGGCAAGTAAACTTCACAGCGGACCTATATAAACTTCACAGCGGACCTATATAAACTTCACAACGGTCCTATATAAACTTCACAGCGGACCTATATAAACTTCACAGCGGACCTATATAAACTTCACAGCGGGCCTATATAAACTTCACAGCGGACCTATATAAACTTCACAGCGGACCTATATAAACTTTACAGAGCTTCCAAACTATGACTATCAGAACGAAAGTAATCGCACGATGGTACAGTCCGAACAAAATAAATAAGTTAGATACCTAAATTCCAGCCTAAAATATCCCTAGAAGACTTGGGGTATCATACAATATATCTCACTAGACTGACTAATCATCCTTTAGCACAAAAGATGAGTCCAGAAGACTGGAAAGGTTCAAGCCCATAGACAAGCAAGTTACAAAATTTAATAAGTACCTATGTAGTTCCTGTTTTTAATGCATACTGTAACAAATATCTATTTTCACCAGATTACAACAAACCAAAAACCAACACATACAGACGTCACGAATCCACTTTCATCGAGTCATATTTGTGTCCACAGATTTTCGTGCTGTGTTATTACATTTACTTAAGCACGAACAGAACAGACACTATATGTTCTTATGATGACAATATGTCGTATCAACAGCGGCATATGTAGAATTTGGCCTGGGGGGGGGGGGGGATCCGGGGTCTGGTCGGCTTCATACAAAAGAAAAAACAAGTCAAGACTAATCAACATTACTGTCTTTAAAGTGCCTGAAACCAGTCCCATTAAATAAACGGTAATAACACAATAAAAATACGCGTTACTGAAACATTGTTTATAGGATATTTATTGATTGAATTGATTTTCCTATATTTCATATTTCAAACATATACGCTAATGATGTGTAATAAACCTGTTTGTATATATAGAAAAGACTTACTACTATATTTGCGTACACAGCTTGAAAAAGTAATAAAACAGCCTAAAAACAGCCTAAAAATTAAGAGATTCCCAAAATTTGTAAACTTTTTCGAGGCCTCGTTCGTCCCCCCCCGCCCGTAAATACGCCCCGTGTATGAATGGAACAAAAAGGCGATCAAACTGGTCCGGCCAAATAAAAAGATGGAAAAATATATAAGCATTTCTGAATTGGAACATTGTATGAGGAACAGAAGAGGACGAAGTGAACCACAAGCGACCATAATACAAAAGGAATGTTGGAGAAATTCGGGCGAACGGAGGAAAATGCGGAACAGAGGGACAACATGGATATTTCTGATCGGAGGAATTATTTAAAACGGAACTGTATGTCTGTGTTGAAATTTAAACTTTATAATTCTTAGTAAAAATTTTAGACGCTGACTGTATTATATGTTTGTGAATAGGCCACGTAACATTTGAATAATTCGTATTCTTATTGGGGATAATAAAAGAACAGACTGCACCAAAAATACGTGGGCCAGCCATTAGTTAAAGACAAGTGTATCGTGGCGTATCACGAATGGAATTATTATAAATGCCGACGTGTGACGCAACACTGATTGACACGGAAGACTGCGTCCGTTCGAAATACGTACCGGCCGGCGAAGCTCATTAAATTCGGCGGTAATCATCACTTGCGCTCGTATCACAAGCGATTTAAGTGGTGAAATTAAGAAAGCATCGGATCGGTATCGAGTAGGAGTATCATCAGGTTACGGCAACCGCAGGCGTACGTGCACCTTCCATTCCGCCTGGGACACAACTGACCTTAGCACTCGATCATGCATAAAATCATCCATACAATGTACTGTATTGTGATTTAAACATTTTCTCATACACTACACAGTTATTATAGAAACCGTCTATGTAGTTTTTCATACACACACGCGGGCGGGCGCGCGCGCTTCCACTGACAAATCTGGCGACTTCTGCTACACAATAGAGAGAGAGAGAGAGAGAGAGAGAGAGAGAGAGAGAGAGAGAGAGAGAGAGAGAGAGAGAGAGAGAGAGAGACATGTATAATTTTTAAAACCTTCAGCAAAATGTGTATTTTATTTTTACAACTGCAACATCTGAATGCATATGATCGATTATTATTCAGTTTTTAATTTATATTAATACGAAACATAATAAACAGAATTATCACTGTTGCACACCATTATAGAAAAATTATTCTTCAGTGAAGAACAGTGAAGAGTTTGTTTTATTCTGTTGTTATTTCCGATCTGACGATGAGCTGAGAAGCTTGAAAGCGCTAATCGAAATAATTTTTCTATAGTGGTGTGCAACAGTGATAATTCTGTTTGTGATTATAACCACTAACACAACTTTCTTAATGAAACATAATAGTTATATTCTTTTCCTATTGTATGTAAGATGAATATTGTTCGCTGGAGATCGTCTTCTGAAGTGGCGAATATAGCTTAGTCATCCGCGAAGAGAATGGTTTTCAAGCATAAAAGATGAACAGAAGATGCAAACAGCAGAAATGAAATTTCTGAGATCAGTTAAACGGTGCAGTAGAAGAGATCATATAAGAAATTAAGAGACAAGAAGTGATTTAGATATTTTGCAGTTAATGAAAGAATTAAAGAATACAGAAGAAAATGGATTCAACACATCAGTAGAATGGAAGAAAGTAGAATACCGAAGATGGCAAAAGTTTACAACCTTAGAGACAGAAGAAAAGTTGGTAGACCTAAGAAAAGGTGGACTGTGGAATAGGAACAGGCCGCTAAAGCCTAAAACCGTTAAGAAGATGATGAAACATAATATAAAAGTTATCAGAAGCCTTTACGTAAGAACTGACATAATTATAAATACTGAGAAACTGAAGACAGAGGAAAAAGCTATTAACTGTAGAGTAAGACAGAGTGGAGTCATCACCCCCTTTGTCTGCAACACATATTATATTGACGGTATTGTTCAGCAATGGAAACAAGAACCGCAGCCTGGAATAACATATTTCAGGCACCAGTCTATAAAAACGCTGCTGTACGCTGATGGATGACCAAGTCATATAACAAGAAAACAAGGATGACTTATCTACCAACTACTTAAGTAGAATCTGTTAAGTTATAACGTGAAAAATACGTATATTTAAATACATGATAACTCATGGTAATACTAATACATGATAATTGGCCTACATGGGCTTAGTTTTGATTTTAATACGTTTTGCGATTCTGACAAATTAATTTTGCATAAAAGTTCAATTAGCTTATTACTGTTTTATACTATAAACGTCAGAACATACAACTGCGCAGAGTTAAAAGAAGAAACAAATACAGGTACAAATTTAAACATGTCCCGGAAAATTTTGAATATAAGGAACATACTGAATTAGGGTTTATATATATATATATATATATATATATATATATATATATATTTCAATTTATTGCAGATTTGAAATCAGTTCGATTAAGCGAACATTAAACAAATTTTCTGACAAAACACATACATAATTATGAAGAGCTGACCATTGACAGCTCTTCTTGTTTTTGTTAACAGATTAAACAGATACACAAATTACAAAACTAAATGGCAAAAACATGTAAGCAAATGAACAAAAGTCACTTCCACTTGCTGCTGGCATGATACAATAAATTCAAAATGTTAAACACTGGGCCTATAACGCACATATACTGGTTGACATTAACACTTAATGTTGACACGAATACAAAAGTTACAGATATTACAGAAGAGTTAATATGGAAAAGTATTTTCCCGACTGAAATTTAACCAGTGCTTAATAACATAGGAAAGTACAAGACATCTGATGAACTCTGAGTTATTGTGCTGTTGGAAGAAAACGAATTGTTTTACTTTCAACTACGTTTCAACTGTAAAATGTTAACACCAATTTGGAGAGGTGGAATTACAAGTTATGAATGTTAGGTGACAATAATAGTTCATGGAAGTCAACTGTTACAGACCTATCTGTTTTCATGGAGAGAGAAAACAATTACAGAGAAATGTTAATGGGACAAAGGTTGCCAAGCTTACAGTACGGGCACCACAAACCGTACAACAGAAACACTGACTGAATAAATTTTAATATTCTACAACTTATTTACAATTAGTATTTATTACTATATACTGCGATGTACAAGTTTCGCAAAGAATAAGTAGTCGAGACATATGTTATTGGAATTAAGTGGATTTACTAATGATGCTATTATTTATTGACAATCTACTGAACTTTTAATAACAGTTTATGTTAAAAAATAATTAATCTGACTCTGTTGAACAAATTAAAATTTACTTTCTATACAATAAAATAAATTAATATTGAAAAGGTCTCTTTTGTCGTATTTACTACAAAGTTTTTACTGATGCGACAGTGTCTTTCTTTTAAATATTTTTTTTTTCAATTGTACATAAATAATATAGGTTCACTTCCCTTTACTGTCGACTACAGATCCTTCAGACTACGGGTTGTTGCTGGATGATCCTGGATCTGGATGAGTACGAGGGTTGATATACTCCGTCCGGCTTCAGGGTCGCTTTCGGGCGAGTAGACGTTTCTCTCGATCACGGTTATACATATATACTTTTCCACCGCAAACCGATACTGTCACTTCTAAATGGTGTGTCAGAAATACACCCTTTTCCAGTCGGCTTAAAGTGTCTATATACCCTAATCGGATACCTTGAACTTTCGCGGAATATCACAATTATAATATTTATTGTAGTAACTCTAGGAATTTTCTAACTTATGTATAGCAGACTGATCGTCATGGACCACGCGGCGTTCACACGTTATCGATTCCTAAGACAGACTGATCTATCCGTTTAAAGTAATTATCGTCGACTGAATTCTCGTAATCTGATCGGTTCATCAGTAACTCCTTCTATGATTTTCTTACAGATAATTAATTGTTCTTGTCTAAGAAGGCTCCCGAATAGAACAATTCTTGTTAAAAAAAAACTGATTACTTTGACTGCTGAATCTGTGGCCAAAAAGCCCTTAAAAAAAGCATACATTTATATACTGATTTTTAAAATAACTATTGTCATCCGTTAGATATTTTTATTATGAGTATTCTGATGTAAGTCCCATCTCACAAATTCCCATATCACGAAAGATATTTAAATTAAAGTGTTCTTTATGAATATTTCGTAAAATAATTACGTACCCTCGCACACGCGACTAAGCATCCTTACGCACCATTTCATACCACTTAACGTTCGTTTACTAAATATACTTGAAACTGACATTTCTTACAATGTTCCTTATCAACTAACTTACAATGTTCAAACCTGCAATCTTTACTTATTCATAAAGTGTCTTTACATGCTATCATATGCTTTTACTCTGCTACATTCCATATGTAATTATAGTCCATTGCAGTACACACACAGACACACACGTGTGTGTGTGTGTGTGTGTGTGTGTATAGTAATATTTTATATTTTTATAAACAAGAATGTATTTTTTTCGTTTTTACAATGGTTCGACAATTTTAATGTATTTCAGAGACATTTCATTTCTGAAGATGACAGTAATATAAAACTGTCGATACACTGTATAAAAACAAAACAAAACAAAATTCATTCCTGTTTAAAAAAATATAAAATATTATTTTTAATTTAAATAACAACAATAATGGGAAGGAATATGAATATAAATAGAACTATTACTAATTTCATTATATATAATTCTAATATGTCGTTATGTAATGCTTAAGTTATTATTTTTAATTTAAAAAATAAAGTAGCGGATTTATGAAATTAACAAAAAAACTATATAGGCCTAATTCATGTGAGACATAAAATCCTTGAACTACATAAAAGGATTAAGAAGAAATGACATAATAAGAAATTAATTATATACGTCTATAATTTCTGCAACTGCAAGAACCGAACAATGGAGAAGAGATCTGAACCTATACGTAGAATGGAAAAGAATACTATCTCAACAAATTTTAATATATGAATTTATTTTTAAATGAGAAATGAGGTGTAGGAAGACCGCCAAAAGACGGTTTAGAACCCATAACGGATGACGTTGCCTTATCAGGACTGGTGAAAAATGAAAAGAGATGTAGGAAGACCGCCAAAAGACGGTTAGAACCCATAACGGATGACGTTGCCTTATCAGGACTGGTGAAAAATGAAATGAGGTGTAGGAAGACCGCCAAAAGACGGTTTAGAACCCATAACGGATGACGTTGCCTTATCAGGACTGGTGAAAAATGAAATGAGGTGTAGGAAGACCGCCAAAAGACGGTTTAGAACCCATAACGGATGACGTTGCCTTATCAGGACTGGTGAAAAATGAAAAGAGATGTAGGAAGACCGCCAAAAGACGGTTAGAACCCATAACGGATGACGTTGCCTTATCAGGACTGGTGAAAAATGAAATGAGGTGTAGGAAGACCGCCAAAAGACGGTTTAGAACCCATAACGGATGACGTTGCCTTATCAGGACTGGTGAAAAATGAAATGAGGTGTAGGAAGACCGCCAAAAGACGGTTAGAACCCATAACGGATGACGTTGCCTTATCAGGACTGGTGAAAAATGAAATGAGGTGTAGGAAGACCGCCAAAAGACGGTTTAGAACTCATAACGGATGACGTTGCCTTATCAGGACTGGTGAAAAATGAAAAGAGATGTAGGAAGACCGCCAAAAGACGGTTAGAACCCATAACGGATGACGTTGCCTTATCAGGACTGGTGAAAAATGAAATGAGTTGTAGGAAGACCGCCAAAAGACGGTTTAGAACCCATAACGGATGACGTTGCGTTATCAGGACTGGTGAAAAATGAAATCAAACTGTACAAATGTTAACATTTGAGACTAAAATGAGTTTACGCGACCGCAGACACAGGTGGAGAGAGTTGTCCGAGGCAGGACAGCGTGACAGGAAATGCTCACTTTTGATTGACAAGTGAATTACGTATTTTGATGGTGGTGATGTCTTGGATTACAAATACATTTTGCTGAATAACTCATTACTACAGCGGAACGACTACAAACACTTAACACGCGTAGCTAGCAAAAGGGAACCACAATCACAGCAGTACAGCTGTACCTACTTCTCAGCAAGAAGTTGATAGTTCCTGTACGTATTCGCGTCTATACACAGTATTTTAGGATAGCATTATATATGAAGAAAGTACAGTTTTAAGAAGGGGTAAGTTCAATTACGCATAGAGTTTACATGATATTATTATTATTATGACAAAGAAGCAATGAATTTCACTTCGCACTAATTACAACGACAAAATAATCGCAATAACAATCGACTATAGGTTACGACGAGATACAAAATTAAAGTTCTACAAAGTTATGGCGGTCCCTGTACTGTTCTACGGGTGTGAATTATGGAGAACAACAAAGAAACAAGACAGTAAAATACGGGCCCCGGAAATGGCGTTCTTAAGAGGAGTTAAAATGGTGTTCTAAACTTGACCCTATAAAGAATAAGGCCATAAGATAAGAGGTACAAGTTTTTAACTTAACGAAAATTTAAAAGATTACAAACAACGGTGGAAAGAACACTTAGAAGGAATGACGGATTCCAGACTGGCCAAACAAGTCTGGAAATACAAACCTATAGGATATAGGTGTGTGGGTAGATCTAGGAAGAGATGGCTGGAGGATCTTGAAGTGTCGGAACATGGAGCACCTTGCCTATGCAGTCTTGTGAAGATGACGAACAAATAACTAACTGACTGATTAGCCTTTTCGGCTCCGCTTAACGTACATAGCTCAAAGATCGCTCGTGATGCACGAAAGAATACTAATGCTGCCATACTTGTTTAGATTGTGTAAAACGTTAGACAATGTTTTTATTGTGCTAATCATTATTATACCGTGTAATATTTATACAATACTTAGTATATTTAATAATGTATTTAGTTCTTGGATTTAATAAGACAATTTGTGGGAATGTTCGAATTTCTACATCATCTTGGCAACATATCAGTTCCCAGTTTCTAATAAACGTCTTTTCAACAACAAAAAATCCTCTCAATCTTTGCAATTACCGTGTGATACCGTACTCGGCTCGCAATGACAGCCGCAATTTACAACACAATTGTCACTTATTAAAGGAATAACAAACGATTCGCTTAGGAGAAGACGAATGGCATGGTGAAAACATGATGTTTACAGCATCGACAGCCAATCATGCAACTATTTAACAAAAGCATATTAATATTATCCATATCTAAAGCAAATCCTATTCAAAGGCGTACACAAACCTTAAAAATCCAAAGCGTAAAGAAAGAAGTGTTGTGAAATCCTTGACTGGCGGTCAGCAGACGGAATGTACGGAGCGGCGCGGGTCTTCTGAACATCTGTTGAGACATTAGCACGTATGGCAATAATTGTGATTTATCTGTGCACTCTCGGCTACGTCTCGTTTGTTGGTTTCTATTTTCTTACACTATTGTATTAAATGATAGCCTTCTAAAAATTTCATTGCATACCAGTTACAATATTATTAAGAAATCACTTAAAAAACCCTGAGAAGAATGTTACTGTGTTCAAACAGATGATACTTATTAGCCCGTTAGCCGCCTTATTAACCGGCTCGTCATGTAGTCGTCGAATCAACTTTTTTTACAAAAAGCCGCGGAAAACTGAATATTTTCTGTGTTTGGCTTGTGAATCTTTTCTAGTCGAAATGAGTACGAATTCGTCATAATCTTCTTGTTCTTCGTTACACTGTATACAGACCAATGCCAGTTCCGACACTTCACTGAGAGATTCTCCAATATGTACTATCTCTAGTTGCATCTCTTCTTCCGTTTGGCTGGAATCCTTTCTTTGCTTGGGTTTCTACTTTTGTCCGTTTCTTTAATTGTCTTCAGTATTCATTTTTTTTCTTCTGAATTTCGCAAATTTTAAGTTTTGCCTTATATTCACTATTTCATGTTCTGTTCGTTCTGGAGCATCCTTTAACGTTTCACAAATACCTCATGCTTAATCTTCTGTGTTTGAGATCTCGTTAAAACCGAAACTCTGAAGAAGAATTGTAAAAAGAAGACAACAAAGAATAAAGGGAAAAAAGAAAAATGAAACAAGAAAAAGAGAATAAAGAAGAAAGAAAAAAGAACATAACTGAATATTACGCAGTCAATAACAAAAGTCGAAGACATCGCCATAAGTAATAATTAAGAAGCAAGAAACTTCACATACACGCCACCAGGCTTTTTACACATTACCAGGATGAAAAAGTTCGGAATCCAGTACTCTTTCGGAATCACCGTCATGCATTCTCCTGAATCTTGTCAACCGTCTGAAATCTCCTCCCTTTAAGTAATGATTTTAGCTTTGAAAAGAGCCAGATGTTGGACAGAGCAAAGTCAGGACTCTAGGACGGCTGAGCAACCTGTACGATGAGAGGTTTCGTAAAGAAATTCTGCAAAGGCACGACGAATAGGCAGAGGCATTGTCATGGTGAAGGTGTAAGTCACCACTCCTGACCAAAGCCCCGGGTATGCAGACCCGAAATGGTGGTTAGCCGCTAACGGTAGGTCCCGCAGAATGGGTGGCCGACCGTGGTTGATGGAGGTCGCGCCAGGGAAATATCCTGGTCGTCCAAATCACCTCACCGGGGGCTGGGAGGCCCGTGGACAGGATACGTCCTGTCTGCGCCCTGTCCGACATCGGTGGCGTGGCGGATCAGGGTAACCCGGGTCTCCCTCCGATGTACTGGGTTGGGCTCGAGGTTGGTCTGTGGTTTCGGTTGGTTAGTTCCTGTCCGCCCTTGAGCGGTGGAGTAGGAGTGTTGCTCCTGGCTGTTAAATCCTAGATAGTATGATATTCCGGAACCCGCGGAAGGTTAGAGCTGCACGTCTCAAACCCGAGGGTACTGACGATAACATTGTCAGGTGCCTGGTCAGCTTTCAGAACAACAGACCTCCAGCTCGATGGAGAGCCACGGATGGTACAAGCAGAGGCTTGGAACATCTCCGACATCCTTTGAGTTTCTGTCAGTCACCACTTGCCACAGCTATTTCGATTTCTCCTCATTGTATCCCTCAGACTGAAAAGAATTTTTATGTAGTACTCCATAGACATTGTCTGACCTGGATCTAGGCCAAACCGTCATAAATAAATAAAAAAATTACAATGGCTTGACGTTGCTCCCAGAATGTCGATTGCTTTCTATGAATTTGGAGCCATCTTGAAAGTAATTATACCACTTTAGTTCGACCATCACTCGTGGAATCCTCTATAAAGGTTCTGTTCCCCGTGGATGAATGCTCGAGTATGATGCACATTCCCTGATCTACTGACTGAGAATGTAACGGTCACATAGAATACAAGCAGACTTAATAACATCTCACTGCTGAATGAGGGATCCAATGGAGCCTGGACTGTTCGTGCATGTACGGTAAGGTCTCCTTTGATTACTTACGCAGTTTCGTGAAGATCACTAGGAGTGTTATGGAGATATTCATAACGGGTTGGATACTTTCCGAAGAGACCTCGTTTAACAACGCTTTTTATTCTCTTACTGCTGTATTATAGTTTAACAACGAGTGTGTGTCGAAAAGAATAAGTAGGGAAACATCATTTCTGGACTGTTTTTTATCTAAATGATGTAACACTTATGGCTGAAAACGACGACACACCCTGAAAAGGCGAATATGTCATCTGCATACGGTATGCGAAAATTAAATAAAGGCCACGAACGTTTTCGGGGAAGAATCCGGTCAGAACGAAAACTGTGATAATAAAACAAGATAACTGAACGCTATATGACAGAAACATGATTAATAAACTCTGCATCAATTCGGTCATATATGTGGAACAATAAATAAGAAGGTGAATTTAATAAATTAAATGCGTCTAGGTACCAAGATAAAGTTTTATAAGTCTGTAGCTGTGCCAACACCATTGTATGGTAGGGAATCCCAGCCGTTGAACAAATGGTACCATTACGGTGTACAAACCGTACGAAGATTGTATGCACAGTTGTACGAGCATGGATTCCTATCGGATCGTAGATTCCTTCCCACGGTGAAGAGTTGTACGCGTGTTTATGCAATAGTGACAATCGAAACTTAAGCACACATTAGTAAACTACGAGGTTATAAGTGAACCCGGGTAAAATGCGACTACTGTACACAATGTGAGTTTGGGAATGTCGGCGGGTTCTGTTACTTGGGTACTGTGATTACTGCTAACAATACACGCTTTCTGGAGAGTGAAAGAAGACTAGCCTTTCGGAATAAAAGTACCTTGCTGTAGCACCATAAGCAAATTAGTAAGAGACTAGGAAGTCTTTTATCAAATACTTTGTTTGGAGCGTATTGATGTGCGGGCGAGTCTTGGAGTTTTGGGAGGGGGAGAAGTGCTTATGAGGGGAATTTTTGAGTGGAAGTGAAAAGAAAATGGCTCTGGTAATCGCTACAGGCGTTATGAGCGAAATGTTTTGGGGTCACGTATGCCTGCAAAACATTCTTGAGGACAAGATGTGGGGGAGAATTGCGGAGGACGGCCTGGTGGAGCGCAATCAGAGAAATGGGAAGTGGCTCTTATTTGAAGACTACGAGGAGTGCAGGTGGCAGGAATGTGTGACTGCAAGAACAAGGCTTTGCCTCCAGCCATGTGCCGAACTCAAAACACTACATAGACATAAAATTTGATCTGTAGGTTACACTCAAGTTCTCACAATATATACACATCTGGAAAGTTTATACACTCAATAAACACAAACTACTGGGGCTAATACTGAGGCAGCTTCTGGATGTTGTCAAATATACTTTTTAGAGAAATAAAAGATTAAAACAAAGTCTTAAGGAAACGAGTGATACAGAACTGCAGAAAATGTGTTAAAAATGTATAATAAACCTGCTTAAAAAAGGGAGCCTACAGGAATAAACTGCCTAGGGCCGCAAAATTTCCGAACCACCACTGATCTGCAGACTCAATATTACTGTATCTCTTTGCGGTCACAACTGTACGTTAAAACCGCGCGAAGTTATCTTTAAGCGTAAAAACACAACCACGTTCGTTTAATTCTTGACGTCCGCACAACTGAACCGTATCAACGTTAACTTTACTAAAAGAGTAATTTACTTGAAGCGGAAGTCGTTGTTATTTAATAATAATCATTCTCGTTATTTAACATCTTCTGACACAATTATTTTAACCATCATGAATTTACATAAGCTGTGCGCTAAATGAGGAAGACTATGACTGACAAATTAAACAATTATTACAACAAAGGAATTATATTTAACTACAGTTTTTGTAATAAAAAAGTTAACGTTCACTGTATGAATGTTATCTACATCTGAATGACAATAAAACCTGGACGGTGATAATTGCTTTCCGTACGAACACGGCCTCGCTATCCGTCATGTTGTAAGCTAAGGTAATCACCTGACCACGTGTACGAATAGATAACCGGTCGACGATAGTTTGACTGAATTGTTTTGAACGACCACGCCTAGCCGGAACCTTAACTGGCGGCGTCATCGACTAGATTTTGCGTTTCTACCGTGCTAAATAAAATTATCAAATGCTAGAACAGACAGCAGGTAACGAGAACAGATAGAAACGACGCGACGACCGATTCGGTTTTCCGAGAGGCAACGGAAGTGTCGACACATACACCTTTACTAACTAGGTATCTTCACTGCAAAAGAAATCTGACAACAAATGATGCTTGCGCTGACGATGTTGCGATAATAGCCAGATCAAGACAACGGCCAGGGGCTTGAGGTACAGAAGGAGCTGAATAAAAAACCCGCTGGAATTGGTCTGAATGTAAATACGCGTATTAGCAATACGAAATACATGCTAATTTCTGCATCAGAAAGGAAAAGAAATCTATATAGTTTATGCGTAGAGGATAATTCATTTGACGCAGTTAATAAGTTCAGATACCTGGGTAACACGAAAGATAATAAACACGACGATACATAACATGATGCAAATAGAAAATAGGGCATATTGTGCCAACAGTAGACTACTGACAAACAAATTCATTAGTCGTAACACAAAAATAACAATACTGTACACAAGACACTTATCAGGCCGGTTGTTACTTACGGAGGCGAGACATGGACTTCAACAAAAAAAGAAACAAGAAACACTATGAAGGTTTGAAAGAAAGATTGTAAGACGTGTTTATGGCCTGGTTAAAGAAGATGAGTGGGGAGTAACAAATAATCAGGAGATAGATGAGCTATTTAAGCGTGAGGACTTTGTTAAGATTTAAGATTTGTAAAAGCCCAACGAATACAATGGCTAGGTCACCTAGAGCGGATGGATGATCAGCGTATGCCAAAGAAAATCCTGAGGGCGCAAGGCAGAAAGAGTCCGACCTAGGATAAGATAGTTGGATGATGTGGTGGAAGATACAAGATGAATGGATGTCATGGGTTACACTGAGAGGGCAATGGATAGGAGACATTGGAGAGGATTGGTGTTGAAAGCCAGGGCTCACGTTAGGCTGTAGTGCTAAAGACGAAGAAGACAACAAATATTGTTACGTTGAGCTGAAAAATAACAAAAGTTCCTACGTAACTCTTGGCACGCGGCAGAATTACGTAACGCTGTGCATAATTAGAGCTGTAAATTCCGCATATTTCTCGATTATTCTACCTGCATCCAGGCCCGCTGTGTCACTACAAGCGAAGCGGGCAAGTTCAGTTACACTTGGCGATATTACAAGAGCGGATCGATGTGACTGTTGCTGTTCAGTGGAAAGTGATTATAGTACTAATTAGTGCGAGACTATAATAGAGTGACTATTACTGTTGTGCGTTCGGGACACTTAACTAGAATTATTGTAAAAGAGTGGCTTTGTTGATTCGTAACTGTTGTTTGTGTCTAATTAAAGTTTGTAATTAGCGACCTCATTGGTGTCAGTTATTGTTTTTCCACTGTAAAACACGACGATCTGTACGACCGTCGTAACGGATTTAGAAGTTTGGCAGACTTTCGTTTGGCACGCTGTACGGTAGTGAAACTTGGATTTAGAAGGGAAGGAGAACGCTCATACGGATATAGTTAAGACGTGCATATGGGAGAAGGGTAACAAAGTTAAACAGAAATTAACACAAATGTTGAAGTCTTAAAATAGGTACATGATTAAAAACAACTTAGGCCTATAAACGTGATGGAAACAAGGAAGATAAAATTTCTAGGTCTTGTTTTCAGACATAATAGTTTTTGCAGGGAAAGACAGGCAGAGATCGGCCGAGGATGAAATATTTTTAAATATGCAGATGAAGATTCAATCTGGAAGATCGATACACTCAAGAGAATAACAACCGACAGAAATTTCTGTAACAAAAAAACTTGGCCTCTAGCTGAAGATTAAGAAGAAGAACGGAAATATTTAAAAGTAGACAACTGACAACCGTTTTTGAACACTCAGGTGCGCAGATGTAACGAGAGAATTACTCGCACTTAATGAAATATATTGCAACTCACCGTCTGCGGCTTTTTGAAACAACGTCTTCACTATAAAGTTGACATGTTTCAGGACACTTGTCCCATCCTCAGAACTTAAAATATTCGTGTATCATTTAACGTTGATACAGTTGTCAAATAATTAAAATATTAAAATCCAATATAAATGTTTAAAAACGAGCGTCACGGTTAAACGATGTACATCGTACGGTGACTGACCGCGCACTGAATTACGTCTGGCTCCCACCACGACAATAACGCATGGCAGTGTCGTACAACACATTTGACTTGAAAAGCAGTTGATCATTTAAAACACGCGGCTTGGTATCAGTATTATTATACGCTTTATAAATTTCGTACTCTTCAAGGGCGTTCATATATCGCCCTTTCTTAAATATGTGAATAGGTATCAAGTTAGTTTTAAAATTAGTGTAATTATGATTCTCGGAAATGAGGTGTTCTGCAAATTTTGACTTGATATTGTCCAAGCTGTGAAGGTGTGTAGGCGGCCTATGTTCTGTAAATCTTTTTAAAAAACCACGACCTGTCTGGCCCACATAAAAGGCGTCACAATCGTCACATATCAATTTGTAAACACCAGTTTTGTGTTCAAGGCTGGTAGTTCTGCGGACACGAAGATTATTCATAATATTATTAGTGGTTTTGTAAGTGACCTTTATATTGCTGTTTTTATTAAAAATTGACCCAAAAATCTTAGGCATAAGGTGTGTGTACGGTGTTGCAATGTATTTGCGTGTTGTATTCTTGCGAGTTTTATGTCCGTTAATGTTTCTATGCTTTTTCTTATGTTTTCGAAGGATGTTGTTCACCATATCGACATCATAACCATTAGTAACTGCAATGTATTTAATGGTGTCTAATTCCTCATGGTATTCTTTATCACCGAGGGGCAAAGATAAAAGTCTATAAATCATACTATGGAAGGCAGCCAATTTCTGGGATATAGGATGAAAGGACTTAGCATATATTACGATATCAGTCGTTGTGGGGTTTTCTATAGATGTTAAATTGTAGTTTTTTTATTTATGTCCTTGACAACAGTTAAATCCAGAAAATTCAGTTTACCATTGTCTTCACTTTCAAGTGTGAACTGCATATTGCCATTGATATTATTCAAATAACTATGTAAACTATCAATTTGCCTTTGTGTGCCTTTGTATATTAAAAAGGTGTCATCAACATACCTGCCGTAAAATATTATATTATTCTTGTGTCTGTTATTAGTGAAAATGAATGAATTTTCGTAATTATTTAGGTATATATCCGCAAGAAGGCCTGAAAGCGGAGAACCCATTGCTAACCCATCTTGTTGGCTGAAAAATTGATTGTTGTGGGTAAAATAGTTTTGATCAAGAACCAACTCTAAAATATACATCAATTCATTTATACTATCAATATCTAGTTTATTAGTATTAATAAGGTTAATCTTAAGTATACGCAGGGTCTCAGCTACTGGTATATTCGTATATAAGTTTACAATATCAAAGGAAACAAGTTTGTAAGACGGTTCAACTATTAAGTTTTTAACCTTATTCACAAAGTCAACACTATTCATACCTTATTCACAAAGTCAACACTATTTATTAAACTATGATCATTAATTATTTGTATATTGTGCTTTATTATGTTGACTAGTTTTTTAGCTGTTTTATATCCCGGAGCAGTGGTGAAATTTACTAATGGTCTCAAGGGGATACCATCCTTGTGGAGTTTGGGTAATCCCGTCAAAACGGGTGCTTTTGAATTTATAGGTTTCAAAAATCTTCTTGTTTGCTCATCAAACAAATGCGTGCATCTGTTTATACACTGATTTAATCGTTTTACATGATTTTCAGTTTGGGTCAGAATTCAGTATATTAATGTTGTTGTTAACAATGAAATTTTGTATCTTACTGTCATATCTTGAACTACCAGCCTTGAACACAAAACTGGTGTTTACAAATTGATATGTGACGATTGTGACGCCTTTTATGTGGGCCAGACAGGTCGCGGTTTTTTAAAAAGATTTACAGAACATAGGCCGCCTACACACCTTCACAGCTTGGACAATATCAAGTCAAAATTTGCAGAACACCTCATTTCCGAGAATCATAATTACACTAATTTTAAAACTAACTTGATACCTATTCACATATGTAAGAAAGGGCGATATACGAACGCCCTTGAAGAGTACGAAATTTATAAAGCGTATAATAATACTGATACCAAGCCGCGTGTTTTAAATGATCAACTGCTTTTCAAGTCAAATGTGTTGTACGACACTGCCATGCGTTATTGTCGTGGTGGGAGCCAGACGTAATTCAGTGCGCGGTCAGTCACCGTACGATGTACATCGTTTAACCGTGGCGCTCGTTTTTAAACATTTATATTGGATTTTAATATTTTAATTATTTGACAACTGTATCAACGCTAAATGATACACGAATATTTTAAGTTCTGAGGATGGGACAAGTGTCCTGAAACATGTCAACTTTATAGTGAAGCCGTTGTTTCAAAAAGCCGCAGACGGTGAGTTGCAATATATTTGATTGAACAACACGTGGCTTGGTACTAAAATTGGGATTTATTCATTTTAAACATGAATACTCGCACTTAACCGGTGACTAAAGAGAGGAAGACTAGGCGATAACAGTTTGCTGTAGTGACACACACGCGCGCGCACGCGCGCGCGCACACACACACACACAAACTCTCTCTCTTCACAACTGATGTCCGTGAGTAACGCAAATACTGTTGTCCTCGCAAATGGCTGTACAGGGTCCTATCGAAGTAAAAGGCTGCGATGTGAATGAAAATATTGCCACGCCATTATACGAGAACGTTCTACATGTTTCTCGGCTATCCCAGCAAAGTCCAGCTGTAATGTTTGTGTGCGTACGTAACACTTAACATGCGTCAACGAGGCTATTCCAGACCATACCCTGTCGGCGCACTGTTTTCAAGGCCACGATCAATTACGGTCTAGTGTTTTCGAATAGTGTTGACGCGTCTTATGGATTACTCTGGAATCTCAGCGGGGTATAAATATAAGCATTCAGCGACGCTTACAGTCAGTTTAAGTGGCGATTTATTCAAGTGAGGTTCGAAGTATTGTGGCGAAGTGTTATTGTTGTGCGCGACTCTGTTGGTTGACATTATTATTTGTGTGGACAAATTTTGCTCGGATTATTGTACAAGTTTATTATAAACTGTATTTCTGATTAATTAAAGCTAGTGATTAGTGACTTCGTTGGTGTCTTGTACACCTATTTTTGTTTTCCACTCTACCATACGACGATCAGTGAGACCGTCGTAAAAATATTGTTAGCCACACAACGAGGTTTCTGTCCACTGCACATTTCAAGCTGACTGTTCAAAAACTACCGTCACGTCTGTACTGACACCACCCTGGTTGTTTTAGAACGCAAAGAATTTTTTCGTGCCTACTGATACTGAAAATCAAACGCGCTTATCAGACAAGGTAGTACAATCAGCAAAACTCTTCTGCAAGGCACTGGAAAACGTATTTTACAAGACTGAACCGGAAAGAGTAAGAAACTAATATAAACGGAGAGCACATGAATCAGCTAAGACCAGCGGGGTGGCGTGGGTGCATAACAGCTGTTGCCGGTTGTGAAAGGCCTTAAAATTAATTCGAATTTTTTCTAGTACAAAGTGTTCTTTTTAGAGCCAAAATATTTTTTTTTTTTTAGAGTATTTTCTACCATTCGCTGGCGGAAGAAGAGGGTCCTGGTTCAACGAGATCTGACTCCATTATACTTACACAGAATAAATCAGGATACAAACAATTGAATTCAAAATAATAAAATCAAACAGAGAAATATAAAACTAAACGAACAAAATACAAATAGGTACGTACTAGTAGTAACTGCTGCACATCGGTTCCGAAAACGAACATAGCTGCTAAGTGAGCGTTTTGCCGATTTAAACAGCGGCAACACATTGGATGGACGAATGTGTCCACTTCCCGTTTGTACAGTAACAACTGCTACGAGGTCAATGACGATACGTAGTAAAACACTGCCGATGTTCGAGCCGGCAACACAAGACGGTGCAAATGCACAGCAGTTCGAAAGCAATGCTATGCTTTTCTTAAAGTTTCCCTTCTAATATTGTTCACATTTCAAATTATTTAGTAAGTAAAGTATTTATGCTGTGGTATAATTATTTTCTTTTCTTTCATTGCTTGTACTGTTGCTGTCGGCAACAGCGGTTACATGGACGCCACACTACTGGCTAAGATACAGTGATGACATAATATTAAAAATAGATACAAAGGAAGAACTGCAATCGAGGATTGAAAAGCTAGAATAATGTTGCCAGAAAATAGGGCAAAATATTAACCATAAGAAAATAAAAGTAACGACGAACAAGGTTCAAAGAACATTTGAACACGTCACTGAGAACATGCGTATAATTAGGACAAACTTTAAAACTGAACAAAGAAAATCGAAGTGTACAAACAAGCTTACGAATCAGACTTGTGGACAGCATCTGGCAAACTCAGTTTCATTTCGTAAAAAAAAAAAAATACATATTCCCAGTTTTTAAAAACACTGATCGCATTTGACCAAAGTGAGCCGATGCTCATCAAATTTACATCGATAAAGTAGCAACAACTTGCAGAAATATTAACCTAGCAGCACTGAACAAGGGAAACCAGATGGCGCGGTGAACGGATGTCCTGGAAAGACGTGCCGGGTTGATGTGGATATAGAGAACTCAAGACGGAGAAAAGTTGAGGAGTGAAAGGTTACGCCTAAATTCAACACTGGATCTTCGAAAGCTGAAGAAATCTTTGGCGCTGGAGGAGAATGCAGAGGATGGGGTGTAAAGTAGCTCGCCTCCACGTGGTGCACCCCGGGTTACGCTGAATGAGCTACACCTCTGCGCCTTCTACCATGCCACAGCAGAGCCATGCAATCGTCCACGCAAGACAAAACGGCCGTTTTCAGGGCGGGAACGACGCCGCTACTCGGCAGAACAGTCAACGTTTAAGTGTATTTTTCTGGAACGCGAGCGGACTGAATTTTCCGAAATTTAGCGGGCTGAAGTGCCTTATTTGTGATCACGGACCAGACATTTTTTATTATCGCAGAAGCCGGCGCCGCGACTGACAACGTTCAATTCTATCAACCATCCACACTCTCCGACGGGGCCGACAAGTCGCATCTGGAATGATAATTGGTACCGCTAACGATATCGCTTCGAACTTCAAAATCTTACACTCTATGGACGCAGAGGACAAATTAGAAGCTGTACAAATAGATACGTGGATCCATTTCCGGAACGTGGTGGCGTACAACCCTCCTATGAATACGTTTGACCACCTGATACTAGAGCAAGCAATCACAGAGAGGACAGTGGTCTTGGGCGATTTCAACCCCCAATCTACCAGATGGGGTTACCCTCGCACTTCTCCAGTTGGCAACATCATGGAGTTACTAATTGACAACTCATCCTTGATCCCTATCGACACGGAGCCAACGTTCGTGTCGTTTGCTTGGCACCTCGGCAGACCTGACCTCATCTTGCCCCATGCCAACCTTTCCGACAGATGCCGGCATCAACTACTGGATGACTCCTCTGGCTGTGGACACCGCATCATCGTTTTCACTATTGCGCCCAAAACGAAGGTTCCAAAGAAGAAAGCCCTTACTAGATGGAACTTCAAGAAAGCCAAATGGCGCGATTATGCTGAAGAAACAGATACCCTCATGACACCCGATTTGATAACCGGGAATCCCGACGTCACCTTCAGCAACATCACGAAGCCCATCCTCGCGGCGGCTACGAAGCACGTACCTAGAGGACAAGTTAAGAAGTACTCACCTTTTTGGAGCGGGAAACTCGCTGGTCTGAAAACCAAACGCAATGAAGCCAGAAAAACAGCTGAACGAACCCAACACCTAAACGACTACGTGCAGCTGAGGAAAGCCCAAGCCTCCCTACAGAGGGAGATAATCCAAAGTAAGAGAGACACCTACCGCAACTTCGTGGCCTCCATGGACTACCGGAAAGATGGAACTAAAGCCCATCGCTTCATCTCTAAGCTCAACAATGCAGGCCAACCACGCATGGTGAATCCTATCATCAACGGCACCAAATCCATTACCTGCAAGAAAAGGATCGCCGACCTCTTCTGCAAACAGTTTTCTACGTGTGCGGGAAACTTCCCCCATCGAAGAAGAAAGACTGTTCCACTGGCCCCACTTCCTGAGACAGACAACCAAATTTTTAATGACGACTTCCGCATCGGCGAGCTCAAGCAGGCTATCACAGCACTTAAGACCGGGAAAACATGCGGATCCGACAATATTTTCCCTGAGTTCGTCACCCACCTCGGCAAAAAGGCGATGATATGCTCCTCCTTGCGATTAACGAAACTTGGCATCGCGGTATCCCAGACACATGGAGAAAAGCCGAAATCATCCCAATTCTCAAGAAGGGGAAAGATCCTAGACAATTAAAAAGCTATAGACCTATAAGCCTTACCTCCACCCTGTGCAAGGTCGCTGAGCGCATGGTGAACAATCGTCTCCAAGTTTTCCTCGATAAATACCATATCATTGCGAAAGATCAAGCCGACTTTCGTAAACATAGGTCAACTACCGACCAAGTGGTCAAATTTTCGCAATTTGTTAAAGACGGATTCCATCGAAAAATGTCAACCCTGGCCTGCTTCGTCGACTTCCAGGGAGCCTACGACACTGTGAGCAGAAAAATCCTCCTTAACAAGTTAATCGACATCAATATCTCTGGCAACATGATCAGATGGCTCTGCAGCTTCCTGTTCCAGAGGTCCCAGAGGTTCGTTAAAGTACGATTTGCAAACACCACCTCAAGCTACCGACAGCAAAAAAGGGGCCTCCCTCAGGGTGCAGTACTTAGCTGTGTGCTTTTTAACATCATGATCAACGATTTGATCGGCGAACTGAAGAAAGAGCTCTGAGTCGAGGTCCTCTGCTATGCTGACGACGTTACTATGTGGGCCACCAGCACCAGAATCCCTGCAATGGAGCATTCCATCAATAAAGCCTTTCGCCGTCTCCAAGCCTAGTGCAAAAACAATGATATGATAGTCAGCAAGGACAAAACAACTGCCCAACTCTTCACACTTTCCACTAAGGAGCACACCACCAATCTGTCATATGATTCAACGCCCCTTCACCTACCCCAAGCAACGAGATACCTCGGCGTGACCCTAGACAACAAGCTAAGCTTCTCTCAGCACGTTGACAGCACAGCCGACAAAGCCACTAAAAGACTATGCATTCTTAGGAGGCTTACAGGCACCAAGTGGGGGGCCACCTATAAGACGTACATCCGCCCATGAATGGAATACGGCTGCGAAGCTTTCGCCACTGCCAGCGACGCTACCAAAAAGAAACTGAGCACAGCGCAGAACAACGCCTTGCGCCTGGTCTGTGGAGCGGCTGCATCGACTCCCATCACAGCGCTTGAAAGCCAAACTCTGACCGAACCCCTGGAAGCCCGACGAGACAAAGCGGTCCTAAAGTTCTTTGAGAGATCTCGCAGAGTCGGTGACAAATTTTGGGAAACCTACTGCACCGCGAACGCACGGCTTAGGACACAAACCACACCTTTGGCTAAAGAGCTAGAACTCCGGCAGAAGTACAAAATAAATGCCCAAGAACGGTTGCCGTTCCGAAAGGCCGAACTCGTCCGCGAAAAGCCCGAGCTGCAAGTTCACCTGTTCCTTCCCAGGATAACGGAACGCAAAGCCGACGTTTCTCAGCACCTTCTGAAGGCCACTGCCCTGGAAATGCTTACCACCAAATACCCACGAGCAGAATGGACCCATGTTTACACCGACGGCTCTGCAATGGGCGATAAAAGCGGCGAAGGTTTTACACAACCTTTCTCGAGGGTATCCCAGTAGAAAGAAACCGAACAAACTTCGACGGGGAGGTAGCTGCCATCAGCGAAGCTGCAGACAAACTGCTGGGTCTTCCTGGTCTAAAGAAAATTGTGTTTCTCTTCGACTCAACGGCAGCACTGCAAGCCATCACTTCTTCCCTACCGCAAGATGGCGACCTTGTCCCACTGTGCCAAGAACGCCTCTTCAAGCTGCAATCGAGATCAGAAGTCCGTCTGCAGTGGGTCCCTGGCCACTGCGACCTCGAGGGAAACGAGAGAGCTGATCAACTAGCTAAAGCAGGATGCCTTCTCCCACAAGAAGACCGGCCAGTTAGCTACCCAGCAATCTGCAGCCTCATCACGACATCCATCAACAGAATGGTGAAGACAGCCTGGGAGGCAGCCGCTGTTGGCAAAAGATGGGAGCCGATTGTAAAATCCAACGCCATCCCCAACAACCTGCCTGTGGGACGTCGCAGTCGCCACGTTTAGAACGACCACCGGCCACGACTAGCTCCAGAGCCACCTGCACCGCATCGGCCTTGCCGACTCCCCCCTGTGCCCCTTGTGCTCCGAGGATGAGGGCACGGCCGACCACCTCACAAGCTGCAGAGCCCTGGAAGTCGTGGACGACAACTTGCAAGGACGGGCCAGGCTCTACTGGTCAGCAAGGCGTCTAATGGCCGAGCAGCCACGGACGGGCGTTGGATGAAGTAAGAAGTAAGAATGAAGAGGATTTCGTGACAGGACAGGAAGGATTCCGCGTAAGCTACCATGAAGTACTTAAGAGGTACCAGAAAAATGTTTTGGGGAAAGGCCTCATATAAGGAAATGTCAGTGACTACAACATTTGTTGGATGACACGGAAATGGTTACGGGACAGACGCTACGAGAATCCAAGAAATGTCTAGTCCTGTAAGCAGTTGGCTGCAGAAATAAATTAGGTAGTGGGTTTGAAAGAATACAAACATTTTGAGTAGACGGTGATCAACAGGAAAAATACATTTTCAGGGTGCAGCTTGTTACCGAGCTCGTTGTCTGCTGTAAGTAATGCGGTTGCTTCTGAATTTCTGCGACCTGACACGGTATCAAAGTCGAGTACAAAAATATTCTTGAGTTTTAAACTTAACTCGAAGTGCATTCAGCAATTCATTTCACCTTTTGTAATATTGCATTTCAGCTGACATTACCAACCGGCTGAAATTTTATTAGCGAAATAGTCTAAATTATATCTTCTTCCTTGACAGCAAGCCTAGCGTCCACACCGAAACCGCACTGATCGATTCCACTTGCTGCACACCACGCAGAACCTTGGACGATACGTAAATGACTACCACATACTGATGAACCTTCATCTGTATCTACGACTATCTATCGTTCGTTCATCTATCTACGTCTGCGTCATGCATTCTCTGTCCTACACTTTCAACTCACTGGTAACAACTTTTACTCGATTAACAAGGGCAAACCATACGTTCCCATAAGAAGTGTTCAAGATACAGACATATACCACTTTCCTTTAACCTATTTCTTAACCATTTCCCATTCTCATACGTTTATCATAATTACTGCTTTCCACACAGCGCCTACCACAGATTGATAATCACTCTCTTGGTTTGTGGCTCTCTCCTTCTTTGTTTCTTGGACGTCTGTCATTCCAAAATCCTCTTAGACTGACTTTGTGCCGGCATACATTGAACATGTCCCAACCACTGTAGGTTTAGGGCTATACTTTGTATGGTCTTTCCCATGCATCTCCACATTTTTCATATTTTGAAAAATTTTCCGCGTACGCTTGAAAACAACTCTAGCTAGTACAAACGTACAATTCGAATTTTCTAAACAGCTCATATTATAAGAGGCCATGTTACGAGGAGATATACTATATAATTTGTAAATAACTTAATGTTAAGTACATTATATTCTGTAACATACTGAAAAAAAATCGCTTTTCACTTCTTTTTAGTTAGCCTCATCTGGATACTCAGCACAAGAACGGTGTTTGTCAGGAAACAGCATTCGAAAGGAATCTTTACTCTCTGTTTAACCTTTCGAGCGCTGAGGTGCCCGGCCACCGAGCTGCAGCGTGGTTATACACTCTTCTTCTTCTTCTTCTTCTTCAGCGGCGCGACAACCCATTACTGAGTCAAGGCCTCCTTAAACAGCCTCCGCCAGTTGTCCCGGTGAAGAGCAGCTGCTCTCCAGTTCCGGTCCCACGGATATGGCACGCATCATAATTCACACCGTCTTCCCAACGTAGTTTGTGCCTACCAAATCTCCTGGTGCCACAGATCTGTTCTGTGAGTGCCTTTCTGGGTATTTCATTCTTCCCCATTCTCATCACATGTCCAGCCCACCTGAGTCTACCAAGTTTTATAACTTTTACAATATCTGGTTCATTCAGAAGACTGTTCAGTTCTTGGTTGGTCCTTTTCCTCCACTCACCTCCCACACATATTGGACCAAAAATACTGCGGAGGATTTTGCGTTCATGAACCAGCAGGCTTTACTCAAGACTTTCTAGAAATGGTCCACGTCTCAGAGCCATAGGTGAGAACTGGGTGGATCAGTGTTTTATATAGAATCAGCTTGATACTCCTGGCAATTGTTCTGCTCTGGAACAGGGGTCTGAGACCAAAGACGCACCTAGTAGCTGAGGTGATTCTTCGCTTTATTTCTTCTGTTGTTTCCCCATCGGAGTTAACTTGGCATCCTAAATAAACAAAGTTGTTGACTTTTTCGAAGGAATAGATGCCAAT
Organism: Magicicada septendecula; assembly: GCA_034769895.1. Lineage (NCBI taxonomy): Eukaryota > Metazoa > Arthropoda > Insecta > Hemiptera > Cicadidae > Magicicada > Magicicada septendecula. Next base: position 94,511,496 of record CM068368.1, read on the forward strand.
TTGGACGTGCTCTCGTTCTCTAGCTTCCTGTCCTGTGACCATGTATTTTGTCTTGTGGTTATACATTCGGGTTTTGTATTAACACATGAGGCCCCTGATTTACAAATGTAGAGACGATGTTTTACCGCTTGACCGTACCGTTAATGCTTTAAGAAATGAGACGCTTCAAGAAAGAAAACATTTATTTCACACAATGTACGCACGTGTAAAGAACTTATCAGAAACGAAAAGTCCAATCGCTTCTTTGTGTACAGATTAATCGACCTACGAAGTTTACAGAGTCTCTTAAAATTCCACCTCTGTCTGAAACGAGAAACACGCTACTTATGAAACAGCATGAGTTCAGTTCATAACGAGTCCACTCGTACCGTACAAAAAAAAAACTACTCTCTATGTTGCAATGCATTACAGCGCTAATATGATTATAATAGCTTGCAATTAAATATTATAAAGTGATCACAGTTAAATGAGAATTGCATGTCGGCGTGCTAATAAATACGCAGTAGTTTTAATGTAATGGCATACGTGAATACAGATTAATGGCGTCGGTAATTAGATAATATGATATCTGTTGGTACAGTAGTTTAGCGCACCGAGCACGGCTGCATTATGTACGAAGCCAACATACCGTATATACATGCAAGGTTTAGCTTTATTTATAGCAGCAATAAAACGATATCAGATGACAAGTACATGCGAAAGAGCGGATACAAAATAAACTTTACAATTTTATTGCTGAACTAACCTCAACATAAGGAACCAATTGAAAACAACTTAACACGCTCAAAGTGGACGGTGTGTTGGAGTTGTCATTTGTTTCTCTGTTTCTTTTTTCTTTTTTCTTTCTTTCTTTCTTTCTTTCTTTCTTCTTTGCTGCTCTGATTTCATGTCCGAACGAAATTCACCCCGTTACAGTTGGCACCGTTACTGCTTGCATTTAGTATTAGCAGAACACATCCACGCACAGCTGATTATGTTAACAGATTCTACAATAAAAACAGCAACGGCTTTTGTCTGTAATATTTTTATCGATTCCACTTATGGTGAACAGCTGGCTGATTAAAAACAAAGATATTCATTAAACGGAGAAAATAAACCCGGTTAGTACGCGTTATTGAACATTACACAAATGTATTCTACAACATTTTAATGCATTTAAATGCACGCTCAATGTGTATGAAGACCGGCGAGATTGTTTCTTCGTAACGAAATACTTTTTTTTTTTATATTTTCGTAATCTGTTTATACAAACACTAAGCATATAAAACTAAGCACATGTATTAGTTAGAAGCAGTAATCAACAAGATGGAAATTAGAGAATCCGAATGAAAACCACACAAGATCTTGCTTATGCTGATGATGTAGCCATTATATGTAGAAACAAAAAACATTTTGAAAGAAGCTGTAATTAAGACAGATAGAGACGCAATGGGAAGACGACTGAAAATAAATGATATTAAAACCACATAGGTGGAAATAACAAGAACACAGTGTACTAGACAGCCTCTAAATTACGAAAATCAAGAATGTGAATACGCAAGTGAACTTTCCTCCTTAGGCTCCAAACTAAACTATATTAACACCACAAGCAATGATATCCAGGTGAGAACGCCTACTGGCAACCGATGTAAATACGCCTACTCAAAATTAATGAAGTCGAAAGCACTGAGTGCGCCGTTAAAATTTAAAATATTCAAAAGCATAATTAAACCATTTGTAACATTAGCATGTGAACCCTGGGTATTAACGCAACAAGACGAACAGTATATAAGAATATTCGAGTGATAAAGATTGAAAAAATTTTTTAGAACCGTGAAAAATAACGACAGCTCATGGAGAATACGAAGGAATCATGAAAAAATAATCTAATACACGAAACTGGTATAGTACCGTTTGTAGATAGTAGAAGGATACAGCCGTCCTGGCTGGGACACACAGTGAGGATGGAATATTATAGAATTTCCATAAAAATTCTAGAATGGAGACCAGTAGGTAGGAGATCAAGAGGAAGGCCAAGGGAAAGATGGATCGAGGATCTGGAGGAGGATCTGAGGAACATGGGGATACGAACGTGGAGAAGACTACATAACGAGTGAGGGGAATGGAGATAAATCGTTTAAGAGGATAAAAACCATACTGGGTTGAATGTCTGTAGAAGAAGAAGAAGAAGAAGAAGAAGAAGAAGACATGTACTGGTTTAAAAGACTCCTAATCCAGTGATTGGTTCGCTTCTTCTTCTGTTTCCTATCGTCCAGTTTTACCCCGGATCGTTTAGCGAGTCGTCGCCGAGAAGGGACGCGATCGTGGGGGATCTTCGCCGGCGGCAGGCCGGCGCCCCCTGTCAAGCGTCAGGATTATTCAGGCACTTTCTAGATTCCGTTCTAACTTAGGCGAGATATTGCATTGCTAGTAATGTCTTCCCGTCTTCAGCGACCGGCTTGTCAACGTAATCCACCCACTCCGATCTTGATCTTACTGCTACTATTTCCGGGCATGCTTTCATAATGAGTTTCATTTTCGTTTTGTTATGCAAGCTATTAGTTCTATCTAGTATGGGGACTGCATAAACGTTTATGTAGATTCCAATTATCGTGTACTAAGTCGACTCAGTTCTCTATACGATTAGGCCTACTATTAGACTGATTATTCTGTTACAGCACTTTTTTTTGGCAACTAAAGGCAACCAAATACAATGTTGTAAAGATTTTAAGCCTTTCTGTCTGCAAGAGAGTTTTGACGTCCCTCTAGTCGTTACAGAATCTGTCACTGACATGTGCGGACTTCATCAAGTGCGGGTAGACTGCGGTTGCAGGCTGACTAAGCTTGACAGCATACGTAATAAAGCCGCGTGACCTAAAATTGACACGGCTTTTGTTATTATAATTACAATTGAAACGAAATAGCTGAAATGGTAAGGACACGTGCGACGCGTAGTCAGTAACAAATGACCTAAGGAACTATGGCCACGGATCTGACGTCAAAGGAGGAGACGAGGAAGGTACTAAGAACTTAGAAAAAGGAAGTCGATGATGAGGGATCTTATGGGTGATGATTAGCAAGCCAGCAATGACGATAGACGACGTTGACTGTATGCAAACAACTCCTTGTCATATAATGTGAAGAGTGGACTTTGGCTGGCAGTCGTCTTTAGTAGTGACACACTAGTTACTGGACGTCCCGTACTGTCCTTAAACCTTCAGAGACCGTTTCCCAAATGTGACGCGGGATCCCACTTGCACACTCCGGCTTCAATATGACATTGAACGCCAACAGCTTGTGCAAACAAATGAGAAATTATAATCGAAAGAGAAATCATATCTTCGAGAGAATTATATCTTCAAGAGAGTGAAGATAAATTACAACTGGCAGTGCACCGACTGAATCGAATACGTCCAGAATATAATCTTAAAATTTCCTTGCATAAGACGAAAGTTTTGGCTTTCCAAGGCGAGTATCCCGTTAGGTCGAAAATAATTGTCAACAAAAAGCCAATCGAACAAGTATCAAATTTTACATACTTGGGCTGCGACACAAGCTACAATTATGACAAGGACATGGAAAAAAAAAATAAGTTCCAGGCAATATGTGGCACAATAAACAGAACATTAAATAACAAAACACGAAAACACACAAGGATAAAATTTTATAAAACGATGACTGTACCTGTACTTATCTATGGGAGTGAAAGTTGGATAAATACCAAAAAAGGAAACAGCAAAATACAGTCAGCAGAAATGAGATTTTTGAGACGGGTCAAAGGCTGCACAAGAAAAGATTTAGTAAGAAATGAAGACGTGCGAAATGAACTAAATGTATATGCAATAAAGGAAAAAATAACTGAATATAAAGAAGGATGGAAACAACACTTAAATAGAATGGGAAATGGGAGAATATCCAAAAAAATATTTAACTACATCCCAAGAGGGAAAAGAGATATAGGAAGACCACGAAAACGGTGGTCGTAAGTTTGTGAGGACGGATCAGGCAAATGGCTAATCCTTGTAGTGCAGAAGAAGAAGAAGAAGAAGAAGGAGAAGAAGAAGAAGAAGAAGAAGAAGAAGAAGAAGAAGAAGAAGAAGAAGAAGAAGAAGAAGAAGAAGAAGAAGAAGAAGAAGAAGAAGAAATCATTACTCAAAACGAAACCGTTAATGACACTTTGAAAATTAAAAAAAAAACACATTCAGCGATAAAGTAAATTAGACAGTAATTAAGCAGAGAGGACCAGAAGGTCTAAAAAACTTTCCAAAGATCCCTTTGCACATTTTGAAAAGTTTAAACAAATTCGTTACGTTCTTTATCTTTGTAACTCTTTTTCTTTTCAGTCAGCGATCGGACCAGAAGTCGCGACTCATGGCAGAGTCTGGTAGGGTTAAGTAATTTGTGACGTTCCGCCAGGGGTATCTGTCTTCAGCGGTCTACATGATTTCAGGCGGTGTGGTGCTTGATGCAACGTGGGTTCAAAACGGTAGTTTCATACTACTAATTGGTTCAATCTTATTGATGGACGGGATAATATGATTGGTGCACAGAGCAATGACGGGAAGTGCCGCGCAATTAAGAACACATTATTACATCAAAAACTTCCAACTGTCATCCTTTACACCTAATTTTGTAATTGCATATACATACATACATACATATATATTAACTGATAATTATAAATTACGTACATTTTTCATTTCAGATTGCAACGAGAACTTATTTTGTACGAATTTATATGTCCACATTTACGGACGTAAGTATATCTAACGTAATGTTAATGATAACACTGTGGAAACGAAAAGTTCGTATCTTCCAGCTAAGAACAATGAGCTGAACGCGTACAGATATTTGAGAAAGCGTTCAGATAAAAACCAGACCAGTCGCGGCAGCGCCCGCGAAACAGATTTAATCAAAACAAAATACAAACGTCCGGCGAGAAAAACAAAATTTGTCTAAGCAGCGGCGGGCGGCAGCAGACGCGGGGCGAGTTTGATAATAACGTCTGGGAGTGAACGCTGACAGGTGTTGAGTGAGTGAAGCGTTGCCGGTATCAATATTTAAAGAACTTGGACCATATTTTCTGATTAACAGCCGACCACGAGTCACTGAATAATTAATGGAGATTATAGCAGAAGAACAGACTGACAGGTATTAACCGTACGCTGGCTGGCGTGTTGGATTCAGCTCAGTCATCGTGGTGTGTGCTGTTCACCCTCTCGCTCTCTCTCACTCGCGTTCTATCAAGAAACAACAATACTGTCAAACTAAAATACAGGCACCACTGTACATACAATACGCGTACGGGTTAATTAGTCACTCGTACCTAAACGGCACTGCCCCGCAGCCGCGGCCGTCTGACAGCGTTTATAAAAATAATTTTAGTTATTAATAACTTTAAACTGACAACTTACGCAAATAATTGACACTTCAAATTGATAGTTAAATTGTCTACAGGAATTCTGGTTTGCATCCGCTTTGAACGTCAAGGAGTAGACGATTATTTGCACTCGTTAATGTTAAGACCACAAGAATAAAAATTAATAATAATTACTGGGCAGAAGGACAAAAATTTCCGTTTTCAAAAGCACTATTATTTGTGAAACTAAAAAGAATTATCCACTTACAAAAAGGTTAAGAATAATAAAGACTACTTTTACATGCAATGAGAACTCAACTATCAAAATAAATACACTCATAAGTCTACCTCGTCGTTCTGCTTCTGTTCGTCGTCACTTTCATCATCATCATTATCATCTGCGCCACACCAACTGTTATGCTTGTTATGACCTCAAAATCCAATCATGGTCACCGTGTCCTTTATCGACCTACGTTGTCTTTCCTCCTGGTTTTTAGTTGAGGACTTTCTTAAGAATTATTTCTCTTTTCCATTTGATTCTGTTTCCACTGTTCCTTCTAATCAACACTCTTGTCATTTATGGCACATACGTTCAGATCTCTTCGCGCGTCTACATCCTTTATCAAATCTCTTCCTGTGCAGTCATTCACGCTCCTCAGAAACCACATTTTGCTGCCTGCAGTTTACTGCCCTCCTTCATGATGTTCATAAAATCTCATTCAGCGGAGTACTGGTGCACCCACGATTATGATATAATTACTACGTTATAGCCTACTTGAGAAACATGAGAAAATTAGAAATGATGTTATTAAGGACAGAATGAATGTGAACTTTTCAATTGTTGATTTTATCCAAACAAAAAAATTACAATGGTATGAACACACGAAAAGAATGGCACAGGGAAGACTGCCAACGAGAGTTATGGAATGAACCCCATCAGGAAGAAGGAAAAGAGGAAGACCACCTTTCACCTGGATAGAAGAAATTCAGACTATATTGAGGGAACGAGAAATTGAAGCTCTTTGGATGGACAAGCAGTAGTGGAAAATGAGAATTCAACCACTTCTGTAATCTTTGGTTCCGGAAAATAAACAATGTAAACATTGTGCAGGCGGATTAATAAAATAGCCTACTAGGCAGACTGCTTTGACGCGGTATCAGTTCTAACAGCAGACACAGTACACTCGACACCATCACAAAGTTTGGTTTATCCTGAGCATCTTTAAAGCAATGATTTCCAGTTTTTTTTTCTGAGTCTTAGAGCGTTAGTCAGATAGTGGACTTGAAACAAGGTAAGTTTTTAAAATCCTTTGTACTGGTCCTGACTTCTTTGCAAAACGGACCATCGTGAAAAGAGAGAAAGACGTCAATAAGATGTTTCCAGACGTGGCTATGGGGGGAAAAAGTAACCGATTTCGTTTAAACATAGGAAAAGTACGCTCCCTGAGCTGCAGGACCCGCTCACTATTTTAAACGAAGTATATTTATTGTTATATAAATTTTAATAGTAGATAATTTTTGAAGTGTGGGAAAAATTAGAAAGTTACTCTACTACCGTTTCTTTAGTAATATAGCAATCGTAAAGCACACAATCTTACAATAAACACTAAAAATTCGACACTTTCGGATTTGGGTTACTGTTCCTTTTAGTCTGACACCCTGCTGGATTTTCACAAATTTTTTTTGAAATTTTTTATCTCCTTTTTGGGCCCCCGGTAAAATTTTTTTAATTTCAAAATTTAACACTACATTCACATGTTAGTTTAAAATTATCATTAATTTGACATCCCACATGAATTTTTGCGGTTTTATCAAAATTTTCATCCACGTTTTGGGCCCTGATGTCAAAAATTTTTTAATTTTCAAAAATGAACATTATGTTCAGATTGTGGTTAAAATCCCTTTAATATGATATTCCACGTGGGCTTTCGCGATTTTTTCACAATTTTTACCCGTTCACATTGTAGCCTCCCGCCTCCTTATTGGGGGGGGGGGGTCAATCTTAAAAACAATATTCTGTACGGTACAATTGTGGACAACCATGCCACGTTTTACTAAAATTGGTTAATACGTTCAATTGTTATCCTGAGACATATCCCACACAGACAGACAGATAGTCAAATGCCAAACGGTCGAGTTAAAACTGAGAATTCGCTTTGCTCGTTCAGTAAGCAATGATGGAATAGTTAACAGAATACATAAGAATGAAGAGTGTGCCTGATCTGAAGAAAATATCGTGGATTTTGTTCGACCTGACAGTTATATGACTACGACGTTTGAGAGAAAGGTTTGTCAGCATATGACTACAAGGTTTGAGAAAAGGTTGTCAGAAGAATTGCCAGCTACGGGAAGGCCAAGATAAAAGATCTTGGATCAAGAAGATACAGAAATACGCTTAAGAGGACACATAAAGGAGTCCAACAGGCTTACGTGAGTCCAGAGTATAAACCAATACTTGAATTGAGGTTAGATGCCAGAATAAATCAACGTGGGTTAGGGAACTGCCGTTGTTGGCAATGCTGCCTAGAACAACCATATATATATGAAATTGGAAAATACATGTGTGTGTGTGTGTGTGTGCGCGCGCGCGCGTTTAAGTATTGGAGGTTTTGAAACGTTTAATTGCAAAACTGTCAAGGTGTTTTTCTTATTTGAGACACGATTCGGTAATTACGTTATACGCTCAACTTCAGCCATGTTGATCTGTGTTATACGTTTCGTCAATTTTTTTCATTTTTACGAGTGACATATCGATTTATGTTTGTTGTCCTAAACACCTCTTCTGCAGTCCTTTCAAAAGTCAAAATAAAAACATGCAGGCATAACAACTGGAAGAACCATTAAAAACATTTTAATACCTACATGTAAAGATGACGTACGGCCGTGAATGAAATGAAACATAATTCAGTAAGATATTAACAAAAAATGAAGATATAATGGCAGAAATTGTCAAATCTAATACGATAAGGATGGTTCTCTTTTGGAAAAAGATGATCGATGTGTGACGAATACCAAGTTTCCACTGCGTTGTAAAATGAAATTCCATAATCAGTATGCGCTCCCTGCAATAATATATATAGGCATCCTGGTCAGAAATGTGGAGTATGAACACTTTAACGATTCAAAAACTGCCGGCCTCAGAGAGAAGCAGAGAACTACTGGGTCGAGAATGACAAGACGAAAGAAGAAAACAAATAATTGGAAACCCAAAGGAAGTAGAATAAATGACATCATTTGGAGAATCAAGACAGTTACATGGACGTGAACAGGTTGGTACGCTACGTTAAAAGGGATGATTGCATAAGCCGAGAAGATTGTTATGAGTCAGTGCAAAGGGGAAATTGTTATAAAAGTGCCAAGTGGCTAGTTCTGCTGCTGTTAATTATGATGATGATATAAAGACCACAGGTTACTGTTGGAACTGTGAGTTGTTGACTGAGACCACCGTATAGGGCAACCAACCCTATACCGGCTGGATTTTTTATCGACCTTCTCTGGTCTAGATCCGTCGTGTTCGGTTGTAGGATCACCTCAATAAGGGTGTGGCTCTTCACCACGCACGACGGTATTGAGTAGGCAGAGGCTCTGGTCCAAACGGCTCTATGTTCCACACATATTCTACTCCAGATGTAATAGACGAGATCATATAAGAAATGAGGAGATAAGAAACGATTTAGATATTTTTGCAGATAATGAAAGGATTAAGGAATACAGAAGAAAATGGATTCAACACATAGATAGAATGGAAGAAAGTAGAATACCGAAGATAGCGAAAGATTACAACCCTAGAAGCAGAAGAAAAGTTGGTAGACCTAAGAAAAGGTGGACTGTGGAATAGGAACAGGCCGCTAAAGCCTAAAACCGTCAAGAAGAAGATGATGATGATGATATAAGGACCAGTAAAAAATTATTTTAATTATTCTGAGAAACAGAATAAATATAACCTATCTCAACCGGTATCGTCAATGCTTGTAATTTCATTTCTCTGTCTACCACAGTTTATTAATCCAGAAGACAATATAAATTTTAATCAACTATTATATGTAAAATACTTGCAGTGCAAAAAGAAATTTACCAACCGTCACGGACTGTCGTTTCAAGTAAAGACAGTGTATTAAAACGAGATAACATTTCGTGGCTCTCGACAAACAAAAAGTAAAAGAATAACAATAATAATACAGTAAGAGTTTATAATCTGCGCGAAACGAATACTTTGTATTCAAAACTAGATTTACTTTTTTTTTTTAATCAGATTACAGGAACTAAGCGCATTGGTCTAACGAGGCCAAGTATTATGTCAACAATAATTAATATATACGCCAGGACGACGGCTTCGCACCGTCGGTAAAGAATAGCGTGCAGAGCGGCTATTGTGGCTGCCGTTGTTCAGTCGTGACACGACTCGTAACGATCTGCGTTTGTTCTGTTTGTTGATTAAGAAGAACAGTACAGAAATAACCGTACACACGCTAGCTACGGCACGGCAATAATGAAATTAGAACTACAGCGCTACGTGACGATTGTTTAGAGCCCCTGAGTCATCTGGATTAATTATTGAAATAATCTCTCGTCTTGTTACCCGCTCGGCCAGAATCTATCGAGTCATCGTCACTCGACTCGCGTGATTGCAGTAATCAGGTTCGGCTCTGGGAACCGTACGCACACAAATATCTCGCCCTATTACGATCGATTCTGCAAATCTCAGGGTCATAATTTAATACAATAACTCGGTCATTTCGCTAAGGCAAATGTTAAAAGCAACGTCACAATTAGAACCAAAGTTCCTTCTAATTACATCCTAAGAACTCCCACTGCGACAAATCTTTATTACGAATAGGCCTGTCTGCTAATACGAAGACAGTGTATTTTTCGGATTACACTCTACATATCATGTTCCTTGGAACTGGAAACAAGAAACGATTAGACCTTTTCGAGACACGATGCTAAAGAAGATTACAGCAGCGTTTCTCAACCTATGGGGTGTTATCCACTACTTATTCCTGAAGGAGCGTTTGTTGGGTCGCGAATTCGTGTTCGAAAATGTATTTACTGTATCTAAAAACCTATTACATTTAGTATTGATTAGACTTAAGTATGTATAATTTGTTTAAGTGTAAAAAAGGAGCTTAAGGTGTTAAGGAGCTCGACATTAGCAAAAAATGATTATAAATTCGCTTTGTGGATATATTGTTAAACACTTAAATAAGAAAACAAGGAAAGAGACGCAACTGAAATCTATATATATAAAAGAGAAATACCACTGACTCACTGATTCATCACGAAATCCCCGAAACTATAACACCTAGAAACTTGAAATTTGGCATGTAGGTTCCTTATGTGATGTAGGTATCCGCTAAGAAGGGATTTTTGGAAATTCGACCTTTAAAGGGGGGAAAAGTGGGGGGAGTTTGCCTGACTAACTGACATAGAATCAACGTAGAGCAAAAACTACTGAATGGATATCAATGAAACTTTGAACATAGCTTCATCATAGGCCTTAGGTGCTCACTAAGAAACGGTTTTAAAAACTTTCACTCCTAAGGGGCAACCCCCCCCCTATTGTATGTATGTATCTATGTATGTATGTTCCACATCTCCTCCTAAACCACTGGACCGATTTCAACCAAACTCGGCACAAATATTTTACGCGACGGGAGAACCAACATAGGTGAGGTGCTTTTTTCGATGGGGTCCTTTGGGGGGTTCTTTGGGGTCTTCCACATCTCCTCCTAAACCACTGGACCGATTTCAACCAAACTTGGCACAAATATTTTACGCAACGGGAGAACCAACATAGGATAGGTGTTTTCTTCGATGGGGTCCTTTGGGGTCTTCCACATCTCCTCCTAAACCACTGGACCGATTTCAACCAAACTTGGCACAAATATTTTACTCAACGGGAGAACCAACATAGGGTAGGTGTTTTTTCTATACGATCCTTTGGGGGGGTCCTTTGCGTCTTAAAAACTATTAGATCTGGTTACTATGGCAACCCAATAGAATAGATTCTGGTTACCATAGCATCGGTGGAAGTCTCCCGCGTACGAAATAGCGCGGGAGTCGTCCGACGGGCCTTCCCCGGAGTTCATCCACGGAACCCGGGGAGTCTTAGGTCGGATCCCGCGAAAGACGGCGGGGCCAGAGTCCACGGTTCTTATAAATAAAGATATAGGTTATGATATCAAAGGTGGTGTATGGATCTTAAGAAACTTCTTAATAGTGTGTGAATTCAGAGTTGTTTCAGTTTGAATTTAAAAGTGGATAAGTTAAGATCGAAGTAAGTTATAAGCGAGTATAAAAAACAAAGTTTTGATAGCAAATGTATTCAGATCATAGTGTTCAGACAATATAAATGCACTTGCTTCAGTTTGAATTTAAAAATTGATAAGCTGAAATCTATAGAGGTATTGTATTGTTAGAATAAGTTTAGGAGACACTAATTTAACAAACGCCTTATTTCAACATTAACACAATGAATTATAAAAGACAGTAAATACGCAGCGCGTGCAAGTACTGTAGACATTTTATTGAAAAGTAATTTAGCTGTTCGCCCTCTCCCAGAGTTAGAAATCGAGCAGGAGCATCACGCGCAACAGAATTCTTCTCCAGATATAAGAATACAGTTTATGACATGTTCTTAAACAGGTGCGCTACAGAGTATTCCTCCAGTGAGAATGCGAACGTAACAATATAAGGAAGATTATACAATATACAAGTAATATAACGTTAGAACAAGAATAGGTGCCTATGAGCCTATGAATAAATTATGAACCCGAGCAACGCTGGGTAAATCGGCTAGATATAGATATTGTAGCGTGACAGAAAATCCACTACATTTTAAGTCATGTGAAATCATAAAGTTTAATTACACCAACGAATGTTATAATAATATTGAATGACATTTAAATAAATCAGAGGAATGAACCACAATAAAATAAAAATCCTCACTACATTATATATAAAAACCACTGTGTTAAAAGAAACCAAAGAAAGTATCGAAGCAACTCATCAACTCATAGTATAATACCAATAAGTTACCCAGGAAGCTCAGAGCAGTAAACCAGTTATATAAGGCCATATCAAGAAAAAAGAGACTCAATTAAAGAGTGGTGAATACCAAAATACCCTAAAAACAAGAAGAGGGAAGAATAAAGTTTGTGAACAGGAAGAAAACAATACCCTGAAACCTGTATAGAAGAATAAAGTCAGTTCAGTGAATAAATTAAATGCTCCAAACTAAACCTCAGTCGTGATAACACCAAGTACCTTGGTTTACCCAAGAATGAGGAAGGAAGAACAGAAGAGTGAAGACTAGACGAGGGACAAGAATGAAGACTCGAAGAGGGACAAGAATGAATACCAGAAGGAAGATACGAAGAAGGACAAGAAGGAAGACAGGAGGAGAGGAAGAAATAGTATGAAAGAAACACCGTAGTAAAACCTATTATTATATAAACTACTATCAATCCCAAACCCACAAAAACTATGCAAAAGAAAGTATAACATACCCAAAATCTTATAAAATGTAATTATTGAGAAAACTAAAGTGTTGTATAGCGTTATAAGAAGTGCACCGGCTAAAGCTATTGTGTAATAAAGAAAATAAACTAGTCTTAACGGTCCATGATTACTAAAGGTCTGGTCTGAGATAATAAGACTCAAAATATCAGAACCAACAGTGAAAGTGAATTTGTGTAAGTGTTGTTTTTTATTAAAATGCAATAAACTTAAAGATGGTGATACTATAACTTAGTAGTATGCTATATCACAACTTTAAAATCTAATAATAAACAGCATAATAAAATAATAAAATGGAAGGTTTCCAGTATTTTATTATTTTAATGAAAATCTTTATTTACAAGACATTTGTAAAAAATGATAATAAATAGAGTATGGGAGTTAATGTTTACTGATGTAGGGGATCACAATAATAATGGTGTAAACCAGAAAGGACTGGTACTAATATAGTATGAATAAGTGTAACATGTTTAGACAGACTGTTATTTCACAGTCCTAAAATCAATGTGTTAAATAAATGTATTTGTAAGGTTTATTAGAAAATAAGATTTATGTTGTGTGTTTTAAAAAGAATGATGTTTGATAAATAATAACCTACATACCAGTAATAATGTTCTAATAGGTATGCTATGTTAGCTCAAAAATAGTTAAAAGATATATGTTCAAACCATATCTGCAATATGTTCAATTGTGCAGATTGCTAAACCATGTTCATAATTATTTATTTTAATAACTGTAGTGTTAATTAACTACTACACAACACAATAAGTTATAAATCATGTTATTTTCATATAATTGTAATTATGTAAAGTCAGAGGAGGAATTAAGTTTAAATTATTTGAGAAAGAAAGAAATATAAAATTCTAAAATCTAGGCCATTTGGTGAAATCAGAGAACCAATATAAAATAGTATAATTCACTTATAAGTCCTGTAAACTACCAAGATTTATATAAGATAACACAATTAACCACTACTAGGAAAGATCCTATGAATTAAAATGATAATAAGGAAATATACCTTAACATTTTGTAAATTGTCAAAATATATAAATTAATTAATTTTAAAGAGCAATGTCAAATTTACAGATTAACACAAAAAACCAGTTCAAAGGTGTAATTTATATGTATTTAAGGAAAGGAAGAGGAATATGACTAATTAAAATTTATTATAATAGTATTAATAATATTTAAAATGGAGGGAATTTTGTATAAAGACGGAAATCCAATTTTGAGCCTATATTTCCATAAAGTAAAGAAATTTGTTAATTTCCACAAAATATCTACAGATATGGACTATAATACATCAATTTAAAGGGAATGAGATGATTAAACCAATAATAAGGTTAATAATTCATAAAAGTGAGGAATAAAATAGATAAATTCCATACATAATGTAATATTTTATCATATGTATGGGAAGTCGAAAAATGTTAACAATACTTTTTCAAAGATTAACTGGGCCAGATTTATGACCAAGTTAATTAGTCTTTTGTTGAATATCAAGCTGGACAGTTGTGTGAAGAACGTTTCTTAAAATCGAATTGAAAATGATACTAGTGTTTAGCCATTGAAATCAGTGAAACGAGAGTTAGGCGGTTTAAACACTTTTTAAAGCTAAAGCTGTTAATACATTCACGACAATAGTGAAAACAAACACTTAACTACATAATACGAGTGATAGAAACAAGTAAAACACTATATTTCAACTGATATATTCTGCAATTCCTAACCAATAATTTGAAAACTTAACCGCAGAAGTTGAACACATAGAAAATAAATTAACTAACACAAGTTTACACAGAACACTTCACCAGAATACACCAAATAGATTAACAGACATATTACACCAGTGCGGGGACATTTTAGACCTTGATGAAGGTAATTTTATAGTAATTTTCTGACACGACGCATATGCAGTAACCAAGACCAACTCGAGTAGCGGCCATTTTGAAAACGAAGTCGGCTAACCATATCGCAGTGACGTCAGTCTTCATTGGTTTGACAAAACATTTATATTCAAATATTATATACTGAAATTATTTAAATACTATTGAATAGTAATTATTGTATTTATTTTTAATTGTTAATGTTATACTTTCTCGTCACCCTTCTCTGACTATTAATCCATAATCGCTCAAAGAACCTGTCTTTTAATATAATATAACATAAAATTTTGTTCTGTATGACACAATCGATAATTCCTGAGACAGAGTTGATAATTGCTCTCCATCGATAAAATATCGATTATTTATTTAAAATTGTCAATAAATCTTTATATTTCCATTATTTTGTATCTGTACTTATTTCACATGGTAATTTAAGGGTATTTATAAGGCTGAAGGAATTAAGTGAGAAGAATATATTCTATTTTGAACAAGATATTGGACCAGTAAGAAAGTCACCAATCGATTATTACCTGGAGTTAATCTATTTAACTCCAGACTTGGTGCAAATCTTCAAGAAGTGCTCGACGGTCAATAAATACGTACCTGTTATTAAAATTTTACCAGAACCTTTTAAAAAACAGATTTATCTCTTATACATACCTCTATAAACATAAACAAAATTATTTTATTATTTGAAAATTCTATAATTAGTGAATTTTCCGTATACATTTTATTCTTTTGTAACGACCGGCATACAGCGGTCTGGTGACCAAGTGACTAGCCCAAACAGTGGGGCTTGATTTGATTACAGCCATAAAAAGGGTCCTGTTACAATGGAACACACTCTGGTGATTCACCAGTGCCATCGTCACAGTCTGATAAGATGTTATATTTCCATCTTTCTGAAATACACTGTTTAGTTCCGTACTGGAACTGATCTAGTCCACATGTAGTATTCCGTTTACCTCTCGTCCTTTCCCAGTGATAAACTACTGTCTTGTGGTGAATTATTTCTGAAATTACTTCGATTCTCCTTCTATAATTCATAGAATTCATGATGTCTTTGTCATAGGTAATTGGGATATTATTGCCATCAATTAACCCATGTTTCATCATCTCCAACTCTTCCTTCGTTTTTATTACATTTTTTGGGTACATTCTCCTTTTCCTTGGTTTAATATCTTCCTGGTTTCGGTTAGTTTCAATTTCAGGTACTACCATTATTTGTTCTTGCGTTTTGTCATTTAGTACTTCTTCTGGTTCTGGTTGGCTATCTTCCTGCGTTTTATCATTTATTACTTCTTCTGGTTCTGGTTGGCTATCATTTTTTATTTCTTCGGTCTTCTCCTTTCTTAATTCTTCCCTAAACAATTTATTATCATTACTTATATCATCCAGTTTCCCCCTCATCGACTCGTGGTTCTCATCCATTTTCTTGCTTAAATTTTCCGCCATCTTCTTGTTATTTTCCTTCTTCTCGTCCATATATTGTTGGAACATCTCTATTAATTTGTCCCACTTCTCTTCCATTGTAAGTTCTGCCATTTTGATTTATCGTTGTTGCCCTTCTCCTGACTGGATAACCGCTGCCAGGCTTATCTATTCAAGCCCTCTAAGTTGGACGCCACTTTGCAACAAGACCCTTTTATATGGCTGTAATTAGTCTGAGTCCCACTGTTTGGGCTAGCCACTTGGTCACCAGACCCTGTATGCCGGTCGTTACAAAAGAATAAAATGTATATGGAAAATTCAATAAAAAATAGAATTTTCAAACAATAAAATAATTTTGTTATGTTAATTGATGTGTTTAACTGAGAAATACATCTGTTCTAAAAAAAGGTTCTGTAAAATTTTAATAACAGGTAGGTATTTATTGACCGTCGAACACTTCTTGAAGATTGGTACCAAGTCTGGAGTTAAATAGATTAACTCCAGGTAATAATCGATTGGTGACTTTTCTGACGGGTCCAATATCTTGTTCAGATAGAATATATTCTTCTTAGTCCTTCAGCCTTATAAATACCCTTAAATTACCCTGTGAAATAAGTAACAGATACAAAATAATGGAAATATAAAGATTTATTGACCATTTTAAATAAATAAACGATATTTTATCGATGGAGAGCAATTATCGACTCTGTCTCGGGAATTATCGATTGTGTCATACAGAACAAATTTATGATATATTATATTACAAGACAGGTTCTTTGAGCGATTAGAATTAATAGTCAGAGAAGGGTGACGAGAAAGTATAACATTAACAATTAAAAATAAATACAATAATTACTATTCAATAGTATTTTAAATAATTCAGTATATAATATTTGAATAAATGTTTTGTCGAACCAATGAAGACTGACGTCACTGTGATGTGGTAAGCAGATTCCGTTTTCAAAATGGCCGCTACTCGGGTTGGTCTTGGTTGCTGCATATGCGTCGTGTCAGAAAATTACTATAAAATTACCTTCATCAAGGTTTAAAATGTCCCCGCACTGGTGTAATATGTCTGTTAATCTGTTTGGTGTATTCTGGCGAAGTGTTCTGTGTAAACTGGTGTTAGTTAGTTTATTTTCTATGTGTTCAACTTCTGCGGTTAAGTTCTCAAGTTATTGGTTAGGAATTGCAGAATAAATCAGTTGAAATATAGTGTTTTACTTGTTTCTATCACTCGTATTATGGAGTTAAGTGTTTGTTTTCACTATTGTCGTGAAACAGCTTTAGCTTTAAAAAGTGTCTAAACCGCCTAACTCTCGTTCACTTATTTCAATGGCTAAACGCTAATATCATTTTCAATTCGATTTTAAGAAACGTTCTTCACACAACTGTCCAGCTTGATATTCAACAAAAGACTAATTAACTTGGTCATAAATCTGGCCCAGTTAATCTTTGAAAAAGTATTGTTAACATTTTTCGACTTCCCATACATATGATAAAATATTACATTATGTATGGAATACATCAATTTAAAGGGAATGAGATGATTAAACCAATAATAAGGTTAATAATTCATAAAAGTGAGGAATAAAATAGATAAATTCCATACATAATGTAATATTTGTGTGAAGAACATGTCAAGATATTTGTGACAGTTGTGTGAAGAACGTTTCTTAAAATCGAATTGAAAATGATATTAGCGTTTAGCCATTGAAATAAGTGAACGAGAGTTAGGCGGTTTAGACACTTTTTAAAGCTAAAGCTGTTAATACATTCACGACAATAGTGAAAACAAACACTTAACTCCATAATACGAGTGATAGAAACAAGTAAAACACTATATTTCAACTGATTTATTCTGCAATTCCTAACCAATAACTTGAGAACTTAACCGCAGAAGTTGAACACATAGAAAATAAACTAACTAACACCAGTTTACACAGAACACTTCGCCAGAATACACCAAACAGATTAACAGACATATTACACCAGTGCGGGGACATTTTAGACCTTGATGAAGGTAATTTTATAGTAATTTTCTGACACGACGCATATGCAGTAACCAAGACCAACCCGAGTAGCGGCCATCTTGAAAACGGAATCTGCTTACCACATCACAGTGACGTCAGTCTTCATTGGTTCGACAAAACATTTATTCAAATATTATATACTGAATTATTTAAAATACTATTGAATAGTAATTATTGTATTTATTTTTAATTGTTAATGTTATACTTTCTCGTCACCCTTCTCTGACTATTAATTCTAATCGCTCAAAGAACCTGTCTTGTAATATAATATATCATAAATTTGTTCTGTATGACACAATCGATAATTCCCGAGACAGAGTCGATAATTGCTCTCCATCGATATAATATCGATTATTTATTTAAAATGGTCAATAAATCTTTATATTTCCATTATTTTGTATCTGTTACTTATTTCACAGGGTAATTTAAGGGTATTTATAAGGCTGAAGGACTTAAGAAAGAAGAATATATTCTATCTGAACAAGATATTGGACCCGTCAGAAAAGTCACCAATCGATTATTACCTGGAGTTAATCTATTTAACTCCAGACTTGGTACCAATCTTCAAGAAGTGTTCGACGGTCAATAAATACCTACCTGTTATTAAAATTTTACAGAACCTTTTTTTAGAACAGATGTATTTCTCAGTTAAACACATCAATTAACATAACAAAATTATTTTATTGTTTGAAAATTCTATTTTTTATTGAATTTTCCATATACATTTTATTCTTTTGTAACGACCGGCATACAGGGTCTGGTGACCAAGTGGCTAGCCCAAACAGTGGGACTCAGACTAATTACAGCCATATAAAAGGGTCTTGTTACAATATCTATATAAGCCAAATACCACTGACTGACTCACTGATCACGATATCTCTGAAACCACTGAATGGATATCAATGAAACTTTGAACGTAGCTTCATCATAGGTCTTAGGTGCTCACTAAGAAACGGTTTTAAAAACTTTCACTCCTAAGGGGCAAAAAACCAAATAATGAAATTTATCGCGGGAATTGCATACTTTGTAAATGAAGTGGTTGACATCTCAGTTTATTGGAAACCCCGAATACATTTAGTTCTGAGTTTTTAATCATTGTTTTAAATTGAAAAACTTCGTTGTTTGCAGGTTCTTATAGTCGAGAAAATTTCGAAGTTCAATTAATTAATAAATGTATGTCCTTTTTTTTCTCGGAAACGGCTCTAACGATTTTCTCGAAATAAATAATAAATAGCTGTTGCTATGAATGTAAATAAACAAACTAAGAGTTGAGAATTTGTACAATCTATCTAATCCTATACTATTAAGCGAGCAATAATTGTACAATTACGTACAACGTGAAACTCCGTAGCAAAGCACGGGTATTTTGCTAGTATTATAATATAATGGCCATACTTCAACTACCGTATGGTAGTGAGACTTGGATTAGAAAGGCCAAAGATATATCTAGAATACAAGGAGCGGAAATGAGGTTTTTGGGGGCAGAAGAGAGATCTTATCAGAAATTATCATATTAGAAGGGAGCTAGGCATAGCTGAAAGCTTAAATGAGAAAATCTCCCGGTACAAAACGGAGTGGCGGTTACACATGGAGAGAATGGATCCAACTAGATTTTCAAGAAGAGCCCTTGACTATCATCCAAGGGGGAAGAGAAGTGTGGGAAGACCCCGTAAACGATGGTTGGATGACTCCCATTGAGACTGGAACAGGCTACTAGCCTAAGCCGTAAAGGATGACGACGACGATGATTATAAACTGGATACACACTCCTACGAGTAATTCTGCCGGTGTCCATGCTTATGGGTCCCATGAAGTGTAATATCCTTGAAGGTGGGTCCCGGACTTAAAAAGATTGAGAACCACTGGATTACAGAAATGCTATTTAGCGATACGGTAAACAGTGATGGAATGTTTAAGAAAATACGTCAGAAAAAAAAATTATAAAATATAGCATTTCATTGGAAGGAAACTTAGTTGGCTGAGACAGATAATTAATTAGCCGTGGTATGTGATGGCTGTGGTATTAGACGAAAAAGACTTCTTATTCTACTTTATGAAGACCCAGGAACTGTCTCCACCAAAACGTCGCTCCTTCTTTTAGGACGACCTCCTCTTCTCTTTCCGGTGGGTACAGGCCTATTCTCCATAATTACTTTGTTAAGTCTCTGTCCTCGATCATTCTATCCACACGTGCGTGCCACTTTTCTCTCCTTCACTGAACCCAATCACTTATTTTTGGACGCCGCGTCTTTCTCTTCTCTCATGACTTCTCTCCCTATCGAGCACTGTCAGGTTCAGTTACCTTCTCAAGGTCTTCACCTCGGTCGCTTCCAATGTTTGTACTGTTCTCGCTGTGTCAGGTCCCGATTCAGCAGCGTAACCAGGGTGGGACCAATATTGGGCAAATAGGTCAGTACTGGGCATTGTTCTGTATACGCCCATCTTGGCACTGAGTTCGCAGAAACTGGTTCTACCAAACTGCGCTGTTCAAGCAACCTGACATTCTCGAAGGTTTAATTGTTTCATGTTTTACTTCAGCCTCTGCATCTTGGTAGGAAGTTATTTATTTGCCAAGGTACTTGAAGGATGACACCTGCTCAATAATTCTGTCGTGTAGCTAACAGACGATCAAGTAAAAAGTGGTTTGAATAAAATTGGTGAGGAAACGTGTTTGCAGGATTTTAAGCAAACGGGGCCACGAAAATAATACGATGACTTCAGAATTCGGACATTCATTATTACTCGCACTGAGGTTGTAAAAATAAGAACAGTGTTGCTTTTCACATCGTTGGGGCCACCTGCTGACATTTTTATCCGAGTACACAAATAGGACGATATTGCGTTTAAGTCAGTAGCGCATCTAGAATTTAGTCTGGGGAGGAGGCAGTCGACTTGGCTTCATACAAAAAAAAAAAAAAAAAAAAAAAAAAAAAAAAAAAAAAAAAAACAAGTTAAGACTAACGCAAATGCTGTGTAATAAATTTGTTTGTAGACCTATATTTAAAATATCTGTAGGGAGAATTGTAAGATTTATTTTACTTCCGTGTTCCTTAAGGAAATGGAAGTATGGTGATGGCAAAAAAAATCGTGTTCGAGATTATTGCAGATTCTGATTGTACTACACTCAAAACATGAAAAAAAGTCATTTTTCGAAAAGTGTCTGTGTGTCTGTAGATTTTTTTCTATGGCAAAAGATAACAGCCGCAAATTCAAACAGAATCAAATAATTTTTTGCATACAGCCCTGATTTATAGAGTACTCGCGACTTATTGTTTTTGGTGAAGATCGGTTGAGGGAAAGGGTAGTTTACCTGCAACGATTTTTTTTTATCAAGGGTAATTTTGTTTGTTTGGCAAACGATAACAGCCGCAAATTCAAACAGAATCAAATAATATTTCGCATACAGCCCTGAATTGTAGAGCTCGCAACATCTGTTGATTTTGGTAAAGATCGGTTAAGGGAAAGGGGTAGTTTACCAGCAACGTTTTATGTTTTAACAAGGGTATTTTCTATGGCAAACGATAACAGCCGCAAATTCAAACATAATCAAATAATGTTTTGCATACTGCCCTGAATTGTAGAGTTCTCAAGACCTTTTGGTTTTGGTGAAGATCGGTTAAGGGAAAGGGGTAGTTTACCTGCAACGGTTTTTTATCAAGGGTAATTTTTTTCTATGGTAAACGATAACAGCCGCAAATTCAAACAGAATCAAATGATGTTTTGCATACAGCCCTGTTTTGTTGAGTACTAAAGACCTATTGTTTTTGGTGAAGATCGGTTAAGGGAAAGGGGTAGTTTACCAGACACGTTTTTTGTTTTATCAAGGGTATTTTATATGACAAATGATAACAGCCGCAAATTCAAACAGAATCATATAACATTCTGCATACAGCCCTGAAATGTAGAGTTCTCAAGACCTGTTGGTTTTGGTGAAGATCGGTTAAGGGAATAGGGTTGTTTACCAGCAACATTTTATGTTTTACCAAGGGTAATTTTTTTTTTGACGAACGATAACTGCCGTACATTAAAACAGAATCAACTACTCTTCTGCATACCTTTTTGAATTATACAGAACTCAAGGTCTGTTGATTTTGTTGAAGATCGGTTAAGGGAAAGGGGTAGTTTACCTGTAACGTTTTATGTTTTAACAAGGGTATTTTTTCTATGACGAACGATAACTGCCGCAAATTCAAAGACAATCAACTAATGTTTTGCATACAGCCCTGAATTGTAGAGTTCTCAAGACCTATTGTTTTTGGTGAAGATCGGTTAATGGAATAGGGTAGTTTACCAGCAACGTTTTATGTTTTATCAAGGGTGTTTTCTATGGCAAACGATAACAGCCGCAAATTCAAACAGAATCAAATAATTGTTTGCATACAGGCCTGAATTGTAGAGTACCTAAGACCTGTCGTTTTTGGTGAAGATCGGTTAAGGGAAAGGGGTAGTTTACCTGCAACGGTTTTTTATCAAGGGTAATTTTTTTCTATAGTAAACGATAACAGCCGCAAATTCAAACAGAATCAAATGATGTTTTGCATACAGCCCTGTATTGTAGAGTTCTCAATACGTATTGGTGTTGGTGAAGATCGGTTAAGGGAAAGGGGTAGTTTACCAGCAACATTTTATGGTTTAACAAGGGTAATTTTTTATATGACGAACGATAACTGCCGTAAATTCTAACAGAATCAACTAGGTTTTTGCATACCTTTTTGAACTAAAGAGAACTCAAGGTCTGTTGATTTTGTTGAAGATCGGTTAAGGGAAGGGGTAGTTTATCAGCAACGTTTTATGTTTTAAAAAGGGTAATTTTTTTATGACGAACGATAACTGCCGAAAATTCAATGAGAATCGAATAATTTTTTGCACCCCCTGAGTTGCAGAGAGCTCAAGGTCTATTGATTTTGGTGAAGATCGGTTAAGGGAAAGGGGTAGTTTACCTGCAACATTTTATGTTGTAACAAGAGAAATGTTTCCATGACGAACGATAACTGCCGCACATTCAAACAGAATCAAATATTTTTTTGCATGCTTCCCTGAATTGTAGAGGACGGAAGGTCTGTTGATTTTGGAGAAGATCGGTTAAGAGAAAGGGGTAGTTTACCTGAAACATTTTATGATTTAACAAGAGTAAAGTACTTAATTTTTATAAATAAAGTATCCTGATAAGAAGCTCATAGTAATCCACTGTAGAAACGTAGATAAAATATCTATAAATGAAGAAGTTAGGTGAACGGGGTGGGGGTAATTTTCTATTATTAAAAATTATAGTTGAAGGTGGAGGGGAGAATTTTTTATATGTGTACTACGTTATCGGCAACAAAGAAGTAGTTTTTTGTTAAAATTGCTTCCCGGCCTCTTTAGCCATAGTCCAATGTTTTCTGCAAAACCAGACTTTTCGGCAGTGCCATCGACTGCCATCATCGGTGAAAATCGAGTGCGAAAACGTGAGGTGGTATACGTTAGTGACCACAGTACTGTGGTTAATGCTGAAGCAATAAGTAGAAAGACGTAGTTTCTATGGAAATATTTCATTTCGAATATGATTTTAAATATAAATCTTAGAACATGGAAGTCATGTATGGTTCTCCATACCGATATTTTAAAATCATTTTCGAAATGAAATATTTCCAGAGAAACTACATTTTTCTTCAGCTTAACCACAGTGGTCACTAACGTATACCGGCTCACGTTAGCGCACTCGATTTTCACACTGATGGTGGTAGTCGATGGTACTGCCGAAACGTCTGGTTTTGCAGAAAAAATTGGACCACGGCCAAACAGCCCGGCAAGGAATTTTAACAACAAACTACTTCTTTGTTGTCGGTAACGTAGTACACATATAAAAAATAATCCCCTCTCCCTTCAACTATCATTTTAATTATAGAAAATTATCCCCTGCACCTTCAACTACCCATTTCATTTATAGATATTTCATCTACCTTTCTAAAGTGGATTATTATGACCTTCTTTTCAGGATACTTTACTTATCAAAATTAAGTACTTTACACTTGTTAAAACATAAAACGTTGCATGTAAACTTAACCGATCTTCACCAAAATCTATAGGCCTTGAGTCCTCTACTACTCAGGCACATAAGCAAAAAATTATTTGATTCTATTTCAATTTGCGGCACTTATCGTTTGCCATAGAAAAAATTCTACACACACACACACACACACACACACACACACACACACACACACACACACACACTTAGGAAAATGACTTTTCTTCATGTTATGAGGGTAGTACAATCAGAATCAGCCCTTATCTCGAACACGATTTTTTCGCCATCATCACACTTCCATTTCCTTATGGAACATGGAAATAAAAAGGGTTACTTCTGTATTAGCGTACACAGCTGAGAAATTATAAATAAAACAAATTGAAAATTAAGAAAATAACAAAATTTCTCGTCAACTTCCGACCCTCTGGGAGGAGGGTCCAGTCCAGTTCGCCCCCCCGGACAAACGCCCCCGGCTTAGGTAATATATTCGTTCGTCTGTTCGTTGCCTTGAAAGTCTAAAACGACTGATCAGATTTTCCTGGTCGAGGTTGTTGTTTAGATAATTCTGAATTGTTATATATTCTCTCCATCGCGCCCCTACACTCGTCATCTTTTATGGATTGTTTTCCAGTCTTCCACTATACTCTACAGTATGTCTATATTGTCTCCATCAGGCGTGTCAAAGTTTCTAATTGCCCTGATCCTCTGCCCACTCATCAAATAACTTTGGCTAGTGGCCTCATTATTCTGAGATTCGTTGTGTCGCTAAGAACTCTGTTGCGTGATCACGTTGCACGATTTCTAGACAATGTTGGCATTTGATTGGGATGAGCTACTAGAGCTGCATCCCATTCGGCAATGGGATGACCTCCACTAAACTCTCTTCCGTTCGATAACGTCTGTCTCTTCTACGCTAACGGAACTTTTATTTGCCTTTGTAATTTCTTGGGCAATAGGGACAACAGTAGACTACTGAGAAACAAACCCATTAGCCGTAACACACAAAATAAAATATATAAGGCATTTATCAGACCGGTTGTTACTTATGGAAGCCAGACATGAACATTAACAAAAACGGAACAAGAAACACTAAGTAGATTAGAAAGAAAGACGTTTTTTTATGTTTATGGCCCGGTTAAAGAAAATGATGAATGGAGAGTAAGAAATAACCAGGAGACAGATGAGCTACTAAAATATGACGACATTTTAAGATTCGTAAAAGCTCAACGAATACAATGGATAGATCATATAGAGCGGATGGTCGTTCAGCGTATGCCAAATAAAATTCCTGAGATGAGGGCGCAAGTCTATAAAAGCAGAAAGAGGGGCCGTCCTAGGACAAGATGGTTGGATGTTGTGCTGGAAGATCTAAGAAGAATGGAAGTGAGGGGTTACACTGAGAGGGCAATGGACAGGACAAGGACACATTGGGGAAGATTGGTGTTGGAAGCTAGGCTCACGTTGGGCTACAGTGCTAAAGAAGAAGAAACATTTTTTAGGAAGTTAAAAATATTCCCCGGTCGTGTGGAACACCAACCATGACGCATAATTATGCCGTTTATTCGATTTATGTTGAAGAGAACTTAGAATATCGACAAACATTACGAAATTTTTCGCCAAAAGTCCATCCCGATTATCATGGCGAAGCAAGGCTGGCCACTTCTGCATAAGAACTTTTGCAAAATTCAGTCTGTTACCAAAACTACCGAGCACAACCGAGAAGATCAAATTTACGATTCGGACCAGGACTCCAACCACAACGATATTTACCAAAATAAGATACAATTCAAAATGTTACTAAACGTTTAATAGATAAATAAGGGAAACCTATTTTCCAGGCAGTAAACCCCTCACTCCACGCTACTTCTACAACGTTATTTTGACAACAGACCGTGCTGATTCGGTCTTACGTACGTACACAAATTTAGGTAACGAGACAGTAGTCCGCACAAAATAAGCACACTACCACATATAGAAAATAATCTGGTTCAAAAGCTCGAATATGAGTCACGAGAGTACCGAAAGAAAAATAATCAGACTATACAAAGAGACACGAGTCAATTGGCCATCGATAAGTGGGCTGCCCGACCTCAAGTTGGGCTCTCGTCAGAGGATCTCTTGGCCCCCTCCTGTTCTCAGTCTACGTCAACGACGTACCGAGACAGCCTGGAGTCCAGGTGGCCCTATTTGCGGACAACACGGCTGTATTTACAGCCGATCGTAACGCGGAACGGGCCATCCTACGACTGTAGCGCCAGCTCGATTTGCACGGGGACTGGACTGATAGCTGGAGGGTACACGCGACCAAGAGTGTAGCCGCCCTATTCTCTAAGCACCGGAAGAACCCGCGGAGCCAAATTCGCATCGGCAGAACGTACTAACGCTGGTCCAACGAAGTGAAGTACCTCGGCCTGCACCTAGATCGTCGGCTTACCTGGCGTACCCACGTTCAAACAGTTCATAAGCGAGCGTCCGCTCGTCTGAGCCTACTGTTTCCACTCCTGGTCAGCTCGGCAATGACAAGGAAGTCGGCACGTATCTGCTGTCGGCCATTACTTATGCTGCCCCGGTCTGGGGATACCTTGCCACCACGCATAAAAAGAAGTTGCAAAGTGTCCTCGACTGGGGTCTTCGGCTAGCGGCCAAAGGCCCCCGTCGATTATCTTCACGTCTACTGAGGAGCGGATTTGGCGTCCGCTCCTTGGGTGACACTATAAGGCGGCTTGCACAAATTTTATGCACGTGCGGGAAGGTTTCCAGATAATCAGTATACGTCCAGGTGATTCGTGGAAACGGGTCGGTGCATACTGCGCTAGTGTAGGCTAGCATCAACAGCCGATGTAAGGCCCGCTAAAGAGCAATTCTCCCTACACGGGCAGGGCCATTAGGCAGGAGCTCCAGAAGGCAGCTCGAAACGCAATTTCCAATATGGTACGCCTCTTCACGCATCAACTACACAGCCCAGAGTCAGCCAGTCAGGACAACGTTCAAAGAACGCTACGGACCCTGACTAGTCACGTCACATAAAACTATAACAGACCTAAAGCCGCGACTGAAAACGTTCAGACTACGAAGAAGAAGAATGAGGAAAATAACAGCAGAGAATAAATATACACAATATACAGAAGAGAACATACAGATTCTCAGAACGCTCATTTCAGTAGAGACACAGAACGGTTAAATACAAAGTCAATAACAAACTAATTCCACAACCACTCAGCGCATTAATCAGTTTCGTAAAGAGTATACGATAAGAGTACCCGTATTTGCACTGAAAGTGCAGCTAGATATGTGCGTACAAGGGTTTCAGTAACTAAGATAAATACAGTGCCAACTTAATTTGCATTAATTACACACTCTGTTGTACTGAATGCCTTACGCAAGATGTTTTTTTGCATTTTATTTTATTTATTGTAAGTAATAAACGAACGATACCAAACATTACCATGTGTGCGCAGACATAACATTTTCATTATCGCGGCAAGCGGAGGTTGCACAAGTACCGAAGGGGGACACGGAAAGTACAGACCTTTTACTAACACAATGGCTTCTTACATCAGCGTTTATTATAAGAATCCTATCTTCATCAATATCTACGAAATACATGATAAACACCTTTCAAATTTTCCTTTAAAACTATGTGTTTCCATCAGTGACGATCTTGTTTCTTTTAATATATCTAAGGCGTTATGTAGCCTACCTTATTCTTTGAAAAAGAATCCAATTTCTGATAGTCTATGAAAGTGATCAGGGCCACAACTAGAGCCACACCCGGGGCAAACATGGTTTCCACGCCCCCCTCCATGATCCGTGAGGGAGGTGATAGCAAATTTGTATTACTTTATTACTCACTAAATTAATATAAGTGGTTTTCAGACTATAGTTTTCTTAAATTGAACAATTAAAACTACAGAAACTGTCAGTCATGATTTGCTTAAAAATTTTCAATCTACAAATTTTGATAGAACCAACAACCAATGTAATTTACTGTTGTATATGATACAATTTAAGGTTTAGGAACGACTGACAAAGTAGAACATATAATATCTTGCACACTACTTATTAATGACTACATAATCACATAAAATCGAAATCGATTCCGTGGTTACCATCTTCAACATCTTCATCATTATCATTATCATCTTCTTCACGGATTAAACCAAAAATGGTTTGTTCCGGTCTCAAATAGGCAAAGATTAGAGCTGGTCACTCCAGCGCTTCCTCGGACGTCCCACACCTCTCCGTCCCCTCGGCTCATAGTTCCATAGTTGTTTGGAGATGCGGCAGTCATCCATTCGGCAAAAATGTTCCCACCAATTCAGCCGATCCTGTCGAGTATACTCATGATATTCAGTTCCTGCCATATATCTGTGTTTTTTCTATGATCATGGAGAGTATACCCTGCCACGTGCCCGAGAAGTCTCATTTCAGACGCTTGCCCATTCATTATGCGACTGGCCTGGCCTTCGTTAATGTCCAATTCTCAGACCTATAAAGAAGTGTGGGAAGAGCCATCAACTTGTAGAATGTTAGGTGTGTTCCTTTACTTGCTGACTTAAGGGTTCGCCTAATGGTCTCGCACATAAGGTTGAAGTTATGCAACTTATTCACAACGTCGTTGCATGCATTATAAGACACACTGTAGCCCAGGTATTCAAAATTGGTAACTTGTTCCAGGACAGTACCATCTACAACAATTTCAATTTTTACCGTTGTGGATCAGTTCCACGAAAAGCCATCTTCAGCACTGTCTGCTTATTATGAAAATTAGTCTGTTGAATGAATCATACGAATCTTTCGATGATTCAATTGCAACAATTTTTGTGCGAAGATTCTGATGATCTCAACAAGGCAAATACACAATGATCTTCTGTGGCTAACTGAAATAATACTAAAATTAAAACAGCTCTTGCCCCATACCGCTTCTTAAGTGTTCTTCTTTAACTTCCTTGTTAGGACTCTGTCCTGTTCTATAACAACGGTCCTACATTCTGTCACTCCACCTCTTCCTTGGCAGACCAATGCTCCTCTTGGCATTTGGTTGGCTATCTATTGGTTTTTTCACTAGCCTTGTGTCATCCATTCTTGATATGTGTTCATTCCATACCCTTCTTCTTTTCACGATCCAAGCATTAATATCTGTCTCTCTTATTAATATCTGTACACGTTTCTCTTATACTGTTGTTTGGCAACCTATCGTACCTTGTCTTTCCTAGACCCTCCGTAACATAGTCATTTGTTGGATTTCGTTGTCCATGACGTGTCCGTTACTTAACTAAATATAGTAGTTGTGTTCAATGTATCTTTGTTTGAAGCTACGTCCTGTCTGGCCTATGTAGAACGTACATTGCAACACATTCTACATAGGCCAGACAGGACGTAGCTTCAAACAAAGATACATTGAACACACAAAGGCACTACACTCCACTACAGAATCCACCTTTCCGCACTACCTCATTGAAGCAAACCACACATACAAAAACATCGATAATAACATGGACATTCTACACGTACACACAAAAGACCGAAAACTAGACACTCTAGAACAACTGGAAATATACAAACACACGAAAACACATAAAAACGACATCGTAAACGAACAGACACAATTCAAATCACACGCATTATTCGAACATATCACACTCCACACACACAACATCGATCCTTCAAAAGTCGATACCGTCGCCAACAACAAGACGGACAGTGCTACCAGCGGCAGCCTCTGAAGAAGCTTTTTAAAATCGAGAACCGGTTCAGGCTATAAGGTAAAAATTTTACGTTTTTACCTATAAAAAACTTTGTGTTCCGAGTCGGTAGTGAATTAATTATATTTAGTATAGTCATTTTTATAGCTTGTCGTTTTCTTTGAGTTGTTGCTGTACGGTCTTTGATGCACAGGGCATTACTGGAAGTATTGTGCTTTTTTAAACTCTAGTTTTTTATTCTTGATTTCTTACTAAGACTCTAAGCCAAGGAAGAGATTTCTACTTACTAAGATTTCTTTACCCTGAAGTTAAAACACCTTAAGGCTGTCGTCGAGTTGGATATGCCTCTTCAAGTCTGTATGTGTAAATTGGCTTGAGAATATTGTTGTAGGTGTCTTGTTCGAAGTGTCATCAACACTGCTAAGGCATGGTGTTTTAACTTTCCACTTCTTCAAGTTTATTTCTTTTTTATTTACATCATGTGTAGATGTCTCTGACATGTAGACATGTAATGTGTAAGATTCCACATTATAACGAATATGTTACATTGATATTACATTATGTATAACTGGTTGTGGGGATTGTTGTAAGCGTCAAGATGCAAGCGTTCAGTACGCAAATACCATTTTGACATTATCGCGCCCTGCTAGCATGGGACCCGTGGCATATGTCCCTCTTGCTCCTCCCTAGTTGGGGCCCTGAAAGAAATTCTTCCCATGCTATCAGTTTTTCTTTCCCACCGTTTTTTGACTTACAGTTAGATTTTATCAACCTCTGTTTGCGTCTGTTCTCAGGTATGCGAAATTTTCTCCGCTCTTACATTTATGCACGGTCTTTCTTAACTTTGATGCACTAATTTTCACATATTTCTCCGTTCATTTCTTTTCAGGCCTATCTGACGTTCCTGTCTCGGCCCAGTTTGAAAACATATCTCAGGTTTTGTGACGTAATATTCTCGGGGAACAGAATGACGTGATCGGTACAGCTTGAACCTTTGTTAATCAACGCCAATTGGTGTGGAAACAATAAGCCTTTCGAACACGCGTACTAATATTACAATTTCTGCGAAGACTTATTTTGCATGCTGTCGTTTCCTGTAACAAAAAAATACAAAAAAAAAGATACGTGCAGGAAGCCGTTCGAATTCAGCCACACACTAGACGTTAATATTATTATGCGGGAAGAGTATACTGGCACTCCAAATTCTGGCTACAACACACAACTATATTTGAATATGATTCACGAAACAGTTATGATTCATAAGTAATGAGAAGGTAAGTGTACTTGGGCCAATTCTCCGTCTACTGTATTCTGGTAACCTTCCACAGTGAAAATAATAGTCGTCGACTGTAGGCGTACCGACTTTTGCCGATGCCACTGCGATATTGCTAAGGAAAGATATGTGTACAAGCGTCTAATAATCAAATTCAAAACTTAACCGGGAAATAACGAATAAGATTGATGAATCAAAATGTATTCAAATTAATTTCACTAATGTCAGGGGCGCGAACGGGACCCCCCCCCCGAAGAGGGTCGACAAGTTGACGAATTTTGTTAATCTCTTAATTTTTAGGCTGTTTTATTTTATTTTTTTTCAGCTGTGTACGCTAATATAGTAAGGCTACTAACTATTTGCTAAATATACAAACAGGTTTATTACACAGAATTATGGTATACATTTGAAATACGAAATATAGGAATATCAGTTCAGTCAATAACTAATTATCTTTTAACAATGTTTCAATATTTTTATTGTGTTATTACCATTTACTTTAATGGGACTGATTTCAGGACGTTATCACACGTTTTTCAGCCACTTTAGAGATAGTAGTGTTGATTAGTTAATTACTTATTTTTTGCGTACCGTATCACTTATTATATGATATATAATTACCTTAATATCCACTTTAGCGATACACAGTTTCGTCACTGATGACGCGTTTCGGGACTAAGTCCCATCCTCAGATACATAATTAATAAATTAAAATATTAAAATCACGACCATGATAC
The DNA here is from genome assembly GCA_034769895.1 of Magicicada septendecula. Classification (NCBI taxonomy): domain Eukaryota; kingdom Metazoa; phylum Arthropoda; class Insecta; order Hemiptera; family Cicadidae; genus Magicicada; species Magicicada septendecula. Next base: position 94,543,427 of record CM068368.1, read on the forward strand.
TGGTCAAGTCAAAATAAATAAAATAAATTATAAATCGCATGTAATAAGTTTTGCTAACCACGGCTGGAGCTCCCGCATGCGTTCACCCGCAACCGCGATTGTCACGCGACTGGTCAAAGATTAAGACAAACTGATTGCAGTGTCGAACAGGTAATTTGACGCAAAATTTACCTGGTCATTTAATAAACTGTTTTTGGTGTTACTATCTTTTAAAGCTTTATAAATTTCAAATTCATTGTTTATTTGATTCATTTATTGTTCATTTAATAAAACTTATTACATGCGATTTATAATTTATTTTATTTAGTTTGACTTGACCAGTATCATGGTCGTGATTTTAATATTTTAATTTATTAATTATGTATCTGAGGATGGGACTTAGTCCCGAAACGCGTCATCAGTGACGAAACTGTGTATCGCTAAAGTGGATATTAAGGTAATTATATATCATATAATAAGTGATACGGTACGCAAAAAATAAGTAATTAACATGGAGCCATACAAGGCAAGTATCGCGTATAAATATCAAAATCTTAAACTTAAATTATTCAAAACCAATTTACATATAAAATTTAATAAAACATGTTTACGACAAAATTTAATCCCAAATTATGCTAAAATTAAGATTAATAATTCCTCCAAACTAGCCAGAAAAACCGAACAATATGCTAGCACGTTTAGGATCAAAGAAGAGATTAAATTTCTATATAGCAAAAAAATATCATTGAATTTGGCTATGTATAAATCTCAATTGGAATTATATAACATGGTACATCCTGCTTTGATCGATAGTATCATAGAGCAAATTAACAAATACGTTACAAATAAGATTAGACTTCACAAACATAAACAGGCAATTAAAATCAGCCAGTTAAGTAATAGTAAATATAAAGATAACATGGAACGCACGCACATTTTCTACCCTAGAGTAATAAATACAACTGACGTCACTTTAACTGACGCAGAGACAAAACTTATCAGCAAAGGTCTAAATTACAATTTTCCCCCCAACCTTAAAAATAAACATAACTTAATTAAAGAAATAATTGAAGCCGAGTCAGTGATAAAAAACATTCCTGACCCAGGTAAACAAAATGAAATAAGAGTATTAGTAAATAATAAGTTTAATAAAATCATTAAAAACAAGAACAATAAGCTTATACAAAATAAAGTTAATTACACTAAAGCACAACATGAACAACGCATAGCTATACAACTAAATAAAAAACTTTCTAATAATAATATTTACATAACCAAGGTAGATAAGGGAAATTCTATAGCCATGCTGAAACTTGACGAATACACACAAAAAGTACACAACTTTATAAATGACAACAATATTACTAAGTTGACATCCGACCCCACTAAGAAGTACACTTTAGAACTGAATAAAACAATAAATAAATGCACGCAACTATTTGATAAACGCACACAATCCTCACTAAAACCAATAAATGCTAGTGCGCCTTGTTTAAGGGGTCTTCCGAAAGTACATAAACAGAACACTCCAATTAGACCATTAGTTAATTTTACAACTGCCCCCGGTTATAAAATAGCTAAAACCTTAGTAAAAATCATCAGAGAGCACACCAACTTAGAAAATAATCGGAGTGTTAAAAGCTATAAGGATTTTATCAAAAATATAAACCACGTTACAATTCAACCAAACTACAAACTAGTATCATTCGACATAGTAGATTTATACACTAATGTGCCTATTGATGAAACTTTAACTTTACTCAGGCATAATTTAATGAATAAAGGTTCTTTAGAAATACAGAAAGTTAACCAACTGATGATGATACTAAAAACCATTCTTCATCAAAACTATTTTTCATTTGAAAATGCATATTATAAACAGGATGAAGGACTTGCCATGGGATCTCCACTTTCTGGCATCCTGGCGGACCTATATCTAAACCATTTAGAAAATACAAAAATTTTAAAAGATAATTATTTCGCCAGTAAAATCATCCATTACTCCAGATATGTAGATGATACCTTTATTATTTTTAACGGGAATGCCAGACAAATAGAATTATTTAAAAATTACCTAAACAAAATTCATAACAAATTAAAATTTACTATGGAGATCGAAAACAACAAAAGTATCAATTTTTTAGACCTCACTGTATTACACAACGGGAATAATTTAAAATACAAAATCTTTAGAAAACACACTAGTACTGACACAGTAATACACTATGATTCATATCATCCCGTTACACAAAAAGTGGCAGTGTTTAACAGTCTTGTCAACAGACTTTTAAATGTTCCCCTCGAAAAGGAGGACTACTTAAATGAGGTTAGCACTATCAAACAAATAGCAATAAATAACGGGTATAAATCTACAATAGTTGACAAAATAATAAATAGGCATAGGAAACGTTTAGAAAATAAAAATTCAAACTCTATAAAAGCAAGTAACAAAAATTATAAATATCTTTCGGCTAATTTCACAGGTATTATGCCAAATATTTTAAGACCCGTTCTTAAAGATAATAACTATATTTTATCATTTAAAACAAATAATAATTTAGGAAATTATTTCAAAAACAAAAACAAATTACCATTAAAAAAGCAATGTGGCGTATATAAAATAAAATGTGATGATTGTGATGCGTTCTATATCGGTCAATCTGGCAGATGTTTTTATAAAAGATTTCTAGAACATATTCCTAAGCCAAGTAATAATAAGTCCAACTTTGCACAACATTTAATATCAAGCGGACATAAATATACGAACTTCGAAGAAAATTTAACAGCGTTGCATATTTGTAAAAAGGGTAGACGGATGGATAGTCTGGAGGAATTTGAAATTTATAAAGCTTTAAAAGATAGTAACACCAAAAACAGTTTATTAAATGACCAGGTAAATTTTGCGTCAAATTACCTGTTCGACACTGCAATCAGTTTGTCTTAATCTTTGACCAGTCGCGTGACAATCGCGGTTGCGGGTGAACGCATGCGGGAGCTCCAGCCGTGGTTAGCAAAACTTATTACATGCGATTTATAATTTATTTTATTTATTTTGACTTGACCAGTATCATGGTCGTGATTTTAATATTTTAATTTATTAATTATGTATCTGAGGATGGGACTTAGTCCCGAAACGCGTCATCAGTGACGAAACTGTGTATCGCTAAAGTGGATATTAAGGTAATTATATATCATAGTGTTGATTAGTCTTAACTTGTTTTTTCTTTTTATAAAGCAGACTGACCCCCCCCCCAAAACCAAATTCTAGATACTCCACTAAATAAGATAACATAATCGACAGTTTCCTACAACCGTTGTTGAATACAAAGTTTTCAATTTCCATTTTGAATAAGAAATGATATTCGTTCGATCCTGCGTAAAAGTGACATTTTTAAGCACACGTGCATAAATCAAAAAACAATCAACAAAATGATTGCAACCGTTTCTTATAAATATTTACAACACATTTATTCAGAAACTATTAACAAAATTTAATCACTCATTTTTCATGATTTTTTTCAAGCGATTTTTTTACAAATAACATAAAATTTATAATTGCTTGTAAATAACTCCCTAGCAACCAATTATCACACTGATAAATGAACTAAATCAGTTATTTCCCTCTACTAAAGTAACTGGTAAACGAAGTCTGAAGAAAAAACTCGTAACATGCTGTTGAGTAAGTATTTTAGGTACTTGGCGTGTGTTGTCCACTCCGCTGCGTTCGATGAACGTGCCTAAAACGTCTATTTCCCAAACTTGTTACAAACATAGTTATTTTTCTTCAGGAGTTTTTAGGCTATACAATGTATGCACGGAATACAACTGTGAAACCAACATCGATGTATAATATATGGATCGCAAGCTGTGTTCACTGAATTCGGTCCGACCGCTCCTTGGCGCTCTCCCCACCACTGCAAGGCAAGATGTATATTATACACCGATGGAAACGAATGCTATGCTTATAAACGTGTTAAAATTACATCACTCGTATGGCAGAACACGCTGCACACGCATATGGTAATTTTCTTCCCCCATTTTAAAAACATGACCCCATTTCTATTTGCTAATTTCAACGATAAATAGATAAGAGATCCCTCAATACGAGCGTAGTTCCATCAATACGCGTGGATTTGCACTGAGGTACAAAATCGTAATGATTTGATTTGTGTCATTTTAACATATTCAAGAATGGTTATACATTCCGACGTAGTAAAAATTGTTTAAAATATTGAAAGCCGGGTTGTTCGGCCGTGGTCGATTCCTTAGATTACTGTTGCTATTATTGCTAGACGTTTCGGCCACACCTCAGGAGGCCATCACCAGGCCATCAGGAGGTCAGGAGGAGGTAGAAAAAAAGTTCGAAACGTGAGAGCCGAACTCGCCTCACTGATGAGGAGGAGTGGACGAAACGTCTAGCAAACATAATCTACGCAATCGGCCACGACCCATTAGCCCAGACTCTTCATCGTCATCTGCAAGGATTAAACCAAGGATAGTTTGTTCTGATATCAAAGAGTCTAGAGATGGTCACCCCAGCGCTTCCTCGGACGTCTCACACCTCTTCGTCCTTTCGGCTTATAGTTTCATAGTTGTTTGGGGATGCGGCAGTCGTCCATTCGGCAAAGATGTTCCCACCAATTCAGCCGATACTGGGTAATCCTGTCGAGTATACTCATAATATTCAATTCCTGCCGTATATATGTGTTTCTTCTATGATCTTGGAGAGTATATCCTGCCACGTGCCTCAGAAATCTCATTTCAGCCGCTCGGATACGACTGACCTGGCCTTTCGTTAAAGTCTCAGACCCATAAAGAAGGGCGGGAAGAGTTCGCCTGATGGTCCCGCACATAACGTTGAACTTATGCAACTTATTCACAACGTCGTTGCTTGTATTGTGTTACTTGTAAAGAGATTGGTCTCCTTAGTCTTGTAAGACAGCCAGTTTATGAGAGAATACGCAGACAGAAAATCAGGCTGGAGGTTAAGCCTGAAGGTGCCAGCCGCATCATACGTCTTACACTGCGATCATCATCATCTATCTGTCCAGGATTAGGCAGGTTGCCTGTTCCGACTTCACCATCTCCGTCTTGGTCTGCCAACATTTCTTCTTTCGGTTGGCTTATAATTCAGGATTTTTTCTTGGAATTCTTTCTGGAGACATGTGCATAACATGCTCTTTCCACCTTTTTTTATAGTTTTTCGCTAGTTCCGTTCTACTGGTTGTACTTTTAATTCCTGTCTTATATCTTCGTTCTTTATGTGATCTAATCTTATAAAACCTTTCACACATCTAAGATATTTCATTTCAGGCGTTTCCATCTGTCTATAATCTTTCTTTCTTGGTGCCCATGATTCGGACCCGTATAATCGACCCGTAGATCGCATGGGAACTGCCATCACCTTATAGAATTTTACACTGCGATATGGTAGTAATATGTCCAGGGAACATATTCATCACTAAATTGTTTCAAATAAGGACTTATCCGTACTTTTATTATTTTAAATAATGTTGTCTCCGGCTGTAATAGCCTTCGAAACTGATGTAGTACAAAACTGTCTTTACTAGAGGTCAGGTCAATCGCTTGAGTTCACTAGTCACATTGACAATATTATGCGTATCTTTAATAACATCATCAACTACATAAAGTACAATAATAACAAATGCGATCATGCAAACGTGGAGGGTTATGTATGCACAATGTGAATGTTTTGACACAATTAAGTGCTTGGAGACGGTGTAAACAGAAAGACACTTATTACCGGAGGACAGTTTCAGCGGCCGCCAGTTTTATCGTTGTGCATGGAAAACATTGTTCTCAGCTGGGAGCAGTTCTTTGAAAAACACGACCATAATAATTTGATTATTATTCAACGCGGGCCGCGTGCACGCTATATGATGGATATACACTCGTACCTTGCCAAAATCATGTGTGAGTTTTTTTTAATACCCCGTACAAAGTTTCTTCTGCCAGACGCACACATACGATCGTCACGATTTCTGAATTACATCCAAAACGGCTTGCCAAAAAATTACTAACTTACTGAATTACACGCGATAAAACCGACGTTATGTGTGCAATGACACGCTGGGAATCAGTATTCAGCGTAACGATCTAGTAACGACCGCCTACAGCGGTTACCGTACCAGCGCATGCGCACCGAGCTGCTTCGGCCAACTCTGTAATAGTCCTCGTGTTTCATTAACATAAAGGTATATTTAAACTGTTAACAAATCTTCTGAAACCTACTTGGCGATTCGTCGTAGGAATTCACCTTCTAGCTTTTCTCACCCGCATTCCACACCTTGCGAACGTAAAATATAGCTTCGCTGTCCGCAAAGATGCTACAACTGACCCTTGGCTATTAAACGCACAAAGACAAAAGGTTGCCAAGGCGCCTCGGCTACACCTGGGATTCCATGAAATTGCCTACAGAACCTCCTTACTGGCATTGGCAATAATATGCTACCGAATGCACACGAAACTCTAAGACGGTGAGGGCGACCTGTCGGACTGGATAAATTCCAGTGGCAACCACAGGGCCACTTACAGCGATGCGACTAACGCCCTAAGGATAACAAAACCCAGCTACCGCCGCCACGGGCGACGTTGTGCCCTAAGCCTCTGTGCGACGGCAAACCCACCGAAAGCGGTTGATGCACTGCGGCGCCCACCCCAGCACGGTTTTCGCTCCCGAGAATAAGGTCGACGGGATTCCACGGAGCCGCTGCCTCGGAAATGCGAACTCAACACATCTTACACGACTGCACGATAATTCGTGTAGCTGGAACTCGTAATCTACTTTCCATATGTTGCAGAAAGACACCGGCGCTCGTGGACCATACAGCAAAAGTGAGATTCGGTGACGCCCCGAGCACCTTACAGTCGGTTTTCTGCAACCCACAGCACTTATATGGATTGTCACAAAGCTTTAAATATCAAACGCTCCGGAATATTATGAAAGAAGCGATATTCCAACCACACGAGATAAGCCATACAGAGTTAATACGAAAATACGAGGACCTAAAAAAGAAAATATATACACTAAAAATCCTTACTACTTCTGCGTCTCAAAATAATACTGCTGTATCTTGCCTATTATAGACCTATACAAAAACGCGCGTGAGGGGACGCATGTGTATGAGGGGGGATACAGAGACGGAGTCCGCTCTCTAGTACAGACTGTCAGCATTCAAGCACTACCGATAGGCTACTTTACCCGGCCGGGGCCAGCTAGGCAAACACACACAAGAGAAAACTTCAGCGTGTCACACGATTCGTACTTCAACTTCGTCACTTTCAATTTGATCGTTAACAAGGCTGTTACTTCCGTTCTCTGAACGCCACCGTAAAAGCCTTGGCCCCAAAATTCTACAGACGCAACCCGTTTATTTCAACCTTCGGTTAATACGGACATGTGGCTGGTGAATCCTGACGTATACAGGCCTACTGACATTGCATACTAACAGCTAAACGTTACAACATGGCCGGTATCAGCCCGCACCGTGTTCCGTAAAGACTTCTGATCCCCAAGTCCTTGGGGCAGGAGCACAACTTGAAGGACGCGGGACGCGGGTCCCCCAGAGCGACGGGCTTGCCTGACTTTTCGCGAAGCCCAACAATCGTCCGACTGAAAGGCATCTTAGTAAAAGGATCAAAGGCATTTTTTGGTCTTTTTTCACAGTTGGCAAAACGTAAAATGAAATTTTTGCATTTCACTTGAAAACTGTATTTCTACGAAAAACCGCCTGTAAAGTTACAATCCATAAATTACATACTTGACAAAAGTTAGAATTGCTACTTACTCGTTTGTAGCGACTGTCAGAAAAGTACGTGTTTTTGTATAGGCCTATATACAGGGAAAATGCATAATACTTTCATTTTTTGATATATCGCCGAGTCCTCACCTCTTTTCACGTGCACAAAATATGTGATGTGAATACAATTATTGATTAGTAATATATACCCATTAAAATTATTAAATACCGTGGTCGGTTGCTGTAAATTGTCGACGTCGTCGGCAACGTTTCGTATCCCGCCCTCGGGGATCTTCTTCAGGCCGGAAAAAAGCGACCGGAACGCTTCAACCCGAAAAAGTCTCGGGTATCGTTCGACCTAAGTTCTGCCGTAACTGCTCCCGTAACGCTCTGTCGCTTTTCTGCGGCCTGAAGAAGATCCCCGAGGGTGGGATACGAATCGTTGCCGACGACGTCGAGAATCCACAGCAACCGACCACGGCGTAACAGCCAGGTGTTATTTAATAAATTTTGAGAATATTGGCAGCGGCCGTGGAAACGTAAGACAAACATTTGTGTCTACTAAAGTACCATTCCATTTTTGTGCATATCCATGAAGATAATATGTATCGATAATGTTTTGATTGTATTTTGAGCGCCTAATACGGCAGTACAATAATGACATACTGGACAAAAAAAAAAAAAAATCGAATAAGTCACGTATTACTTGACAGTTCAGGCAACCTGTGTACGAAAAATGGTACAATCGTTGCGACAATAAATCGAAAAATAAGAGAGAAAAACTGCAAACTGACTCACTCACCTGACTTTGATCCATTGTTTCCAGCGATGCATCGAATAATTGCTTATTGTAGAGTGTCCTTGCTAGCGAACCACGAGGATAATACATTTCACCACGTCTGTCATCACTAAATTCACTGTAAATATAATTGTATTGCGCCGCAAACAGCTGTTCGAGCAGACAGTGCGCTAGGTAGTAGAGCACAACTAGCGACAAACAGTTATAAACAAGCCACTTATTTGACATTTACGCCGAATGCCTGGATTTAATTAAAACGAAGTCTGAATTGTAACGCAGATAACAGGTGTTTACATTGCAAAAGTCCTATCAACAATTTAATAGACAGTTTTAATAATGTAGTAGTTATTGAAAAACTTAAAAGATAAACTGCATTTTATGATAAACATTAAATCAGTAAATCTTTTAAGCCTTTACAAACAAAATCTGATAGCAGCCATATTTTGATAAAAGACTGTCACTAACTGTTTATTATTTCAAAAAGCAATAATTTTGGTGAACATATAGTAGTGCACGCCCACCTGAAAACTTGAAAGAAAGGGAATTATCTGGAACGAGCAATTATTTTTTTTAAGCAAGTTTTGGGTATCACAGGCAGTCTATGGTTATCACTAAGAACCATGGCGGGAACCCTTTTTTTACTTTTTTGAAAAAGCGGCTACTCTTTTGTTCTTTCTCCCATGTCTTTGAACATCTCGATTTCTACGTATCGGATCAAATAGGAAATGAATCGTATGATTTTTTTCTACAAACAAGCACAGGTTAGAACACTAAGAGGGGTACACACCTTAAAAAAAAAATACAAATATTAAAAATAAAAATTTTGAACTATATATGGAAAAACCTTGGATTTATTCTTCTTTTTAATACTTTAGCCTGAAGTTCGGCTTACAAATGTATCACTGTTAGAAATATATTCCTTGTAAATTTTATAGAAATCCATACAATACATTCCGAATTATAGATTTTTCGAATTTTTGTGTATTCAGTGGTTTTACTTTATTTTATTTATTTTTAGATTATGCACTTTGAAGTTTGCGATAGAACTTGCAAAGAAAGATGGAAGAAAAATTACATCAGCTGAAATGCAATTTCTTAGAGCTGTAAAAAAAAGTTGAACGTTAACAGACATAATAAGACAAGAACTGCAAATTTTCAATTTGGAAAGTAAAATTACTGAATACAAAGTCAACTGATACAACAAACTAGAAAGAATGCAGCAAAACCCTCTTCCCTGAATCACCCTGAATTATAAGTCCAGAGGTCAGCGAAGTGTGGGGCATCCGACGACAAGATGGTTTCCGAAACAGGCGGTGCAGCCTAAACCATGAAGTTGATAAAAAGAAGAAGAGGACTTTAAAAAAAGTGTTCTAGTCTGAGCATGTTTATAGAAAAATCATAATGAGAAATGATTTCTTTTTTGTTTGCTCCGATAGGCAGAAGATGATATATTTAAAAAATACTGGAGAAAGGACTACAAAAATAAAAAATTTTTAAATATAAAAGTGGGTTCCACGTAGAAAACTACGGGTGGACTCACTGGGGCACACAGACTATGTTAACAGAAAAACTGCTCATTCCAGATAATTCCCCTTTTCCAAAACTTTTACGTAGGCATATTCCACTAAAAAAGAATTCTTAAATAATCTGAACAAGTGATGATGTTGTTGATCTGGTAATCTGAGTTGTGATGTGTACTAGCTATTAATATTTCATATTCCTTTTTGTTGAATGTGGCACCGTGTAGCTCTGAATTATGGCCCAATAGGAAGAGAGAAAAGAGGAGCAGTTACAGTTGGTTATTGGAGAAACATATGGTGGATTTCACAGAATGAAAAACAACTTAAAGTGCTTAACAGGATACTTCTGAAGGAAAAAAAGAGTTTGACAAAATCTTTTAAGAAGAAATATTGAAGACTGGAGCATTTGATTAGGTACAATAACCATACCATTGGTAAAATATGACAGGTGCTTGAAAAATGCTAGGCCAAAGCCAAGAAAGAACTTGCTGGATCAAATAACTGCAGAAATAGATTGAAAGTTTGCAAAGATTTTAAACCTTTGCATGATCAGTAGGACGACCCGATTATTGCAGAATATGATCACTGAGGAATCCTTGAAATGATGCTACAAAAGAAAAATTAACTTTAAATATCCCCCCTATCAGCACATGTCTCTCCCAAAACCACGATTACTGATTTATAATTTTGATTACAACATATTGGGCTATCAGTTGAAAAGTTCTAAACAATTTTAACTTATCATGTAACTTACTCAATTCCTAATTATATTGTAATAAAAATATCATATTTTAATACTGCATAAGTATGCACGTAAAAATCAACTGTGGAGTACTCAAAATACTAGAAAGTTAAAGAATGGTAGTGTCATCTTAAGTTCAATGAAGACAATGTTGAAAGAAACATTAATTAAAAAAATAAAATAAAATGAAACAACTAACAAGTTATTTAAATAGGCAGTTACATATTCTTTTGTGAAGCATAAATGATACGATAAAACAATTGGGTATAAAATATGTGAGGAAATCCAGTAAGAGCAATAACATCTCCCACGTATGTAGTAACTATTGTAATAGTAGGACTACATATATTCGCCAAAATACAAACATTCATAAGCAAAAGTAATAGTCCATAAAAGGCCATAAGAACAATTAAACTTGAATTTTAAAGGAGGAAGAAAATAAATAATAAACTAAACGAGAGGAATAAAGAGATCAGCATTAAGAAATAATTGACTATGAAAGAAATGAAGACAACTGACTAGAGACAAGACCAACGTTGACCCAATATACCCAATAGGTCAGACAGTGAGAAGAAGACTGGAACATACACCAAAGGAATATAAATTGAAGAAGGCTAATGAATTAAGTTAAAATAGGGAAGAATTGAATTAACTCAACCAAGAGAATAAATAAATAAAGAAAGAATGTAACAAATAAAGTGAATAGAAATTGAGGCTCATGATTGAGAAAAATAATTAGTTTAAAACATTATGCAGACCCTATACCATAACTTAACAATGACATCAAACCATTAATAGACGATTATAGGTGACTTGACTGTGACCATAACTTCAATGTAAATTAATGATATAAGCAAAGATAACCAGGAGAGTGAAATTAAATCTGGTATTAATATGATTTAATAATGTGTAAAAGATAACAAACAGATTGTACCTTATCTACTATTTGTGTAAGTAATATAGACACAGGGATGTCAGAAAAACTGATAATCACCAATAATGTTGCCAAAATAATATAAAAAAGAAACTGGAAAAGAAATACCAAACAAATGAATAATAATAACAGTAGATAAGTGGACAATACTAATTATAAAGAATAATGTACAATCCCTTGGGCATCATAATGTAAACCAATTTATCATAATCTCAAACCCAGTCAAAAGACACGTTGAAGGCGTCTATTTTGCCGAGATGTACCGAAGAGTTACGGAAATTGAAAAAATTAACCAATCACCAATCACCATCGAGCATTAGAAGCCAGATTTGTACACCGAAGAGGACACCGTTCATCTCAGTATCCAGACGGGTAAGCCACGCTGGTCCTGGGACCAATTTTATGAATTCACACCGACCAGCTGACGGGGAACGATAACCTCAAACAGTGAAAGTTAGGTTATGCTGGTAGTAAACAAAGTCGGGTTAACCTTATATCAGTGATTATGTATGGACTATGTGCACATAGTTAGTGAACTAAATATTAATAAAAAAGTTAAAAGTGCAATTACGAAAAAAAAAAAGGAAAATACAAGCAAGTATAGTGATAATTAAACTCTATTTAGAGCAAATATGACTTGTCACAATAAAAAATTTATTGAGTACAATTAATAAGACTTATTGAATAAATCGAAAGATAATTAAAATATGAAAACATAAGGAATATTGGACCTTATCAATTTAATTAATTTATGAATTGCTAAAGGAGTTAGCGACAGTTGACTTTATTTATAAAGGTTAGTCAATTATTTGATAGATTTCATAAAAAACGATGAAGGAAACATGTTCATATGAACACTAAGAGTGCAATGAACCTTATTATTTTGATTAATATATTAACAATTTAAGAAGTGTGACGAAAGCTAATTATAATTTTAATATTCGTCCACAGACATGATGAACTTTATCAGAGATAATTAATAAAATAATTTATAATGAACCTTAAGAAAGAGTTAACCAGTATTGTATTAATCAATTTGTTCCTAGTTAAAAGAATTTAATAACAAGCTGAACATGTTTACCAGAGTTATTTGTTTACCTGATTAACTTCATCCAATATAAAGAATTAGATGATTTTCTATGAAGAGTGTCATAACTTTATTAAACTTGTAATTTTATGTGTTGTTGAAAAAGTATCATTAATTTTAGGTTCACTGATCACAGTTCAGTACACCAAATTAACCTACAATGTTGACGCAACGTGTTTGAGAATTTTTATGTTATTAGTTAAGATGTATTTATTAATGGAATCACTCTCTTACTATTCGATGATCATAGTAGTATAATGATTCAGTTTTTTTGGTTTTTGTATCTTGCAGTCTAAAAAGACCTACAGTTTAGATATAACTTTCAACCAAAAAATAATGTTTTATGTTCTGAATACTAAGAATCAGAATAAACAACCCTGAGATAAAAGATTTTCATAAAGCTAATCATTATTGTAAAATGGACAAAATGTCAATTTTAATTATTCTTTAAAGTAAATCCATGAGCATTATCGAACAATAAACCACATTTTTATCCAATAAAAGGAGTTAACTAAATTATTTCAGTAGACTAGACAATTACAGGTTAGGTGGACAGCTCGCAACAGTTGGTACTGTTGGTAGTGGCAATTGAGATAATTTAAATTATTTTAAATTTAAATTACCGTCTCAACTCTGCATAATTAACAGGACTTTATTCCAATAAGTACATCACTAATAAATGAAATCTACCTTCAGTGAGAAGTCAACTTAGCCGATTCGTATCATCAACTGAAGAACGTCGAATTACAAAATACAAGTGAACATTTTTTTACAAATAAATAAGAAGAGTTTCACCACAACTAATCAAGATCAAATTTTAATTTTTTATACAAATCATTAATAAAATAAATAACAAAAATAATAATAATAATCGAACTTTAAAATTTTAATTCAACCAAGTTATAAAACTGTTAAGAGAGAGGGAAGGACATCACAGTACACTATGTAGTAGTCTAATGTTGTAGAATTCAACAATCACTGAGAGATGCAGTGTTGTAGAGCATGTATTATGACTTACAGGATATGATAATTATATTGCATTATATAAATATGTACACTTATATATGTTTTATACACATTCCATTGATTTGACAAGTCTCTTGGTATCTCCTAGCACATGTTCTATTTAAACTTAAATGTCCAACGGTAGGCCTACAGATGAGGAAAAGTGTGATGATAGACATGGACGAATTTTTAATAAAAAGAGTAAACATTTACAACTTGAAATAATAAAAACAATGAGAGAAGGATATGTAAAACATGTTGGAGAGAGTTGTCGGACTTTCAGTTTCAATACTTATTCAAAATCATGGTCAAATATATGAATGAATATTCCACTTTGTTTACTGTAATTCTTATTTTCTATGTATTTTTCTTCAAACAGTTTGCTTATAAGTTATAATTGCGATATTGTGAAACAAAACAACTACGTCACTTTCTACTTAAAAATAAAAAGGCCTTATTAAAAAATTTTTAGAAAGCATATTGAACTCTACCCCCCCCCCTCAAACAAAATCACTATACCACTATGCACAAATTTCAGATTTTTAATATGCCGTAAGATTTTTAATATGCCTTGCTAGTTTAGCATCAAGTAACATGAAACAAAATCGAATAAAGTGCTGGAAAATCCTGTAGATACCAACCAGAAGTTTGGAAGCATCCAATGTCTGCTGAAGTGAAAATTTCCAATAACACACTCACTAATTACAGGTAGGGAAAGTAAACAAAAGTAAAATGGTAAGAACAGTGACCATAGTGACTCTATACCAAAACATGAGACTAGTGACGGTTCTATCCTGCAGCTAGAGTGCCCCCCCCCCCATCATAAGTGTTTTTTCAAGTAAACATTCAAGTAAGAATGCCCCCCCCCCCACATTACAAGACCTTGACACACAACTACAGGAAACCACAGAGATAGTGATCTTATTGATATCCAAATGCTTGTTGATGATCTAAAAGACACGCTAATCCACACTGTTACTAGCCAGTTACAGGTATAAAAGAAGTAACAGGTGAGCAGACAGGTATAAATTTTTTGCACAGGTATAAAAACACTGCAACATTTAAAATCTAATTAAAGGCCAATATAATATATGTCATACAGAAAATAGCTTACAAATCTTAAAAAGTATATATAAAATAACTTTTAGCCTGATAAAAGACACTGCTTTGTAAAATTAATAGCTCTACATCTCTGATTCAACTATGTGCTTAGATGCAATTTTTTTTCAGCAAAGGAATAATTATAATTACCAACCAAAACTTGATTTAAATTAATTTAGTAGAGTTTATTAGTTAAAAAAGTGATGCAACTTTTTACATAACTAGATATCTAATTGTGAAAGCACACAATGGATCACAATGGAAGACTGCTGCAAACCAATCTTAGGATTGAAGACGTAAGAAGAAGAAACATCTAATGGGACAAGCTTATGTGGTTATTATGCCATATCTGCGTCTGTGGCCTAAAAATCTGATCCATATCACCAAAATGTGGTTAGTGATTTCATTCACCAATGAAAAAGTAACTGGTCACGCATTCCTCACTATTATGATATAAGTGGTTCATATAGTCTTAGTGTAAAGTACAATATCTGATTAACACTTAATTTAATCTGTAAGTAAATATTTTGCTTACATGACTTTTCATAATGCATGTTAAATATAACTAGTCATTTACTAATATGCAATGCTGTCAAGAAATGTGCATGTTGAAATATTAAATCTAATACAGTCAACCAATGGTAACGACAAAATAATGTCGCACAATGAACAGAGAAAGATTTACCCTGGAGAGATACTTTTGGAAAACAACTGGGGACATATTTGCTCAGTACGTCCGTACAAGTGGATTATCGTGAATGTCACGAAGATGCTACACATATGCGACTAATGTTAGTTTCCAATAAAGATAGGTTGTGTGTTAAGTAAACATTCTCATTTTTCACGACTGCAAGTCGATATCCAGAATACTAGAAAATGTGCAGTAAACAAGCAATATGTTCACACCATATGTGCATACTCATGTTTCCCAATAGACAGAGTTCCTTTTACCAATATTTAATCAGTGTTATGGTCCAAAAATCTGATGCCATCTTGGAAACAGTGTTTCAGAAGCACCAAAGATATGCCCACGCATCGCGATTTGTAGTTTTCAAAGTGTTCACCTACATTCAATGAATTACATATTATGAGATTTGTAGCAGGGATTGTGACAACTGAACGATGTAAAGATTCTTTTAAATATTCATAATTTGTCTTACAGTTCATTAGTGACAAAAGTGAACTAAATGATCTAACTCTATTCCATACAAATACCATCACTGCACACCAATTCCGTTTGTCATAATTTATAACTTATTTGAGATGGCCAAACATTTTTTTTAATTTTATTTAGACTTCTGTTTGCAAATTGTAAATATTTAGGTAGCTGATAAAATATATATGGCCTACTGTCTTATTGAAGTAGTAACATCACAATGTAACAAATGTAATGGAAGTAACAAATTGCATCTCTCTCTCTCTCTCTCTCTCTCTCTCTCTCTCTCTCTCTCTCACACACACACACACACACACACACACACACACACACACACACACACACACACACACACACACACACACACACACACACACACACACACACACAAACTCAGTTGGATGGATATTCAATTTTCAGTTGGATGGATCCACTGCCAATCAGTTGGATTGGCAGTGACTGTGATAATGAAATGCTCTAGAATATAAATAACACTAAAAGAATTGTTTGCATATAAAAACAGTATACTGTATCAAGCATTAAAACACCCTAACAGAATGCCAGTTTCACATGGTCTTTACATTCATTACATTTGTTACATTATGATGCTACGGCTTCAAAAAGACGGTAGGCCCTATATATTTTATCAGCTACCTAAATATTTACAATTTGCAAACAAAAGTCTAAATGAAAGAAAAAACAGATTTATGGCCATTTCAAATTAGTTATAAATTACATCAAAACTTATATTATTAATCTTGTGATAATGTCAAATAATATAACAGGGAATAGTCCTGACAAAGTGTGATGTTAGCAGGGAAATATATTGATATAGGATTCCATTTTTAAAATATAAGATGTAGCCTATATATAATGAAACAAAAAAAAAGATCTTTACTATGAATGAAGAATAAAACAGGTAATTATAAGGAGAATGAGTAGTCCACAATTATAAGAAGAAGGTAATCCTTCAGGTATGAAGGAAGGAGAGAAAACGTAATTATAATTGTTTCCATCTTCCAGCAATTTTTAAACTGCATACCAGTAAATTCTAATTAACTTTATTTGCATTTCATTCATTAAATACCAGCTGAGGTACTGTTATGAATATGCAGTAAATTATTCAGTTTGTTGTCACCAAATTTACTTGTTACAAAAAAACTCTTTAGTTTAAATATAATAAAAATAACAATAAATATGAAATGAGAAATTCAAGTCAGTCATTAGAACTGTGCATGCAAACTAAAGAAGTTACATATATATTAGACACTTAGAAAACCACATGAGCTTGGGACACAAGTGTGAGTCTGTTGCAAACAGTGTTTGTCAGTGTTACTTTTTTAATGTTATTCAATGTTACCAGAGAAAGAGAACTGTGTAAACAAGAAATATTTTGTAACTACGAAAATTAGATTTGGCATCTAAATGTATCAACATATAATGAGGTATATTTGGCCTCATTAATATACTATTTACAACTTCATACCAGCGTAAGTGGACAAAACAGATTTAAATATGTTACAGTGACATTTTTAACAACTTACTCATATTAATGTGTTTAATATGGTTTAATACTCACAGATTATTTAACAATAGTTGTGTAGAACAAATACAATAATTTTGTGAACTTTCAGGAATGGAATTACGAATTTCATTCAAAAAAGTTTTATAATGACTGGCGCTAACAAAAACAAACTAGTTTTTAGCATGTATCAGTAACCACTCAACGCAGAAAACTCGAATTACCTGACTATCAAACTAATGTTAGCCCCCCTGCACACACATACAACAGGCTGAAATGGAAAACTTTTTAACTTAAACACAAGAGTTCTGAAGTGTAATGTATAGATGAAAATGTTATTGCTTTGATAGGTATAATATAGAGATATATATAGAGATACAATTTGTTGATATATATAAAAAAAAAAAATCAAATATTCTTATTGACTGCTTTAAACAAGGAAAGGCATGTTTCATTGAGAAGATATATTTTGTCAACATTACTATCATTCTAAAACCGATTATATAATTGAAAATATTTCTATAGACGTACTACGAGTTAACTACTAATATTTTTATAATACTCTTTTATCAACACAATTTCAGACTAAGTCATTTTTGAAATAAAACATGCAATCATAATCTAAACCCAATAAATAATATTATACAATCTATTAACTGAGAAGTATAATATGTAACGTTAAACAGACCTACAATATTTTTTACATTCAATACTGTAATGATATCTGTCTTCACCGACGATGAAACAAACGTTTATAGTTTAGGAACTAGTATACTGGAAAGCATATATAAAAATTCTTTTGTTAGGTTAGGATTCACATAAACAACATGTTTTGTCCAACATCTATCAAATGCTCATTTTTATCTGTATACGTTATTCACGTTCTCAGACTTCGACGTGAAATCTGTAAATTTACGTAATGACAAATACAAAGTACAGCTTAAAAATACTTGAATAGGAAAACTAACCTATACGTTCATAACCTACGAAGTTTGTAATAATTTACACTAATTATAGAAACAGGCATAAGAAATGCAGTTGATTAGCATTACCAATGAAATTTTAATTCTTGAACTATAGTTCAAATTTCTGAAATTGAAAAACTTACTAAGCAAGTATTATTAAATTTTTAACCGAGTGAAACAAACACGGAACAGCTGTTTTGATTACACAGGGCAGCCAACATTGCATAGCCATTTAAGTGGCACACACAAATATATAGTTTGGCTATGTTGTATAAATATGATATGCACTGTGTTATACAGTATAGGCTATTTTATGTGTGCTTTGTGTGTGTGTAAGTGTGTTTTCGCGTGCGAGCTTGTAGGTTTGGTGCTGTATAAATTCTGAAAACTATTTCCATGCTTCCTTCCAATAAATCATGGCTTGGAGTAACGTAGTACAGTTCACACCTCTTCACTAGGATGAACCGTCGTTTTGTACAGTTACCTTAAAAATGTTGTTTGTTGAACTCATTTATTACTCACAAGAATATACAATAAATTTTTAATATAATTAATTAATTATAAACTTGCTGTTTTGTTCGCAACATGAATAATATTAAAATCTCATTTAGATATTATGAAGTATAAATTAACTTAGTCTGAACACAAATGAAAGTAACTGAAAGTGGTAGTTATGAAATACTTGAACGTATTTATGAAGCCGTCGTTGACGTGTACTATTGTGCACAGCTCTTCTTCGTAATCTGTTGATATAACTTCTAACATATAGGCATAATGATAATTATACCCCTTAAATTATGTCGAATTATTATATTAAATGGCACTATGTCTTTTTCGAAAAAACGTATGACTTGTTACTAGAGTTTAAGAGAGGAAAAACTTAAGACTCATATTTTATGGAGCTCACTTAAATTTATAAGTACCTTCTGTGGAATATTTATTTAAAGTGTCGTGTCTTTAGGATAATCTTGAATAATGAATAAATACTGAACATTTATTTATAACAATCAGTGGTATACTAAAGTCTTTTTTCGATTAACACCTCCGTCACATCTTACACAAATGACATAAAGTAAATATTTTTATTGTTGGATAACTAGAACATAATGGGAAAATTCAGTGTAGAATAAACATTAATATACTGAAAATATTTAAACTACACACGGAAATACTTTCAACGTAAACACGCGTTATTAGTTTGACACTTAAAAAAAATGAATGTACCTAATTCGCAAGTTAAGGTTCCTTCGACGAGTTATTCTTGTGAGAAACTTTTTTTAACCTAAATGACATATACACAGTGTAGCTACACAAATGACTGTATCAGGAACTAAGTACAAGAAATGATGTAGCATTATCCACAATGCATGTTTTCACGTTCATACTTGTAACTTTATCTGTGTGTGTGTGTGTGTGTCCGCGCGCAAGCGCGAGCTGACCCTTTAATTTCATGTTTCCAGTGCTTCCCACTGAATTACCTGAGCAAGACAGTGAAACTAGTGAAGTGTGGGTTTCTTATTTATGTGATTCCACCAAAAATATCGCAAATAACTACAAAGCCATTCATTCCTACTTTGAGGTGTAGGAAAAACACGAAAAAAAAACACTTTAACTCTCAAGCGCTGCACACAGACGCGCGCTCGCGCGCACGGACACACAAGTGCAGATCATTCTGAATAGCGAGTCTCTATTCTTAAATGTCTGTAGTAAAGCATGTACAGAAATAAATTAGTGCAGGTTATCCGTTGTTTAAGGAGCGTAACACAGAACCACCATGCGGGAATATTCGAACGATTAATAGAATTCTGCGCGCTCTTGTCTCTTTTGCACAGGCTACAAGACATGGTTTGCGGGACTTCAATCACCGATAAATATCTTGAGCCACGGCTAGTTTGGCACTCAGGCCGTACGACGTCAGCAGAAATATGAAGGTATAAGGTATACAGCGCACTGCTGTAGTCAGTGATGATGAATTGTGTCCGGAACGAAAGACCTAAAATATCGGTATGGATAACCATACATGACTTCCATGTTCTAAGATTTATATTTAAAATCATATTCGAAATGAAATATTTCCATAGAAACTACTTCTTTCTACTTATTGCTTCAGCCTTAAACCACAGTACTGCGGTCACTAACGTATACCACCTCGTGTTTTCGCACTCGATTTTCACTGAGATGGAAGTCGATAGCACTGCCGAAAAGTCTGGTTTTGCAGAAAACATTGGACTACGGCTAAACAGCCCGGGAAGGAATTTTAACAAAAATTTTAAGACATAAAAAATTCTCCCCTCCCCCTACAACTATAATTTTCATTTATAGAAAATTACCCCCACCCCGTTCACCTAACCTCTTCATTATAAATATTTTATCTTTACGTTTCTACAGTGGATTATTATGAGCTTCTTATCAAAATACTTTATTTATCAAAATTAAGTACTTTACTCTTGTTAAAACATAAAACGTTGCAGGTAAACTACCCCTTTACCTTAACCGATCTTCAACAAAATCAACAGAACTTGAGTTCTGTATAACTCACAAAGGTATGCAAAAGAGTAGTTGATTCGGTTTGAATTTACGGCAGTTATCGTTCGTCATAGTAAAAATTACCCTTGTTAAAACATAAAATGTTGCAGGTAATCTACCCTATTCCCTAAACCGATCTACACCAAAACCAGCAGGTCTTGAGAACTCTACAATTCAGGGCTGTATGCAAAACGTTATTTGATTCTGTTTGAATTTGCGGCTATCGTTTGCCATAGAAAAAATTACCCTTGATAAGAAAAACGTAGCAGGTAAACTACCCCTTCCCGTTAACCGATCTTCACCAAAAACAATAAGTCTTGAGTACTCTACAAATCAGAGCTGTATGCAAAGACCTATTTGATTCTGTTTGAATTTGCGGCTCTTATCGTTTGCCATAGAAAATACCCTTTTAAAACATAAAACGTAGCAGGTAAACTACCCCTTTCCCTTAACCGATCTTCACCAAAAACAATAGGTCCTGAGAACGCTACAATTCAGGTCTGCATGCAAACAATTATTTGATTCTGTTTAAATTTGCGGCTTTTATCGTTTGCCATAGAAAAAAATCTATAGACACACAGACAGACACACACAGAGACACTTTTCGAAAAATGACTTCTTTCATGTTTTGAGTGTAGTACAATCAGAATCTGCAATAATCTCGATCACGATTTTTTTTGCCATCACCAATACTTCCATTTCCTTAAGGAACATGGAAGTAAATAGATTACACGAAGCGATAAACGATACCAGACGGAGAACATAAGGCTGAGTGAGGAAATTATAAGTGATAATTACGAGCTAGTCTTACGACAGAAATAAAATTCTTTGGTTTCATATGGTCGGGACTCGTCGAAGCCGGCTGAAAATGCAGCTTGTGAAGAAAAGCTAAGAAAAACCGGACAGGAAGGAAGAAGACAGAGAAGAATAACAACGAATAGATGGTTATTACAGGGGCGTATTAACGAGGGGGCGACAAACGGGATCGGACCCCACGAACTTTGTTAATCTCTTAATGTTTAGGTGTTTTATTATTTTTTCAGCTGTGTACGCTAATATAGTAGTAACTCTTTTTACTTCCATGTTCCTTAAGGAAATGGAAGATGGTGATGGCAAAAAAAATCATGTTCGAGATTATTGCAGATTCTGATTGTACTACACTCAAAACATGAAAAAAGTCATTTTTCGGAAAGTGTCTGTGTGTGTCTGTCTGTCTATGTCTATGTGTCTATAGATTTTTTTTTTGGCAAACGATAACAGCCGAAAATTCAAACAGAATCAAATAATGTTTTGCATACAGCCCTGATTTGTAGAGTACTCAAGACCTATTGTTTTTGGTAAAGATCGGTTAAGGGAAAGGGGTAGTTTACCTGCAACATTTCTTTTTTAATCAAGGGTAATTATTTTCTATGGCAAACGATAACAGCCGCAAATTCAAACATAATCAAATACGGTTTTGCATACAGCCCTGAATTGTAGAGTTCTCAAGATCTGATGTTTTTGGTTAAGATCGGTTAAGGGAAAGGGGTAGTTTACCTGCAACGTTTTTTGTTTTAACAAGGGTATTTTCTATGGCAAACGATAACAGCCGTAAATTCAAACAAAATCAAATGATTATTTGCATACTGGCCTGAATTGTAGAGTTCTCAAGACCTATTGTTTTTGTTAAAGATCGGGTTAGGGAAAGGGGTAGTTTACCTGCAACGTTTTATGTTTTAACATGGGTAATTTTTTCTATGACGAATGATAACTGCCGTAAATTCAATCAGAATCAAATAATGTTTTGCATACCTTCCTGAGCTATAGAGAACTCAATGTCTGTTGATTTAGGTGAAGATCGGTTAAGGGAAAGGGGTAGTTTACCGGCAACGTTTTATGTTTTAACAAGGGTATTTTCTATGGCAAACGATAATAGCCGCAAAATTCAAACAGAATCAAATGATTATATGCATACAACCCTAAATTGTAGAGTTCTCAAGACCTATTGTTTTTGGTGAAGATCGGTTAAGGGAAAGAGGTAGTTTACCAGCAACATTTTATGTTTTAACAAGGGTATTTTCTATGGCAAACGATAACAGCCGCAAATTCAAACAGAATCAAATAATTTTTTGCATACAGCCCTGATTTGTAGAGTACTCAAGACCTATTGTTTTTGGTGAAGATCGGTTAAGGGAAAGGGGTAGTTTACCGGCAACGGTTTTTTATCAAGGGTAATTTTACTTCCATGTTCCTTAAGGAAATGGAAGTATGGTGATGGCAAACGATAACAGCCGCAAATGCAAACAGAATCAAATGATGTTTTGCATACAGCCCTGTATTGTAGAGTTCTCAATACCTTTTGGTGTTGGTGAAGATCGGTTAAGGGAAAGGGGTAGTTTATCAGCAACGTTTTATGTTTTAAAAAGGGTAATTTTTTTATGACGAACGATAACTGCCGAAAATGCAAAGAGAATCTAATAATGTTTTGCACACTTTCCTGAGTTGTAGAGAACTCAAGGTCTGCTGATTTTGGTGAAGATCGGTTAAGGGAAAGGGTAGTTTACCTGCAACATTTTAAGTTGTAACAAGAGAAATGTTTCCATGACGAACGATAACTGTCGCACATTCAAACAGAATCAAATATCTTTTTGCATGCATCCCTGAATTGTAGAGGACTGAAGGTCTATTGATTTTGGAGAAGATCGGTTAAGAGAAAGGGGTAGGTTACTTGAAACATTTTATGATTTAACAAGAGTAAAGTACTTAATTTTTATAAATAAAGTATCCTGATAAGAAGCTCATAATAATCCACTGTAGAAACGTAGATGAAATATTGAAGAGGTTAGGTGAACGGGGTGGGGGTAATTTTCTATTATTAAAAATTATAGTTGAAGGTGGAGGGGAGAATTTTTTATATGTGTACTACGTTATCGGCAACAAAGAAGTAGTTTTTTGTTAAAATTGCTTCCCGGGCTGTTTAGCCGTAGTCCAATGTTTTCTGTAAAACCAGACTTTTCGGCAGTGCCATCGACTGCCATCATCAGTGAAAATCGAGTGTGAAATCGTGAGGTGGTATACGTTAGTGACCACAGTACTGTGGTTAATGCTGAAGCAATAAGTAGAAAGACGTAGTTTCTATGGAAATATTTCATTTCGAATATGATTTTAAATATAAATCTTAGAACATGGAAGTCGCGTATGGTTCTCCATACCGATATTTAAATATAGAAACAGGTTTATTACACAGCATTAGCATAGTCTGAAATATGAAATATAGGAAAATCAAATCTGTCAATAAGTATCTTGTAAACAATGTTTCAATAACGCGTATTTTTATTGTGATATTACCGTTTACTTTAATGGGACTGATTTCATCGACTTTAAAGATAATAATGTTGATTAGTCTTAACTTGTTTTTTTTTTGTATGTACTTTACTTCGAGTTCTGCTCTGATATCTTCATTCCTTATTCTATCTTGCAATGTATAATTTAAAGTATTTCGAAGAAACTTGGAAGACTAACAAACAACTGATTAGCAGACTCCAAACATTCGTGAACAGAAGTTTGCGGAATATCCTGAGGATATGGTGGCCACAAGTTATCTCCAATGAAGAGCTGTGGAGAAGAACCCATCAAACACCCATTGACATTGAGATGCGTCGTAGGAAATGGAAGTGGATTGGGCATACATTACGACGAGATGGAGACAACATAGCAAGACAAGCCCTGGAATGGAACCCACAAGGTAGCAGGAGAAGAGGCAGACCAAGGAACACATGGAGGAGGAGTGTAATAGCGGAAGGGATGGAGAAAGGAGGGAAGACCTGGCCCGAGATCAAGACGATGGCGCGGAACAGAGTCCGGTGGCGGAAGTTCATTGATGCCCTATGCTCCACTTAGGAGATGCAGGAATGATGATGATGATTTCGAAGAAACTGCATTTCAGCACACTGAATCTTGCCGCTTTCATTTTTTGTCATGACGCACCCCTCACTCGCATAAATCAATGTGGGTATTGCAATTGTCTTATAAAATTTAATCCTTGTGCTGTGTCTTGTTTTATTTCTAAGATTTCTGTGAATCGTACCACAAATATTCCTAAACTTATCTAAGTTCTAGAACAATTTTTCCGTACTTACTACTTCAGTTAACAATTCTTGCCTATTTAATCAGCGTCCAGTCCGGTATGAAAAAGACCGTAAAACCGGTAGGTTTACGCCTTTATGAATGGTGTCTGTGCCTAGCTTACGCACGCGGTGTGCGTAGTTTTCGTTTTAACAAATATTTGAGAACAACGTTTTTAATAAAACCGTGTATTTGGTCTCTAATTTCGGTACCGACGCCCCTTCCCTTCTGTCCGCACGGCCCCGCATTACGCGTAACATTCTTCTGTGCTTACGCGTGTTCGCCAAATTACACGTAGCGACCCTATCCTGCTTCTATGATACTGGTATACGTCTGATTAGTGTATCTGTACGTTTGTTATTTCCATATACAGTACGAGTGGAGCGAGTGAGTGCAGTATGTTTTAACAATAAGAGACAGCAGACAATACAAGAGACAAAAGACATTCGTCTGGTGAATGTAGCAGTCAGTGAGCTGTGAAATTGCTTCTTACATTTTGAGTTGTCAGTTCGTATCGAGTTTGTACTTGGCTACACACACCCGCACACGCACACACACGCACACACACACACAAGCGTGTCGTGTGACTGCGTTCTGTTTATTTCAGACTTTCCTGAAATTAGTCTGTTTTGCATCATAAATGCAGTTCCACACGCACTGCCACTAAGAATTTAGTGTCCACTAAACTACGCCACATCATCACAGCCGCGGTAACAAAACAAGACCAGTGGTTAGCTACGTTAATAATTTTCAAACTAAATGTACATAACTTCAGTTCAAGTTTTAGATTCAAAAAGAAATGGAAAAAGGTTTTGTTCCAAAAACATGATAGTTATTGATGTGTACTCTTAGCTATTTATTTAAAATCGAACATTACTTCGTCACATTAGTGACTTAATTGGTGTCTTGTAATTTGTTTTCCACGAGTAGACCGTCCTAACAATATTATGTTCACCAAACACATATAATTTCTTCTAATTATATAAACGAATATATTTTGTATAATTCTAGATGTATTTTAAAGAAGTATTTGTTTAGTACAGCCTATTTAATTTTCCACAAAGGTATCTAATTTATAATTTTATCAACAATTTCTCACTAAAATGTTTTACTTTTATGTTGCAACCTCAACATGGTAATGTGTCCCTAAGCGTGCATTGTTTGTTGGACCATATTTTGTTAAGAGTATTCTTTAATTGTATTTTAGTTTTTAAATATTTAAATATTGGTCTTGCCTTATGTAACTTATTGCCACTTTCCACGTGCAATACGCTGCCATTGTCCATCTTGTTACTTGAATTAGCAGTCTCTGGAAAAATAGTTTAAAATTTCCGGGCTATTGGCCAGTGGTCGATTGCTCGTGATGACATTTTTAATTCAATAGACGTTTCGGTCACCCACCCGATATGACGTCACATAGGCTTATTAATCGACTAATTAATTCAAACACCAAATAGCTGCTTAGATGTCGTACGTACGTATTGTTTAAATCGGGATTCAATTAAGAATAGGCAAATGGTAGAATACAAACTTTTTTGTGTCAACGAATTGCTACCTTAGGACAATTGATTATATTCGTATTTAAAAATGTATTAAAATGTTACATGCCTAAGATAAGATATGTAACTTATTTAAGAAAGAAAAATATCTTACTTATTAACGTTTGTAAGAAAGTTATGTAACATGGCTCCTCAGTGTCTTAAATTCGGAAGAAAGAAATTATGAAATTCGAAACATTTAAATTGCACAAGGTGTGTCGGAAATTTCTCTAAAAATGTTCTAGAGAACTCTATAACATTCTGTCTATGTAGGATGACAACGGCCAGTCAGAAGCTTGTAGTTGTTATTGCAATTCGAACCGAGCTGGTTCAGCTGCAGTTCGCATAATTTGAAATTGACGCGTCCGAGAACCGGTCGATTTAATTCGCCACGAGGATTTATTTAATTAAATATTTTATTTTATGACAGTGAAAAATAATTGTTTTTTGGTTTTGAAGCATACTAGTGTATATCGTTGAACAATAATGCGTAAATTTTTATATTATTAACAAATAAAACTTTTCTTAAAAGAATATATATATTTTTTATTTTTATACTGTTTCGATAGTATAAACTATCATCATCATAGATGATCATGATAGATGATGATAGTTTATACTATCGAAACAGTGTCAAAATACAAAAAAAATATTATTGTAAGAAAAGTTTTATTTATTAATAATACAAAATATATCTCCCCTACTCTCTTTAACTGTGTCCTAGATAAAGTCATGAAAACCTTCCATAAAACCAATTCCACTAGGGTTAGAGTAGGTAACAAATCCAAAGGCGTAGAATTAAGCTGTTTAGCTTTCGCGGATGATCTTGCCATCTTCGCCCACTCAGAAGAAGAAGCAAGAAAGCAAGTAGAAGATCTCAAAGAGTAGTGGAGAATACTGGCCTTCAAATCTCCTTTGCTAAAACGGAAATTATGACCACCCTATTTAAATTCCCGAAAACGTGCCTGGACACTACGTATGGAGAAATAAAATATACTAACAATCTTAAATATCTTATGGAAAACATATCCCGAAACGCCTCAGACAAAGAATCCTTTAAGATAAGGAAACTCAAATTAGCAAAGGCCTTTACTCTGATCCGGGAACTGTACGGAAAGAAAACCCTTTCCAGAAGTGCGAAAGATCGCCATTATAGCACTGTGATCAGGCCGGTGATCATATATGGAGTGGAAACAATGTGCTTTCAAATTTGAAACCTAATATATCTAATATCCTCGTTACTTCTCCGATCCAAGAGAAAACAACCTTGCGTCCCTCTTAGAAATTTCATTTCGGCCGCCTGAATCCTCTGCACGTCCCTTTTACCAAGAGTCCATGTCTCACTCTTGATTCCTTATTAGGGGAAAACCTAATAAGGAAAATAATGAGTAAGGAAAGGTTATATTAAACCGAGAGTTGATAGTACTGGAAAGAACGAGAGGCAGACAGAGCGATTAACTGCTCTTGTGCGAATAAGTAATTTTAACATTAGCAGGTAAACGTAATTAGGAAGGCAGTGAGATGTCAGCAGCGGTTCTATAACAGCTGTTCGGTCGCTAAAACGTTGCCACGTCTGAGAACAAAGCAAGTGTTAAACAGTGGCTGCATACAGAACGACGCGCCATTAGCGAATTACACACGGAAAAACATTAACTTTTGAGTCATTGTGGTCGCGGAGATGGGATGGCATTTCATTACACTTATATCACGCGCGTAACAGTTAATATTATATATTGTGCAACGCCATTCTTCCGTTTTCTTTATTTCTTTGTTAGCACTGATGGTCCGTAATACCTAATGTCTCATAAGCAGTACCGTAGCGCTCATTAGGAGGCGGCCGCAGTTAATAAGGTCGCTAATGTCCCGACCGATGCGATGGGTTCTCACTTCCGCGAATATGCCCACGCCCACGTCTCTGTGCTTCACAGTAAATTCTAGAATATATTTTACAACTTTCGTCGTCTAAATTTAAAATTTAAAAAGATGTAGGGTATATTTGGTAAAGAGTTTAAACAATGTCAGCAGGAAAATCTGTTCACCTCCGGAAAGAAATACAACAAATTAGTATGTGTAACAAAATAACGATAAAATTTAAAAAGCTTTGTTGTAATAAAACTGCCTGTATCGTAATGTAGGCCTAGTATCGAGTAATACAATTATGACATCAATCTGAAGCTTATCTCCTTTAATTCAGTTTTAGGCGTACTGCTAATTTTTCATAAATGTAATTAGCAATTTGTATCGTGTCTATACAGAAACTTTCATTGTGTTTTTCTTAAATGAACTTAACAATTTTCAACATTACTATGTATCAGTGGCGTGGCGTGGCTACATAACACCTGTTGCCGGTTTTGTTAGGCCTAAAACTTAATCTAAATATTAATGCGAATATTTTCTGGTACCAAGTGTGCTTTTTAGTACCAAAATATTCTTCTTTTAGAAACAAAATATTTTTTTAGACTATTTTCTATCATTCGCTGGCAGAAGAAGAGAGTCCCGGTTCGACGGGATCTGACTTTCATTATACTTACACAGAATAAATCAGAACACAAATAATCTAATTAAAAATAATAAAGGCAAACAGAGAAACACATAACTAAACGAACAAAACACAAATTGGTAGGTGGTAACTGCTGCACGTTGGTTCCGAAACGAACATAGCTGCTGACTGAGCGTTTTGCCGGTTTATGCAGCGGCAACACATTGGGTGAACGAATGTGTCCCCTCTCCGCAGTTTGTACAGTGACAACTACTACGAGGTCAATGACCGTACACAGTAAAACATTGCCGATGTCTGAGCCGGCAACACATGACGGTGCAAGTGCTCAGCAGTTCGAAAGCAACGCTACGCTTTTCTTCAAGTTTCCCTACCGATATTGTTCGGATTTCAAATTATTCAATAACTAAAGTATTATTCTGTGATATAATCAATATTATTTTCTCTTATTTCCAGTGATGATGCTGGCGGCAACAGCGGTTACATGCACGCCACGCTACTGCTACGTATCTTCATTAGTCTGTTTTGCTTCATTAACGAAAGATGGGATTCAAATGATGTACCACAGTACTGTGGGAATTGGCATATAGGCTATCTTGCCATTTACTCAATCGTTATAGACACTGAAGGTGTCCTCCAATGGTGGGGCCGAAACGTCTGTTGTAGGCTGTGTAAGCAGTAATAGACCACGGCCTAATAGCCAGGCAAAGAATAATAACAACCGTTTCTAAGGCCGTGAAAGCCTTAGAAATTCAAATGATTTTATTTCAACAGCCTAATTCTTCTTCTGGCATCTCGACTCAGTGCGGATCTTAACCTGCTCTACGATTTAATTCCATTCCGTCCTCTCACCACACAACTTCCTCCAGCCTCTCACATTCAGGCTTCCCAAATCATCCTCTACGCCATCTATCCATCTTTTCCTAGATTTTCCTCTAATTATTCTGCTACTGGTTTACAGTCTGCGATTCTTTTTGTTGTTCTACTACCACCCGTTTCGTATTGCGTGACCCTGCCATTCTAATATTCTACTCCTGACGAACCGGACTGCGTCAGCACCGTGTATTACTTAGTCCAGTCCATAATTCGTTCGCATCCTCCAGGACCCGTCTTCAACTTGGCAAGTCCCAAAGAACTTTCGCAAGATTTTTGTACGAATATTGTACAAAAAAGACAGGCCTTGTGCGTCGCAAGATGACGCACGAATGTTGTAAGACGTTGTTCATCTGCTCTCTCGACCGATTATGTTATAAAGTAACAATCATTGTTTACAGTAGTTATAGTTATGTCAACAAAAACGTCTCATATGGGTCGTGAAAATGATTTGCAAGCTGTTGGTGGGCCCCGTATTGTTACAAGCGGTGTTAACGGGAGACTGGAACTAAGGAAGTAAGCGGCTTTTAATTCACCTTAATTGGATATTTTTATTGACTAAACTGACATACGATTTGTACCTTTGCATAACTTATATGAGTCCTGAAGTCTTCTTTTTTTCATAGATTAAGATCACTATAATTTCGTGCTGGAGAATATATATTTTTCTTTTAATGTAGTGAAGTCTCTAACGAAAATAAATATTCTTACATAACTATTAGATGCAATAGACACGGCTGAGAGAGATAAAGTAATATTGTCTTACATATAAAAAATAGGTTAAACGAAATGTATTTAATATCTTTTGAGGAAAATTATAAAATATTTTAAAATTCACAATCAGATGGCTGTGTTGGCATTCTCAATTTGACACTGACTAACAGAGAATGGTAAAATACCCCGGTCGTTTAGCGCTGAATGACACGAACACCACTACTCTATCCAATCACCTGATGTAGGCTTACCATGCCAAATTTACTGCACTGTCACGTGTTATAAATCGATCAAATACCGAATCACCCTATCACGGACTTACGGTAGATCTTACGAATGGTGGAGGCCTCGTCCAGTTCGAAGCAACTAGCAGTACGTAGGCAGTATTAGCAACATTACTTAAAAACTAATTAATCAGGCTTTAAAATTCTCCATAATCATACACAATACAGTATAGGCCTATACAGTAATAGCGTTTATGATAATAATGACAATAACAGGAATAATAATAATAAGAAAAAGAAGAAGAAAAAGAACGTGAAGAAGAGAAAAGAAGAAGAAACACCAACCGCTGGCTGTTGAGTTGAGGGATGTGTAGAAGTTACGAGTAGTTGACATAATTCGAGTAACAGTATCTGCGAACGAATTAGTCACAAAAGGATGGCAAAGTGTTAAGGAGAAATTGTAACTGCACGAACAGCATTCAAGTACCATTCAAATGTGCAGTAGCATTACCATTGGGCGCTGTGACCGTTGCTGTCAGGAAACGTTTAACCCTCGGAAAACAATACGTATTCAAAAAAACGTTATGAGGAAAGAGTACCATTGGAAAAGGGTGCAGTTGTCTCTAATATCCTACATCAACGTAACGAAAGTTACCCTCCGGTGTTTCAGTAATGCCAGAATAACGTTGTTTCTACTTTCTGCGTATGCAGTATTTGCCTTGGGTAACGGAAAAATGTAGCCTATATCCTGTCAAATATGTACAAAAAGGAAACATTAATCATAAGAATAATAATCGCCGTCATTATTATTATTATTATTATTTATTATTATTAGTGCTGCAGATTCACAAGAGACAGGATGGTAGCCTACTGGAAATGGTGCACGGGAAGTTCACGCCCGAGAGCTTAGTTGTGTTTGTGCTTCGTGGCAAGGCGGAATGGGACCGCATCTCTGCATTTGTTCAGTGGGTCCTACTAGAAAAAAAAAGACAGGTCCTACTTGCACTCAGCGGGAAGTAGAAGACAACGAACAATTAGAAGGAGCTAGATATGGGCGCA
This sequence comes from Magicicada septendecula, assembly GCA_034769895.1. Classification (NCBI taxonomy): domain Eukaryota; kingdom Metazoa; phylum Arthropoda; class Insecta; order Hemiptera; family Cicadidae; genus Magicicada; species Magicicada septendecula. The sequence goes on from CM068368.1 coordinate 94,575,532, forward strand.
ATAGGCTACATCCTGAAGTAATACGCTAAGCTGTTCCAGGATGGATATGAATGCCTGAATCAGAGGTGGGTTTTTTTAGTGGGTGAGAGTCCCACACACTAGGGGAAACACGATCTTCTCTGAGGGTGCATAACGCATTTTTCACCTTCTAAAAAAAAAATTATTATTATTATCGTCATCATGGTAATCACTATCAACTAATAATGTAATGTAATAATAACATAACAGTTTGTAAAAAAGTAGTCGGTTTTGTTGAACACATTGAACGGACAAAAAAGAACCAGTAACTCTGAAATATGTAAAACCAATCGGGTCACGATCGGAAGGTGTCAGTGGCTGGTCATCGGGCGCGCATCTTTTGAAATAAACACAAAATCTAAAGCTAAACCGACGTAAGCTGCAACAATAAATGTTATCGATAACGATCGAAGTTCTTCATAGTTTATCTAAGGAGAAAATAATAAACATTCAGAGAAAAGGAGTAGGAGAGAGAGAGAGAGAGAGAGAGAGAGAGAGAGAGAGAGAGAGAGAGAGAGAGAGAGAGAGAGAGAGAGACTGGAGGAAGGGAGAAGGAGAGAGAGGGGTGAGACGGAGAGAGAGGGAGAGAGAGAGAGAGAGAGAGAGAGAGTCAGCTAGATAGTGAAGAAGTGCTAGAATGATAGCATCTACTCACGACTGTTATTAACTCATGGAAATGAGAAGTTGGTAAAATGCTGAGCAAAACTATGCAAGAATGCAACGGCAGCCACCAGTTACCTTTAAGGAATCATTGACTTGTAAATACAATCTGGCATTGTTTACCAAACTCGTGATACCCTACAGGCTGTTTCATAAACGCTGTTAATCCGCAGTCGTACCGAAATTGCTCTTTATACTCTACAGCACGTACACGCTGAGTACTGACTGCATCTACTCTTCCGACAGTAATACGTCTGCGTTTGATTTATTGTATTTAATATATATAGACTATAAATACTGGAGTAAACAATTAAAAACTGTAAACTTTCTGTTTTAACTTTACGAAAAACGATGTTCGTGCAAGATTGGCGGCTTGTTGTTACTCAGATTTATTTAGGCATACAATTTTTGTCTTATAAAAAACTGTAAGATATCAACAAGCGGGACCTATGAGAAAAACTGGACCTCGAAAACTAGGCTTCTCCCCCAGCGTCCGGTAGTCATGTGTCGCTCGAAAGTTTCGGCCCGTATTCATCGGAAAATATTTTAAAATTCTGTCCAGTTAATGGGCGAAGCTCACTAACATTTTCGTCACTTGTTAATGTATAGTCTCAACTAAACTAAGAACAACTTCTAGAATCAGCCGACCTTGTCAGTTCATTATATTATACTACAGTACAATATTATATTATTTCATATCATGTTATTAGTTTATTATGACAATTAATAATCATGTACTGTAATTGTATTAGATCATGTTATTATAATATTAACAATAACATTATTAGTCTTACCTTATTATTATTTATATAGGCTATAAGCGGTACCTTTATTATTGTATATAATAAATCCGTACTTTTGTAATATATTTTTATTATATATAACAAATGTATATTAGCCGTACCTTTATTCATCATCTTCATCATCATCAACCTCAAGGATTAGGCTCATCCTGAACCTGTTCCGGGACCCGCTTCGTTCTCGGCCGTCCTACATCTTTCTTCCCCATCGTTCTACATTCCATTGCTAGCACTGGAACTCTGTCACCCGCTATTCTTCCCAAATCTTCACACCACCTTCTTTTGTCACTTCTTAGCCGTTCCAACAATGGATCGACCCCAGTTCCGTCCTTATATCAACATTCTTCTTTCTATCGAGAATGGTACAGCCCAGAGTACTCCTCATAAACTTCATCTCCGCTGCCTGAATCTTTGCTTTGTTTCTTTCCGTCATAACTCTGTCTTCATCGCCCCCATACATCAAAACTGGTACCGCAACCGTGTTAAAAAACCTTATCCTTGTTTCCTTCTTTGTCTTGTTTTAAAGGTATCTGTAAATTTTTCCACAGATACTCCTAAATTTGTTTAACGGCTCGTATTTTAAGCATTAAGTTACTGTAAATCTGGCAAATTTCTAAATGTGTATAGCTTTTTAAGAAAGGGGACACGCACATGAAAATTATAGAGGAAAATAGTTTACTAGATTCAGTTTAAAAGATATGTCCAAGTTTGTAATAAATACCGTAGTGAGATTTAGTACGTAAATGGAATGCTTAATTTACGGAGAACAGGTGGACTTTAGAAAACAGAGATTCACGACAGAACGTCGAGTTCGTGACAGAGAACTCATGTTCTTTTTCTGTCTAGGACAATGTAAATAGGGAAAAGTTTAGATTTGAATGAAAAAAATAAGATATCCATTGCGTGGTAAGGAATGTGAATAATAGGTTATATGAAAATACTTTCATAGTTCTGGATCTAGGAAGAAAAATGTACGATTATTTTTTAACTAATAAAGGTGTCAAGGGATGAAGCATCTCAGTTCCCAACGACAGAGAGAGAGGAAGAACCTAGTGAAGTAAACCAAGAAACACAATCATTTCGGCCTAACAATCCGATCTTATTTCGGAATTCAGTTCCTACTTTTGCACTCTACACAATTTCAATCTGCAGTATAGAAAGTCGCCTAAATGAAAGAGAACTTGAAAGAGAAATCCACCATGGCATTAGGATAAAGGGTTCTAGGGAGTCCCAACAATTGCAATCAAAGGTTTGAGTCGAAGCAACCTTGGAATTCCTCAAAAATAATATAAACACAGAAGAAGCAACCGAAAGAGAAGTTTTTCGGGCAAAAGTGTTAAAAATGGAAGGAGTCCAGGGTAAGGAGAGAGAAAAACGCAGCTTCAAAGTGGACTAAAGATAGAAAGAAGAGACATAGTGATAAGATGAAAGAATATTGGAGAAAAAGAAAAGAACAACGAATAAAGAATTGAAATTAGCATGTGGTCCTCAGATGGCCAATACAAATAGAAAAAAGGTATCAAGCAGGGTTTGCAGTCCGCCTATGTTGTGTCTTAATATTGGTATAGGCCTAGAGAAGAAAACACATGGATGCAAAGGAAAATATAAAATTGTGTATAATGTAAATTGTATACAACGGATGACCGTAGCTTTAGCAGATGAAAAAGAATCCGTTCTTTAAAACGGGTGTCTGTTATCTTTATGAAATCTGAAATAACCGCAAGATTGCCTTATCACCTAAGGCTAAGAACACCAAGGCCAAAAGGTTACTGGACCCGATTATTTAAAAATAATGAAATGTAACAGCAGAGAGAACAGGCAAATAATTTTGGATTCGGAAAAACGAAAGTAAATTTCTGGGACGTGAAATAACACGTGACTCAAAAGGTGGGGTAATGTGATGACTACAAACGAAACAGTTTTAATCGCATTAATTTTTACTTCATTAATTTACAATCTGACATAATTCAATATGCCAATAAGTAAATTTTGTGGCAATGAATTACGGCTTACGGGATTTTACCTAAGGTAAATGACCGATTACTGTTTACCGTAAAGTTTCGTTTCGGAAAGTACACAATATTTTTTTAAACACTACACATAATTGTTTCGGAATGTTTAAACCTTTTTAAGACTGCGCACTTTACTGTTGGCATTTAAAATTTCTTTAAATAATTTGTTTAGGGTGGGAATTTTAGTTTATTTAACACTCAGTTTTTTAATTGTCTCGTTCAGTGAACTCATTTCCAGATCGTGACTGATGCTTCCTTGTGGAGCGCACCACTGTGCGTCCACGATTTCTCCCATGACTTTTGCTTGAAACCTTCTCGTCATGATGTCGATGTTAGAGTTAGTTGCTGACCTGGACATTTGCAGGCCGTATGTCCATACGGGTCTTGAATAGTTTTGTAATGGAAAATTCTGCTGTTAATTGATAACGATGAGTTTCGCCCTATCATCCAGTATATATTTAAATCACATATCTCAACAAAACTACTGTGGTTCCTACGCTGCTGTTTGGTAGTGACTGCGGATCCTCACATAGAGACAGACAAAATACAAGTGCAGAGTGCATGAGATGACATTGATAAGAAGAATGGTTCGTTGTCACGAGAAAGGATCGGATTAGAAATGATAAGGTGAGGGAAAGAGCGTGGAATATTATATCACCAGTGAGAAAAATAACTTAGGCAGAAGAAAACAGGATGAACAAAAGTCTGATTATGTTTAATTCAAACTGTATTATATATTATTACTCGATTGACGTTGGGATGGATTCAAAATCAGAGAAGACAAAAGAATCACAAGTTTATTAAGTAAGCTTAAACCAACTAACATTTACAAATATAATATTCCAGTGCACACTATTCATGTACATAGTCCAGTACCATATTCTTGATTCACAATAACATTATACTCATCGCTGAAGACACTAAATCGTAGCTACTAACAATCAATCGCCTAATACCACAACCCACTACTTAGAATAGTCAAACACTGGCTGCGTCTCGTTAAAACTACTCGTCTAAAGTACACACACTTCCGGACAGGGGAGTTTGTTTTTTCTGGTCGACCTGTTCAATGCCTGTTTCCGGTTCGTCTACTTCCCTCTCAAATGGCGCCAGGCGACGGTCACGATGATCCCGAATCCGGGTAAAGACCCCAAGTTCGCCGAGAACCTCCGCCCTATCAGCCAGCTGTCATCCACGTCGTAAGTTTTTGAACGACTGGTCCAGCGCCGACTTTAAGATCACTTAAAACGGTTGGCCTTTCTGGTCCCCGAGCAATTCGGATTGCGAGCTGGGTACTCCTCGACGGATCAGCTGATGCGTTTCTCCAGACCACTGACGAAGCCGGTTGCGCTCGCGGGAAGAGACCGTCGCCGTTTTTCTTGATGTCGAGAAAGCTTTCGGTCGTGTCTGGAATCCTGGCTTACTTACGGAGATTCTGCTTCCGGATTGCTACATTCACATGATTTCTAGCTTTCTACGGAACAGAACCTTAGGGGGCTGGTGTACCTCAGGGAAGTGTCTTAGGCCCTCTGCTTTTCTCTGTGTACGTCGATTGAGAACCACTGAGCCGCTGAGGATGCCTCATCGTAGTATGGGCGAAACGTTTGCTTTTAAAAGAAATAAAAACACTTGTGTTTAACCGAAAAACAATGTTATCATTAACGAAAACCACGAAAGTTGAGAGCGAGATCCAAGTAATGCTTCATTATACTTGTAGTATGCGATGTAGGCCTATAACTTGCAGTTCATCGTGTGCATTCTGGAAAGTGCAAATACACCTGGTAATTTCATTTTAAATATTTTCTTTCTACAACGTTCTGTTGCTTTCTCCGTTGCCATCACAATCTGACAGATAGTTACAAGGTTAGTATAATATGTAAATAAACACTTCAGTTAAGGTTGCAAAGGATAGTCGCCTCTAGTAATATTAATATACGATTCTAATCTTCATAATAGTAACTGAAAACGTGTTGTAATCAATCGTGTCAAGTAACGCACACGAGGTTAAATCCTGAGACTCAAGATTACGTAGAAACTACGTTTGTGCTGCGACTGATTGACAGTTTTCTAGAACACGGACTAGCCAAGATTGTAACTGTTTTCAAATACTGCAAGTAATACCGTTACAAAAACTGTTTATTTCAAGGAGTCAAAGATAAAAGTGAACACTAATACACGATGTGTAAACTGTTAGACACAGAGCCAACTTTATGTGTGCTACTGAAAACGTCCATCAGCAAGCTTTCAATTAATTATATCAGTGATTGTTCTGTACACAGTAATAGTTTAATTAGGCATATATTGGCATAAGGTTAATTAGGGTTGAAACTTATTGGTAAAACAATATTTCCTTTCGTTTTTTTTTTAATAGAGATAAAAACGTTTTTGTGAGGGTATACATTTAGCACCTAACAATTTTGAACTGTTATAAAAGTGTTAAAAATTCCATCCTTATGAAAGGCGACAAATTGTTTCCATTCTTCATCTGTTTTAAAAATACGTCTACTTTAAAAGTATTGTTTTTATTAAAGTGTAAAATAATTAAAGGGATAACAGTTTTATTGTTTCTATTTTTTAATTTTGAAACAATACAAATATTCATAAATGTTTTTCAAAATTAACGCGTGTTTTGTATTTAACTAGTAATCAGAATAATTTTGAAAATTTGTTTCGCTTGAAAGTAACAAAGTTTCTGTTTTGAAGATAAATTATAACACGTATTACATCAAGTAACCAGTAAACAAGATTTGGTTTACTAATTTGCTTACACACGTGTAAACAAGATGGCATCACTGCAGTAAAAGTAGTCAGCTGTCCTCTCAGACGCAAGTTATACTCAAGTAAACGTAATTTGGACAACGTAATACTCGTGTCACTACTACTAGTGATACTTATAAATATACAATAGTTCAGCTTAAAAACTCCAACAATATAAGAATTGCCAGAAAACCGAAATTGATAAGACGAATTTTATTTTTAAGATCTTCAGATTCCGGGCTTTAAGATCTCCAGTACTGTGGTTTCTGACATGCGATGTCTGCGTTAAAGAAAGATCGACCAGCACTGATGATGGTCGTCGATGGCACGGCCGAAACGTTTGCTAATTTGTGTAACAATGGACCAATGGGCCTAACAGCCCGGGGTCTGAAGATCTTAACAACATTGACTCCGGCCGTGAAAGCGTTAGAAGAATTTTATTTTTTGTTAGAAACTCAAAACTATTAGGTCTATCTATTGTAGGGCTATTCCGGTTTTCCACATTTGATTTCTGTTGTGATATATGCCTTCAAGCAAGCCCACACTTGCAATGAAATGTTTCTAAACCCAGTTACACCTCAACTGACAGGCTACTGTTGAAAATCAGTTTTGAATTAACGGTATAATTCAGTTATGAGCTAAATTCCACTTTGAACTAACGTAGTGAGTAGAAATTGCTAAAGTAACGGCTTACGGTTTTGTTGTAGAAGAGCATGCACGTTTCTGACTTGTCTCTCACGCCGACATCTTTTCATGTTATTGACTACGTAACTTTAATAACAGGCCTAAACGTTTATGCTTTCTGTAGAGTGTGGGTTTCTATGGCTCTGCACTATGGACCACTTGCAAGAGTGAGACAACACACGGTTTCAGAATTTTGAGACGTGATGACAGAGGCGAACACAGAAGATTTCTTGTAATATTTCTTGGTAGGAAGTGATGAATTATCTAACAAGATACATGAGAAGTAGATTGTGGATAAACCTCAACAGAAGGAAGTAACGGTGGCAGGGGTATTTACTTAGTCACACTAGATATATAACTGTGGTATTAATAGGATACGTTGATGGTTGAAAAGCTATGAGAAAACCAAGAAAGATGTTTTCGGATTAAGTAGGTAGCTGCAGGAATGAATTTGAAAGGGCACAAGGATTTTAAATATTGAACGATCCACAGGATGGGAGTGGCTTCATAATGCGCCCATCTCCCAGCACCTGATCAAGGTTCTTCTTCTTCTTCTTCTTCTTCTTCTTCTTCTTCTTCTTCTTCTTCTTCTTCTTCTTCTTCTTCTTCTTCTTCTTCTTCTTCTTCTTCTTCTTCTTCTTCTTCTTCTTCTTCTTATTTTCGTCTGCAGTTCTGATGCCCTATAGGCCGACGAATATTTATATTATTTTATTCGCATACTCACTCCCTTCAGTCTCTCTGTCACCTGTTATTTCCTTAAATACTCCATTGTTTTCCCTCGTTTTTCACAAATTAATTCTATCCCCTGTAGCCATCGTTTCCTTACATACGGACGGTGTATGGATGGAGTAAATAACTGTAGCGATGAAATGCCTGAGGACTGAGGAGGCAACGAAAGAAGAGGCACCGAATTGACATAAGGAGACGAAAATGAAGGCACCAGGACACACAATTAGAGAGGACAGCCGTTGTGGTTCTACCATCTTGAAAGAATCTTGAATGACTGGAGACTATCAAAGACACTCTGAAAACCAAGACCAGCGGAAAGAGGGTCAATAGCAAGCCTAGAAAGGTTTTGGCCTATGATGCAACTGAAATGTTAAGATAAGAAATTCGGATTGAAGAGATGCGGTCCGAATGTCTTGTAACAGAGTAGTCTGGAGAACGAGATGGATCCCAAAACTTCAGCAGACGCAGCGGTGTTTAGGCAGTTTTGTCTAATGGTATGTTAATGTTTGTTATAAATGGCTCGGCCTGAGCAAAACTTCATCGCATTGTACACGGTTTGCACGTGGTCCACACAAAAGTAATTTTTAAAATAAAAAAAATAACAGAAATATAATTAATTACGCTTAAGTCATCATCACATTATTTAATGAATGTGGTGGTGGTGTGTTCTGTGTATTTTTTCTCTCTGACTACTGATGGATCCATTAATAGATATGTTTTTTGATGTGGTAGCAGAGAGCGCACACAAAGGAATGCCAGGCGATGTGTTAAAATCATGCAGGTATAATTAAATTGAAATTATCATTAACGCGGTGCGGCATAGTATTGGTGTGGTAGGAGGAGGTAACACCAGTAGCTTGGTGATGAGACGCCCCGGGCTGTGTGGAAAATCAAGTATGACACCTTTCTTACAATTACCCCTGTTGCCAGTCACCGTGCGCTTCTCGCCTCATCTCGCTACCTCTGCTACCGCGCCACTCTCTACTACCACGTTAATGTTTCGTGTACTTCAACTGTATTTAATGTATATTTAAGTATTTGTTGTTTTAATCTAAAACGCGTATGTGTGTGTGTGTTTATGTGTGAGGAAGAGAGAGAGATAAAGAGAAAGAGATAATGTTTTCGACTACTTTCTGATAAAATTTAACTCGTGTGTATGCTTTTTTTAAATTACTTTTATTTACTTACTTGATATTTACAAGTAAATACTTCCCGTGTGGAGTTGCTAGTCTCCCATCGGGCTCCTCCCCAGGTGCCGCATAGGGGTATGCTCACCAGATGTGGTGGGTACCGGGGAAATAAAATACCCGGAGCGAACCAAAACTAGCAGCTGCTGCCTTGTAGTTGGATATTGGTTTATCAAAGGCTAAAGGAAGTAAACCTTGATTAAAAATTGCCTGGTCCTCCAGGTTGGGGGTTATTGTAATGGACCAACTCCCCATTCATTGGAAAAAAGAAAATGTTAAAAAAAACCAATAAGATTGCAGCCGGATGGATTCAATAAAGGTAAATGAGAATTCAAACACTTCTGTAATCTTTGGTTCCGGAAAATGTGTAAACATTGTACAGCCGGAATAGTAATAATATTTGCAATCTTATCGTAAAGAGAAACAAGTAAAACTGATGAAACACATCAGTTCTACACACACACAGTATGAACACATAAGTTCTGTGTGTGTTCAGCACAGTATGAAGAGGGAGGAGCCAACCGATGATGGCACTCCTTTAGTTAATAATACTTTATGGTGTTGGCAAAAATTAATTAATCAAGTCTGAAGGCCACTGTTTCTTCGGTCTTCTTGGGGTTTCGGGCGGATCTCGTGGATATTGGCTGTGTCGTTTCGAACTTTGGCAAAATAGCCGCATGTTATCTTCTTAATTTCCTCGTCAAACAGCTGGAATTTCCGTGCCGCCATGTATGGTCATATTACTGACATACCACGGCGCGCCCACAAGAGTTCGTAGAATATTCCATTGGAACCTCTGAATACTACTGGTGTTGGACGTGTGTGCTCACAGCTGGGCTCCGTATAACCGGATAAGTTTACGATGGTCTTGTAAAAAAAGTAGTTTTTTCTTAACAGATAATTTTGATTTTTGTCCAAGAAGATTCTGATAATCTTTTCATAATCGAGTTTACATAATTTCCTTATTTTCCGTTTTACTTAACCGAAATATCGTATACGTAAAAGGAAATTCTTTTTTTTTACCGTCATCCTATAGCGTTGCCAATAACTAATTTTCTAATTTTCTGTAATTAAAGAAAACAAATATTTTCATCTTAGGGCCTATGTAACAGAAAATAAATATGGAATTTTTAGTACTGTTATTACAGTACACGTTTTTATATATACAAGTATTGTTTTCGATGTATTAAACTGCGTAAATTAGTCGCAGGATAGGTTAGCCTACAAATGCAGAACTATGTGAACTATATAAATTAGCCGACCAATCCAGACTTAGGTAACACCAATACATACAAAACGTACGTAATGCAAGCAAGACAGCTGTTGATACCGCCCGTTTTAGGACCCAGAAGTTGTAAATATGTTCGGACATGGAAAAAGTAAAAAGTGTAGGAAAATACAATAAATACAAACTTAGGCAAATCAGTCAATCCACATACAGATAAACCAATCAATTCAGACTTAGGTAAAACAATCTTCCCAGACATAAATTAAGTAAATGAGTCAATTGAGAAGTAGGTAAACCAATCACTCAGGAGCAGGTGAAGTAATGAGTAAAGGTATAAATAAGTAAATCAATGAATAAATTGGTAAACCAACGTAAACTGATGAATCCAGACACACGAAAGATGTTAAGAAAAGTGTTCACTTAGTTCTTACTGCACTGAGTTAGAGTAATTAAACAGCTTGTTTGAACGCAAATGAACATAATGAAACATACAATAAAAACAATAACGATTGTGTGTGTGTGTGTGTGATCTCAGTTAACAATTTTCAAATCTATAAATATGAGGACTTGTAATAACACATGACGAATCCTTGTCTTCCTCTTCTCCTCCTCTTCAAGGATTAGGTTATATAAACCTGTTCCGTCACTCATTTCATCCTCGGACGACCCACGTCTCTTCTATCAATGACTTTATAGTTCGGTGCCGCCTTCGGCAATCGATCCTCTGTCATCCTTTGCAGATGATCCCACCATTGTCTTCTGTAAATTGAAATAATTTCATTTATGTCCTTTACTTCGAGTTCTGGTCTGATATCTTCATTCCTTAATCTATCTTGCAATGTTCAATTTAAAGTATTTCGAAGAAACAGAATTTCAGCACTCTGAATCTTGCCGCTTTCCTTTTTAACATGATAATGTTTTTAGGCTGGGGGTCATTCCACAAAATGTGTAACGTCATCGAAAATGTAACGCTTCCACACTTTCGATTCCCTACAGTCTAGAAGTCTTCGGTCTCTGTCGTTTTAACATGATAATGTTTGTTATATAGTAAATATATTTGTTATATAGTAAATATATTTGTTATATAGTAAATATTTGTATTATATAGTAAATATTAAAAACATTATCATGCTTCGATGTTTCGGTTTCATCGAAATTCTTTTTGGCATGACCCACGCCTCACTCGCATAAATCAATGTGGGTATTGCAATTGTCTTATAAAATTTAACCCTTGGGGTGTGTCTTGTTTTATTTCTAAGATTTCTATGAATCGTACCACAAATATTCCTAAATTTGTTTAAACGAATCCTTGTTTAACCAATAAATGAATACAAAAGTTGATGGCAAGAAAATAGTTACAGTTACAAATACGTATCTACGTGTGTGTGCGTGCGCGCGCGCGTGTGCGTCTAATTATACAATTAATTATAATTCCGTACTCACTTACATAAAGAGACTGCAGTATAATCGATCTCGATTCTAAAAATATTAATATACCAATGCTTCTCTGCAGAAATACACAATATTTTCGGGACGGCAAGCTGGAAGACGGATGGATGAGCTGATTAAATACTTTGACAGACTGGTTTGGAAAATAAGTCAATAACAGATGAAAATTTTACCATGTACCCGTCGTACGAGCGCGCGCGCATGATTTATTGGTTTAACATTGTACAAACATTGCTCGAGAGAAGAATCACAGTAGAAGACAAGTTTTTATATGTGTATTGATTAATTAATATGTTACTGACAATTAATACATTTATAAAGAAATATTTTTATTTTTAATTTTATTTTTACGTAAATAGATCTCCCTGTTTGTTCGTGTTTAATTAATCTATGATTAGCTCCACCAAGATAGAAAAAATTATTTTTGAAAAACGTTATGAAATCTTTTGAGTGTTTTTAATGTTCTGCCAATGTATGGATCAAGGGAAAAGTTATATGTGATTAAATAATGTAACGCACAAATCATGTTCGACATGCAGTAAAAATATAAACGCACTAATCTTGAAGATAAAGTCTCCGGGTTCTAACTAAAAATAACTGTTACTTGAAATTTCTATACGAGCTTACTCTTTTTTTTTTTGTATTTTCACTGATTTGAACAATACGTAACAGTTATATTATCTATACTTAATTGTAATTTTTATAATGCAATGTGTGTTTAATTCTAACAAGTATATTTACAATATTCATACGTAGTACATTTTACAGAGTTGCACAGAAGAAATTGGAAGTATCATCTGGAGCGTATGGGTGATCGAAGACTACCAAAAGCGGCAAGTACTAGATACAAACCAGCTGGAAGAAGAAGCGTAACGAGACCATAGAAAAGATGGGAATAAATCCTATGAAACCGGAACAGGTCACCAAGTACTAATCCTTGTTGAGAAAGAAGAAGAAGACATGTTACAGCAAAATCAAAAGTATGAAAAGAAAAACAATTGTTAGATTGCATAATGACGTGCTGGACGATCTGCCCCCGACCTATGGTTTGTGTACAGATGCGCTCCAGGAGTGAGGAGACCGAGTGCATGGCAGAACGTTGAAGGATAGAGAGAGGCCGGGCGCACGATGTTTTCCTCTTAGCCATATGGGCGCTGTTACGATTGGCTTAAAATTATGCGATAAAAATTAACTCTACTTTACGAACGTTTCGGTAAGTTCCGTTACACGCACCAAAAAATCCGATCACAAGGCCTTAAAAAGATACACTACTTGTGGATAACTGCTTGTTTAATAAAACACTCGGTGCCAAAGACAATTTACACTTTTCTATTTGATGTTTAGATGCCTAGAGGCAGGAATCCGTGTACCTCATTATTAGTGAACAGTCAGTCAGTGCTGAGATTGAATACTAAGCTATGATTTGCATCTCTCTCGCTCGCCCCCTCTCTCTCTTTCTCTGATTCTTCATGAGATATTGGCGTATGGCGTCACGCTAAACCATGATTTCCCCAATTAACGTGTGTACGTGTGTATATCTCCCTCTATCACTGTTTCTCTTTAGAGTTCTTTCTCTCGCTTCACCTTTTTCTCATCCGCGCCTCACTCTCACTCTCACTCTCACTCTCTCTCTCTCTCTCTCGTACCTTTCACGTCTCACTCCGTCCCCGGTGTGAGTTCACATAACTTAAATAGTTCACGTCTCGCATGAGTCAGCCCCGGCCTATCCTCTCCGCGCTATGCTAAAAACCAGTCTCATACGTTTTAAGTATGCATTGTGTTTTTGGTAGGATTAATTATATAGGACAATTACGTGTCGACGGCTTCGTAAGCTGATAATTATGTTCATGCCTTTTAATTCACGTCAGGTTCGTTTTCATGCCGGTAATTTGTGTTGCAAATTGTTTTCGTTGAAACAGTTATTTCTTCGGAATGTAATTTCATTTATATGCCCGTTAAATATAATTAAGGCCGTAATAACAGTAATTAAACAAATATTAAAGGAGTTTAGTTTAATTAGAATGGCGACGTTGTCGTCGTCGTCGTTCGTAATAATAACGAAACGAAATTGTGTTTTAAGTTTTGTATAATTATCGGGGAAAATATTACAAATTACATTATCATGCGTAACACATAATAACTTTTATTGTGCAAAATTACATTTCTCCTCTACTTGTGGGTGCGGACAATGTGATTGTCCTTGTTTAATGAACTGAAGGGAGAGGAGAGTAAATTATGACCTCTCTCTCTCTGTCTGTCTCTCTCTCTCTCTCTCTCTCTCTCTCTCTCTCTCTATCTATCTATCTATCTATCTATCTCTCTAACCCCCCTACACACGCATATCCATACAGCACCACACCACACCACACCACAATACACCATACATCAGGATATCGAACGCCAGAAAGTGGGTGACTCATGGGATTGGAGGCCTCAAGAGAATTCGTGAGCAAAAAATTATAAAAAAAAACTGCAACTCATATTTCACCTGCGAAGGTCCCTGATTAATATTATGTGTATACTGTAGGAGATCATCTTCTATATACATCTTATAGAACTTGGGTTGACTTCTTATGGTACGACGAACGATTTTCATCGGCAAAAGTGAATTTAAAATCAACTGATATTTAAAAATATGAATGTAAGAAAATCTGAAGTGTAGAGAAATCGCAACAATCGGTGTACGAATCGACTATGTATTTATCGATATATTTCTTCTTCTTATCTGGGGTTACAGCCTCCTCAACAATACTCCTCCATGCTTCCCTGTTCCTCTCCACCCACTGATTCCCATGTTAACAAGATCGTCCATCTCATCCTTGGTCTCCCTCTACGTCCATACATACATACATCCTCGGCGCTACAGCCCAGTCCGGGCCCTGGCCTCCAAAAGAAATCTTCCCCACTGGTCTCTACTCCCGGCCAATGTCCACCAGTTTGCTGCACCCAGCCTCACTGCCTCCTTACCAACCTGGTCCAGCCATCTTGTACGCGGTCTTCCCTTCCTTCTCCTTCCCATCGGCAAATAATTCATCACTCTTTTTGGGATTCTATCCTCCGCCATTCTCTGCACATGACCAGCCCAACGCAATCTGTTAATTTGTATGAGTTGCACGATCGGAAGATCTTTAAACCTTTCGTACAACTCTCGATTATGCAGTCGCCTCCAAATGTCGTTTTCCCTCACAGGGCCATAGATTCTCCTCAGTACCCTCCTCTCAAAAACGGATAGTTTCTGCTCATCTAGTTTTTTTAACACCCAGCATTCCGAGCCATAGATCAGGACTGGTCTAATCAGGTCTTGTATAGGGTGGCTTTTGTATCTTTACTTATTAACTTTGACTTAAAATGTTTCACCAGTCCGTAGTAACACCTATTAGCAGATAATATCCGTTTTTCAATATCTCTAGAGGAGTCATTTCCAGAGTCCACATATGACCCGAGATATGGAAAACCCTGAACCTTTTCAAATTCATAATCGTTAATGCGCAGGGACAGGGCACGAGTCAGGGCACCTACAACCATATATTTGGTTTTGCTTTGGTTTATAACCAAGCCCATAGCCTTAGCGGACAACTCCAGTTCCTGAAAGGCTTCCTTTAAGCCAGATTCAGACCTACTTATGACGTCAATGTCATCGGCATAGGCCAGAAGCTGTACCTCCTTGTGAAATATGTGTCCGCTAGTTTGAATTCCTGAATCCCTGATGACCTTTTCTAGAGCTATGTTGAACAACAGACACGCTAAGGCATCTCCTTGTTTCAACCCATTCAATGTTTTTAAGGAGTTAGATAGATTTGATTGTATTCTGATTTGGCACTTAGAATTGGACATAACTACTCCAACCATACGCACCAACTTAGATGGTATATTCAACTCCTTCATAGCTCTATATAGCTTTTTCCGGTTGATTGAATCATATGCCGACTGGAAATCCACAAAGAGATGGTGAGTGGCCACTCCATATTCCAACGTTTTTTCCCAGGATTTGCCTTAGTGTAAATATTTGGTCTGTTGTTGACCTATTCCTAGTGAATCCACACTGATATTCTTTTATGTTTACCTCAGCGTAGGGAAGCAGCCTAGAAAATATGATGTTGGACAATACCTTATATGCTGTATTAAGTAGAGACTCCCTCTACGTCTAGTAGTATATAATCTCCCCTTTAGCATTCTCTTAGGCATTCTTTCCTCAGACATTCTTTCCACATGTCCCAGCCAACGCAACCTCTGTGATTTGACGAATTTCACTATGTCTTTTCTATGCATGAGAGCCTGTAGTTTATTGTTATTGCGTATTCTCCAACTGCCATTTATCGATATATTAGTTAGTTAAATATTTCAGAAACAGGATGTAATCCTAGTCCTTGAGATACAGGAAAGACATTTCAGAAACAATTCGATAGATATTAAAGACATTAAATGTAAGTCGTTTCCCTATTTACTGTAGTATTTACTCTAACTTGTGTTTCACTAGGCATTTGATCCGTTTTGAGCTGGTTTATATCAGAACATTATACATCTGTTCGGCACAACAGTACAAAAGATTGCAGATCCCTGACATAGTTCACACGAGGCCACGAGACACCTGAATCGAGAAGATGGCGGCCAGCGAGAAGATGTTACACAGGATTTGTCAAAACGTTGCAACTAAAATGGCGATTGTGAGAACCATTCGGGTAAAAACCGGAGAAAAATTCAAATCACACACACGTGGGCCAACTTTACGCATGCGATTCTAGAAATGGTTGGTTCACTAACATCAGGGCGGAAAGATGACAAATATTATTACGCGTACAGCAGACTGCCCCTACGTTTAAACGGGAAAATTTGTGCCCCTGTGAAAAACGTTATGAAATCTTTTGAACGTTTTTAATGTTCTGCCAGTGTATGGACCAAGTGAAAAGTTATATGTGATTAAAGAATATAACGCGAAAATAATGTTAGAAATGCAATAACAATATAAACGCACTAATCTTGAAGATAAAGTCTCCGGGTTCTAACTAAAAATAATTGTTACTTATTGTGTATACGAGCTTAATCTTTTTGTATTTTCACTGATTTGAAAATACGTAATAGTTATATATTCTATACTTAATTATAATTTTTATAATGAAATACGAGTTTAATTGTAACAAGTATATTTTAATATATACATACGTAATATATTTTAAAACAAAATCAAAAGTATGAAAAGAGATAGCAATTATTAGGTTTCAATCATAAACAATTATCTGCCCCCGACCTACGTTTTGTGTACGGATGCACTCCAGGAGTGCGCGGCAGAACTATATTTTACACGATATTATGTTGCTTTGTACGTCTTATTAAAAAGAAAAATATTTAGTATTCAGAAGACGATGATTGGATGCCCTGGCCCAGGGCAAATGGTAAATGGATTTCTTTGGGTGTAAGGACATTACAAAGGAAATTAAAATGTGTACCTACAAAACTGTCGTAAAAAGAATAGTCACACACGCTTCTTATGCGTGTTTCCTGAAAGTAATAACAGAAAAGACATTGAGAGCAACGGACTAGGATTTTTTGCGATGGGCAGTTGGAGGATAGCCAATTGATGTGGTATTATTTGAGGCTTATATGCGAACTACAGATTACCCAGACGAACGGCTAAAGGATGTATACGAACACACCGAGGAAGATTGTCCCCTGGAAACTAGGAAGAAAATTAATGAAAAATTAATTTGGAACACATGCAGATATGGCTCAGAAATCTGGATCCTTAAAAATTTTGGAACCTTGACGCTTTTGAGATGTGGTCCTGGTACAGGACCTTAACAGTACCGTGGACAGAAGGGTGACTAATAATGAGGTGCTGAAGAGAGTGGATGAAAGAAGGATTCTGTTAAAGCCAAAAGGGAAAGAAGAAACAGTATGGTTGGTCGCCTGCTACCCCGCCATTAAAACTGGTTCACCGCCCTGATCGAGGGAATGACTGAGGGGCGTAGTGGGAGGGGAAGGCCTAGAGAGGAGTATATGGCTGAAATAAAAGGAGGCAGAAAATATGTAGAGATTAAAAGCTTGTCTTCGGGTGGAAAGAAACAGCAAGCTTACCAACCTCTGGTTTTGGGTTGAGGAGGATGACGAGGAGGAGGAGGAGGAGGAGGAGGAGGAAGAGGAGGAGGAGGAGGAGGAGAAGGAGAAGCAGAAGAAAAAGCAGAAGCAGAAGAAGGAGAAGAAGACGAAGAAGAAGAAAAAGAAGCCGGAAGATCGAGAAGAGAACGAATACCGAACGATCGGATAAGGGAAATGATGGGTGTTACGCATACAGTTACAGGTGGTGTCAGGAATGTCTGTACAACGAATGGACGGACAGAGAATCCCGAAATTGTAAGATCTTAAAATTGTAACTCAAAGGCAGAAAAAGTCCGGACAGGCCAAAGAGAAACAGCTGAAGGGATACGATTTTTAAACCTAACTTTCGTGGTACGTGAACATTATCAGAAGGGTTAGGTCGGATTGTTTCCATCGTTAGAATTACCACGCAATATTCTAACCACTAAACAATCTGTGATCGTCTTCACGTGTAAGTTAGCCAATGCATTAAATACAAAGTTATGCTTTCCCGAGATTTGTTAACTAACAAGGGTAAGCCTTCAAAAGAATAAACCACCACAACCTACAAACAAACAAAACCATAGAAAAACTATGTATATAAAAAGGAACCGCTACTTAACCTGAAATCCTCTGGACAGAACCGGGACGGTGTCCCGACAGAACGTACCAGCGACAAAACGTACCACTTGACTTTTCACGACATAACGTACCACTTAGGTCGATATCTATCTGCGAAGTGTCTCCTTGTAATCCCTAAATAATTTACACCGCGACAAAACGTACCTGTTACCTGTGTTTGTCAAATTCAAACGGCTTCCGCGTAACTGGTAAATACCCCTCGAGTCGTTGACCTGTGTTTGTCAAGTTTGGCATGGGGCACGGACGGCAGCGAAGTAACCTTATTACTACCATAACATTCACACTGTGCGGGTTTTAACGTTTTTTGGAATGGAGCTGACTACGACTAATAAAGGCGGGTTGTGTTTGCACTTCGAGGGGTATAGTTATAGGAAGAAACGGCAGGGGAAGGACGATACGATAACTTCGATTTGTCAAAGGCAACAAAGTAAAAAGTGTTGTGTAATTATGAAATCAAGAGGAGGTGAAGTTGTCAGTGGGCCTTTAGCCAATCATGTGTGTGGACCTCCGAACGATGCTCAGTTAGAAGGTATTAAACGCACGCAAAGCGCCAAGAAGAGGGCGCGGGAAGAAGAAACACCACTAACTAAAATTCACACAGACACTTTGAGCTATCTCCACGATAGAGGTAAGTGTTATTAAAGTTTACAAATTGATAATTTATTGTTTCTATTCTAATTCTAAGGAGTATAACTTTCTATTTCTAAAGGGGTATTCTATTTATAAGGGGTATTCTAATTCTATTTTTTACAGGGTATAACTTTGTTGCTGAAATGCCGCGTGAACAGTCTATCAGAAGAACCTTACAGCGGCAGAGATGTAAGGCGCAAGGCAACACCCAAAAGCCGAGCAACTGCAAAGAAGTGGTTCTCGATGAAGGAACTCTGAAAATGTTCGACGGAACTTCTTTTCTGCTGGCCGATGATGGCGAAGAAGATAGAATTATAGTTTTTAGCGGTGAAAAAGGCAAAGACAGTTTAAAATGCTTCAAAAACTTTTTCTAGGATGGTACATTTATGTGCTCTAGTAAACAGTTTACACAGATATACAGTATTCATGCAGATTTTTGCCCTATTCCCCAACAAGAAGAAGGAAACCTACATTCGATTGTTTCAATTGATCCGTAAAGCTGTTCCAGAGTGGAATCCAGAAACAGTGAACGTGGATTTCGAAATGGCGGCTGTGACAGCTATTCGAGAAGTACTGCCTTCAGCACATATAAGTGGATGCTTTTTTCATATGAAAAAATGCCTTTGGCGCAAAGTACAAGAACTAGGACTCTCAACTGAGTACCGTGAAAATGAGGATATCCGACTCCATATCCGCATGTGTGCAGCACTGGCTTTCTTAAAACCAGAGGAAGTGCAGGACGGCTGGATCGAGACTCACTCCAAAGCCCCAGAGTCTCCCAAGCTAAGTCTGTTTTTTGATTACTTTGTTGAAAATTGGTTGGAGAACCCGGAGTTTCCAATAAAATTGTGGAGCTGTTACCAAAGGCGTGATCGGACAACAAATTCTGTCAAAGGGTGGAACAACCGTTTGAACACGCTCTTAGAAAGGCCAAACCCTTGAATAAAAGACGTGGTGATGTGTTTAAAAGGAGAAGGAGAGAAGACCAACTGCGCTTTTATGAAGTACGAACTGAACATTGAAGGTTCAAAAAGAAGGAAAAAGTACATCAAGTATGACGGACGACTTGAAAGAATAATGAAGCGGTATGAAGCAAATGGAAACCTAAGATCCTGCTTGAGAGCTCTTTCATATTCGCAGAACTTCGAATGAAACTTAAAAATACAAAAAAACATAAAAACAAAACAAAAATAATAAAAAAATTAAAAAAAATATAAATTAAAAAAATCCAAAAATGACGAGAGCTTAACCACAGCTGATTTTAAACACGCCAAAATGATTTTGCCAGTCCAAAGCCTGGATAAAGTGTGATGAGAATCAGAACCGTGAGGGACTCGAAGTTTACATTTATATAATTTTTATATAAATAAATTGTTTGCACTTGTTACTGACTAACAGCACTTAACTGACTATTAGATACACTATAAGTGAACGAAACAAGTTGCGGAGTACGTTTTGTCGCATCCAAAATATTCTGATGTAATTAGCAGACCCGTCGCAGGTAGCCGGCCGGTTAGACGGTACGTTTTGTCGGGTGGTACGTTTTGTCACTGGTACGTTCTGTCGTGTATTCAACCGGGACAGAAGCAGACTTACAAGGGTCAGGTACAGATGTAGAGATATAGATACGGAATTGTGAGAGAGGGTGTTCAATAACGACCTACGGATGACAAGGATAGATGGATACTGGAAATCGGAGAACGAAGGAAGACCTATATGCTTGTGTGCGCGCATTTAGTATGTATCTGACTACTTAATATACGTATAGATGGACTATAAAATGCATTTTGACAAAAATGATTTTTTATATAAAACTTAAATCATGAAAGGTTTTGTGCGGTCCGATTATTAACTACACACATTTTAAGCTTTTGTGTCGACGTTTCGATGAAACAACGTGTCGTCATCAGGACCTATAAACGTGCAATACAGTAATAATTAATACATATATAATTACCGTTAATACGTTTAGTGTAATTACATCTTATTAATATCAGAATAATACTTTTCAGAATGGTAATAGTTACGTTATTCGTTTTTGCAACATATACACGCTCGTTCACATAAAGTACACTCATTATATACTTAGGCTTATTAATTATTAAATGTATTATCCGTACGCAGGTCCTGATGACGATTATCGATTTGGGCGAAACGTCGAAAAATGTTTAAAAATTGTGTCCAGTTAATGGGCGAAGCTCACAAACAATTTCATCATTTGTTAATGTACAGTCTCTACTAAACTAAGAACAATATTTGCATTATATTATATTATTATACTATAGTACAATATTATATTATTTCGTATCATGTTATTTAATAATAATGATATAATAGCCGAACTTTTATTATTATTACAAACACTTCTTGCTACAGTCTTTTTCTTGATAAGTATATTATTTGATATTTACTAACTTACTAGTTTTCAATCAAGATGTATTGTTTTCCCTACTTGGAACATGTTTAGGGCATCAGATATTTTCCCATCCTCAGCCATCTTAGTTTTTAACCTTGTGGAATATTTGTGCCCAGGTTGGTTCCTGCTATAGCTTCCTGTTGGCTTTTGGTAGTTTACATTGGCGTTATTGTGTGTGGGTGTGGTATATATGTTTGTTTTTTGAGTCTGTCCAGTGTTAATTATTTTAAAAATTGTGTTGGGTTTTGTGTTGATTTGTATTCGTTCATGTATTAGTTTGTCTTGTGTTTTATGTTAATATTATATATAATGATAAATTTTAAAATATATTATGACATATAAAGAGTTACTTGAAAAGAAAATATGAATGAAAACACTATACAAGTTGATGTAACTCGTTTCTATAACATACTTGTTAGACGCAGAAAACAATTGATTAATTGTTTTGGGAATAACTCTTGACAAACAATTCTTGACAAATAACATTAAATTCTGCAAGAAACGAAAATACCAAGAGTTACTTCAATAGAAAATATGAATTATAACATATTGTATTCCGTTTATCTACAGAATAAATAAATGTTAATACGTGTATGGTTTATGTTACCCAGACCTAATAAATGATAATGATTGATAAGTAATTTTCGTTTACTGTTAGAGAGAGAGAGAACTCTTTAAGGTAAAATAGGCTGTCGCCGGGTGGGGGGGGGGGGAATAGGTGTAGACAGTAGTACGGATTATGAAAATTATTAGTTTTATAGATTTGTATCGGTTTTTGTTATATTTAAGGTGTTTTCCAATGCAACTAATTAAAACCTGACTCGAAATGTGGATCTGAATAGTTCGCGTTGAACACCTGTTGTGCAGAAAGAAATGGATTAAATATGTGATTTCTAATGTGAATAACAACCAACTATAAAACTGGAACTATCTGCATTTTTTGAAGTACCAGACTATTGTCATATAAATATTTTTTTCTCGTGTAAATTTTCTATTGGCTTTATGTTTAATAATAAATAATAAAACGAACCAGTCGAGCAGCGCGCCATTATTAATCAGACAAATTTTATTTCGCTATTTGTCATGAGTTTTGCATAAAGAAGGCTGATAAGAGAGTACGAATAAATGAAACACGCATATAGCCTGGCCGGAGCGCAGCGAAGAGATATGTTTCTACAAAACACGAACCATAATATTAAAGCCTTCAGATCGTAAAATTTAGAGAACATTTATGGGTGTTGTAAAGATGACAGATAAACAGGTGGGAGCAGGTATGGGACGCAGATTAAAAATAGTGTTGCGGTGGTGACTGCCGCTTGGCCAAGCACTCGATGTGAAAACATTGCACCTCTCTGCGAGCTCGGCTGGGCTGGCTCTCGCTTACCCCCATATACATATTTTAATATGAAATTAAAACCTCATGAATTTCAGAATTTAGAATTCAACCAACGGAATGTCTATGGTATATTTACGTTTTATTTAACAGTTTTCTCTTGTTCATAAAATCCAGAGACTATAATTGAAGTAAACATTAAAACGATATTATGTAGCCTATACGCTGTCTGCCCGAACAGAAATACAGTACTGTAATGCTGTTATTAAAACGGTATAAGTTATTACAATTTGGTTCTGTAACAAACACAACTATTTGTTTTAGTTGTATAGTCAGGTGGGGCAGACAAACCAAGAGCGTTTTATTTGAAATCTTCTGTTATTTTTTTCTTTACCTTCTTTGTATTTTCCTTTCAATCTTTGGTTTCTCTCCTTCCGATCCGCCCTATTGACTACAACTCTTCACATCCATTTCTCGACCCAATGTGCGGTCCCACGGCAGAAGCGGTTTCATCTTTTAGCTCTTCTTGGACCTGTCTCTGATATATCTTCTTATGCTCTGACGTCCTTTAAGTATAGCGACACTATTGTATAAACTGTGATTCCCTAATTTGCTTATTAAAACCTTCACTGCATAGAAGAAACAGTTCTTATTTTCTTATGAAATACCCTGCAAGCATCTTGTCTTCTTCTTTCCGCTTTCGCTTTTGTACTTACAGTCTTCTATCCATCTTTTGTAGATTTTATCTCCTTACCGTTTGCTTCTGTTTCATTAGTTCTTCCCTCTGCTTTTGCCAAATCTCTGAAATCATCTTCCCATTGCATTCTGATTCGGTCTCTTGGCCTCTTTCTATCTACTTTCAATTAACAGGTTATGTTGATGTTTCCATGTGTAAGCCTACTAGCCGTCCATATCATTGTAGATAATTTCTTTTTGTCGTCAGTACTTAACGTACTAGGAACGTCCTTCCTAGTTCTTCTCTTCTTGTTCTGTTCTTTCGAATTTAACCAGCTACTCTCCTCAGACGTTATTCCATCTCAGATGCTGTTATTTTCGATCCAACTTGTTTTTCGATGCCCTGTATAAGAGAGTAGGATGATATTTCTTTTTATATTTGGCAGCACCGTCTTGGTCTTGTAGAGCCCATACTCGTGGTTCGAATTTTTCCGTCCTTTATTGGTAATTTTTTCCGACCGACATTCGTAAGACATAAAGCACATTTATGCACCAAAATCACATTAAACGCGTAATATTACATTTTTAATTATATATTATTAATTTTTGAAGGTTTTTTGTCAAATATCGATATCAATATATTATCAATAATTATTAATATTATTGAGAATTTTTGTCTCGACGTATTTATTTGACACTGTTGAATGGTGGCGGAGACGTAAGAAGACAAACAAAAAGCGGAGGCGTATTCCTTTGCATATGATAACCAATTTTGTTTGTTGTTTATGAGAAAACCTGTTATCGTCACCTTAACCTTTAATCCCAAAGATATTTTTAAATAAACAATGTATGTTTTCAGTATCACTGAACGAATTAATATATATTTACCAATGCACTCAAAACATATTGAAACGTGTTTTTTGTTGGTGAGTAATTTTTGAACCGTTTTGTCAGACTACGAGGACACATAACTACCTTATCCAATCCAGACGTATGGTATTTAATTAGAGGACGGAAAACCAATAAGGTGTTTGTGATCCGTAAATGTAAGGTTTCGTAGCCAAAGACGCTGAGCTAGCTACTACATCATTTTTATATAAGAATTAATTTATAGTTTTTAATTTATAGAATTAATTTATAAAAGGAATAAATTTATATTTACAATGAACTTACATATATAAATTATAACATACTTATATATTTATAATTTATATTTCCTTTGACTGAGTTGTATAATGTGAGAGTAGAAGGGTAGAGACGCATGCCTTAACGAAGTGTTTTGGGAAAACATGACTGGTCAGAGTCGGAAATACTGCTGTTAGTGAACTGTGAATACTGATATTTGAATTGTTTATTTGTAAAGGGAAAATCTTGTGTTTTATGCAAGTTGAACTAAGGTGGCCAAAAGATGTCTGTTTTACCTATACCTGGTTTAGTCTTTCGTTTGCCGTAAATATTCATCAAACCTAAGATATCATTGACGTAAGGATATATGGCCTACACAAAAAAGTGAACGAGATGGTCTAGTTAGTTCAGTAAAAAGAGACAGCTCGTGTTGGACGGCGTTCATTCGTCGAGTTGAGTCAATACAAATCCATCTACCTAGCGTTGGGGCAAATTAACGTTTTGACGACTTACGTGGAGCTCGGCAGTAACAACGCGACGTCTAGCTGTGAACACACACAGCTGTCCCCCCCCCCCCCACAGAGGAGCTTGTTGCTGCATGTGGTGGTTAAGTACATACTGATTACTGTCTGGCAGTGGTTTGGCATGAGTTGTTGTGGCTTGGCTAGAGGATGCAGCAAACGACGATTATAATGCTTGGAGAAGATGAATGACAGACTGACCTATAGTTCGTGACATTCAAAATAATTCAGATATGTGTAGCTCAAATAAAGCAATTTAAGAGCAACAAACATAATTAAAAAGTTGTGTATGAATAATTTATAACACAAATTTACATTAACAAATATTGTTGTACAAAGCTAAAGAGCAAGGATTTTTGGAAAGGGAGAGGGAAACTGCTTCGCAACTTGAAGACAGAACTTGCAAAATCGGCGTCATTTATACAAGATAGAAGAAGAAGAAAGAAAGAAAGTTGTTTGAAACAATGACTCATTGAGCTTTATTATTTCATTCCGCATATGAACCGAATCGATGCGGTAGTGTCTGTCTGCTTATGCGATCGACGCTGAAAGTTGCTGATTGGCTGGCAGTCAACTTAATTTTTAAGTGTGTTGTCAGTGAACTGGACGTGTTATTGTTTCAAATAAACGATAGTCATTGTTTGTGTAAGACTAAATGAACAGTGATTGAGATTCATTAGACACAGGGCTAACGCCAGCACTTAACGCTTCGCATGTCACGTCATTTCTTTTCGTTCGTTCTTTTTTATTAATCACTTAATCAGCATTTGGATCTAGTCTCAGGACTAATGAGCAGTTTTTATCTAACCTAAACTGTTTCTTGACACAATCTAAGAGTTTCTCACTTATACGTCTGATTTTCACTTATATACATAGACACATTGCACCTCTACCTTGTGAGTTGTACACCATTGTTTTAACATTGGCATTTACATTTTAATTAAGGCTTTAGCCTTTCCGCCGTGTTCGTGTTGTCCAGCAATTGAATGCCTTCAACGTGTGATAATCTTTTCCTTTCCTCGTGTTTCCTCGGGCACGTTAGGAGTTAGTCGGGGAAGACACTCATTTTATTGTTGTAGAGGATGTTGTTCTGATAAACCAAAGTGTCAACTTTGGTGACAGCTATTTAATCCACACCCGATGTTGGATACCAGAGTCTGGGATTAAAGTCTGTTTATCTTCTTCTTCTACTTTTCTTCTGCTTCTTTCTCCTCTTCTTCTTCCTCCTCATCTTCTTCTTCTTCTTATTCTTCTGCATCTCACGCAGTAGGCACTTTGCCTGTTCCGTCTTCACAGAGTATCCGTCTTTACAAGTCTGTTTATGCAGTTGTAATTTAGCTAAAGGAAGTTCATTCCATCAAGTAGAATATGTTTTCCTGTTTACTGCCTACTTAGTTCTTCCTTCCTTTTTTAATTTTTTACGAAATTTCTAATGGTTAATTTTTACAGTTGGAGCTAATCAGAAAATTACTTAAGCTAAAATATTTAAGCAATCATACGCTTACAATCAAGAGCTTATCCAGTTTATCAAAACATGATTATTCTGTTATACGAGACTGGTCAAAACAATTTTTGAAAGGCTGAGCAAAATAAAACACGGGCTGAGTAACTTGAGTGACATGACCGGAGTCACTAGAGTTCTTCTTGAAATACGAAGCTGAGCATAATTGTGCGACTAAAGAAAAGTTTGAATTTATGAATCGTAAAAGAATTATACATGAGGTTTGTGTTTTTGAGTTGTGGAGAGGAAATTTTCCTTTCGGTTTAGGTTCTTGATGACACTGTTTGGTCTTGCAGCTACTGTCACACCTTTTCGTTTGTATAACTCCACCGTGGAGCGGTAGTTAGACATTATTACTTCGCGGGGATCACGTCTACAGCCAAATCTATTACTCCATACTGAAACTTCGGTTTATCAAACTTACATATACCTTAGTCTTCTTAAGAAGATCGTGTCCCTTTCTTTATGTTTCACAATGTCGCTTATTAAGGTTTCATTATGCTCCATTTCTACTTGTACCGCGTAGTAATATAAACTTCAGTCAACACTTGTATTAAAGTATGTACCGGGCTGTTTGGCCGTGGTTTAAAGACAAACCAAACGTTTCGACAGCACCACTGGCTGCCATCATCAGTGGAATTCGAGTCTATCTGAACGCGGGTTGTTAAACGTCAGGTCCACAGTACTGAGGTGAAGGGTGAAGATGTCCCGCGATGCTACCTGTACTCATAAATTGTACTTTATTAGACGAGTGCGTACTTTCCTCGTCTTCATATGGAGTCCGTCTTGATTCAGAAGCATGCTGCAATCGCTATGAATCGGCGAGGCGAAAGCATTTCGTTAAGTACTTTATGGCAGGGCGCGATGACCTCTCATACACCTTCTTTTCTCTGATTCGACGATGGTGCAGTTTTTACCTGTACGTGGGTCTTAATTAGTTAGCCAGTGGTGCTGTCGAAACGTTTGGTTTGTCTGTAAACCCTGGACCACGGCCAAACAGCCCGGTACATACTTCTAATACAACTGACACCGGCCGTGAAAGCCTTAGATCAATATTCAGTCAACACTTCTAACGAATTCATGGCTTCATATGCATTCCCTTTTGACACTGTGATGACGGTGTCCGTTCTACTTGTTACAAATATTTGAAGGTAAAACTGAATGGGGAGCACAATCTGAAGCAGTTGACGTGTGATAAGTATAAAGACCGTATTTTCAAGAGGTGTGATAGAGCACCAAGTTGACTATCGTTGGTTGATTCCAAACTAATCCAAACCAATATTGTTTGGCTAACTTCATATATATATATTACTTTAATATTTATAACTAAATTTACCTCAAGATATACTTCTTTTTTCCCTATTAGGAACATGTTTCGAGAGTTCCTGTTCTCTCATCTTCAGCCTTCGCCATCTTGTTTCTGGTGAAGTATTTGTGTGTTGGCTTCTGGATGTTATTAAGGTAGTTTGTTGGTATTTGGTCTTTTAATACACAAAATACAAAAACAGCTACCACAACCACACACAATAATGCAACTTTAAAAGACCAAAGACCAACAAACTACCTTAATAACATCCAGAAGCCAACACACAAATACTTCACCAGAAACAAGATGGCGAAGGCTGAAGATGAGAGAACAGGAACTCTCGAAACATGTTCCTAATAGGGAAAAAAGTATATCTTGAGGTAAATTTAGTTATAAATATTAAAGTATTATATACATCAAGAAACGGACTGTAGCAGAAAGTGATTGATATATATATATATATATATATTGTTAAAAGACGGTGTCCTGTGTATTATAAATTTTGTAGTTTATAATTTGAGTATTGTTTTTTAAATTTGCGAACGTTATGAGTCCCGTTCTGTGTGATAAAAGCGTCGTGTAGCCTGTGTGTTCTTACCTGTCCCTTTTTCACTCTTTATTTCTTCCCGATAGGCGCCAAATTGTTTTGCCAGAAAACAATTAAAAGTTTTTATCTGAGTTGTTTTACAGTATGGTAGTGTTTATTCGAATTGTTCGCCAACTGGGTGGAACTCGAATCTCGCTTGAGTGGGGGAAACGTGTTACCAACGTGAAATAATGTTGGTTAGTTTTACTCGCTGCTACAAAACACAACATATATAACATTTTTGAAAGTATATTGGACGGTTATTAATGATACACACTTTTTTTATTTAGCTCAGAACTTGTTAATCTTCATTAACTCTTATACAAAATTGTGATTAATATAATATTTTTAGCCTAGGCAAATAATAATCGTTCACTCAGCGGAAGGCTGGGTTGGTAATACAATGTTTTTCTGTCGCCACGATCCGGCGTTGATTATTTATACACAATAAATTTACCAAATGAGTCCTTTTAAGTACGACAAAGAAGTTTTAAAACAAGAGAATTAAATACAATATATCACTTTATAATCGTGGTAATTAAAATTGAACAAGGTTTACAGTAGATTTCAAGTTGTGGTGTTAAAGTGTGTGACGGTGTCATTTGTGTAATACATAGGTTATAATCATTTAGTTAGTATATATAAAATATGTTTCTTTTATCAATCCTTGAAAAAATAATACCATCAGTGATAGTGAGAATTTTGAAAGAGAAATTATTTCAGATATTTAATCAATTCAGCAATACTTATCGTCAGTTGCTAGGAAGTGTAGTGTCAATAGTTAATATAGGTTGGGTTCATCGATGTTGACTCTTCGTTCTTCAAATCTTGGGCTTCAGGTACGCATTGCGTCTTCTTCTTGTTGATTTACTTATTTTCAATACATCTGGATTAAATTAAGCTGGTCCTTGAGCTGGGTCGAATGTATCATCCTCTCATCAGTTAGTATGGTCCTTCACTTCATAAAATATGGTCACTTTTACTGTTTTATAATAAAATTTTGGGCTCTTCACGGCGTGGCGTCTCTCCTCATAAGCGTCACTATAGATTCTAACGTTCCTAACTGAAAATCGTCAATATTCTGCTGTTGTCATGGTAACTCAAAGATTCTGATTGGTTAAATTTGGCTTAAGACCATTGTTAGGAGATTTGAATTTTTATTTAAAATGGTTACAGATCTTCTGAATGCAATTAATCTTCGGTATTTAATTTTAATTATTAAATATCATCACCACTGTTCGTATTTTGTTTCAAGGATTAATTTAACATCCAATAAGGTTGGGTTGACTGATGTATTAACATTTTGACAGTTATGTTGATATTGTTTAATTACACTGTTTTCTTAATTTACATGATTACTTTAACATTTCTTTCTTAATATGATTGCATAATCGTCTTTTGTTGTTTACTTGCATTAGTTTTGCTAATGTTATAGTTTAATTCTTAAAAATTGCAGTTTTTGTTGTTTTACAGTTAGGCATTTGCCTAGGCCTAAACAGCAATTGGCTATTTTTCTTAAATTACACTGATTACATCTTATTTTCCCCTTGTATAGGTTCTGATTTGGTTTATACATGATGTGTTCTTTTGTTGAATGGTTTTATGTCTGTTCTATTGTAATTGTATGTTATTTTATTAGTTCCACATTCTGGCTTGTCTATTGTCATAACGGCTTTTGTTAGTATCATTATATTTGTCTGTATTTATTTTGTTTCTGATTACTGCTTTTGTTTGTATTTGAATTATTATTCCTTATTCTCTATTATTTAAAATATAACAATTAGTCCTATGGTATACATAACTTCCACAGACATATTTCTATTCATTAAACATAATTATTTGCATGTCATTACTCACAATGTTCATTCTCTTCATCTCTTCAACTCTTTGGTGAGTTATCATTATTACATATTATAACAGATAAAAACATAAACATTAATTAAATATTTGAACACAATGATATTTCCTTATAACTAAATTCTAAATGACATTAGGTCATTAAAATGAAACTCTAATAACATTTTACTATATGATTATATTAAATTCTTTTCAACGATTATATTATTATCAAATGTCTTCTATCAGTTTATATTAATAATATTTGGTTTTACCTCCGTACCTCAGCAATCATCTATACTGTGTATTATCACACTAATAGTCATTTTTTTCTGAAATACATTGGTAATAACATCAATTGCCACTTAGAATACTAATGGTTTTAAATTAAAATATGATAAGTAGTCAATACTACTACTACCTGAACTCTATTAATTACTTAACCTACTACACTTTGGTTTAGTTTGTCGTGTACACTGGTGTTCACTGATAATTGCTTTTAATTGCCACAGTCCTTTCTGTGTTTAGCAATTATTAGCTTTCACTCACTTTCACTATTCACTCTTAAATCTTTTACACTGATTTATTAGTGTCTATCACTATCAATGGGGTTCTATATAAATTGGGTATTTTAATACTATCACCTTGCACTCTATATTTGATTTAAGTGTCATTGGTGGGTATTGCTTACTTAAATTCTCTTTCTCATTTTTACAAAATGTTCATTATTACTCTAATTCACTATCTCTCACTTTACTAGGTTCAATTATACCGTTGACAAGTTTATGTTGTATCAGATTGATTTGTCATAGTTATCTCTATTCATTTGGGTTAGTGTACCCTTCTAAAATTTAAGTCATTGAGATTTAACACTTCTCATTTTACAATGTTTGTCTGGGTTTACATTTATCATCATTATTTACAATTATTATTGATTGGTCTCTTTTCACTTGGTCTATCACTGGTGTTGTGCACTTTTACTGCTTTTACTTCATTTAGTGATGATCCATATATCCTTTCATAGGTGTTAGGGCTGGTTCTAGTTATCCATTTATCTTGTTACAATTCATACATCCTTATTTTAGTGTCGTGGCTGTTTCTACTTTCATCTTCATTTGTTATTATTTATATATCCTTTCCTTGGTGTTGGGGCTGGTTCTACTTTCTCACTTACAAATGTTCATTATTTATGTCCTTTCCTTGGTGTTGGGGCTGGTTCTACTTTCTCGCTTACAAATGTTCATTATTTATATCCTTTCCTTGGTGTTGGGGCTGGTTCTACTTTCTCACTTACAAATGTTCATTATTTATATCCTTTCCTTGGTGTTGGGGCTGGTTCTACTTTCTCACTTACCATCTATTGGGTTATTATGGTTAAATCGCCATGTATCATTGTTTTTAACGTTTCTGTCCGTTGCTTGTTACTTTTTTTCTTATCAGAGGTTTCTTTTATGATTACCTTCATATGCTTGATCGTATTATTATTTTAATTACCCATTATTTTATCTCTGACTCATCCCTTTTAATCATAGTGTTAAGTATTTAATAATTTATTCTTATCATGTTTCTTCATTAGTGTTTGTTGAAGATATGTACCATTACAATATATAGTTTGGCGTGGATCCCACAGCTACTGCCGCATCCCGCATCTCAGTTTCCATATCAACTTATTCTGTGTATCTTCATTCTTCAGATTCTTTTCTTCCATACTCCTTTCGATCCCTTCTATCCATTTTAATCTAGGTCTGCCTCTTTTTCTTCTGTTGCTAGGTCTGTATTTGAACACACTCACAGGTATTCTTTCTTCACTCATTCTCATTAGGTCCCCATACCAGGAAAGCTGTTTACGTTTTATATCTTATATTACAGTTTCTTTTCTATTTGTTGTTTCCCTTATTACGCCATTCCTTACACGTTTCAAACGAGAAACTCGTCTAAGAAGCTCGTCTAAGATAGTCCATTTCTACAGCTTCAATCTTCCTGCGGTTCTTTTCGTTGAGCGTCGAACATTCTGACCCATAGGTGGTAATTGGTTCAACAATGGCTTTATAAATATTGATCTTTGTCGGTAGCCTGATTTTGGTGGACCATAAAAGTGAGTTTAATTGGCGTATTGTGCTTTTTCCTAAAACTAATCGATGTCTTATATCTTCATCACATATTCCATCATCGCCAATTATACTTCCTAAATACTAACTTCAACTAATATTCTTTAATATTTTGAAATTTCTAATTACGTGTAAATGATCGTGTACGAATAGTTTTTGTTAGAAAAAATAGGCTACTGATCCTTAGAAACTCCAGACCCGAAACAAGGGACAGCCTCGTAAAAGCTTTTGCGCGTAAAATAGGGCTCCGTATTATTCTAAATCATGAAGGAGAGCAAGGAACGATTAGACCGAATGAGAAGTAATGAATTTTACGGGATACATAAAAATAACACATTGCTGGAAACACTCATCCGTAGACAACATTGGTGTGCCTACATCCTCGTAGCTGGAGGGAAAGGCGATGTAACAAATGCCACGGGAAGGCCAAGTAACATGTTCTAGGATCAAGTGATTGCAGAAAAGGGCTTGAGAAAAGACAAAGGGAGGAAAACCAACAGAACGACCTGGTGATTTCAGAATATGACCAATCTGTGGATTTGGAGTGACAAGATACAATTCTCGCTTTAGGCTAAGTGGAAAGAATTATTATTTTTTTTATAGCGGAAAAGTTTAACCTATTTTCAGATGAAAATGTAAATAGTTTTATTACACTGATTTAAAAGTTGATGGGAAGAAATAACAGAAATGTTAACATTATTTTGTACCGTTTTCAAATTACGTATCCTTATACACCATCATTGATAACTCCTCCATCATCCACATTTACAGAAATCTGAAAATAGGGTCTGTTATCAACGAAATCGAAAGCTTAGGAAGAAAAAATGACGAGTGATTAATACATCATTAGTTAAACGCTGAAGCTATCCAGCTACTGACAGAGCGGAACGTTGCAGAGTCTCATAAGTAAAAAACCTAATTCCAAGTGTCAATGTTAAAGCAGCGTTCTGCGTAGCCTATAAGATAAAGGCTCATTTAATTTGTATAAAATAATAAAATAATGTAAGCGATACTCATGGATGTAAGATAAGTAGGACAGTAGTTTGTATTAAATCAAATCGATCATAAGACCGGGCTCCAGTAATTTAACGTATTATTAATCCTTTCTCAAAAAAAGTGTTTTTGTATGTACATAACAAAACACTTAACGTCACTCTTACGTCACGTGAACGCCGCTGAGAATATTAATAAAAAATAAATTTATTACGAGGCTAAAAAACTAACTTGCAAAATATACGTAGTGGGTAACGTTTCCAGTTAACAGTTTTATAATATAAATATTTATAAAGTGGACTACGGTTGTGTGACTGGCACACCTTCAACGGCGCTGTTACAAGCCTCCTCTCAGTGTCTGCGTATGTGGTGGGGAGGACGAGTGTCATAAAATATGATGTAGAAGCTTTACCTGAATGTTTTCTGAAATTAGGAATACTTTATGGAGGATTGTTTATCAAATTTTATGTAGTAGAACTAAAATGTCACTAATAAATAAAAAGTTATTAACAAACGTTTAGTGTCAAATAATGTTTAACAGGATTAAAGCCTAGAACGTTTAGATACTACTAAAGTTCTTGGTATTTACACTTCATCCAGAAGTCACATGTCATAATGATTAGACTTAGCCGTGTACTTGTTAGTTTGTTAATATACTATTAACAGTACTGTGAAGGATGTTCAAGGACGCAGCAACTTACGTCTTGAAACGCATTCAAAGATGCAGCAACAGACAAGAAATAAAGAAAACTTTCCTGAATAAACTTTATATTTTGAAGAAAAAATGTAAACTTTAAATATTTGATTAGAAATACGAATGTTTTCGAGATTCACCCACATTGCAGGCTTAATACCGACGTATTGCTTCCAAGATGAACTGAAATTAAAATTAAGTTTTCAAAAAATTTTAAAGGATTAAAATGAAGTTTAGAGAAGTAATAAAATAAAATAATAAAACAGCGGATATGGCACACCATTCGATTTTTCGTACATGATTGCATTTTACCTATGATCTATTATTATGTGCATGACTGTATATTTATTTTAAATTTCATTTAATTTTAGTAGATAGAATAAAAATAAAAATCTGAATATAAAACAAAAATATGTTAAAAAGAAATTAAGCTGTTTACTTTCAAAATTACAGAATTAAGGCAAGCCTTATGAAGACGAATTATATATATTCATAATGGACTAATCGTAACGCTGCTTGGGTAAACAGTGTTTTCTACATTTTTTTAAGTGAATTTTGTAGCGTCTCTCATTAAATTACATTAATATTTGTCTAGTATATGTTAGATTTTTCCAGAGCCTGTACATAAACGACATTACAAATGCCTCACAACTGTAGTTGCTTCTTCGCTGTTGAACAAATTAAAGTATTTTCACTTTTCAGTAGCAATCTTTATTGGTCCAACTGTCGTAGACAATCGCTTTACCGCAAATGGATGAGTTCTTTCGGTGTCTCTACCATTATCAAGTTCTAACAGTCTTGATAAACCTTCTCATATTTCACCGTTATCAAAGATAGTTGCCAAACCTCTAACTGCTTCGCATTGAATGACTCCTTTAGGTGTCTATAACATTATCAAGTTATAACAGTCTTGATAAGTCGTCTCATATTTCACCGTTATTAAAGATAGTTTCCAACCTCTGACTGCTTAGCATTGGATGAGTCCTTTAGGTGTCTCTACCATTATGAAGTTTTTACAGTCTTCATAAGCCATCTTTTATTTTACCGTTGTCACAGGCAGTTGACAAACGTCTAATTATTTCGAATTGGACAGGACCTTCTGTGTTTCTACCTTTATCGTTAATGACCCCACCGAACAAACTCGCCCAAAGTGAAGTAATAGCCAAATGTTCGGCGACTATTTATGATAAAGATGGAAAGGTGAAATATTATTTGTGTTGATTTTATTATGCAAATAAACAATATCGTAAAATTAATAATATATTAAAAATAAAAATATCTGTAGTTCCAAAAGTAAGAAACTTGAATTATATTTTTTTACAGCTTATAAAATGAATTGAAATTCGTTGCCATAGAAAACAGTGACGCAAGTCTGTTTCTTAATTCTGCTCATCACGAAAATTTATTTTATACCTAATATTAAGTTGATTCTAAGAAAAAAGCCGCTCACGGTATTATATACCAGAATTTAGTATTTTTGTATTTTTACTGTTACATAACGGACCAATTGTCACATGTAAATGGTTATGAAACGTTCTAACATTTTATGAAATACAAACTAACTCTTAAGAATTAAATTTGTAAGCACTATCGTAATGCAAACAAAAAACAAGCAGCTGAATTAAATGTGAATACCGTCGCGCGTCGTCTGATTTAGCCACAGGTAAGTACTCTATGTAAGTATACTCGTCAGTAGTATGGGTTTCGTCTTCGTTAAAACGATTACTTATCAATTAATTACTTTAATTACATCAATATATTTTATTAAAACGATGAATTATGAAAACAAGTTTTATTGAACCAATTATGAAATAAAGCACACATCAAGGGATAAAAATAAGCACTTCAGTTTTTCCGAACGATATCTGTGGATTTATCTCCATTTCATAAGGTGGCGTTTTCTTCAGAGGGCTGGTGATCAACATAATCATTGTTTGTTGTCTGCTGCTGTGAAAAGTTAGTTCACGGACAACTAAAATTTTCGAATGCTTATCTTGTTTAATTGTTTCTTTTGTAAGTCCTCTTCTTTGGTAACTCTATCAACATAGAACAGTGGCCGTCTATACAGTCTCATCTCAAAGGCTTCTACTTTTTTCTTTAATTTCTTAAATCAGAGAGGCAGCTTGTGTCCAATACAGAAGAATATCAATATATAATATCTTATGTGGCGAAATTTCGAATGTTTGGTTAAAGTCCTAATTTTTTCGACTTTTTCGACGTGATAGAGTTATTTTGTGATTTTAATACCGATACTAAGTTTTAATTTAATTGTTAACCTGTTCTTGCTATTCCCTAAAAACTTATAGCCTCTTCCTATAGGTTATGTAGCCACAGTTAGTCACAGTCTGATTTCTAGGTGAAGATATATGAAATTTCGTTTTGTTAAAATTATGTTAAGATCACAAACCGTACCAACTTCTAACACTGTCTGGACAAGTCTTTGTAAATCTCTGAAGTTTTCATTTAAGAATGTGGAATCATGTGCGCATTATGGTTGCTAATGGATATTCCATTAATTACTACATAGCCTGTTACGTTTGCTTTGTTTTTCGGTTGCGGTGTCTAAGACTATTTCTTTGTTATCATCATCATCATCATCATCAGTACTCGAAGGACTAGGCCTTAGATCTGTTCAGGAACTCATCTCGTCCTCGGTCTACCGACATCTCCCAGTAGGGTGATAACCCAAGGTAACCACAGGCAATTTCTTTGTCTGCAATTTTTTGGTTCCCTATGATTTTTTGGTTTGTTGAACGTTCTGTCCTTAAGATTGTAGTCGATTTTCCCGTAGTCCATCTCCATTGCCTTCAGACCATTTTTTATATCTTAGTTATCTATAACTAAGTTACACAGTAGTATGTAGAAACGCTTTCAAGAATGAGTTGTACTAGGTTTGATCAGAATGTTCACGCAACTTTTGTTTAGGTGAAATACTATGTCTTTGTTAATCTATATTTATATTTTATCTGCTAAAAAATCTTCTTCTGACAAAACACACTTATGGTAACAGTTTTTCAGTCTTCCAAAACGTTTGTGAAATGCACGTCTTCATATGACCTAGAGGGTTCAATGATTTTTGTGTTATGTCTTCAGCAGCTACAAAACGTTAACCTTCGTGTTTTCTCGCAGTGGCTCTATGTATGGGAAGTAGGATGGTTGAGGATGAGACGGGCTGGTCCACTATCGCCGTAAATTGATTTATTCTGCTTTTCCATTATCTCCGACTCTTCTGTTATAGTGATAGTTCACTTCCTTCCCTTTTATTCTCCATCTTCTTCTTTTTATTTTTCTCCTCCTACTCCCCCTTGTTGTTCTCCTTCTTTTTCCACATTATACGAGCTTTCATTTGTTTTTATGTGATAATTTCCTTCCACCTCGTATTGGCTCTATCAACGTAACCTTCAAGTACTTTTAGTTACCAATAATCGTATTTTTAAGGGAATCGTAGTTTCGCGGAGTATGGTGATCGCGAAAAAATCGTGTTCGAGATAAGGGCAGATTCTGATTATACTACCCTCAAAATATGAAGGAAAGTCAGTTTCCAAAAAGTGTCTCTGTGTATGTTTATGCGTGGAATTTTTTTATGGCGAACGATAACTGCCGCAAATTCAAACAAAATCAAATCACTTTTGCATCTGTGCCAAAGTTATAGAGGACTCGAGGCTTATTGATATTAGTGAAGATCGGTTAAGGGGAAGGGGTAGTTTACCTGCAACGTTTTCCTTTTTAACAAGAGTAAAGTACTGTACTTAATTTTTATAAATAAAGTATCCTGAAAAGAAGGTCATAATAAGCCACTGTAGAAAGGCAGATGACATATCTTTAAATGAAAAGGGTAGTTGAAGGGGGAAGGGGTAATTTTGTATTGATGTTATAAATTTATTCGACCGAAAACTTAAAAATTTCAATAAAATATTAACAATTGATATTGTTCCGTGCTATGTAACCACGGATACGTAAACAAAATAATTTTTCGTTTCCAAAAAGTCACAGAAAACAAACGCTGGGCGGTATTCCCTTTTTTCGTGTTGTTTAAATAAAAGATAATTTAATCAAAAGATAATTCTTCATTTTTAAATTATTAACAACTAAGTACAATTTGTATTTTGATTATCTTTCTCAGCGTTTTAACAAAAGCATGCTGATATATTTGGTTTCGTTCTGAGTTTTTGTGTGCATTTTAAAAAATAATTTGATAATTAATTAGAACATGGAAGTCATGTGTGGTTTCCCATATCGATTTTTCCAAATGTAATCAATAATGCACTAGTAAGTTCCCTGAGCTGCAGAGCTTGCTCAATATTTTGATCGAAGTACATTTATTATTACATTAATTTTCTAATTATCAGATAAGTTACAAAAAACCGATTATTATATTTTTTTTAGTAAAACAACAATTGCAAAGCGGACTACAATAAATAGAATACGAGAAAATATAAACATAAAAATTCCAAATATTCGGATTTGTATTAAAATTACATCTAGTCTGCCCCCGGGTGGATCTTTCCTGTCGGCTTCCCGGCTCTAGGTATCTCCACTATTCAGCTGTCAGTCGTCTTTTTCTTTCTTATAAGTTTTGTTCTCAGCTATCCGTAGAGGTCCGAAGACAAACTTCATCATTCCACTGTTGTCACGAGTATGTGCGTGTGTGTACATGTGTATGCGTGCTCAAGTATCTTTCTTCAGGGTCAAACCTCTTTAGTTGCTAAGCCTCTAACCACTTCGCATTTGAAGAGGCCTTTAGATGCCTCTACTATTATCAAGTTCTAACAGTCTCGATAAGTAGTTTCATATATACATGTGTCCATGTGTATGCGAGTCCAAGTGTCTTTCTTCGAGGTCAAACCTCGTTAGTTGCCAAACCTCTAACCACTTTGCATTGGAAGAAGCCTTTAGATGCTTCTACCATTATCAAATTCTAACAGTTTTGATAAGCAGTTTCATATGTATGTGTGTCTGTACATATGTATGCGTGCCCAAGAATCTTTCTTCGAGGTCAGTACGTGTACAGCTGACCCATTAAACCGAAGCCAAGTAGACCCGGCACAGCATCGTTACTGCATAATTAGTGCATACAGTTTAGCGGTTAATTGATAAAGGAAGTCGATCTTGTGCACATGGGTTGCATGTTGTGTTATGTTATATATACT
Organism: Magicicada septendecula; assembly: GCA_034769895.1. Lineage (NCBI taxonomy): Eukaryota > Metazoa > Arthropoda > Insecta > Hemiptera > Cicadidae > Magicicada > Magicicada septendecula. The sequence continues at coordinate 94,614,644 of CM068368.1, forward strand.
GTATTACTGTGCAATTTGTACCGAAGAATCGATTTAATTATTGAATTACTTTCAACAGGTTTTTAATAACCTCGGTTACTACCGATACGCAATTCTCTTTTATTATCTTGGAACTGCAATTTACTCTTAAAAAGTACAGTTCGGTTACGGAGTAATTAACTTTTTCAGATTAATTGAATTCAATTCTTTATTTAAAAACCATTCCAGTAATATATTCTGCCACGTTCGTTGTGTTACATATTTACTGCGTCCGTTGGCATGTTACTTTGTAGTTCATTCTACTTTACATTCTCTATTTTCCTCCTCCTCCTATGGCGCTACACCCCGAAGTCGAGTCTGGGCCTACTCTATTCTGATCCTCCACCTCTATCTATCATAGCAAAGGACTTCCATCCTTGCACTCCCAACATCTCTCTTGCATCCACAGCGATATCATTTTCCCATCTTTTCCTTGGACGGCCTTTTGGTCTTTTGCCATCTATACTCCCCATTAGGACTCTTTTAGGTGTTCGTTTGTCATCCGTTCTTACGACATGGCCAGCCCATTGTAGCCTCCTCAGTTTTTCGTACACTTCTACTGTTGGTTCGTTGAAGTGACAATACCTCTCATCATTACGCCGTATCCTCCATTCCCCATTTCTACATAATATGAGGGCCAGGATCCGTCTCAGGAGCTTCCTTTCAAATATCTTCAGGCGTTCAATTGCTCTTTGTGTTAATATCCAGGTTTCACTGCCATATCACAGGATGGGTCGTATGATAGTTTTGCATATGCGCATTTTTCTCTGACTATGAATAACTCTTGACTTAAAGGTGGTGATAAGCGCGAAGTATCCTTATTGGCTAGAGTTATCCTTCTCCTTACCACTGCCTCTTCATTCCCATCTTCAGATATCGTCACTCCTAGGTACGCGAAGCCTCTAACTGCTTCTATACAGTCTTCTTCTATAATCAAATTTTTCCTGGGTCGGGTACACCTTGTCTGACTAATCATTTTGGTTTTATCCACATTTATTGATAATCCTACCTCTTTTGTACTTATTTTCAGGTTTAAGTATGTCTTTCTTGCAGCCGCATTTGATCATTCTCCGTTTTGCTGCTTGTGAAATAAGAAATTATTATGGAACGAATGAGAATGTGTCAGTGACCAATATATTCTCGTTCTGTAACTGCAAAGATAGAAAAAGATACGTTTTATTTGATTTCTTAAAACTAAAACTACTCCTTTTGTATTCCTGATAGATGGCTTAGAATTAATCATCGTCTTCACGGATTAAACCAAGGATGGTTTGTTCCGGTCTCAAATAGGCAAAGATTAGAGCTGGTCACTCCAGCGCTTCCTCGGACGTCCCACACCTCTCCGCCGTCTCGGCTTGGCTTAGAATTAATGAAGACGCAATTTTAGACATATGGTATAAACGTATAGTAGTATGGCTAGTAAGCCTACGTAAAAAAGGAAAGCACTATTAATTTTCTCGCCTTTAATTTTACCACGTGAATAGGCCCGATGCCTATTAGCTTGGTTGTAGTTTTTATTGTTTAGCAACTTAAAATTTAAATTAATTTTTTTCCCAACGAATTTATGTTTTCATACTCTTACGTGTAATGATGAAACAATTGTCATTAACAAGTAACCAGTCTAGAATTCCGTAGGCTATCACGGCCGGGATCGACATTGTTGGAATTACAATTTGCCTGGCCGTTATCTATTGGTTAGATATTACAATGTTAGGCCGTGGTCTATTGGTTGTGTTCCAGACAGACGTTTCGGCCCCACCATCGGAGGCCATCTTCAGTGTCAGAAACAACGGGGACGGCGTTCGCGTGTGTCCTGCATAGAAACAGTAGACCACGGCCTAACAGACAGGCAAATTGTAATTCCCACAAGTATACAATCTGTTTACTTGATACATTTAAACAGTAATGATCAGTTCAATTACGCATCATTTGTCATGAAGAGAAAAATGTAAATCCGCGTTATGTAAATCTACGTTTTAAAATGTTAATCTACGTTAATCTTACGTTAGTGTAAATCTACGTTGCGTTATAACTGAAGTCTACGTAATTTTGAAATGTACCAACTAGACTTCACTGAATTTATTAGGGTTCCGCGTTTTGTATTTTTCTAATTATAAATCAGAAGTTCTTACGGAAAACATAAGCAAAACTGTCATTACACATACTGGGGAGAAAAACGTTGAGTAAGCGGCAACAAAGCTGCATAAAATAGATGAAAAGAGGAACAGAGAGAGAATATGGTAGTAGCAAGGAAAGAGGTTCGGTAAGATTAGCGTTGGTGAAAAAGTCAGCATGAAAAATGACAGTAATGTAGATTCGCAGGCCGTGACAATTGGGTGCTACCGAATTTTACCCTTCGGGCATTCTGCGTATGTGCAAAAAACCTGCATAAGTATAGATGACAACCTTGTGTAATGTGTGTTTGAGAGGTGTGTAACAATCGTGTTATGAGTAATATTTATGTAGATGGGAACCAGTGAGCCAGTGTCATACGTATCGTATGTATTTTGAATTAGTACTTACATGTGTATAATAAATAATACAATCGTACTTACGCGTACAAGAGAGTACTCGTGTAAATAAATTACAGTGTCGTCAGTACAACAATAGAAATAACAATAATATTATTCATAACAACGACGACGACAAGAACAACAAACAATAATAATCATCATAGTAACATAATGCTTATAATTACAAAATAATAATTAACGTTTATTTATTTATTAGTTATAAATCATAGTACTGAAATTTGGAAATGTAACCGTCAAGCACTTTTTACAAATGTAAACAATAATATAGGATTGCTAGTATGCTTCCTGAGCTGCACAACTCGCTCAATATTTTAATCGAAGTACTTTTGTTTTCTGTATCGGCCATCTAAGGACCACATGCCAATTTCAATTCTTTATTCTTTGTTCTTTTCTTTTTCTCCAATATTCTTTCATCTTTTCACTGTGTTTCTTCTTTCTGTCTTCAGTCCACTTTGAACCTGCGTTTTTCTCTTTCCTACCCTGGACTCGTTCCATTTTTAACACTTTTGCCCAGAAAAACGTTTCTTTCAATTGCTTCTTCTGCGTTTATATTATTTTTTTCTAAATCCTTTAGGACTTCTTTAATCTAACTTGATGTTGACTTCTTCCCCCCCCCCCCAGATATTTGAAGATCTGCTTTGTTAACCAATAATTGTCGTTCATTCTATATGAATGTCCAAAAAATAATAGTCTTCTTTTTTCATTGTTTCTGTTATATTTTCTATACTCTGACATATTTCATCATTACTTCTTAATTTCCAACCTTCTGAAGTTTTTCGTGGGCCTAATATTTTTCCAGTAACTCGTCCTTCCAATATTTCTAGTTTGTCTAAATTATAATCCATTCACTTGCATATAGGCATTCTGGCTTCACTACTGTACTGCAATGCCTTTTCGAATTTTTAGATATGCACTTTTTATTGTAAATGTCTTTAGTTATACCATACGCTCTTTCCATTTTATGAATCCTTTCTTCTATAGCAGATTCTTGTAAACCATTCTCTTGAATTATTTCCCCTAGATACTTATTTTCCCTGAAGTTATTTTCCGAAGTACTTTTATTATAATAATTATTAGATTATTTTTTAAGTTATAGAAAATTTACGAGAACCACGATTTCTCTACCTTTTTTTTTAAGTAAAATAACAATTGTAAAGCAGACTACCACACAATGAACTTTAATTTCCAAACCCTCGATTTCGGATTAAAATTTCCTCTAGTCTGACACTCGGTTGGATTTTTACAATTTTTAAATGTTGAATCCCTTTTCTGGGCCTATAAGTCCAAAAATTTTGAATTTTCCAAAAGTACAATCAGATTTTGGATAAAATTCTCTTTAATTTGATACTTCACATGGAATTTTAAGATTTTATGAAAATGTTGACCTACTTTTTGGGCTCTGGAAAGATGAATACTGGTACTTAGGTTGTGGTTTAAAACACCTTTAATTTATAGCCCACATGAAATTTTGAGATTTCATCCAAATTTTCACCAACTTTGTGAGCCCTGACATCCCAAAATTTTTAAATTTCCAAAAATAAACATTATATTCGGAGTATGGTTAAAATTGTCTCTAGTTTGACACCCCGCACGGAGCTTCAGCAATTTTTTTAACCCGCTCTCTCATTTTAGGGACGGGATCAATTTAAAAAAAATAGGGTCGACTAGGTAAAAGTATGGACACGCAAGTATGCCAAATATACTTACAAAAAAACGGTTGATTTTTCAAAAATTGCCACAAGAAAACTGAGAAATACCAAACGGTTGAGTTAAAACTGAGCACTCACTTAGCTCGTTCATTGAAAACATAAATTTAAAGGTAATGTTATGAAACACTGATTATTTTTAAATACATAAACATAATGTAATTAGTTTTAAGATCACTTGAGCTCTAAAATTAATTTATTAATTAATAAAATTAATTAATTAATTAATTAATATGATCTGATGATGATAGCTGAATGTTACTGTAACTTACACTGTAATTTACAAAATAATAAAAATATATTCATGTAGAAAGTTTTATTATTAATAGACGAATAATAATATATAAAATATATATACAAGAAAAATATGAGCATTTATGAATATAATTAATAAAAATAATATTTTTTAGAAAGTATACACATTTTTTATGGTTCATTTACGTTTATAAACATACGTTTAAATTCCTTTTTTAACATTAAAAAAATATTTAAAAAATAAAAATTTTTATTTCAATACAGTATTTTATATCTGATAATAATTATAAATCGCTTCATACGTATTACAAATACGCACCAGCACACACATGCGCGCACAGATTTATTTATTTATTCAAACATAAATATGAATCATTGTAAAAGCTCTAACGCATTGGAAGAAAAAATGCAAAGGGATGGGTATTGAAATTGATGATGACACATGTTTGTACACCCTGCAGTTTGCAGACGATCAAGTGATATGTGCAAATGAAAGAGAAGACCTGGAATACATGACACGCAAACTGAAGAAAGAGTACAAAAAATGGGGATTACTGTTGAACGTAGTAACTTTGTGTCGGAGAAGAAACAACAGATTTAATCTTACAAAACAATGAACGTCTAAAAATATGCAGCAGCTACAAATACTTAGGAATAAACTTTAATGAAGAAGGGACAGGTGGTGTTGAAAATATCAAGCATAAACAAAGCAAAACAAATAATTAGATCATTGAATGGGATTCTATAGAGCACAGAAATTGAAAAAGAAACGAAGAAAAGGATATACGAAAAAAGGATAGTATGATTAAAAGCAATGATCCGAAAAATGGAGAATAAAAGAACAGGAAAAAGAAAGTTAGAAGCTACAGAAATGGATGCTTTGAGACGAGCTGCTAGAACTTCCAGGCTAGAGCGAATACGAAATGAAACAATGAAACAATCAAAGAAGAAATGGGAGCACAGAAGAAGACAATCATCGACTGCATTGAAGAAAAACAACTAATTTGGTACGGACACGTACTAAGAATTGGACAAGAAAGACTACCAAAGGAAACAATGGGATGGGTACGTAGAGAGCACAGAAAGAAAATTAAGACCCAAGAAAACATGGATAGAGGCATAAGAAGATCAATGAGCGATAGAGGACTAAAGGACGAAAATTGGAACGACAGACAGCAATGGAGATTAGTCATCGGACTACGTCGTAGGACGTTTTCACCCCGAATTAATAAATAATATGAATCGTTAATTTAGTGGTGAATGACTTTGTATTAATAAATGGCAAAGGTTTTACGAGGTTCAACTGCACAGAATTTTCAAAATAATTGTGTTTTCGACAGAATTTAACGTCGTCATCGGGATGGCACCAAAAACACGTAGTCTACGTATAGTGTTTCTGCTGTCATAACAACTCGTCTACAATTTTCCTGACGATGACATTAAATTTTGACGAAACATCGAGCGACATTAATATTTTAAAAATTGTGTCTAGTTGGTGACACGTAGTAGTAGTAATAAATAATACACCAGTAATGATGAATGTAATGAAAATAATAATGTTCAAAATAACAATAATGTAAGACAAGGTATTTCACGAGGTCCAAAGCTGGCCTATTTTATTAAACACCTGTATGTCCCGATGAATATGTCGGTATAATCGAACGTGACGTGTTATGAGTTTACGCATTAAATTATACAACAACAAAAAATGTTTCAAATCGCGTAAAAGTTGTGTACGAAAGCTATAAACTGGATGTAGTGTACGGCGTAGTGACTCATTTTAATTTGAACTCATCCGAGAATAATAAACATGGCGACCGAAGTCGTGACGGCCGCAAGACACTCTCTGATCATTAGCTTATAAAAGCAATTGAAATTTCTACCTTTTCTAAAAAAGAAAAGGTATAAAAAGTTCTCTTTCTAATTGATGCCGATAATCACCACTCTCGGGATTAGTCGTGCGGCCACGATATACTTGCGATATTATTACACGGCCTGTAAATTACATGGTCTTAAATAGTATTTAAAGGCCATTTTGATTTCAAATATTTAGGAATGCAACTTACATAGTTTCGTAATAATCCCACCTTCGGCGAAGACTGGTTATATGAGTTAAAGAAACGCGTTTATGTAATTTTCACTTCAGCTTATAATTTATAACAATGCATTTACATGTTAGAAACACAACACAGTGTGTTCGTTTGAGTGCCGCACTCTTGTCAGTGTAATAATGTCGACAACGTGTACCATGATCTCATATACACATAGAATACGTTGGAATTATGTGCGATAATTGTACTACAAAATACAGCAGCAACGTTAGTAGTTAACATTAACAGTAAAAGCGATTGTAATGTTTACTCACTAGCTGCAGACTTTGCTCATTCTTTGAACGAAATACACTTATTATTAGGTAAATTTCAGTATTAGACAATATTTTAATTAATTACGTAATTGCATTCCATACTTTTGTACAAAGCAGCAGTATGGGCAGAAATATTGACGACTAGGAGGCATAAACAAATTTTGAATATGAAGCATTGAAAGGTATTAATAAGAATAGCCAGTGCATACAGGACAGTCTCAATAAATGCTCTGAAAGTTATTACAGGTATAATACCAACAGACCTAATGGCAGTAGAGAGAGTGAGATTACACCACAGATTAGATGGGAGAACCATAGCAGCGAAGAAACAAGAGAGACAAAAGACAACGTGGGGTAAAGAAGAGAATGTGGCGCAATGGACAGGTTCCAACTTCATAATCATCATCATCTTCAAGGAGTAAACCAAGGATGGTTTGTTTCGGTTTCAAACAGTCAAGAGTCTAGAGCTGGTCATTCCAGCGCTTCCTCGGACGTCCCACACCTCTCCGTCCCTTCGGCTTATAGTTCCATAGTTGTTTGGGGATGCGGCAGTCATCCATTCGGCAAAGATGTTCCCACCAATTCAGCCGATACTGGGTGATCCTGTCGAGTATGCTCATAATATTCAGTCCCTGCCGTACATCTGTGATTCTTCTATGATCATAGAGAGTATACCCTGCCACGTGCCTGAGAAAGGGTCCAAATTATAAACCTTTATTATATGACCAAAAACTAACTGGGCGTGGCTCATTCAGGGATCACACAAGACAGACGGAAAAGACAGTGCACAACACCTGCTTGCACTGTGGACAAGCTAACATAACAGCACGCAGTCTGTAAGAGATGGTCTAATGGTCTATATTTGGAATAGAAATGGAACTGGAGATAGGTGTGATAATAGAGAGTCTAGAACACAGACAATCTAGATGTGACATTAGAGAAGAACACACGGAGAGTCATCCACACCAGCGTAAGGAACATAATTACAGGAAAAGGTCGTAAACAGAGATTTAATTATGTCCAGATGTAAGATAAAACAGGAAAGCGTAGATAAAAAGTGGACAGTCTAACAGCATACGATATGTCTATAACACGCGACACCTGTGTGGTAGGTGTAGGGAAAGGCGGTTTTTGCAGGTAGGAGTCAGGCACTATCGGCCACAAGAGCAACCATGTGGTCGGTGTCTCTAGTGGGTGTCTTCCTATCAAAAAAAGTAGTAGTAGTAGTAGTAGTAGTAGTAGTAGTAGTAGTAGTAGTAATACTAGTAGTAGTAGTAGTAATAATAATAATAGTAGTAGTAGTAGTAGTAGTAGTAGTAGTAGTAGTAGTAGTAGTAGTGGTGGTGGTGGTGGTGGTGGTGGTGGTGGTGGTGGTGTTAGTAATAGTAGTTGCATTAATAAAAGTTTTAAATTTTTTTGAAAATTTTTCTGTCTAGAATTACCACTAACAGTTTGATTTAAATTTTCAAATATTCTCTGGCTTTGGTATGGAGCGCCAAACTTTTTCCCAATACCTTCAGCTCGAACTGGAAAGTTTGTACGAGCCGTGTAATTCAGTAAGTTATACCGCATTACAAAGTTGGATGTATCAGAGATATGCGTATTGTTTGTTCGCAACAGCTGTCTCAATGCCCCCCCCCCCCCACATCACATTCACTGTCGAGTCTCTCTTAACGCAGTCACATTTACAATTAGGTAATCGTGTTTAGGTTTTTTAAAATAGTTTTGTTATTAATTTCTCCGGTGAAGGGTTTGTGAGGATCGGTCAAAAAATATAACACAAATTTTAACTTATATGTGTCGACGTTTAGACAATGTTTATTGTCATCACCAGGACAATTAAATTGTTGCTGACGCCAAACACACAACTGTGACACATAATATCTGTGACAATATACATTGTCGAAACGTCGACACAAATAAGTTAAAATTTGTGTTACATTTTTTTGACCGATCCTCACAAACCCTTCACCGGAAAAATCATTGATTGACGGTCACTACGAATTTAAAGAAGTTATTAATTTCAGTAGTTATTCTAGTGATTTTCAAAATACAATTTCAAGACACATTAACAATTGGCTAATTTATAAAACATGAATTCATTCTTAAGACTGTGTATTTCACCCATCAAAATTATCATCGTTAAGGGGGCTGAGTAATTATTCTGGTTCGGTCTTTCCGTGTTCCCCATTTAGCGGTAGTCCGTATACGAGATAGACATAGTATATTCCACTGAATTCTGTAAATATTTGTAACATCACATCACATTAAATTTCTGATATGTTGTGAATATGTTTTTAAGGCCTATATTTATTCCTTAGGGGAAAAATACGTACTGAGGAAACTACTTGTTTGATTACGTTCTTGAAACTGCACATTCCAGATATTACAGATATTCTCGTTTTTTGCTTCTTTTTATTCTTCTGCCTCTTCTTCTTCTTCTTCTTCTTCTTCTTCTTCTTCTTCTTCTTCTTCTTCTTCTTCTTCTTCTTCTTCTTCTTCTTCTTCTTCTTCTTCTTCTTCATATTATTACTATTATTTTATTTTTGTTGTTGTTGTTGTTGTTGTTGTTGTTGTTCTTCTTCTTCTTCTTCTTCTTCTTCTTCTTATTTAGTTGTTGTTTTTATTCTCATATACTTCACCTCTTTCGGATTCCATATAGTAGGCTATACGACCATCGTTTTCGTGCTTTTTTCTGGTCAAATCCCTCCTACCAGCTGCTTTTTAGTTCAGAAGTTGATTAGGTTCTGGAGTAGGTGTAGACACCTGTTTTGGTTTCGGAACATAGTGAATTTTAATTGTTATTATTTACCGTGTAGAGCATAAAAATATGCGGCTTTTGGTATAGAGTCCTTTTCCGTGCTAAGAACATGTACCGTCTATCTAATTTTTTCTCGTATTCATGAATTTTTTCAACCAATGGAGACACTTAAAGCGCACTCATTATATCCCTATTGCGAAGCGTATCTAAGTGTGAACATCCTTTGAACATTCTTCAAACCTCATTGCGGTGATTTTATTTACATCCGCCTTTCGCATGACAGTTCATGATCATGTACCGTTCACAAGAGAAGGTACAGCAATATCCTCAGAAAATTTAATTTCAGCTTCTGATTTAACTTTATTTTTTAATGTTCTTTGAATTGTCCCACACATGGGTCTAAATTTACTCAACTTGTTCCCCACATCTCTGTCCAGACCCATCGGAATATTACATTCAATATACTGAAATCACGTACCTGCTCCAAACAGTAGTCTTTTACCACTAATATCATCCGCACTGGATAACAATCACGGAATGCCCTGCCATCACTTTAGTTTTCGGCGGCGAAATTCTCATTTTTATCCTACCTTCAAGTGAAAATGTCTCAAGATACATTTCTTCATGGATCACAAGAATTTCATTCGGAATCGTGTGTTCTTTAAATATGTTTTTCCTTAAAGAATCCAAGTTGCACAAATTATAACAATTCAGCTGCCCCCCTTCTGTCTCTTATTCTTTCAAATTCTTTTAATCGTCCCACAGAGACAATTAGGTTTATTTAATTTTTGTTCAATGCATCCAAATTTTTATATGTAGGCCTATGTGATAAAACAGGCTAAATAATTATAACTTGACTCGCTCTGCCAGATTTTGAACCTCTGCCACGATTTTGTTCCTAGGAGGGTTTCCGTAATAATGCCATTATTTTTCTCTTATTTTAAAGATTTTTTTTTAAATTTTTATAAATATTTTATAATTATGTACAACAACAACAACGACGACGACGACGATGATAATAATAATAATAATAATAATAATAATAATAATAATAATAATAATAATAATAATAATAATAATAATAAAAGGTATATTTTTAAATCTGAATTGGCAGAGAAAATCGTTGAGATATTTGTAAACATTACTCAACAGAGATAAAGAAATTAGTTTACAGTGCACTCTCTCATTTAACGACAGAAGGAAGATACGTAAAACCGATTTCCCACATCTTTTCCTGACTTTCATAAACTACTTAGTACTATCCAGATACAATCAAGATGTTCTTTTCTTACTTGGAAGACGTTTCATGCATTGAGAAGCTACTCATCGTAAGCCATTTGTTTTTTAGTCTTTTATAAACTACCTACAGCACGCGATCAGTCTTTGATTGTCTAACCTCGTACGTTTAACGAATGTGTCTCTTGTTTATCGGTGAAAAGGGAGATGAATCAACTCGCCATACAGATTTTGCACATCTTTTCCTATCTCTTTATAACTAGACTACTCGATCAGTTTTTGCACAGTATTCTTATCGTTTCGTAGATCCCCCACGCTAGGTAGGCCTATGTCACAATGCTTTGCGATTTTCCACCTTTGTTAATATGCCAGAATCCGATCGTCGATGGAATCACAAGATCCGTCCGTTCGTGGGAAGGCAACTCAGTTTTATTTTCGTTTGACGTATTTTAATGTTATTTACTTTATGCAGTTCCATTTTTTTCAGCGCAAGTAATTATTAGAATTAATCTTAATCAGATCCGTAATTTGTACCCCATCCAATTAAACTGTTTACATAATTTAACTGTTGAAAAATATTTGCCAAACATTACGAACATTAATGGGGGGGGGATTTTTTTGGAGTACCAATTAAAATTATATTTATAATTAAATATTAACAATAACAATTACGAATAAGCAATGACATGAATTCAATAAAGAAATGCATGTAGCTTTCGTTGGCTTTGAGAAGACCTTTGATAGAGTAGATAGAAATTTGCTGTGGCAAGTATTAGAAGAACGGGGATACCGACAACTAATAGAACTATGCAAGGCCTATATCACGGAATAAGAATAGCTGTTAAAACCAGTTGTAGGATATCTCAACAAATATGTGTCAATCAAGGTGTTAGAAACGGGCAGTATATCACCTACTCTTTTTAACATTTATATTAATGATCTAGTACGGAAATGGAAACATCTAGTGAACCCTGGTATTAAGATATCATGAGACAGATATTTGAATGTGCTGTTGTTTGCTGACGACTTGCTTGTAATTCAAAATACAGAATCTGCTTTACAAAAGAAAGTCTGGTTTTAAGCTTCAGCAGATTTGCAAACAATACAATATGAAAATCTCCATTAGAAAAACAAAGGTTATGGCATTTCGAGACGAGGAACTGATAAAAACAAAAATAATGATTAATGGTCAAATTGTAGAACAGGTGAGCCATTTTAACTATTTGGGAAATTATATTGGCTATGATAGGAATTATAATGTTGATGTTAAGTTACGTAAGTAGGCCTACCAGACGATCTGTGGGACAATAAACCGCATTTTTAGAAACAAGGTACGTCGCGATACAAAATTAAAGTTTCACAAAGTTTTCACGGTCCCTGAACTGTCCTACGGGTGTGAATTATGGACAACAACCAAGAAACAGGAAAGTAAATGCAGGCCTCGGAAATTACGTTCTTAAGAGGAGTTAAAAGGTGTTCTAAACTTTACCGTATAAAGAATGGGGCCATAAGAGTAAAATTACGCAAGTTTTTACCTTGAATGAAAAATTGAAAGATTACAAACAACGATGGAAAGAACAATTTCAGATTCTAGACAGGCCAAACAAGTCTGGAAATACAAACCTATAGGACACAGGTGTGTGGGTAGACCCAGGTAGAGATGGAAGATCATTTTTGAATTCGGAACAGGCAGCATCTTAAGAGCCTATGCAGTGTTTTGAAGAAGATGATGACGATGAACGATTAAAAAATTTAGAAAGTCTACGAATGAACTAGCTATATGAATTCCAGAAATAGTGATTGTTTTTAAAAATCCTTGTACTTAAAAAAAATGATCAATAAATATTACTTACCGATGGAGTAGTGCGGATCTTAAGTACAACACCACGAGAGCTTCATATTATTAAATATGGTCAGTCGATGTGTTCACCACAAACTGTGTTGTGACTTACTAGTATTATATAATACGAACTCTATTCTGTTGTTAATATACATATAAACTGTTGTCTATACGCGTTCTGTTTCTTAAAAATCTTTAGGCGCGCAGAAATATCAGTTGCTGAAATATTAATCTGGAAAGCGTTGAAAATATGAAAAGAAACGCAGAGCAGGGAACGATGGCGTTTATTTCTTTGAAATTATTTTAATGCAAAGTACGTAAGGAATGACGGGACGGGACGGTAAGGTAGAGGCAGAGGCAGCAGCCACTGTATGTGCGGGAGGGAGGTTGGACTGGGGCGGTCTATGAATACATTACCCACCCCGTGGCTGGCTGCTTGCAGACTGGTTAATGTATGCGAAATGTATGTAGCATGCCGCGTGTCAATCTCACGCCTATCACAGCATATGTTTCATCACATTTACATATACTACTCATTTGAATAACATTATACGCGAGCACACTATACTAGTTTTTATTAGCCGAACCGTACGTGGAACCTGTGTGTGTGAGGATAATGTGCAATTAGGCGTTGTGCGTGTAAACTGTACTGCGTTCGAGACCCTCCGACCGGCGGCGGCAGTACGTCCTCCTCTTCTATTTTTGTACCACAAGCAACAGGAATGTTTCAGATCAGAGCATCTAGTTGAACTCGCTTTATCCGGTAAATGCTTGTTATTACATCTATTTAAAACAAGTTATTAGATATCCGTTTTACTGTTGACACCGAATTAGAAAAATCATGATATAATCGTATTTAAATCATTTTATTGCACGCACACACACACGCACACCCACACACACACACACATTCAAACACTTTCTGCTACAGTCCGTTTCTTGATGTATATAATATATATTTTATAATGACTTTACCTCAAGATGTTTTCTCCTTGTATGGAACATGTTTCGGGAAGCATTGTGTTCCCATCCTCAGCGTTCCTAATTTTGATCCTTGTGAGGTATCTGTGTGTTGGCTGGTTGTTGCTTTGGTTTCCTGTTGGTCTCTGGTGCTTTAAATTGGTATTATTGTGTGTGATTGTGGTCTATATATTAGTATTTTGTGTATTTTCTATGTTGAGTGCTTTGACAAACATAAAACACAAAACAAACTAATACCTGAACAAATACAATTCAATACAAAACATGACACAATTTTCAATTATACAGGGGCCCGTTTAATCTTACTGTTCCCCAATCGTCAACCAGAATTAGTCTTTCCCTGTCAACGACAGTGTGGGTTTACCCTTGGTGTTTGAGCACAGATTGTGGCCTACTACAGATGTTTGGTGCAAAAAATTTCACATCAGTTTGGGACTGCTAACTAAATAGGTTTAGAAAATATAGTTCTTTTTTAAGATTGCAGAGCATTTATCAAATATAAAGCATATACATTTCTGCCTATGAAAGGAATGAACCTCAGCCAGAGATGTACAAGTTTGGCGCATTAATCGCTGTAGTGTGGGCATTTTCAAATTCACAAGTAAGAATGCAATATTAAAGTAGAGTTAGAAACGGACAAACATCTGGCTGGGTTATTAAGATGTTTAATTACAATTAAGAAAATCATAAAGAGTAAGAATAAAGTAGGCTTTTGCCTTCACTTATCCGGGCACTTATTCGTTTGACGTTCTGGGCTTTGAGATCTCAAGCCATATTCAGTAATAAACTCTACCCTAACAACTCTAATTCAACCGATAGCTTTGTCCATGGACAGTTGGCCTTAAATTTTTATTAAACTATATTCCTGGCACAACTGAAATCGAACTGTGAACAGCTCTTTGACTTTTGTAGGATCTATTTCTGAAAATCTCGTTCGTAGATATTAATCATAAACGAAAAATAAAGTTTAAACAACACTTCGGACAGGATGTCCGAATAGTGGAATTAGAACTAATAAGTAGACGTCTTAAGGAAAACCCGCTCCTCTCACCAAAAAGCTCAAAATTAGGCATCTGTCATTTACAAATTGAAACAGAATGTCATGAAATGCGCAAGAAAGTATGAAAGAAAGTAAAATAATTCTAATAATTTGTAGGCATAAAGGAGAATCTAGAAATTCTGACAATTCCGTAAATTCACATTACTGGCCAAACAATTAACGGAAAGATCGTTCGCAGCGAAAAATACGGGAGGCGTTAGGCAATGTCGTGTAAGAACTTATATTCAATGAAATTCTTTGTACCCCATTAACGTAAAGCTGTTAATAAAATCTGCGAGTTGATAGCGATGCAGTGACGTGTAAGAGAACAAAATTGAAGATAATAACGTTTGGAACGCGATGACTGTGGAAATGGGAAGCCATATTCTATTGAAGATATTAAATGAAGACCAACACGTTTAAAGTCTGGAGGATTAACGTTAACGTTTTCAATGTGGGTAGTAGTCGCTTGCTGAAGACTGCGCCATTAACCCGTCACCCGCCACCCTTAAAAACGTCGTCTTAGTTTTTTAACAAAAAACTCTTCTATATAAGTTCTTAAAAGAGTTAAGTTAGATAAGAAAAGAAACATGCTTCATTCTGTAGCATACAGCAGAATATTCTAATCTCTCTCTCTCTCTCTCTCTCTCACACACACACACACACACACACACACACACACACACACACACACACACACACACACGACTTGTTCGCTTGTGAACGATAACGTCATCAGTTTCCACACCTAGCTTACCGTTACATAAGAATATTTATAACGAAGTGATCGACATTAATTTCTTCGTCGGATTAATTACCAAAAAAACAAAAGTAGATTGAGATTATGATTTTTCTGTCCGGACAATGATTTACTAGAGTCTACTAATTCTTAATATGTTTTATTAAGTTTATTGACTCTCTATTTGTAATGTCGAATTGTGATTGCTTTGGTTGGCTCCATTAGGGTTCACGTAGGAGCAGCGATTTTTAAAATTCACGCCATTGTTATCACTTGATAGATACTGATGCTCTGCCCGTACTGTAAGAGCGTTTACTGCAGAAAAGCGCGTTAATTGAATCTACTAACGGGCTTCTAATAATAATCAGTAAATTAAGTTTTCGTATATAAAATTGTTGAGTACTGTTTGCCACAAAAGCGCGAAAAATATCACTTAATGAAAGTAACGTATGTTAAATTAAAAAATTAATTAATTTTAAATAACTGTACATTATAAATATTAATTTCAGAATCAAATGTAAGTGGGAATGAATTATATTACTAAATTATGAATTAATTTCCAGTTGATAAATACAAGTTTATGAATTGGTCATAAATTTAGTTAATTAAATTATTCAAAACTCCTAAGGGACGGGTCTGTCGGGTAGATCGTCTACTCTGACTGACTCCATCGTAATATTTTTGGTTGACGTTTCGATCCCTGGGACCTGGGATCGTGCTCAGGTGCTGTGAGTGGCGGTTGAAAGCCTCTGGCGAAAGACTTTTGTTTCGTTGTTGTAAGGTCTTTCACATAAGTGACGACGCTGTGGTTTAATCTGGATAGGCATATGCAGAGGCTAATGCTCGAAATTCTGTAAGAACAAGTGGAATTAAATCTGTAACTTGTTCCGCTACACAAATGGATAAAATGTGTTCATAAAATGGGCACTACAGAAATGGTAACAGACAACTAAATGGGCACTACAGAAATGGTAACAGACAACTAAATTGAAGTTTATGAACAAATTATTAGCCTATTAAATGCGGATTGAAAGAACCGTGTAGGCTATACCAACAAGCGCATCTCTATAAGTTTCGAGTAACAAGCAATTTTTTAAAGAGGAAGTTTTCAAATTGCTGTGGTAACAGAAAAAATAGAGTACCTGTCTATATTAGTCAGTCATAAAATAATTCCGCATGCAAATTCGGCAAAGTATTTGGGACAAGAAAAAACTTGAAGAACTTGGAATAAAATTCAAGAAAATTTGGTGGCTACTTGGAAGACACTCTGAACTGTCACTGCATAATAAACTGTTATTATACAAACAAGTTTTGAAACGAGTGTGAGTTTATGTTTTGTAACTTTGGGATTGCACAAAGAAGTTCAATATCAAAATACAGTGGAAAACGTTAATGGCGGAATGACGGGGACCAGCTGTTTTTCGTGTTAAACGGACAAAAAGTGAAACAAAACAAGACAAATGAATTAAGTACTGTATATATTACTTACAGTATTGTGTGGTACAATAAAGCGGTAAAGAACATTCAGAAGGTACTTACATGTAAATGTTTTATTTATCCTTCTGAATAATTGATGGTTAATTTTTGAAAAATAATATGGTTAATTTTTCTTAAAATTTAGTATACACACACTGTAGCTGTTCTTCAGTTAGTCTTACGATTTAGGTTTTCTTGTGAAGTAATGTAGTTATGTAATTTAAAGTTCCTTTAGTAAAAATGTTCAATTCTTTTTAAAATAGTCCGTTATTTTCTTTTGTACAAAATTCTGCACTATTTTATTTTAAACAAATTGTTCTAATTTATCAATGTGGTCAAACATTTCGTCTTCCGAGATGGGTTCTAAACATCGATGAACACGGCTCAGTAACGAAAACGTATCGTCAGTTATTTTCTCTATGTTAGCAGTCTTCATAACAACTTTGTCAAATTTTGTTGCTTCCCTGCTATATACACTTTTTCGTCGAAGAGGCCTTTCGGTTTCGCAACCATTATCAAGTTCTTCCTACATTAACAAGTTGTTGTAGGAAGAACTTGATAATGGTTGCGAAACCGAAAGGCCTCGTTCGAGGAAAAAGTGTATATAGCAGGGAAGCAACAAAATTTGACAAAGTTGAAAACGTATCGGTAGCAGTAAGAACTTGTAAATTTCACTGTCATTTCCCGCGTCAAGTTCGTCGGCACTGTCATCACTTTTACGTTTTTAACTTGCACCTTTTTGGGACGTGCACGTATGGATTTATTTATTATCCAGCTATTGAAAGCCAGCAACAAAATTATTATAACAAAATTTTTCTTGCTGACCGAAATGTTGTAGGTAAATCTTTCGTGTTAACCGTACAAACTGTAATTATAAAATAGAAGCAACGATCGGGACCCTGAGCCGTATTTCGTGTTAACCGATATTTTGTGTTAACCGTTTCCGTGTTAAACGTTTTCCACTGTTATCCAAACTTTTCAAAGCAAAGTGAACGAACGAACGAAGTGTAAACTATAGTGAGTAGTGCGCGAAAGGTGTAATGACGGATAGTCAAATTACCGACTTCAGTACGTACATGGAGGCAATGATGGATAGTCAAATTACCGACTTCAGTACGTACATGGAGGCAATGACGGATAGTCAAATTACCGACTTCAGTACGTACATGGAGGCAATGATGGATAGTCAAATTACCGACTTCAGTACGTACATGGAGGCAATGACGGATAGTCAAATTACCGACTTCAGTACGTACATGGAGGCAATGATGGATAGTCAAATTACCGACTCCGAGATATAGGCCTACATGGAAGCAATGACGGATAGTCAAATTAGCGACTCCGAGATATAGGCCTACATGGAAGCAATGACGGATAGTCAAATTACCGACTCCGAGATATACATGGAAGCAATGACGGATAGTCAAATTACCGACTCCGAGATATACAAGGAAGCAATGACGGATAGTCAAATTACCGACTCCGAGATATACATGGAAGCAATGACGGATAGTAAAATTAGCGACTCCGAGATATAGGCCTACATGGAAGCAATGACGGATAGTCAAATTACCGACTCCGAGATATACATGGAAGCATTGACAGATAGTCAAATTACCGACTTCAGTACGTACATGGAGGCAATGGTGGATAGTCAAATTACCGACTCCGAGATATACATGGAAGCATTGACAGATAGTCAAATTACCGACTCCGAGATAATGACGGAAGCAATGACGGATAGTCAAATTACCGATGACGATACACAAGACACGTGTAGTGGCTGTGGGAAACAGCAGTTGCTGTAAAAAAAAAACCACTGTAAAAAAAGGGGAAGAGAAAAGTGTTATGGAAGAATAACAGTAAAAAAGCAAGCGATAAAAGTACTTGTTGAGAAGTTGGTGGTAACTCAAATTAGGAGTTGAGCAATCTGTTTTTTAGTGAAATTTATCGTTGCTTTAAATGTAAAAACAATGTATTTTTATCAAGTAAATAAACAAATTTCATTCCTCGTTTGTTGACCTGTTTGTAAATTATACGAAGCTACCTCAGATCACAATACGGACTATACTATAACTTTTCTAGTTATTATTATTAAGGCAATATGTGTTTGCAAATTATACAATACGTTTTATACAGCACTGTATACAATTTTTCGTGTTATATACAGAGAACTACTGTATGAAAAATATAAGTAAATAAAGCGAACAATAGTGAATAAAAATTGTGTAGTAACAAGGTTAACATGTAGAAAACAAAGAGTAGCCAGAGTGAGTAAGTTGGCACGGTAGACTGGATACACTAATTGTAGTGGTGGCTAATACAGCGCGACGAATTACACAAAATAAATCACTGTACCCAAATTGACATCGCGATAATGGGAAAGAACACCTGTGATATAAAAGAAAAAAGAGAGCGGTGTAGAGAAGACGGAGGAGGAGGACGGCGGTGAAAGAGAGGGAGGGGAAGAGAGATGGAAAGAGAAAAGATTTGTAATTCCCGGTCTATTCTTATACGAGTACGTTTATTAGCTGAACAAAATTATAATTACACCGCAGACAGAGAGTGAGAGAGAGACAGACATGAAAACAGAGAAGCCTATTAAATGGGAATGGTCCGTTGAAGCATGAAGTTTTTTTTAGTAGCGGGCGAGAGTAGTGGACGACATGACGACCGACCGACCACAATGACGATGACACTCGTAAAAACGAAACCACCGCCGTCTCGACAAGACCTTTTTCACTGTACCTGTACCTATATATTTTGCTAAAACTCAATTCGTTAACGAAGCCGAATTGTCGCAGCAGCGAAGACGTATTTAAATTAATTTTATGCCTAAAGTAATGGATCTATTTACCACGACGACGAAGAACGATTCTTTTTTTGTTCGAATTCACGCTTTGACGCCAACTTTGAACACGCTTTTGAGTGTCTCTCTTTTTGCACTCGAATCGGCTTCATTGTAATACAATTAACAACTGTATTTGAAAAATGTGCGGTTTAAAAATGACAAAATTCGTATAACTTCAAGGTCAAAACGTCAAATGAAAAACATTCTATTGTACTCAAAAATTCCTATTTGATTATACCACGTGATCAGAACTGAAAAATTTCCATTCATTAAACCCCCCCTCTCTCTCTTTCTCCCCATATATATATATATATATATATATATATATATATATATATATATATCGTTTATACACGATATACTTGCCCCACTGAGTAATTACAATCGTTTTATTATTTACCACGAACGATTGGTTAATCAATATAAGTGATATCTGTCACTGTTTCAGATCTATGTATACATGCATAACCGTTTTTAATGTACCATATTAATTACTACTGACAACAAGTAAATATCAGAAGAATAAAAATTACAGTTCTCTTTGGTCATTTAAGACTAGAAATTTGAGGAAGTTTTCATTTGTCACGGCTTCTCATTGGCTATGCGTTGCCACTGGGAAAAGAAATCGTTTTTAAATATAGTTGCCATTTTACAATAAAAATTTGAAATGTGTACAGCTAAAGAAATTTAGACACGAAACGGCTGTCTGATTGCGCTGTGTCAAAAGATCTTATTGCGCATGCGTACCTTTGACGCGTTGTTTTCAGACCAATTATTTTGTGTTCAGAACAGCAACATGGATAGTGTATCATGGTTGCTCACCTCACACCCCGCAACCTGAACTGCCCCCCACTACGATTAGCGCGAACCGTTTCATGTCTAACTATTTCACCTGTAAAGGTAGTATGTTTTGATTGTGTTAAAATTTAATATAAATTCGTTCTACACAATACATGTTCTGGGCCTTTTTTTGTTTTCCATGCAACACATTAACGGAATCGTCTCCTGCCACCGGTCACCAACTACACACATCGTTTGTTCACACGCCTGGTCCTTGCAGAACTTAGTTGACATCAGTGGCATATGTATTTTGTTTGCATCCGTTGAGGACAAGATGATCATATTGACCTCATAGTGATACTATAAAGTCTTCAGCCAGCACGTTGTTCTTCAGCCTGCTGTACGTCTGTTTTACCTTTCATGATGTTTTCTGTCAGTTGAAAGTCATCATCATCATCATCATCAAGGATTTAACCAATGATGGTTTGTTCCGGTCTCAAACAGGCAAAGATTAGAGCTGGTCACTCCAGCGCTTCCTCGGACGTTCCACACCTCTCCGTCCCTCGGCTTATAGGTCCATAGTTGTTTGAGGATGCGGCAGTTATCAATTAGGCAAAGATGTTCTCACCAATTCAGCCGATACTGGGCAATCCAGTTGAGTATACTCATAATATTCAGTTCCTACCATATATCTGTGTATCTTCTATGATCATGGAGAGTATACCCTGCCACGTGCCTGAGAAATCTCATTTCAGTCGCTTGGATGCGACTGTCCTGGCCTTTCGTTGAAGTCCAATTCTCAGACCCATAGGGAACTGTGGGAAGGGCCATCACCGTGTAGAATTTTAGGCGTGTTCCTTTTCTTCTTGACTTAAGAGTTCGCCTAATGGTCCGGCACATAAGGTTGAACTTACGCAACTTGTTCACATCGTCGTTGCTTGCATTATAAGACACACTGTAGCCTAGGTATTCATAATTGCTAACTTGTTTCAGGACAGTACCGTCTACAACAATTTTTGCCCGTACGAGATCAGTTCCACGAAAACTGATCAGTTGATAGTATCAAGTTATATAACGTACCCGGAATATTCTATTTGTTCTTGTTTATGTCTTTACAACTTCGATATTCTTATTAGTATTTCCACAACTTGGCATTTACGAGTGTGAATCCTCCCCCTTCCTAGATTCTGTTTGAATGAAGTTGAGTCAGTTGTGGCAAAACCGTTCTTTGTTCTGTGCAAAGAATTTAAAGTTCCAACGTCTTTATTGGACAATTCTCTGACGTGCCTCGGCCAGGACGCTTTCCCTTCGTTCATAAATCAAGTACTCTAAATATTGATCTCTTTCTAGTAACACCTTGGCTAAGAAAATATCTTAGAAGTTATTTTTACAAACAATATAAGCGATACTGTAGAAACAATCAGGAGATTTAAAGACTACAATGAAGACCCAGTGTTTACTAGTGTATTTTGACAATGAAGTAAATACGATACTGAAAATATTAAAACTAATATAATCTTATTCGTTTTGAATCGTCAGGTTTACCATAAGACGAGACAGTTTCGCTATTCAAAGAGGGTGACAACTCAATTCAGATATTCTTCTTCTTGTTATCTGAATTAGCAGTCTCTATAATTCCAATTTTGTCGAGTTTACTTCCTAAACTGCTACTTGTCATGTTCCGGAAGAGGCCTTTTAGTGTTTCCACAATTTTCAAGTCCTAAATCTAACTTGTCATGTTCGGACAAGACCTTTCAGTGTTTCCACCATTTTCAAGTCTTAAACCACGACCTAGTCCTGGTTTAGGACTTGAAAATGGTGGAAACACTGAAGGGCCTCGTCCGGAACATTACAAGTAGCAGTTTAGCAAGTAAACTCGACAAAGTTCAGTTCAGATACTTGTAACGTTTCTCAGTGTCACAAATGTTACAGTTACACCTGCAATTAAATTACAAAAAATCATGTTAAACTTAAATAGTTATAAAAGGGCTAGCTATAATTGATGTTCGCAGTCCTTTAAAAGACATAATACTACCTTCGTAGAAGACAAATTATTTAATATACATGAACTCTAAGTTATGATCTCTTATCCCGTCTTCTTGATTATCGTAAGACAGTAATTTAACTTGATAACTATTAATAAACTTTTTCATAGGTTGCGAGAAGAGTTTTGAAGAAAAACTAAGGAGAGGCAAATATTGGGAGAAAAGAATTCCACCACCTAGGAAGGATAATTAGTTTTACTGTTAAATTAATGTTTTACTACTAATCAAAACATTGTTTTAGTATATTTTTATTTTGTATCTCTATGTACTTCATGAGTAATTTAGAACTATTCATGTTCTATTTGAATAAGTGATTAAACAATTCTTTCATATTAACGTATAAAGACGTTACGTATAGTTAAAATTGATAGAAAAGCATATGGATGCATTTATGAAAACAGAACGTCGTGGCATGAGAGCACAGATGAAAAGTACGCCTACTGATGGGACTGCAAAACAGTGTGTGGAAATGAGGAAGAAAATTATAATTGTATAATGCAAACTAAACTAAGAGAGGAACTGAAAGTTATAGAAGTAAACGGAATCATCAGTAACTATAGAGAAAGCTGGAAACAACACATTAGCAGAATGGGCAGTGACAGATTCCCCAAGGTAGCCTGATTGTATCAGCCGAAAGGGAAGAGAAGCCTGGGAAGACCCAAGAAGAGATGATCCAACCAGTTTGGAGGTGGAACAGATTAAACAGTCTAAGCTGTGAAGAAGAAGAAGAAGAAGAAGAAGAAGACGAAGAAGGAGGAGGAGAAAAGTAAACACGAAATCTCCTGAAAACGTGCTCCTGTCTACTTGAAATTACCCATTATATTGGCTGATTTATTGAAAGTGAAAATTATTCTGTTAATTAGTACAGTTATGTTTAGAGACTTGACGCCTTTGCCAAGTAACATCAACGGTGGGGTGGTTTCTTTCATCTTTTTATGCATTGTCTTCCTTTTTTGCCTCATTTTACCGACTATTTAAGAGACTTGCACATATTTGTGCAAAGAAAATTCGTTTCATAATATTATTATCATATATCGTTTTAATTGTTTCGTCTTATCTCTTTACATAACTTATAAACGTCGACCAAACTTTTCAAACATGACTTGAGACCTCAATTTTTTTCAAACATGGTAAAAATTCTTCTGGTTCTCTCGACTGTAGTGATCCTATCGTTTTCCTTATTTTTCTTTATACCACTGGTTTAACAAGCAATGGGACTGAATATGTTTCTTCAAAATCTTAATACTCGAGTAAGACATCGCGACGTGTGTCAGCTCAGAAGAGCGAGTAGCATTGTGCCACATCTCTCGACTTCGTTCTTTATGCTGTTTTGGTATCAGGCAGCTCCACATGGCTCTCCGAATTGTTGCACTTTCGAGCTACTGCTCATAACAAAGTAGAACACTTAGCAGCACTATGGCGTCCACGTAACCGCAGTTGCCGGCGGCAACAGTCCTGGAAACGAAAGAAAATAATGTTAATTATATCACAGAATAAATAGTTACTGACTTTAGTTACTGAATAATTTCAAATGCGAACAATATTAGTAGGGAAACTTAAAGAAAAGCATAGCGTTGCTTACGAACTGATGTGTACTTGCACCGTCTAGTGTTGCCGGCTCAAGCATCGGCAATGTTTTACTGCATACGGTCATTGGTCTCGTAGTAGTTGTCACTGTACAAACGGGAGGGGGACACATTCGTCCACCCAATGTGTTGCCGCTGTATAAACCGGCAAAACGCTCAGTTAGCAGCTATGTTCTTTTCGAAACCAACGTGCAGCAGTTTACTACCTACCTATTTGTGTTTTGTTCGTTTAGTTATGTGTTTCTCTGTTTGTCTATATTATTCATCACCTTCACGGATTAAACCAAGGATGGTCTCAAATAGGCAAAGATTAGAGCTGATCACTCCAGCGCTTCCTCAGACGTCTCACACCTCTCCATCCTCTCGGCTTATAGTTCCAGAGTTGTTTGGTGATGCGTCAGTCATCCATTCGGCAAAGATGTTCCCGCCAATTCAGCCGATACTGGGCGATCCTGTCGAGTATAGCCTACTCATAATATTCAGTTCCTGCCGTACATCTGTGTTTCTTCTACACCATGGAGAGTATACCCTGCCACGTGCCTGAGAAATCTCATTTCAGCCGCTTGGATGCGGCTGGCCTGGACTTTCGTTAAAGTCCAATTCTCAGACCCATAAAGAAGTGTGGGAAGAGCCATCAACTTGTAGAATTTTAGGCGTGTTCTTTTACTTGCTGACTTAAGGGTTCGCCTAATGGTCCCGCACATAAGGTTGAACTTATGCAGCTTATTCACAACGTCGTTGCATGCACTATAAGACACACTGTTGCCCAGGTATTCATAATTGCTAACTTGTTCCAGGACATTACCATCTATAACAATTTTTACCCGTACGAGATCAGTCCCACGTATGTATTATTATTAATTCGATTATTTCTGTCCTCATTTATTCTGTGTAAGTATAATAGAGTCAGATCCCGTTGAACCTCTTCTTCTTCCAGCGAAATGTAGAAAATAATTCAAAAAGATATTTTAGCTCCAAAAAGAACACTTGGTGCTAGGAAAAATTTGAATTAATTTTTAGGCTAGGTTTTAGGCCTATCACAAGCGGCAACAGCTGTTGTGTACCCACGCCACGCCACTGACACTTAGGCAGCTTCACAGAATGCAAACGTCTAAAACTTTTTTCGCATGGAAACAGTACGCGATATTTCGCAATTACGATGGTGTGATTTAGCAGTAGTGTAATTGCGTTTCTGCCATTGGCATCGCACCAGATCCGGCCACTGCGTAGCTGCCGACTCTCTCTCCCATGAGAACAAGCGACAGACGAATACAACACGGACGTAACAAGGCGGAGTGCGGCGCGCACGATACCGCTCGTTGATGTCTCCGTCAGCGGGCACATTTTTCTTTGATGTCGGAAAGAAATCGCTGAAATTGTTCTTAACGCACTCATTAAATTATACTTTTTAAATGAAATCTAAAACGAAAGTAAAATTTTTGTCTCCCATATAATTTTCTAAAATTATTGTCACAATACGGCTTAAATATATTACAGACCGTAGTTATTATGTTCTGCATTAATAATACCGTTATCACAATAATGGTATAACAGTCGCCTTCTTCTTATTCTTCTCCTTATTATCATTATTGTTATTATTATTATTTAGTTGAGAATTTCACTGTGTCGAATTCGTAAATGCGTTAAATTGCAAAAACATAACATTTGGTTTGTCCGTCTTTACGCACTGCATCAACAAAACAATCTCCACAGCGAAGCACTTCACGGAAATAACAATTCACATGTAACCAGTGTATTGTACGAAACGGTCTTGAAGTTGTGTCGTTAATGATTTGTGTGAAACGGACAATATAATAATAGAGCTTTCATGCGTATTACTTATACGTACGTAAATATGAAGAAACGTAGAAATCCATGTGAAACACACCCACCCACCCACCCACCCACACACACACACACACACACACACACACACACACACACACACACACACACACACACACACACACACACACACACACACACACACACACACACACACACACACACACACACACACACACACACACACACACACACACACACACACACACACACACACACACACACACACACACACACACACACACACACACACACACACACAGTGTTATAATAATAAAAAAATGGTAGTAATAGACTCATTGTATGTAGAAAAGGATGGATAATCCATATGTTGCCCTACCGCATGCATAAGGAAGTAAGCGTGACCAGCACGACGCTTCATGCGAATATATACAGATTTAGAAATATTCATCATCATCGTCTTCCGTCTTGTGACAAGGCCAAGAGTTAGAATTTTAGCCATTTCGCTCTACGGCCCTCTATCGCAAGCATAAGAGCGTTGATGTCTTCCCTTGATGTCATCAATAATTGTTATCCTTTGTATTTTCATTTTCTCTTGTCCCCTACCTTTTCCATCGCTATTTAATTTCTTGTCATGTTCTTCTTATTCTTTTTACAAAACATTTACAGACCAGTGCTGACATATGCTTTAGAAACCTGGACAATGACAAAAAATAGCGAGAGAGTTCTACGTTGCTGTGAAAGACGGATTCTAAGAATAATATTTAGAAGAGTACAAGAAAATGGAATGTGGCGCAGGCGCGATAATTATTAACTATACCATCTTTACAAAGAGTCGGACATTGTCAGGATAATCAAAATATACAGGCTAAGGTGGGTTGGACACATATAGAGAATGGAGGAAGGACAGCCTACGAAATATATTTTCTACCAGAAACCAATGGGTAGTAGAAAAAGGGGAAGACCCCGAAGTAGATTCAAAGAGCAGATAGAGGAGGGAGGACCTCAGAGAGCTGAACATAAGAAACTGAAAAGCCAGAGCACGCAATAGGGAAGAATGGAGTCGACTCTTGGAGCAGGCCAAGACCCACCAAGGGTTGTAGAGCCACGGCTGATGATGATTTACACTGAGGAACAAACTGCCCTTGTTTATGTGCCAAAAATAACGGTTTTAAGAATGTATCCTAAACTTACTTATGGATCAGAAATGTAGACTATGAATACGAGAATTATTCAAACGAGGACAGAACAGGAAAGAGGACAAATAATTGACCGAGTACCCGACCTAGAACAGATGACGACGTTTATAGAATTAAGAAAAGAAAATAATTCTTAATTCTTAAATCATAAGATAAGCGGACATCTTGGCTAAACGAAATGATTGTCTGCTGACGACCGCCATTTGCACGCTTGACAGACGAAGGTATTACGTACTGTGGTACAGTGAAGTTAACAGCAAGATCTGCTCTGAAGAGATATTACTGGAAGAACTTACATTCACAATGGTCAAATAAGTTCTAGTGACAATGAGGAAAGTTTTCACAATGGTACGAAAAACAAGAGTCATCTCTCTTGTGTCATCACGAAAAACAAAAGTGCCTTGTCGTCTGATGTCCGTGTTGATTTGCATGTGAGTGTAGCCGTTTGAGTGTAGATATAATAATATTATTAATAGGTCTACTTGTGTTCTTCTTATTATGCGATATCTGCTTCACGATATCAAAAGTGTTTGGAACGAAACAGTGACTACATAGAAAAACAATGTACGTTTGTATGCATTTTGAAACGCTAATAAATTTTTTATTTTCTCATTTGTTCTGGTTTTATAACCGATCGGCCCTCACTTTTGAAGTACGTCTTGTAAACGTGGCATAAAAACGAGACTGAACATTTAATTTAAGATAATAATATTAGTATTAGTGTTAGTCATACAGACTTGTGATTTGTAGAAACTAGCTTTAGTGACCCTTACGTATGTGTACTCAACTGGAATGCACAGATATCTGATTATAAATGACACACCTATAGCGATTGCGGAACTCTAAAAATTTTTAACGTATAAATTAATACCATGTAACGCCATTATTTTATTAAAAATATATATTTCGAAATCAATTCAAAATGTATCAATTATATATATTTTTCAAACAAAATGTTTTATGTTTGAAACTTGTCTTTGAAACCTCATGTATAGTTTATTTTTCGTCTTTAACAGTTCCTCACTACAAATTAGGGCTGCAGTACTAATACAGTAGAGCATCGATTATCCGAACGATCTATTATCCGAACTCAATAAAAAGTGAAATTATGTACTGTACTGCACAGTAGTGTATTGGACACGTGTAGACGTATTGGATATTTATTGAACATAAAAAAGTGTGTACTGTAAATTATTACCGTTCTGTACAGTAATAAATAAACGCTGTAGCTGAAGCAGTTCTGTAATAATGTTTGAAGCAGACAGTGATAGAACAGTTCTTCAAAAAAGCGTAAATCCATGATACTGTATGTTATGTTTTTTTTTAACTTTTAATTAATTTTATAGTACAGTGTTTGTCATTAAAGTCTAGTTTTATTTAAATTAACTTTTGTTTTTTAGTAATTACACTCAGTTTTATTTCAATGATTTTTAACCTTAGTAATACATTACAATACAGTATACAGGTTGGTGTAATTATATAACAGTATGTTAGAAATGATTTTGTAATAAAAACCATTGTTTTTGTAAAAAGAAATAATGTTTTCAATTTACGATCTATTATCCGAAATATCGATTATCCGAACGGGCCCTCGTCCCGAGAGGTTCGGATAATCGATGCTCTACTGTAATTAATCTATCAAAAGTAATAAAACAGTGTCAAAATTTCTACATTATTGGAGTCTGCTTTTTAATATGGATAGCAATGCAGTAAGTGCTTGTTCCTATCAGATGGGTGGTATCATAATTTTAAAACAACTATTTCCTTTAGGCCTAGTATGAATACTGTCATCTGTGTTTTTTATTTTCTTGTTTCTTTTACAGATTGATACTTGAATAATTAATTTCGTTTTCCACCAATAAATTGTTGGACCGCACCATTAACGCGGTCCGGCCCGAGCGTATGCGCGTGCCTTCGTTGGTCGGGTAAGCGGGAGGAGTGGGGAGGGGTCGGAATTTATTTCGTATATGTGAAAAGTTGTGTAGAGTTCCCTCAGTCCAGGCACGAATATGAACTTTCCCGGCTGGTCAAGGCTTTTTATTTTCCATTAACATGTTCAATGTGAGAAGGGAGTTATTTTTCAACCCTTAAGTGCTTCCCATTCCCTAAAACATTCTCGCTGTTCTCATTCCTGCCCCCCTTCTTCCTCCTTCCTTGCTTTAACGAAATTTTTCATATTCATTTCTCTTGTACAAGAAAAATCGTATTATACCGCACGGATAGACGAATGGACTGTTGAACGTTACGGGACTTTGACCAGAATTAGTAATATTAATTTGACACGTACATCAAAATCTGCTATGTATTTCTAATAATAATGGATTTTAACCAAAAAGTAAGTTCAGTTTATTTACAAAAGTAAAATACATCCTTACTGCATTAATAAATAATAAGCTACGTTTATTGAGTAAAAAATAAAATCTTCTTCTTCTTCTTCTTCTCCACGTCAAGGTACAGGCTTACAGCCTGTTCCGACTTCACTGAAGCCATCTCTTCCTTCGTCTGCCTATAACACGTCTTCCCTGAGGTCTGTATCGTATTACTTGTTTAGGTAGCCTCATATCTTCCATTGTCTCGGTATGTTGCTTCCAAAAAATAAATAATATGTAGTTTTAAATGTTTGATGACGAGTTAAATATTGATTTACGAAGGCTGAAGAGTATGCCACGTTATGCTAGGTTGGGTTTTCTACGTCGTTACGTTCATAAATGATAATGCAATAATGCTTTGGCAAGATCGCAGCCAGAATTTTATTTAGGGGAAGGGGGTCTAGATTTGTTGGGAGGTATGGAATCAAAAGAGGGGACAGCCATATCGGCATGTTTGGGGGTGTTTAATACCAGCTCCAGAAAATCAGGGATCCAGGGGTTTTCCCTCGGTACAACGTAGAACATTCAAATCCTGTAAGTAGGAGTTTAAGGTATAAGGTAATCTTATAAATTGTGGTAATAATTTATTTACAAAACATATTTACTGTTGATTTTTCTTATTTTTCAATTCAAATTTCAATACAGATTTCATATAAAGTAAATATGAATATACAAATTTGAATTTGTGAAATTCTGCCTCTACTATCTTCGACGTAATATTTCTAGACATACAAAAATTGTGTGACTCATATTACCATTATGAATTTATTTTCGTTTATATTTTAAACTACAAAAAGTTAAAGGGAGTATATCTTTGGGAATATGATTTCTTGCAACGTTTATCTCACCTCACGGTGCATTATAAAATAACAAATAAAAACGCACATAATGTACATGTGATTATCCTGAAATCTTATCTTTCTATGAGTATTAATGATTCGTTAAACTAGCAATTATACATTCTTTATCGTTCCGTGGGATTTTCTCCCCATCGAGGAATGTATCCGATAACTTTGGCATTTATAAATTTTCGGGGGATTTGGACCCCTCCCCTGGCTACGTCCCTGTGCTTTGCTTATTAAAATGAATGAAATGCTTATTAAAAAGCGTTGAATAAAGCAAGGGAAACGATACAGTTTCACGACAATGTACGACACAGATAATAAGAAAATTGAAATAGGTATTACAATATTAAAATTAGTTAAAACTCAATAATTACACTTCATTTAAAAAAAAATTTTACCTACGTGCGTCTGGACCAACTTTCTTTTTGTACCTTCGTTTGCTTTTATCAGAGCCTATTGTTTCTGTGAACTTAAGAGAGAGAGAGAGAGAGAGAGAGAGAGAGAGAGAGAGAGAGAGAGAGAGAGAGAGAGAGAGAGAGAGAGAGAGAGAGAGAGAGAGAGAGAGAGAGAGAGATGCATATACAATACCCATACGTGAAGTTCAGTTTCTGTATTTAGACTATGTTCCCATACAGAATTTCACAAAACAATCGTCACTGAATTATTTTAACTGCACTCTTTTTTTTTGGACAGTTCATTAAAGAATTTGGCTGTCCCATCATAGAGGTGAATTAAGGCTTAGTTCAAAACCTTAACCTTATTTATTAAATATATGTTAATACATAAGGACGATCCTGTGTAACCACGCCAAGGCTAGGAAAAAAAACAAAAGCAAAGGATATAATTATATAAGGATAAAACAGACCAAAGATCTTGAGTATTTGAGGAGGGGAAAATGTCACAGCATTAAGGCCAGTGGGAAGGAAGACAAAGAAATACAATCCTGAATTAATTTGGGAAAGATGGCTATATCTGCATTAAATGGAATCCTGTAAAATAAGCAAATAACAGCAGAAACAAAAACCAAAATATTTAAAACCATTGTTAGAAGTATCATGACTTTCGGCTCAGAAGTTTGGACTACTAATAAACACACAAGAACAAAATTAATGACAGCAGAGATGGACTTTTGGAGACGTACGGTAAGAGTATCCAGACGTGAGAAAATTAGAAATGAAGTCATTAAGAAGAGAATGAATGTGAAAAATTCAATTGTTGATTTTATCCAAACAAAAACATTACAATTGTATGGACACACGTAAAGAATGGCACAGGAAAGATTGCCAAGGAGAGTTATGGAATGGACCCCACCAGGAAGAAGGAAAAGAGGAAGACTACCTATCACCTGGATAGAAGAAATTCAGACTATATTGAGAGAACGAGAAATTGAAGGGGATCTTTGGATGGACAAGCAGCAGTGGAAGATGAGAATTCAATCACTTCTGTAATCTTTGGTTCCAGATAATGTGTAAACATTGTACAGCCGGAATATTAGTAATAATAATAATAATAACAATAATAAAATGTCACAGCAAGGAAACTAACTATAATAAAAGAAACGATATTTCGATTTAATAAATAAACACTTGGTTAGTTCTACAGACATTTTTTATTTCTCTGACAATTGTTTCAACAGGGAAAGGTAAATGGTGAAGAAATGTGAGTGTTCTCTTAAAGTCTGGAACAAAACAAAGTACCGTTTATGGTTAATTATAAATAATATACAGTAATCTCCTTTTTTTGTATCATCCCTCAGTTCAAGTCTAACCTCGGAAGCTACCGTAACTATTGACACAATTGTCAGAAAAATAAAAAGTATCGGTAGAACTAAGCCAAGTGTTTATTTATTAAATTTAAATAATATTAAAATGTTCTACCAAGCGGACCAAAATTTATTCGATCAGCGTAGTAAAAGAAACGAACAATCCGTGTAGAAAATTATCTTATTTCCGATCTGATGATAAACTGCGAATCTTGAAAGTGCTAATCGGGAATTTTTTTCTATAGTCATATGCAACAGTGTAATTTCTGTTTGTTATTATACCACTAACACAACCTTATTAATTAAAATATCGGTATGGGGAACCATACATGACTTCCATATTCTAAGATTTATATTTAAAATCATTTTCGAAATGAAATATTACCATAGAAACTACTTCTTTCTACTTACTGCTTCAGCCTTAACCACAGTACTGTGGTCACTAACGTATACCACCTCACGTTATCGCACTCGATTTTCACTGATGATGGAAGTCGATGGCATTGCCAAAATGTCTGGTTTCGTAGAAAACATTGGACTATGGCCAAATATCCCGGGAAGGAATTTTAACAAAAACTACTTCTTTGTTGCCGATAACGTTGTACACATATATATCAGTGGCGAAGTTACATGGAGGCAATTGAGGCAATGCCTACCCTAAAAAATTCTGTAGAATAAAAATTATAAATACGTATGAACTACATAACGTAAAGATTATACATTGTTACTGCGACTGTCAAATTTATTAAACCGAAACGTGCTTTATTGAGCGACCGCTAGATGGTGACAGGTGAGATTCGGCATAGTTCGTTTAAAGCGAATGAGGCAACCTGAACTTGCCTCTGCGTTTTTTGTATACATCGTATGTAAGCAATGTAGTGGTGTGATAGGGAAGTGTTGGGAGGGGGGATTGTCCCGCGCTGTACACATAGAGCGTTGAGGCATGCCTCACTTCTGTGGTCCAAACAGTTAAGTTAAAGCGCCTGTGTTGTTTCTAAGTGTTTATTTTATGCGGTTATTAAAAGTGTCACTGTTATTCCGCTGAACTACCAGATGATCAAGATTGTTATTTGAATTATTTGTAACATTAAACATATATATAGAAACTAATCAAGTTTAAAAATTTGAAGTTCAATCAGTTGTATTATTGTGTATGACTAATACAAGGATTGTTCAATAGAAACACGTATAGAGCCGTAAAACATTTTTTATTCAACGATTTTAAAAGAAGTCTCCAATAACATTAAGACATGAGTTCCACTGTTGCGCTAACCTGTAGATTCCCTGCTAGTAAAATTCTTACGGCTGTTTGTGGAACCATTCGGTTACAGCAAACTCTACCTCAGCGTCCGATTTGAACCACCGTCCTTTTAGTGATTCCTTAAAAAAAATTTCGGCTTGCACGCGTTATGTTGGTGTGGGTTTCGGCACTTTCCATTTAAAAAGCGTGCAAATGTAAGAAAATAAACATGAGTGAGGCCAGAAATAACGTGAATTGTGTGTGTGTGTGTCTTACCTGCCTTTTTATTGCTGTATTAAATGAAAAAATTATAATTTTATTGCCAGGCAACAAAATTATTTTATTTTTAACAATTACCATTGTTTCAAAAAGTTTAAATAAATTTTCAAGTACTTTACTCTTGTTAAAACGTAAAAGGTTGCAGGTAAACTACCCCTTCCCCTTAACCGATCTTCACCAAAATCGAAAGTCCTTGAGACCTCTACAATTCAGGGACGTATGCAAAAAATTATTTGATTCTGTTTGAATTTGCGGCTGTTATCGTTTGCCATAGAAAATACGCTTGATAAAAAAACGTTGCAGGTAAACTACCCCTTCCCCTTAACCGATCTTTACCAAAAACAATAGGTCTTGAGTACTCTACAAATTAGGGCT
Organism: Magicicada septendecula; assembly: GCA_034769895.1. Classification (NCBI taxonomy): domain Eukaryota; kingdom Metazoa; phylum Arthropoda; class Insecta; order Hemiptera; family Cicadidae; genus Magicicada; species Magicicada septendecula. Next base: position 94,648,731 of record CM068368.1, read on the forward strand.
GTATGCATAACATTATTTGATTCTGTTTGAATTTGCGGCTGTTATCGTTTGCCAAAAAAAATTTCCCTTGATAAAAAAAAACCGTTGCAGGTAAACTACCCCTTTCCCTCACCCGATCTTCACCAAAAACAATAGGTCGTGAGTACTCTACAAATCAGGGCTGTATGCAAAAAATTATTTGATTCTGTTTGAATTTGCGGCAGTTATCGTTTGCCATAGAAAAAAAAATCTTTAGACAGACAGACACACAGACAGACAGACACACACACAGACACTTTTCGGAAAACGACTTTTTTTCATGTTTTGAGTGTAGTACAATCAGAATCTGCAATAATCTCGAACACGATTTTTTTTGCCATCACCATACTTCCATTCCTTAAGGAATATGGAAGTAAAAAAAAATTAAGAATATCTGTTAGCTACTAAACAGTTTTCAATGGGATAGTGATATCATAAAGGTAAATACAAAGCAATTTTATAATAAAATAGTTACAGTGAATAAACCTACAATTCGGGTGTATGTCCGTCCAAGTTTAGCATAGAGAAACCATTAAGAAGAACATAAATGGGCTTTTACAGACGAGGAACCGGTTGGTGCAGAAGAGGAAGAATGACAAACGTCAGAATAAGAGAACTCTTTTTGAAAATTCATTCAGTCAGGGACGATATAAGGAGTAACCAGCTGATTTGTAAGGAGACGTCAGCTTGGGAGAACACGAAATCCCAAACCTAGTGTTGAAACCCAACGCAGCAGGAGATCAGGCAGGCCAAAGAAAAGCCGGAGAGAAGGCATAGACAGGAATACGACGGAGATGAACCTTGACGATGACTTCTGGATCAAACGAGAGAAATGAAGAGTGGAAATCGTAAAACTCAGAGCACTTTGTAAACCATTGTATGACGTGATTAAATTACCCGGACTGGTGAAACTTTGTTGTCGTTTCTAATGCATTAAAGCGTACACGGTGTCAATATGTGAACATAAACTCGGCCGTATAGCAGGTAGTTAAGTGGCAATAGATGAGTAAGGTTTTTAATTGTTGGTTACAGCGACTGCTATGGTACAGGGACTGCGATGCAGAACCGTCCGGAGAACCACGTTCTGCCGTGTTTAATGAGCCTTTCAGCACCTGCCCACACCAATTCCCAATGAAATTATTTTTTCTTTCTTCCCTCTGTCTCTGTCTCGCTTTCTCCCTCTCTCTCCCTCTTCGTCTCCTCTTCTTCAAAATAAAACAAAAGACAAAAAAGAGCGGTGCGTTACCACGACCTTGGAACGGAACTGGACTGCGCCTGCGCTAGGCTTCATTGACCACAGACTAATCTGAGTTCGGAATTATTATCGTTGTATGCGTACGCAGCACCTTTTTTTTTACACAGGAATCTGTTACATATGTTGTAATCATACGTTTTTGTCGTGGAAAGAAATGGTAATAGCCACCGACGTAATTATACGTCCTCGGCAGATGGAATAAATTTCGAAAAGGGATTTTAAGTTCTAAGCACTGTAATGTGTGTTCTCAGATACTGCTGTGGTTCTTGTTGTATCAATTAAAACATAATCACGTTAAGTTTAGTCTTCATTGAACTGCACTGATTATTTTACTATATCATACATACGTACAAGCATCTTGTTTATACATGTCATAGGGAAAAAAATTCAATATATAGTGAGTTGAATCTGTACAGAGAGAGAGAGAGAGAGAGAGAGAGAGAGAGAGAGAGAGAGAGAGACGGGCATGTAGACAGACAGATAGAATACCCAAACAAACTCACGCTTAAATATGTTACAATACATTTGTGTGTATTTTTTTCATTTGAACTAAAAGTGTAACGTGAAACACAGGTTTTGCTCTTTGCTCTGTTGTCTATGTACGTTTCTGTCAGAGACATACCAGCTCTACTCTTTACGCATATAATTCAAAACTACCGTGGACATAGGCCGTGCCGGTGGGGGGAGGGGGGTTAAACCCCGAAATTTCGAACTCAGCTAAAAATCAGAAATATAGTGTCTTTTAATGGTGTTTTAAGTTTAGGTCAAAATGTTATTTACAATAAGCAATAGTAATTGATTCCCACCTCTCAAGAAAGGTAATTCAGCAGACGCCAATGAAAACTAAGCGGTTCTGTTACTTTCTTTTATTATTAACTTTATCGTAAATTATTGAATGTGTATTAAAATTATGTTCGTTTATATAGTTCTACATGATTACACTCTCCAAATGGAATAGGATGATAAGAGTTTTTGATCTCATTTTTGGGAAACCCAAAAGCACTGATCCTTACTGTACGTTCAGATCAAGACTTCAAATTTCTATACCCGAATTGGAAATCGCAATACTGTATTTCAAATTTTGTATATACCTATCTGTAACGAAGAAACTTGTGTGGTGAAGGAAACAGATCTACGTGATACTTAATTTTAACTGTCACGATTTAAACGTTTCTTATGTAAATTCGCAAAGTTTGAATGAGATCAAAATTTCCTAAATTATCGCTGTGCATGTTTAGTATCGGTAACAGTCTATTATATAATTACCAGTCAGTAGCGGTAATTTTTCACACGTAAAATGATAATTTTCCAAAACTATGACGGCAAGTCGAACTGCTATACTTGAACACATACGAGTTAGAAATTACCAAATGTAACTATAGTTGTACCGTGACAGAATAAATACGCTTAACTGATGTGAACCGTAAACGATACACGGTTCTTCTTCTTCTTCTTAGTCTTCTTCGTCTCCTCCTCCTGCTTCTTCTTCTTGTTCAAGTATGGTATGTCCGGTACTGAGCATAAGCTTTCCTTATGCTATTTTCTTTTACTGTCCTTATATGTGACACTTTCTGCTCCCTGGAATCCAATCGTTTCTCTTTTTTTCTTACACAAATTTCAAGTATTACCTTTTCGTAATTATTTGAACAAAGCCAAGTACTAATGTAAGAATATGTCTTGTAAGGATCTCTACCTTTAATTGCAATTTCGACCCGCCCTTGGAACAAGAAAGTTAATTAATTCAATGATTACTTGTGCATCAGAAAATTAATATTTGTAAAAATCGATTAGATCAACTTACGCAACAATGGAAGGATACTTTGATACGCGTAGGATTTTAAAACTGTGTCTTGTAAGAAAAAATAGGTATCAAATTGTTGAGTGGAATATATTTGTTCCGAAGGGAATAATAATACGATATGATAGTACAGTAATGATTAGTAACAACTTATTATTTTCTATTGTGTAGGCGTATCGAAATTGCAGGCGTTCAAATGAAACAAATTGAATCAACTGTGATACAAATGAGAGGTACATTACTTAAGTAGGCACTTTAAAAACTTTACACTTTAAACAGAATTGGAACGGGTAAGGAATACGTGAGACGTTTTGAGAATTTAGTCCAACTGTTTTTACTTTAGGCCCCTCTGCGCGGTGGGAGGTGAATTCACAGCAGTGTCAAAGGAGACTCGAGCTCGCAAATTGAGTCATAGTAAAGGACTACTCGGGCCCATGTTAATGGATCATGTCCATTCCTGGATTCCACGTGTTATCCAAATACTGTGTCTCACAATAGGATGTTTTGTCTTAGTAGAAGGGAAAATTACTTTATGTGTTTGCCTCGTTAAGTTACGGTCATGTGGTGTTGTCCATGACATTCTAGTTGGCATAAAAATGCGTTACTCTTATGTCTTCTACGATTCTTTTTTTCTTTTAATTTCCGACTTTAGCTTTAATGCTTCATACGCTGTCGCTGTGACTTGTTTGACAGTTGCTACTCGGAGACTGGTATGTACAATTTTTTAAAACTAAGTGTCTGACGTCGTAGTCGATTGGTCACCTACTCGTTACAAAGAACAGGAAGATTCGCTTTCCCGTCGTTCTCCACTTTGTCGTTCAATTAGCATGTTGATTATAGAGGAACAGATGGTATCTATAAGGCCATCTTTTTCATTAAAGAGTAGGCCTACTACCTTTATAGATTGTAGGTGAACATCGAAATTTGTTTTTAATTGACATCTATACAAGTGAGCTAAAACGCATTCAACAAGTCTTTTTCTCCCTGTTACAACATTCGGACACGGACCATTACAAAACATGTAATTTAAAACGGAGCATTTGTCCTAAAGTGTTGTTGTTTATTACTATCTTAGTCCTCACTGGATATTTACCTTTAAAGGCATGGTTTTGGTCTTTCTTACTGAAATTGTCAGTGAATACTCTCTTGCCACTTCTTGTAACTGAAACATACTCTTTGTAAATCATCTCATTCTCTTGAATAAGAACTATGTCATCCGCATATAGCAGGGAACCCATATAAATTGATTTGTTAAACTGTATTCCCGAAGTCACTCTGGATTGCCATGCTCTCAACATGTGGCCTCAACATATTAAACAAGGTTGGGGAAACACAGCATCCATGCCTAACTGCCTTATTTATTGGAATGTCACCTGAGAGCCTACCATTCAGATCCAGGACTACAGAATGATGTACTTCTGTAAAGGATCTTAACTGAATTTATTAAATGTTGCGGATATTAAGGTTATTTACATGTAATAACCATCTTGGGAGTTAGTTAAAGAGAAATTATGAATTTATCTTCATCAGACAGAGGACGAAAGTGTCCGATACGATATAAGAAATAGAGTGGAATGAGACAAGGCAGGAGATACAGCTAAGACTAGAGGAAATGGCTGGAGTGCCAGAGTCCTCAGACACGTAGGTGGAGACAGGGTTGACCAATAAGTAGAGGTACCGACATAAAAAAGGAAGGCAGGGTTAGAGTTGGCCCAATACTGAGCATGTATGCGCATCATTAAGAGAACATTACATACGGCAACCTGAGGAAGAGCTGTGCTCAACGGTAGCTGCGTACCAGGGTTAAAGAACGTATAAATAATAATAATAATCTTCTATCTAAACCATCGAAAACGCCACAGTAGGCAGCCCAGATGTGCCACACAGCGTGCAAGGAGACTAATGTGGCCGGCATTACGCCTTTGCCACCTACTACTATTGCCCTAGATGTTATCCATGTCTATATTTACACAGGAGTAATCAATCTGAATACTGAAAAAGCAACTACGAAATACAAAGATAAAAATCTACGAAGATGATATCAGAGTATAAAAAATAGCTGTGTTTATCATAAACAGCTTCGAAGATATATTTTATCCGTACAACTCCCGACAACTTACAAATAGAATCTGTTTTATTTGCAAGCATTATGTACAGTAGTGACATAACAACAAATTTGAACATTTTAACAGTACAGGGGAAATATCGTTCGAACGTTCTCCACATCATACGGCGAAAAAAAAAACAGAAAATCTAAAAAGCTTACATTATTAAAAATATATATTAAAACAAAACGTAATACACTACTTGCAGAGGAAACTATATGAATAATATCATAATATTATTAATAGACCTAATCATATTGATTGAAAAATCAAAATATCGAAGCTCCTGATAGTCTAAATGGGAAAGAATAGGGGGTATCACATCACAAACATTTAGAAAACAATCCACGTTCAACGAATCAAGAAATTAGGAAAAAAAATCATTGACATAAAGGAATTAATAGACAATCTGCAAAACATTCGTAAAGCAAAATATTAATATAACGTATTCGAAAAAGGAATTTTATATGTGTATCAATAATATTATATAGTTTATAATATAAAGAGAGGTGCGTGTGCGTGTGTGTGTGTAATAAATATTATAATTCACACACACGCTTACACACACACACACACATATATTTATAATTCAACGAACGAAGTGAGCTGTCCGTTTTAACTCTTAGACCGTTTGGCACTTGTCTGTCTGTCTATGTGTTTGGTCACGATATGGCTCATGATAACTGTTGATTACATCAACCAATTTTCGTAAAACTTGGCATAAGCGTCCATACTTCTTTTAGCCTACAGAAGCCTATTGTTTTTTAGATAGAACCCCCAAAAATAAAAGGGCGACAGCATGGCCGGATTAAGGCTACGGAGGCCCGGGGGTATTTAAGAGCAGTGGCCCATGTATGAAATTTTCGCGTTTTGCACAATACTTTACTTTATTCAGACGATCATTTAATAAATATAATAAACAAAATATTGTTCTTAAACCGTATTTTTACTCACATATTTTTTTTAAATTTTATTCAGATTAAATTGGTGCTGAAACTGTTTACTATTATTTAATTTCGCAGATCTTTTTACAATAATCAACAGTACAAATAAATTAGAGAATACAAATTAATTTAATTGAAATATTACTTTCTGCTCTTCTTTTCGGTAAACTCTGCTATCAAATCATCCAAATCCAATGTTTTTAATAATGCTTGCTCGGAAAATTTTATTTATTCTTTGGAAAATGAGAATTTTTAAATTGTCGGGCATGAGGGCCCCCGAAAAGCGTGGCCCAGGGTTTTAGCGGCCTCTTAATCCGGCACCGGGCGACAGGCAAAAAGTGAGGGGGTCAAAATTGTAAAAAAAACATTGCAAAATCTCATGTGCGGTATCAACTTAGAAGGAATTTTAATCACAATCTGAATACAATATTCATTTTTTGAAAATTTCTAAATTTTGGACGTCAAGGCCCAAAGGTGGGTGAAATTTTCATTAAAATCGCCGAAGTTCTTGTGGGGTATGAAATTAAAGATAATTTAACTAATATTTGATTGTTGGAGTGTTAAGTTTTGTAAATTTTAAAATTTTATGTCCCAAGGACCGAATAAAGAGAGCAAACATTTGAAAAAATTGTGACATTTCTGACTAAAATTAGCATGTCTGACTAAAACGAGTTGTAACTAAAATCCGAATGTTTTAACGTTTTTGTGTTTATTGTGTGATAGTGTGCTCTGCAGTTATTACAGGTCTATTACTAAAGTAATGTAGTAGGATAACCGGGATGTTTGTACATATCTCAGATAGACTCTTTGATTTTGGCCTTTATATTTGCATTCAGAGTTATCAGCCCCAATAAACTCCCAGTTTTGTTACCTCTTGCCACTGTATTCTTTATTTCATCGGGTGTGTTACTATCTCTCTCTCTCTCTCTCTCTCTCTCTCTCTCTCTCTCTCTCTCTCTCTCTCTCTCTCTTGATCCCATAATTATCAATCCTTGCCAATTCAACTGTTGTCCTTTTAATGTTCCTTAAGTCCTCAATTGTGGATTCACTATTAGTACCCTAACTCGAATCCGTCTACCCCATACCCTACAAAGGATCCAGACCTTGTTCTGGTAATCTTCATTGGATCCATGATAGTAACTGTGTCTGTTAACTTTTTTTATCACCTCAATTTTGTGCTGTGGGTTCTATCTCCATGCCCGTTTTCAGATTCCTTTTTTCTGGCACTGTCAGCTAGGATATTTTCCAGAATACTAGTCTAATTGAGCAATAGTCCTTCCCCTTCCAATGAATCCATGGGGCCGACCTCCAAGACGGTAAATTTACAGACGTTTATATGGTGTATCACGTTGGGTATTACTTCCCAAATCTGTTTTTTCCATTGCTTAATTTTTGAACAAAAAATAAAAGATGAATGACAGATAACTAAATAGTTAAAGACTACTAGCCCTCATACTCCAATTGTATCAGCGTTTGAAAAAAAAAACAGGAGTTCGTCAAAGAAGACCAACAGAACAGATTAAATTGGAAGGAGCTCATAAGCCTGTACATACCATTTTGTAATTCTTCTGATAATGTAAAAATTATCTAATATCAACACTTGTCCGCTAATTAATGTACTGTACTTCGTTCAAAATAGAGAGCGTGTTCTACACCAACAACCAGTTATTTATTCAATTTTTTTTAATGTACTTTTCATTAGAATGTTGTCTAACATCGTTTACGTCTTCAATATATATATTCAATCACTTTCTGCTAAAGTCCGTTTCTTGATGTATATAATACATTTAATATTTATAAATAAATTTACCTCAAGATATACCTTTTTTTTCCTTATTAGGAATCTGTTTCGGGAACTATCTTGTACCCATCCTCAGCCTTCCGATTTTTGTGTCTGGTGAAGTACATATGTGTTGGTTGATTATTATTATTGTGGCTTCCTGTTGGCTTATGGTACTTCAAATTGGTTTTATTGTATGTGATTGTGGTGTATGTGTTAGTTTTTTGTGTATTTCCGATGTTGAGTGCTTTGAGTATTGTGTCATGTTTTGTATTGATTTGTATTTGTTCAGGTATTAGTTTGTTTTGTGTTTTATGTTTGTATATTTGTAAATTTTCCCAAATGTTCATTATGGTGCCTTTGTGTGGTATATGTTATATTAGTGTCATATTTGTTATGTCTGGGAATTCATGTCCTGTGTTTATTGCATGTGTGGCTAAATTGGATTTATATATTTCTGGTTTTTTGTATGGGTTTAGATGTTCAAAATAACGTTTTTTCAGCTGTTTTTTTGTTTGTCCTATGTAACATTTATTGCAATCTTGGCATTCAATTTTGTATATACCGTTAGTTGTTGTATTATCTTTGTTGTGTGGGCTATTTAGTTTTTGTAATTTATTTTTATTAGTTTTGTATGCTATTTTTATATCTGTGTTTTTAAATAGTTTTGTTAGTTTTGTCATTTTATTATTTATGTATGTGAATGTGGCCCATTTTTTGTTGTTGTTATTATTTATGTGTTGTTCATTTTGATTAATTCTTAATTGTTCAGTTTTTATTTTATATTTGATTTTATTTTCTATTTTGTTTACAGTATTTTTATTGTATCCACTTTCATAACCAATTTGGTATATGACAAAGATTAAGAAAAACATATACGATATATGATAAAGAAACTGACAAAGAAGGAAATATAATATACCAAATTGGTTATGAAAATGGATACAATAAAAATACTGTAAACAAAATAGAAAATAAAATCAAATATAAAATAAAAACTGAACAATTAAGAATTAATCAAAATGAACAACACATAAATAATAACAACAACAACAAATGGGCCACATTCACATACATAAATAATAAAATGACAAAACTAACAAAACTATTTAAAAACACAGATATAAAAATAGCATAAAAACTAATAAAAATAATTTACAAAAACTAAATAGCCCACACAACAAAGATAATACAACAACTAACGGTATATACAAAATTGAATGCCAAGATTGCAATAAATGTTACATAGGACAAACAAAAAACAGCTGAGAAAACGTTATTTTGAACACCTAAACGCATACAAAAAACCAGAAATATATAAATCCAATTTAGCCACACATGCAGTAAACACAGGACATGAATTCCCAGACATAACCAATGTGACACTAATAAAACATATACCACACAAAGGCACCATAATGAACATTTGGGAAAATTTACAAATATACAAACATAAAACACAAAACAAACTAATACCTGAACAAATACAAATCAATATAAAACATGACACAATATTCAAAGCACTCAACATCGAAAATACACAAAAAACTAACACATACACCACAATCACACACAATAAAACCAATTTGAAGTACCAGAACCTAACAGGAAGCCACAATAATAATAGTCAACCAACACATATGTACTTCACCAGACACAAAAACCGGAAGGCTGAGGATGGGTACAAGATGGTACCCGAAACATGTTCCTAATAAGGGAAAAAAAGGTATATCTTGAGGAAAATTTATTTATAAATATTAAATATATAATATATATTACATTTAATATTTATAACTAAATTTACCTCAAGATGTTATTTTTCCTTATTTGGAACATGTTTCGAGAGTTCCTGTGCTCTCATCTTCAGCCTTCGCGATCTTTTGTCTGGTGAAGTATTTGTGTGTTGGCTGCTGGATGCTATTAAGGTTGTTTGTTGGTCTTTGGTATTTTAAAGTTGTATTATTGTGTGTGATTGTGGTATATGTATTTGTATTTTGTGTATTTTCGATGTTGAGTGCTTTGAATATTGTGTCATGTTTTGTATTGATTTGTATTTGTTCTGGTATTAGTTTGTTTTGTGTTTTATGTTTGTATATTTGTAAATTTTCCCAAATGTTCATTATGGTGCCTTTGTGTGATATACGTTTTATTAGTGTCATGTTGGTTATGTCTGGGAATTCATGTCCTGTGTTTACTGCATGTGTGGCTAAATTGGATTTATATATTTCTGGTTTTTTGTATGCGTTTAGGTGTTCAAAATAACGTTTTTTCAGCTGTTTTTTTTGTTTGTCCTATGTAACATTTATTGCAATCTTGGCATTCAATTTTGTATATACCGTTAGTTGTTGTATTATCTTTATTTATGTTTATTAGTTTTGTATGCTATTTTTATATCTGTGTTTTTAAATAGTTTTGTTAGTTTTGTCATTTTATTATTTATGTATGTGAATGTGGCCCATTTTTTGTTGTTGTTCATTTTAATTAATTCTTAATTGTTCAGTTTTTATTTTATATTTGATTTTATTTTCTATTTTGTTCATAGTAGTTTTATTGTATCCATTTTCATAACCAATTTGGTATATTATATTTCTTTCTTTGTCAGTTTCTTGTTTGTTTAGGGGAATTTTGTATATTCTGTTAAATAGCGAATAGAAAGCTGCCATTTTATGTTGTGGTGGGTGGGCAGAATGGTTAGGTATAATGATGTTAGTGGAAGTTGGTTTTCTATATATTGCATATTGTATGTGGTTGTTGTATTTTGTGATGGTTATGTCTAAATAGTTGATTCTGTTATGTTTTTCTTTTTCTTCTGTGAATTGTATTTTAGGATGTATGTTATTGATTTGTTTCAGTATGTTCTCTGCATTTGTGTTTTTTTTATTTGATACATATAGCCCATCATCTACATATCTTATCCATATGCCGTTTCGGTCATGTGATTTTATAATATTTGTATTTTGGTGTCTATGTGTTGTAGGAAAATTTCTGCTATTATGCTTGATAATGGTGATCCCATTGCTAAACCTTCTTGCTGTTGATAAATTTTGCTATTCAATTCAAAGTAATTTTGTTTTAGTATTAGTTGGAGGCTGTTTTTTATTTCGGTTATATATTGTTTGTTTTCATTTTGTTCTTTAAGTTTGTTTATTATTATGTCTATTGTTTCTTCTACTGGGATGTTGGTGTACATGTTTGTGATGTCATATGATGTGAAAAATGTATTTTCATTTATATTTATTATTTTTAGTTCGTCTATTAATTCGTATGTATTTTTTATGTTATGATGGTTATTTGTTAGATGGTTATTTTTTAGTTTTTGTGCTATTATTTTTGCAATTTTGTATGTAGGAGCTTTTTTGAAGTTGATTAATGGACGTATTGGGTTGTTTAACTTGTGTATTTTTATTAGGCTATTCATTTTAGGTGGTTCTGGATTGTTATTTATATATATGTCTGTGTTTTTATTGTTGAAAATGTTTTTAGTTGTTTTTATTAGTTTTATTGTTTGTTTAAGATAGTTTTCTGTTGGGTCTTTATTTAGTTTTATGCATTTAATATTGTTGATGAAGTCTTCGGTTTTTTTAATGTAGTCTGCTTTATCAATGTCAGTGATTACTGTTGCTATATATATATATATATATATATATATATATATATATATATTACATTTAATATTTATAAATAAATTTACTTCAAGATATACCTTTTTTTCCCTTATTAGGAACATGTTTCGGGTACTATCTTGTACCCATCCTCAGCCTTCCGGTTTTTTTGTCTGGTGAAGTACATATGTGTTGTTGGTTGACTATTATTATTGTGGCTTCCTGTTGGCTTCTGGTATTCAAATTGGTTTTATTGTGTGTGATTGTGGTGTATGTGTTAGTTTTTTGTGTATTTTCAATGTTGAGTGCTTTGAATATTGTGTCATGTTTTGTATTGATTTGTATTTGTTCAGGTATTAGTTTGTTTTCTGTTTTATGTATGTATATTTGTAAATTTTCCATATGTTCAATATGGTGCCTTTGTGTGGTATATGTTTTATTAGTGTCATATTTGTTATGTCTGGGAATTCATGTCCTGTGTTTATTGCATGTGTGGCTAAATTGGATTTATATATTTCTGGTTTTTTGTATGCATTTAGGTGTTCAAATAACGTTTTTTCAGCTGTTTTTTTGTTTGTCCTATGTAACATTTATTGCAATCTTGGCATTCAATTTTGTATATGCCGTTAGTTGTTGTATTATCTTTGTTGTGTGAGCTATTTAGATTTTGTAATTTATTTTCATTAGTTTTGTATGCTATTTTTATATCTGTGTTTTTAAATAGTTTTGTTAGTTTTGTCATTTTATTATTTATATATGTGAATGTGGCCCATTTTTTGTTGTTGTTATTATTTATGTGTTGTTCAGTTTGATTAATTCTTAATTGTTCAGTTTTTATTTTGTATTTTATTTTATTTTCTATTTTGATCATAGTATTTTTATTGTATCCATTTTCATAACCAATTTGGTATATTATATTTCTTTCTTTGTCTGTTTCTTGTTTGTTTAGGGGAATTTTGTTCATTCTGTTAAATAGCGAATAAAATGCTGCCATTTTGTGTTGTGGTGGGTGGTCAGAATGGTTAGGTATAATGATGTTAGTGGAAGTTGGTTTTCTATATATTGCATATTGTATGTGGTTGTTGTATCTTGTGATGGTTATGTCTAAATAGTTGATTCTGTTATGTTTTTCTTTTTCTTCTGTGAATTGTATTTTGGGATGTATGTTATTGATTTGTTTCAGTATGTTCTCTGCATTTGTGTTTTTGTTATTTGATACATATAGCCCATCATCTACATATCTTATCCATATGGCATTTGGGTCATGTGATTTTATATATATATATATATTCAAACACTTTTTGCTACAGTCCGTTTCTTGATGTATATAATATATTTAATATTTATACTGAAATTACCTCAAGATATTTTTTGGTAATTTCAGTATAAATATTAAATATAATATATTGCAACAATATATGTGCATATTTCCCCAGGGCGGTATGTTTTATATTGTAATTAGCGTAAATAGAATAAGGAACAGTTTTAGACAATTTTGTGCAGAAAAATGCAGGCTAGAGCATGTCGAGAGTGTACCTGCTTCGATAGTTAAAAATACGGCGTGTGTGTGAAGCCAGCTGCAACAAGAATATGGGGTGACGCTACGAATTGTTTGTTCCAATTAATCATGTCTTAACAGGATTATAATAAACTAATTACTTGTGTTAAACCTGTAAGCAAAGACTTACGCCAATTATAAAGACACCATTACGTAAAGGGATTTTTAACGAGTATAGTGATGTAAAATTTATTTCCAGAGGTGCAATATTAAAGATGCTAACTAATTAATATTAATTACTAGTGTAATTGAAGAGTAATTAATACGTGTAGTATATGTGAGTGACCAGAAAAAATTACGCAAACAATGGTATCGCTCATGTGACGAATATTGTCATCAGTTCGCGATAATTAACCAAAAAGTGAGTGTAATAAAAAGGACCCGTTGGCGCGAACAGACCATCTCTAGCTTGTCGAAAACAGGCCTGTTCCTGTCAAATCGCCACCAGTATAAATACCACTGGCAATTTTGGGCGATCACACACTCAGACTCAAGAAATCTACAGACGACGTTACGCTGCCCGTTTGCAGATCGAAATGGACACACACACACACACACACACACACACACACACACACACTACCACACTCACACCAAGACGTAAGAAGGAATTCTGGAGCATCAACAACAACAACACTTAGAGACAACGACCCCAGCAGGAGAATAACCATCATCATACTCTCAGGATTCTGGACACACACACACACACACAATGGTAACGGGAGATATACGCAGGTGGTACAGAAACAATTATATTTTTTTATTGTGAAGAGAGCTCTCGGAAAAGAACTTAAATATGAACAAATAATAATTAGAGTTTTAAAGTAAAATAGTAGTTAGATAAGAGAGTGTAATTTAACAACTTGTAGAAAAAAAAAATTAATCTTTTGTTGTATTTTTTGGGTGTGTCAGTATAAACCAATAATAGATTGGAAGTAAAGGTAATATAATTTTTTTTGTTTATAGCAACAATAAATTCATTCTTGAATCTTAAAATTATTTTGTTGGTAAATGAGTTGCTATCATTAATTAAAATTTTAGTTAATTTCAGACACACAAATAAAAAGAATTTAAATAACTTGTTTAACATGTTTGGTTAGTTAATATGATTATTTGGGCGTGTATGTATTTTTGTTGTATGTTATGAATAGCATAGCAGGTTACAGATTTGTAAAGCTGATAAAGGTGAAAATTTATTTGTATAATGTTTGAAAGTTTAATAGTTAAATATTTTTCTATCAAGTAATAAATCTTAGAATGATTATTTTGAAACGGGTTTAATTGATTATTTCCTGTCAACAACACTCACTCCTCTTTAAAAATTATTTAGTTATTGTGCAACTACATAGGCCTATACTTGACGCAACGAGATAACAAATCCTGCGACCTGGCCGGTGTAGTACATATTATAGTTGCGTTGAGAATATGATAATATATTTGTATAATTGTTGTTCTCGTTGCATTATATATATATATATATATATATATATATATATATATATATATAGTAACAATAAAAATCGTTGTTACTTATTTTTAATCAATCTGTTATTAAGGAAATGTTTATTATGTAGTCTTGTAGGTGACCTCCTGTATCTCAAATTTAATAGACAAATATATTTGTTATTATGTTATTATAACTTTTATGTATACTATAATACAGGTTTACCTAATTATTCAATGTTTACGCAATATCAATGATATACTTCATGTATTGACTTAATGAATTAAGAATTCTCGCCAACCCCAGTCACTCCGTATTGTGTAATTCAATTCAAAAATTGTGCAGGAAACACGCTAGTTCGGCAATCTCACGTTTCACCAGCTGTTGACAATTAGCGCTGTTATTCGTAATTGGCTTGCGTCTAGGTTAACTGGTCCACCGGCTTTTAATCACCCTTTTACCTGTAAATTACTCCACCCACAACATATAATACCTATTCTACAATAACATAAAACATCATCATATACAAGAAAGATTCTTTATTGATTTTGTACTTTAATTCAAACTAACAGTTCTCTTCAAGGTGATAGTAGCATGATATCGATTATACAATGATAGATCGATTGTTCAGTTGACCAGGTTTCTTTTTATTTATACAAATTAAATATAATATTAAATATCTCTTATCCCAGGGTACGTGTGATTCTTTTAACGATTAGTAAGGCCAGGTAATGCAAAATTAAGGTTACTTAGTATTACAGAATGTTATTAGTTCTTACTATATTAAAATTAAAAATAAGCTGGTGTTACCGGGTTTGATGACTCTCAAGGCGGCATTGTATTTCTGTAAACAGTTGAAGATTACAATTTGGTTGTTTCCATCCAGAAAAAGTGTTCCCATCCTTAATAAAATTGGTGGTGTGATGTACTGGAAAGCCCCGGGAACGTTTCTGATCTTCGTTCTTCTCTTACGATCCCCGCGGTAGTCGGTCTCGTTGGAAATGGAGTCGTATTATAACTTCTTCTTGAAAGTGAAGGTTATTTCTTCAGAAACAAGGTCCTTGTATATTTTTTCTATAATTCCATTAATTTAGGCCTTTTGCTTCCCTCAATTAATCTCCTGGTTAGATGGGAAATCGGGTTTAATACTAAATCCAACGGAATTATCTTGAGGAGTGAAGTAAGAATTTCTCGACCTTTTTAAAGGTATTTGGTTATAATTTTGAAGTCTAATTTATTTTATTATTCATCAGTTGTATTATAGGATTAGTTTCGACTTTAATTTATTAATTTAGATTATTTTTTTTTATAATTTGTGTCATTCTTTTTAAAAGTGTCTCCTCATCTGAACTCAATAGCATATAACAATCGAATAATTGAAAATCAACAAGATTTTTTACATTTTAGTTACCCTAACAACCACTACTTTCTGTCATTGGATGATATTTGATATCCTAGAGCCAGAATTATAAAACATTACTACTCTTTTTTAATAAAATACTCCATGCTTGGAATTATACCAAATTACCTAAAACTCTCACCCAATCTTCCTTATTAAACCGTATATGTTTTACTATAGTTTCATTGGACTGGACTTATTAAAAAGGTATTAATTTCCTTTTACAAATATTAAATTTAGGCCTATAGGTTTTGTTACAACTGTTATAATAATTTTGTTTTTAACTTAATTTTCTTTACCTGACCTACTGTACAAATGGTCACTGGTTTATGGCTACTTACATTAATTTATATTTCCTGGTTTTTAATTTATTTTATTAATTAATTCATCCTGGAACCTTTCATTATTTTACAACATAAAACATAAAACATAAGAACTACTTGTCAACTTTCAAACACTTATTGCCATCCTGGCCAAGTTTACAAACATTAATTCAAAACAACTTCATTTATCAATTTTAGTCAATACATTTAACATAATATAATACCTAACCCAGGTATTTATACTTAATTGGCTAAAGACAATTTTAACAAAAATGAAAGGAGTACCACTGACTAAGTACTTCTATAAAACAACAGTTTCCCTCTTACTATCCACAAAACATAAAATAAACATCCTGTAAACACTACCATGCTACAGTATAACAACAAGTACAATTTGTAACACATTAATCATTAATTGGAATAGTATTTTATACTTCATATTATTTGTTACATCTTTTAAATTTAAGTACACCTCAGATGTATTAATTACTGAGTAACCTTAATAATTGGGTATGGTTCTAGACCATAGTTACTTCATTTTTTATGTAACGTTGGGGACCTCAAATCTGTTACGTTACATAACACCCCCCCCTTCGAAAGAAGTTTATTTTGTCTCAACTAAGTTTAGTAAAAAATAAACTTATAGCTCGTACCTGACCTGGTTGTCCTCTTACTCATAATACTTTTTTATTTCTGTTTGATTATAGGTACCCTTCACTCTATTATTTATGGGGTCAGATACCACGTATATATTGTTCTGATTGTCCTGGCTTATTACAAAAGGTCCAACGTATAATAGCAACAATTTCTTTGCTATCCCTTCGGAACTGCTTGGTTGCTGACGGTTTCTTATTAAAATTTTTTCGCCGATGGTGTATTTAATGATGTTTTTTCGGGTAGCATCCTGTTTTTTCCTTCGGGTTTCCAGTTTGTGGAGTAGTCTATTATACACATGGGTAAGGTCAAGTTCTTCTTCAGGTCCTTCAGGGAATGGTATTAATTTGGTAATTTCTCGAGGTGGTAGTTTTGAAAACATCATCTGGTATGGTGTAACACCAATGGTTTCGTGATGAGCAATATTTAAAAAGGTTTCGGTTTCATGTAAGAATTCACTCCATTTCCTATGATTGTCATAACAATAAGTACGAAGTACTCGTCCTACCTCTCTGAGTACCCTTTCTACTGGATTACTACTAGGATGATAAATTGAAGTTTTGTAGGTTTTAATTCCTCGATTTGACATTTCTAATTTCCATTTTCGACCCTTGAACTGGGTTCCATGGTCCGTTATTATGGAATATGGAGTGCCCACATCTATGAGGTACTTTTCTGCGATGACCTTGATGATAACATTGGTGGATGCCTTGCTGATAGGGTACAGCTTAGTGTAACGTGTGAAATGGTCCAAGATGATTACAATATATTTATATCGGCGCCTGCCTCCACTACGTGGGAAAGGCCCGCAAATGTCAAGAAACGTTTTTTCTAATTTCCTTTCTGAAGTAATGGTTATTAAAGACCCCTCCTTTCGTTCATTGTTTACTTTAACCCTTTGACATATTCCACATCGTTTTATTAATTCCCTTACCTTCTTGTTCAAACCCTTAATATTCTTTAATTTTTTCTAAATGTAAAACATAATTTTTAACAAAGTTTGGCCAGCTGTATTTTTATAAGCTCAGAGTGGCAGCAGTAACTCTTAGATCTCAGGTTTTTTAAAACATTTTATATTTTGTATTTAATAAATAAAATACAATTATGATGTTCTGTAGGTCCTTTAGACTACGATATGACAACCGTATTGACAGGGAAAGTACCAAAATACATATGATGAGAAATAGTCACAATGTATCTTAAAAGGATTATATTAAGAGTGTAAAACAGTTCAGTGTATAGGTTAAGTTATAAAAATGTTTTTTAGACTTAATTAGCTTTAAATTATGTTATCACTATACATCAATGGTGACTTATGCTTATGTCTATATTATTAATCATTAATGTTCTCAGTGAAAGTTAATTATGGTTTTTATAAAAAAAAAGTATTCAAAGTTTTTTGAAACCTTTAGATCAGGTTTAACAGGGAATATTTCAGATTAATTTTAGATCAAAAAATACTTCTCTCCCTGTGTCAATTGGTCCAATTTCTTTAGAGATGTCCTAGTTTAATTCTGTAGATTCTTGTAGCAATTCTTTCTTCTATTTTAATCTTGACATATATAATTATTCACTAGTTTATCTGGAGATGCACTGATATCACAATTATTATACTTTATTTTTCACTATTAGTATTTAAATCAACCTTTTTGCATTCAGTTTTTTTAGAATAATCTATTTTCTTCTTCCACAGATATGTTGCTAAGGCCTCTCTTAGATATCTCCTTGGTTTCCAAGTAACAATTTTATATCACCCTGGTGACATCATAAGAATAATATGAACAAACCTTTTACTATTTTATATGTCATTTTCTTTTAAAAGGATATACCTTTTTTATAAGAGCTCTTATCTTCTTTTTATTTGTTTCTTTGTTCTTCTGATAAAAAACTGATCATTTTGACATCACTCTTGACTATTTTCAGATCTATTTCCTGAGTTAAGGTTTAATTTTTGATTTATTTTTGTTACAAACTTATTTATTATTTCTTTTTTGTACCTTTCACTTTCTTAAATTTATTTTATACACTTGGTAATCTTTTAACATAAACTGACATTGTTTCCTCATTATTTTAATAGAAATCTTATTCATATAATTTGAATGACAATGATTTTGGTACTTTCTTGTTAAGACTAACATTAGTGTTATTAACACTAGTATACATAATATTAATAAATGTGACAAAAACTGATTACTAATAACTATTAGTAATATGTTATAATTCCCCTTAACTGACTGTGTTTATAACTTTACAGTCTGCATACAAAAAACAAATTTCATAAGTAAGTTCTTACTTTAATTATAATAAACATAACATACAATAAACAATTAAAATTAAACATATTCAATTAAGTCTTTCTTAAAATATTATGTCTCCTGGTACTTTTAATAATACACTCATGGTATATTTATGTTACTAGGGCCTGGTAAAAATGTCACGTAACATAATGCCCCCCCAGAAAACAGGTTATTTTAGTAATCATTAGATTGCTTAAATAAGCTGATTGACTTCACCATTATTTTCCTCAATTTCCATAATACTTTTTTATTTCAGCACCTCAAACTTGATATTGATTCTTCATACTTTTCACACCTCGAGTCATATTGTCATATTTATTTTTTATTCCTTTACCTCATAGTTCGTATCTTCCCTAAAATACCATAATTCCCTAACATTAAATACTACATATGGGTTCGGATTCGGAGGGGCACTATTGGCTTCCATTACTCCGCCGTTTTCCCTAAATATATCATCTGAAATCAGAGGAACTTCATCTCTGTCCAGGAAAAAATAAAGTTGCACTATCACAACACAATACATATAATAATTACCTACAAGGTAGCTCCTTCGCTACAAACTTATATTCTAGGGATTGTTAAATCATTTCTTTGAGGTCTATTCACATTTTTATTCTACGACTATTTCACTTCTAGTGCTTTATCAGTTCAAAATAATTTTCTATCTTTCACATGTAATTGGTTAACCTTACTCAACCTACATGTTGTATTATTTCCATCTTGGCGCTGTCAATCAATAATATTTTAGATTCTATTTTCATCTAAATCAATCTAACTCTTCTTAATAAATTCAAAATAATTTCTTCCGAAACACATGGTAAGCTGTTCTTACTTAATTTATTTCTTGGGGTTTTCTTCTTAATAGATTCAAAATAATTTCTTCTTTAACTCCTGGTAAGATGTTCTTACTTAATTTAGAATTTTGATGTTTTTTGTTCATGTTTTTTGAAATCTTCATTGGTCATTACTTTTATCATCATATTTTCTTCTCAATTCTCCCTTTCTTCTACAAGTTCATTTGTTTTAATTACTTATTTATCTTTTTATGATTTTTATGCGTTCTATCTGTCAGCCGTTTCTTCTTTTTCATCTTCTGGTTTAAACCGGATTACTTCACTATTATTTTTTCCCCGTGGTAGATTCTGTCGGTTATATGTATCAACAAACTTTGCTATGGGATTGCCCCATTTTGGATCACTCCCGTACATTTCAATGTTGTCGTATGAGTATATTCGTTCGTCTTCATTACTGGGACCAGGCTCAGGTTCTTTGTTTTCACGACGGTTACCTCGTTTGTCCACCTTTCTTGGTCGCTGTTCATCATGTCTCCTCGAGTCCCTCTCCTCAGCCATTATATAATTTACTTGGGCTTGATTGGTTCCCTGATTGTTACTTGGTGGATCTTCCGGAGGTATATCCCTATTTCTGTCCCCACTTCTTGACCTCATATAATCATTGTGATCATTCCACTGTCTCCTGTTGTCGTCGTCTCTTCCATATCGTCTGTCAGAATTTCTGTCATTATTAAAATTCTGACGTCTTCCTTGAAATCGCCTGTTATTCGGATTTCTATTATATCCCTCCGTCTGTACGTGGTTTATTGGCTGTCGACTGTCGTGTGGTTGTTCATTGTTCCTATCATTCCAATCCTCAGTTCTTCTTCGACTCCTGCAATAATAATTTTCTCTCTCAAAACCTTCTAAGAGAGCCTCCATCTCTCCAATAGTTTTTAAAGTCCACACCGACGAGCCCGCACAATGTCTTCTCCAAAGTGATATGACAATTTGGCCATGAGACACTCCTCAGGGATTTTTGGTTGTAAATGTCGAGCTATCCAGACTTCACCCAAAAAGTAAGCAGTCATTGTCTGTCCTCTTCTAGCATCATATCTGCCAGTGCTCAAATTGTCTCGGACTATATTTTGGATAGACTCAGACCAATACTTTATTTTAAAAATTTGTTTAAATTCGTTATAATTGGTGATTTCATTTCTTACTGCCTTCCACCAGTTATCATTACTATTTTTAAAACTATCATCGAGGAGATTCTTTATTATTGGCCACCGATTTTCTTTGATTCTATTCAGACCTTCTTCTAACCTCTCCAAAAATTCTAGAGGGTTCTGACGATATTCTTTAAAGTTTATCACTTCTTTACATTCTCCGATTAGTGTAGGTACATAGTTTATCGGTCTATGTTTTAGTACCTCTATTTCTTCCTTAAGATTTATTATGTCCTTCTGTTGAATTTCCTCTATCTTCTCCCTGTTGTTGGTAACTTGATTTTGTACCTGTATTATCTTAGTCTCTGCCTGCTGTTCTCCTACCTTATTTTGTATTCGTTATAATTATAATTTCTTGCAATTAGATGAATTGGTTAAGTTTTAAAATATTATGTTGGAATATATAACTCCCCTCTCCAAATTTTTGAGTTCTGTCATTTCCATTTTTATTAATAATTCTGGCTATAATTTTACAAAAATTTTCTTAGTTATATTTCTTATTACATTGCTTTGTTTCTGATTTACATTATCTAAATCCCTTCAGTTTAAATGTATTTATGTACTTATTTTCTCAGTTTTGATGATGTTTAGTTAGATTCCTAACAGTTTTTACATACAAATTTTTTATAAATAATGCGTATTGAGTTATACCCTCTCTGACTTTCATTGATATTGTAACATAAATTAAACATTTTCTTCTTGTAAACAAAATAACAATTAGTATGTGTTTCATACTATTAACATATAACAAATAATTCCAATTAATAGTTGTTTTTAACAAATCAGACATTTTTTATACTCAAAGATTAATAATGATACTTAACAAATATCATATATAAAGAATGTTGTTCCATTCTAACATCTTAATTAGTTATTAACAATAATACCTATAATAAATATTTTATAATTAAAGAATGTTAGTGGTTCTAACCTTTTTAAATTTGCTTATTCCTAATACATTTTTAAATATCTTATTCTACATAAACAAAACCTTATTTACTATAACCTTATACTCTATATTCCTTATATTAAGTTATATGAACAGTTTTTATCTGTTTTTAATTGGGTTTTGGATAATTGTACCCTGTCACTTCACTTTCTATTCTGTGCCTGCTCTTGTTTTATAAATCATTCTAATGAATGTCATCTAAACAGATTGGCAGTTCTTTACTAAAACACATGTATTATATTATTTCTGAACATAAATTAAGTCACTTCAAAGTTGTATCATTTCATTATTTACTCAGTTTGTGAATACCAATAATGAAACATAAGGTTCATTATTTATAATACTAAAACTTGCACTGGTTCTCTTTACATTTCTTGATTCTATTTCTAAATGGTTATATAGTCTTATTAAAACCAAGAAATTTATTTGTAGATTATAATGAAGATTTGTTCTTTGGTATTACATTATTATTTCACCTTGGTCCACTTTCAACTCTTACTCTATACACTTTTTTTTGCTTATATCTATTGTACATGTGGGTTTTTGCATTGATGCTTTGTTATACTTTTTATTATTATTATATTTATTTATTTTGGGGTATGGGTTTTTTTTACAAGAGCATTCCTTCTTCTTGTGGATGCTGTCTTCTTCTTGTTTCTTCATTGATGTCTTCTTTTCTTCTGGTTTCTTATAATTGTATTTTCTTCATCTTCTTGTGGATGTCATCGGGTTTAGTTATGTTCTGGGTTTCTTCCTTATCTACTCTTTTGGTCTCATACAACAGATTTTCTTCTCTTTGCTGTGGGTTTAGTTATGTTCTGGGTTTCTTCCTTGCCTACCCCTAACCTTCCTGGGAATTATATTTTTTCACCATTTTAGTTATTAAAATTGGTTTTGATGATTCATCACTTGTAACATTTATTTTATATTAACTTATATCTTAAATCAATGATTGTACTGCACGGTGGTTCTTAATTAATTCTTTATTACTCGTATATTGCTTTCTTCGGATTTAAACATGTTATTACTTTATTTTAATGATCAATTCACCATTCATTTTTATGGGCTTATCTGTCATGGTACAGATTGCTTTCCTCCAGAAGTAATTATTTCAGACTTGATTATGGATGAAATAATTGCTTATGACAATTTTATTGTTTCTTATACTTCATTTTCCTCTCCATTTCTATATCGACTTTTTTATATTTGAGCTTAATAAATTATATATAGTCACTTATCTGACTTTTGATCCTTCTTGGATAGTTAATGTCTTCTGAGATATATTATTATTATTATTATTATTATTATATATTTCCTTTTCTTATAAACTTCGTGTTGTATCCTTGGGATGTTAACTCCCTAACGTTCCCTATCATGTGGGCTGGGGCAGTTCAGAGGGGCACTGTAGGCTTCACAACTCTGCTGGCCATAAACCACTTCTACAATTTGAGTCCAGAGGCAAATTCATCTCTGCTCAAAAACATAATGCTGCCGGAATTATCTACAGTCAGTCATTGAATAAATTAAATAAAAAGTAGTCTCATTGTCGACTAATATAAATATCTTTGGATTTTTCACTTCGTAGTTTCTCAGATTATCTCACATTTTCTATCTTAATAATTCTTCTTAATACTTAATATTCTCATTATATATATTCTTCTAAACTCTTAGCTCGTCTGATATATTTATTTTAATTATGGTTGGAAACTTTTGTTAATACTTCTTGTTACTAGTTATAGTGTAACTTTTTTCCTTCTACATCTGAATTCTCATTATCCTTCTTTTTGGTTAATTACATTGTTAACATAGTTTTTATATATAGTATTTTCTCTTTGGTTCTTATTCATTATTTGAATGGTCTTATTTTATTATAGTTAATTGTTTCAAAAGTTTCTTTGTAATTGATATTCAGGTTGTTATTGTGATCATATTATGTAATTATATTTTCCTTTCTTTTCTCTCAGAAAGTCATTAATCCGCCTTCGCATTCATTAAAATTAATTTATTTATTGTATATTTCATGTGGTACTTCTTCTTTTTGCGTTTCATATAGGTCTTATTATTATTATTTGTTCAAAATCATCTTCTCCATATGTTTGGTATGAGTTGTTTTTCTTTGCTTCTTCAGAACTGAGTAATATCATAATCATTAACTGTTTCCATTATTGTTTCATAAGTAGTTAGTCATAGGTTGTTCTAATTATATTATTGTTTTCCTTTTTTAGATTCTTTATAATTTTATTATAATAACAGATTCTTCACTTTGTTTCCAAATTATTGCCTTCTCTTGTATATCACACTCTTTTTTGTTTTTCTTCTCTACTCCTTCAAATGTTAGATATTCACATTTATTCTGGATTATATTTAATTCTTTTTTCTGAGTTAATCATATTATTTTCTTCTAAATTTATTTATAAATGGAACATATTTATTTTAAGAACTTTGTTAGTTTCATGCAAAATTCAAATTCTTCTTTTTAATTAATTCCAATACATTTTTCATAAATCATTTGTAGTAAGTTGATCTTACAATTATTTTTGGATTTAGTGGTTTTTTTATAAATTCATTCTTTGTTTCCAAATTTTTACTTTCAAAAATTAGTGTGTAAGCTGGTCTTACTTCATTTTGGAATTTTTATTTTTTTATTCTAAATTCTTTTCTTTTTATTATATCTCAAATTGTTTCTTTCAAAATGTTTGTAGTAAGTTGATCTTACTTATTTTTTAGGATTTAGACAATTCAAATTCATTCTTCATAATACTTTTTTATGGATGCTTGGTTGTACACACCTTTAACTCTTCCGGAAACTATTTCTCTCAGTTCGTACGTATTATTATTATTAAAATTATCTTTCTTATTATATATTTTTCTTTCATACCCAGGAGGATGGATGATTTTCTTTATGTCGCTCAGTTGCTCATATTTTCATTTGTAAGATTCATTTTCTTAAATACTCTTCCTTCATAAAACCCAGTTTTGTCTCTTTGTTCATTATTCATATCATTTCTTTTCAATGATATTTATATCTCGTCTCCTTCACCATTGTTTTTCACCGTAGTCGGTTATCATGACATCCGTCCCTTTTCTTGATGGTGTTTGGTATTTGAGTTAACCATGGTCCATCATCTCGGTTGCCCTTATTGTCCGGACTACCATTGTCTTCATCATTATTCCGGTACTAGTGACATCTCTTGTTTCCGCCTGCCACTTCATTTTCCCTGCGGTTATTCTGTCTCTTGTTTCAACTTTTATGGCTGTTATTCCTTCATTTGCTGCAAGGCTTACTCGACCCACCCTATCATATCGTTTCTTACACCCATAAGTCATTGGTCCACCAATGACTAATGATATCATTGACAATTTACTATATATTTCTACCTTCGTCTTCTATTTTCCTCTGGTCTGTTCCCAGTTGTAAACTACTGTTTTGCTGTTTTGTGGTACATCATTTCGTAAATTACCTTTATTCTCCTCCCATAATTCCTAGAATTCATGATGTCTTTATTATTGGTAATTGGGATATTATTGCCATCAATTAACCCATGGTTCGCCATCTCCATTTCTTCTTTTGTTTTTATTAAATTTCTTGGATATAGTCTTCTCATTTTCTTTGGTTCCACTTCCCTTTGATTAATAATTTCCTTGTTTCCGTTGGTTTTAATTTCAGGTAATTCTACTACTTGTTCCTTTGTTTTGTCGTTTGGTCTTTCTTCTGTTTCTGGTTGGCTATCATTTTTTATTTCTTTGGTCCTCTCATTTCTTAATTTTTCCCTAAACAGTTTATTATCATTACTTATATCATCCAGTTTCTCCATTATCGACTTGTGCCACTCCCTCCTTTCCTTTCTTTCCTCGTCCATGTTCTCCACCATTTTCTTCTGAAATTGTTGGAGCATTTCCATTATCTTGTCCAACTTCTCTTCTCGTGTAAGTTCTACCATTTTGTTTGTCGTCGTGGCCCCTTTTCTCTAACTCTATAGCTGCTGCCAAACTCCAATTAGTGATTGGGCAGATTGTAGTGGCCTTTCAATCGCTAATTAAAGCCCCACGTTGGGCACCAATTTGTAACTAATCGTTTATATCTGTGTGTTGTTACTAATATATAAATATGTGTTTGTGTAGAAATAAAATTGTTTATTAAAAAAAATTGTTTAATACATTTTTTTATAATTAATTAAAAACAATTAATTAATTAAGTTTCGTTGTGTTCCGAAACGTTTATCACTTATTTTAATTGTTTTATAGACTTTTGTGTATTTGTTAAAACCTCTAGCCACTTATAGGATTGTCTCCAATAACAATCGACACTTGTGTTCATTTTCTGTTTGGAGGTTATCTTCCTTCTCGTGGTGAGATTCTTGTAGTTAGTTCTATTTATATTGAAGTATTATGTTAGTTATCTATATTAGTAATGAAAAACTGTTTAAATAGGAAATATATTCATAATTTTATTGACAATTAGTTATTTTGACTCTTGTCGATATGTAAATCGATTCTCAGGGTATCGTTTGAATTATTACAAATTTTTTATATAGGTTCTTTGAACAGCTGTGTTAGGGAAAGTCAGAGAAATAGGGCAAAGATTGAAAAGTATAATATTACAAGGTAAATTCTTAAAATTAACAGTACATAATATATCAGATTCAAAGTATAGAAATAAGTAAATATGTTGCGAACCGTCCTGTAGGCAGAAAGAGGCTGTGTTGAGCTGAGTTGTGGGTAATCAGCAATGGCCGCCGAAGAAATTGAAAGTCGTCACCTCGCAGTTTTGGCGTTCAAATAAAGATGTTTTCCTTATGAATTTACGTCCTGGTGGCTGCAATTCTTCCTTCTTGTGTTAGTGGAGTGTCACTGGTTCAGTTTTGGTGTTGTATTCGGAAAATTAGTGTATATTTAAGTCAGGTTCACTTTTGTCGGTTAGTCGTATGTTAGGCACTTTTATGGTTAAGTGTAGTTACTGTATTAATGGGTTTAAATGTTATTTCCACTGGTGTCTGTGCTGTTTAATGTTAGTTCAGTGTTGGTATATGTTTATTTCACTGTGTTGAACTTTAAAATGTTTTTTACCGAAACTCTCGGTTTTCACTTTCGGCTCATACAATTATTCGCCATTACGGTATTCGTAACTAGGTTAAGATGGGTAAATTGCTCGTGTCAAGTGTCCCGTACAATGTTCAATAATTAACTAACTTACTTCCTTCATCTCTGACTAAAATCTTAGCCAAAGCAATATTATTCCTTCCATTGTTCAAATTTTATTTTGCATCCTGTGCATGTAATAAAGTTACATTATATAACTGATTATACTTTGGTTATTCTTCAAATTTATTAGCTAGTTGTTACTTAATTTTATCCTTCAGTCCATTCTGCGTAATTTGATACCAAATAATGCCGTTTTATTAAGTTTTTTTTATCAAAAAATGATATTTTTTTCCTTCATTTTGTAATTTCTAAATCCTAAGGTCTAACTTCCTGTTCTTTTCCAAACTCTGCCATTACCAAGTTATATTAATGATTATTAACTCTCATATTGTAATAAAAGGTTTATATTCCCTTAATTTCTTGCAATTAGATAAATTGGTTAAGTTTTAAAATATTATGTTGGAATATATGACTCCCCTCTCCAAATTTTTGAGTTCTGTCATTTCTATTTTTATTAATAATTCTGGCTATAATTTTACAAAAACTTTCTTAGTTATATTTCTTATTACATTGCTTTGTTTCTGATTTACATTATCTAAATCCCTTCAGTTTATGTATTTATATACTTATTTTCTCAGTTTTGATGATGTTTAGTTTTTAACATTTGGCCTAGATTCCTAACAGTTTTTACATACAAATTTTTTATAAATAATACATATTGAGTTATACCCTCTCTGACTTTCATTGATATTGTAACATAAATTAAACATTTTCTTCTTGTAAACAAAATAACAATTAGTATGTGTTTCATACTATTAACATATAACAAATAATTCCAATTAATAGTTGTCTTTAACAAATCAGACAGTTTTTATACTCAAAGATAAATAATGATACATAACAAATATCATATATAAAGAATGTTGTTCCATTCTAACACCTTAATTAGTTATTAACAATAATACCTATAATAAATATTTTATAATTAAAGAATGTTAGTGGTTCTGACCTTTTTAAATTTGCTTATTCCTAATACATTTTTAAATATCTTATTCTACATAAACAAAACCTTATTTACTATAATCTTATACTCTATATTCCTTATATTAAGTTATATGAACAGTTTTTATCTGTTTTTAATTGGGTTTTGGGTAATTGTACCCTGTCACTTCATTTTTTATTCTGTGCCTGCTCTTGTTTTATAAATCATTCTAATGAATGTCATCTAAACAGATTGGCAGTTCTTTACTAAAACACATGAATTATATTATTTCTGAACATAAATTAAGCCACTTCAAAGTTGTATCATTTCATTATTTACTCAGTTTGTGAATACCAATAATGAAACATAAGGTTCATTATTTAGAATACTAAAACTTGCACTGGTTCTCTTTACATTCCTTGATTCTATTTCTAAATGGTTATATAGTCTTATTAAAATCAAGAAATTTATTTGTAGATTATACACTTACTCTATACACTTTTTTTGCTTATATCTATTGTACATGTGGGTTTTTGCATTGATATTTTGTTATACTTTTTTATTATTATTATATTTATTTATTTTGGGGTATGGGTTTTTTTTTACAAGAGCATTCCTTCTTCTTGTGGATGCTGTCTTCTTCTTGTTTCTTCATTGATGTCTTCTTTTCTTCTGGTTTCTTATAATTGTATTTTCTTCATCTTCTTGTGGATGTCATCGGGTTTAGTTATGTTCTGGGTTTCTTCCTCATCTACTCTTTTGGTCTCATACAACAGATTTTCTTCTCTTTGCTGTGGGTTTAGTTATGTTCTGGGTTTCTTCCTTGCCTACTCCTAACCTTCCTGGGAATTATATTTTTTCACCATTTTAGTTATTAAAATTGGTTTTGATGATTCATCACTTGTAACATTTATTTTATATTAACTTATATCTTAAATCAATGATTGTACTGCACGGTGGTTCTTAATTAATTCTTTATTATATTGCTTTCTTCGGATTTAAACATGTTATTACTTTATTTTAATGATCAATTCACCATTCATTTTTATGGGCTTATCTGTCATGCTACAATATATATATATAAAACATCGGTTTATAGCGTCTGTCGTCGCTGTCCGATTTTCAGATTTCCAGACTTTCTCTCCAATATTTTTTGTCCTGACAATGTTCTTCTGTCAGATTCCTCGCACTTAGAGCTTTCTGGATACTCTCTCCCCATGATCGTCTGGGTCTTCCCCTCTTCCTCTTCTCCGGGGGTAACCATTCCATTATCCTTTTTTATAATGGATATAATGGGTGGATTGTATTGCCATCATTCAGGCTTCAGGCAATACAAGAAACTTATAGAGACTCCAAAATAAAGATCAAAATAGGGAAAAAAGTGTCAGCAGGGTTTACAGTATCGAAAGGTCTAAGGCAAGGGTGTTGCATCTCCCCGACATTGTTCAAAATATATATAGACACAGTATTGCGACAGTGGAAAAGAAAGTGCAGAGGTATGGGAATTCAAATAGATGGAATCCATATTTTCACATTACAATTCGCGGATGACCAGGTCTTAGTAGCACAAGACAAAGAGGACTTGGAGTATATGACTCGGAAGATCAAAGACGAATACGAGAGCTGGGGACTATCAATAAATCTAGAAAAGTATTTATGCGTGGGAGGTACTGAAACCAACTTGCAATTGAAAATAATGAAGAAATTAAAAATTGCCAGGCATATAAGTATTTAGGAGTACAGATAAAGCAGGATGGAAGAAATACAGATTAAATAAAGGAGTGAGTAGGCATGGGACGGGGGGCTATGGAAAGGCTAAATAGTATATGGTGGCATGACCTGATAACTAGAGGAAAGTACAGATATACAATACTATCGTAAAGAGTATTCTGTTGTATGGTGCTGAGAGTTGGAGAATGACAGAAGCGGACAAAAGGATAATACTAGCTGTAGAGATGGATGCACTAAGGAGATCATCATGCAGAGTATCCAGGGGAGAGAAAATAAGAATTGAACAGATAGAGAAATGATGAATGTGAAACATGCAGTAGTAGACGAAATAGATAGAAGACAGTTAATTTGGTTTGGACATGTTAAACGGGTGGGAGGAGAAAGGTTTACGTCTTATATTTATTTGAAATGTGCCATATTTGTAAATAGCAACACGCATTATTTTGACGGATCAACACGACACGCGCAGTAGAGCTACAGTGACTGAATGAAGAACAAAGCTGTTGTGGAGACGGGCACCAACAAAAGACGTAAAGTGTGTTAGAGACAGTGAGAAGGCGGTGGGAACGCTGACACTGCAGGAATGCTCCTAATTCCTGTTCAGACGGTAATAATTGTATCGATATATCATCAATACAGTTGTAGTACGTGACTTGTACGGTGCTTTGTTCGAGTCCCTTGGACGCCATTATGTACACTCGCCGTGTCACGTCCCCCCCGACTACGTCACGTCACGTCACGTCACACTTAACTAAAATTAACACCATTAACGCGCGCGCTTAACACCGTTTAGTCCAGAGTCGTCGTCGTGGTGAAAATTATTTTAATAACTTTAGTACCGAAATCAGTGATAGCGAGCGGCCTCTACGTTGTGTTTAGACGTAAAAGCCGTGTTGCGACTTACGCAGAGCAGGGACGTTTAAAAATCAGTTCAGCCATAATTAAAATTATTATACTTTTTAAAATGCCTATATAGTAGTAAACGGAATTGTTGAAAAGTCGTATAAAAAAATAAATAGTAATGTAAGTAAATAAATTTTAACTAATAACTAAATAAAAACGTGTTGTTCTTGAATTAATTCGTGAAGAAAGTTTTCCCAAATGATTTTTGAGTTTGTACGAATTCTTAACAGATAATGTTGTAAATTAAACACGCTTTTAATAATAATTTTTTTTTTTGTAGAGGAAGAAAATGCTTTATAGACCGTCAGAGAAAACCGTGCCTCCCCTGGTGTGTGGGACTCTAACCCACTAACAACCCACCTCTAATTCAGGCATTCATGTCCATCCTGGAACCACTTAGCGTATTAGTTCAGGATGGAGCCTACTGCACTCTTATCGGGGTCCTTCTAGTTGTCTCGTATCTTATATTGCCCGTTGGGCCTGTCTTTTCCTAGTAAGATCCACCTAATAAATGCAGAGATGCGGTCCAATTCCGCCTTGCCTCGTAACAAAACCCAATTATTCTCTTCGGGCGTGAACTCCCCGAGCTCCATTCCAATGCCACGCTCTCTGTTGTGAATATGCAGCACATGAAACATAATAATTAACTGTAAGTCCTATACGTAGACCTGTGTGAATATTTAAAAAAACACGCTCGCGCGCACACCCGCACCACGAATACTGTGTGCAAAAAGTAGTCTTTGTTCGGATTCGAGAGAGTCATTTAAAAAAGGAGAAGAAGAGAAGAAGTAGAAGAAGAGACAAGGAAGAAGAAGAGACAAAGAAGAAGAAAACGAAGAGGAAGAACGAACGAACATCATAAGTGCTATAAAAATGTTATATTCACAACGTAGAAAGTAGGCTTTCGCGGCCGGAGTCATCTCATGTAAAAACCTTTCTGTCAGTTCGGCCGTGACTTCCATGACAGTCATCGTCAGTGAGCTAACGGACGAGGTGTTAGGATCCGATCAGTACCCACAGCTGGGGGGGGGGATCCTAACATCTCGTCCGTTACGTCGCTAATGACAACTCTCACGGGCGTAGCCGAAAAGTTCGGGAGAAGAATTTTCGGCCACTTACGATTGCCTATAAATAAACACACGTAACTTTTACTACCCACAAGGGAACGTGCCTACCAGTCATGCTTAATGACAAAACAATCCCTCAAGTCGAAGAAGTCAAATACTTTGGGTTCGCTTGGACTTGAGGTTAAATTGGGAAAAAACACAAAGGGAAAACACAAGAGAAAAACAACTTGGGTATAAACTTATACCTATACCTACGTATACGCATAGGTTCTTCTTCTACTTCTTCTGCGGCTTCTTCTTCTTCATTTTCATCATCATCATCATCATCATCTTCTTCTTCTTCTTCTTTAAGTGACTCTCCCGAATCCGAACAAAGACTACTTTTGCGCATAGTATTCGTGGTGCGTACGTGCGCGCGAGCGTGTGTTTTTAAAATATTGGCTGATTGTTAAAAATCCTCATTAAATCTTAACAAATTACTCGTTTGAAAATCTGTTTTGAAGTCGGTATGGGCATACAGGTTGTAGCTCTGGGGAACTACGTCTCATTCACAGTAATCGTACAGAGGTTTGAATCAAAAGTTCTACGATCGATCACCAACGGGCTGTTGTACAATAGGAACGAAAACATCCACCGAGACTTGGGGTGTACCTACGATCTGGCAGGAATACAAGCGTGTGTTGCGCAACGCATCACGAGAGGCTGAGACTACATCCAAACCCACTGACAGAAGAACTTACGACACTGCTACTATGGCCGAGACTGAAACGCGTAGATCCAGCTGATCTTATGTGAAGTGTTGGTGCCTTAGCAGTCCTTATGGCTGGATGAAAAACACGAGATGTATCACTGGGTAGTATCCTGAATATACTGCTGAATATTATATGTTGTAACAGATTCCAAATAAAACACTACTGCCCAACAGCTCGGAACACTTCGCACGTGTAATGTCACGCTTGCGTACATTGTAAAGCACAGAGTCGTCCAGCTTAACATTACCTGCTTTATAAGTGGCGAAGTTAAAATATTATGTGTCAGTGAAAAAATTCTTTCCTCATAAATAAAATGTTGTTGTGTATAAGGGAACTCAGATTAGCAAAGGCCTTTACTCTAACCCGGGAACTGTACGGAAAGAAAAACCTTTCCAGAAGTGCGAAAGTCCGCCATTATAGCACTGTGATCAGGCCGGTGACCATGTATGGAGTGGAAACAATGTGCTTTCAAAATTTGGAACTTCTTCTTAAAATTGAAAGAAGAATTCTAAGGAAAATTTATGGCCTCAAGAAAACTGAAGATGGGCTTTGGGTACCCAAAGAAGAGGTGTACAGGGGATCTGGAAGAGCTGGAAACAGCTTTCCGAAGGAAAAGACTGAGATTCCTTGGACATATGGTTCGGATGGATCGGTCCAGATTAAATAAACAAATTTTCAACTATATTTGGCAACTTTCCAGTCTGAACGGATACAAAACAACTCAAGGAGGAAATGATGAAACTGGATATTATCTCTTTGAACGACTGAGTGGATAGAAATACATACAGAAACAAAATTCAAAATCTTGAGGTTCTCTGCGGTGAGAAGAAGACGAGAAAGGGGTGGGCAGTGGAAAGGAAGGCGGCGCATAGTGTGCGAATGAGGGCCTTCTGGCAGGAGAAGTAAAGGAAATTATATTCGCGTAGTCCACGGCTGGACTGTTCGTGTAAAAAGAAAATGTTGTGTACCAACATGAAAGTATAAGCTTCAGTTTTGTTCTCGATTTTGTTAGTTCACATATTTTTTCAAGTCTATTCCATCTAACTTATTTACCCCCTCACTTGTTCTTATCATTCTCTTTAATCATATTAATAATGTTCTGAGATTTCTTTGCCTCAACGAGCTGAGAACAAACCCAGTCAGTAAGACAGTTTTTTAAGAATATTCTGTCCCAATCTGTACGTCCAACAAGAAACGCCACTTCTTGACTGGGTTTCTAATCCCAGGGTTAGTAATCTGAACGTAGATTGATTCTTGCGAAACAAAAGATTTTTGAGTTGAGATTACTGGTTTATGAGACAGTGCACCAATCTACGTTCAGATTACTATAAAATTATTAGGTGAATTAATGAAATCATAATTTATTAATAACGTTGGTTTCAGTATTTGATCGAATGGATTAGCGTTTAAATTATTTGAATTAACATTCCGTTACCTTCATTCGAGACTATTTGTACGTTAAATACGCATTCGTAATCTCACCATAACACTATTTAACTTTTAAATTTAATATTTCTTAAAATCTTCACTGGAAAAAAACGTTCACCACAGAAAGTAATAACAAAGCAATAAGATATGGTTAACGATTTTTCGTCAATCAAACTAGGCGCTACGTGCGAGAGCGCGCGCACACCCTTTTGGGAGGAGCTACGGTTTGGTTATTACTGTATACGCTTTCTTACTATTTACTTGTTTTTTCTTCGTCACGATTGTTTTCTGAGACATATCCGTCCATCTGTAATCATTACTAACTGCTGCACTGTACGTGGCCCATCCAACAATAACAGCTGTGCTTGGCGAAATATCATTACTTTCCACGTGCGTTAACTGTTACTGTTCGCTTCTCTCGTTCAGTCCCTCTTTCTCAGACACACGCTCTCTCCGTTTCTCTTTCTCTTTCTGCCGCCCTCTCCTCATTACATTTCTTTACATCCACTCAATCTTCAATTGTCATCGGTAAGTTAAAAAGTTAATTGCTGCACAATTTTGCAGGAACTTACTAAACTCGGCACGATTAGCATACGTGTAGTCTATGTTTGATGTATTTGCGATTATCAAAAACGGTACCCATCTAAAGTCTGGCTGGGCCCAATCTGTTCGTGTTCTCAACCCACCTTCTTCTCCTTTCCGTTATTTTATCCTTCAAACCGTACATTTGCAATTCCGTTCTTATGTCCACGTTTCTTATCACGTCTCCTCTTCTACATCCCTTCGCAGCTCTAAGAAATTTCGCCTCTACTGCCTATATGTGGCTTTCTTGTATCGCACAGCCAGTTAGTAAGAACCCATGACTAACTTCCATAAATGCAATCATTTTGTACATCTTAATTGTTGTGTCTCTTCGTGCTTTTTGTTTAAATTGTGGTTTATTACACCACAAAGGCGACCAAACTTATTGAATTTAATTTCAAACCAAATTTAATTTAAAGTCGCTATCGAATCCATATAAAATTTCGCAACCCGAGGTAGTTAAGACGCTGAACCTGTTCAA
Organism: Magicicada septendecula; assembly: GCA_034769895.1. Taxonomy (NCBI): domain Eukaryota; kingdom Metazoa; phylum Arthropoda; class Insecta; order Hemiptera; family Cicadidae; genus Magicicada; species Magicicada septendecula. The sequence goes on from CM068368.1 coordinate 94,683,927, forward strand.
CGACTAGACCTCCCACGACGACTTTTTACCCACCTGGCTCGTTTCCCGGGAATGCCATACTATAATTACTTATGTATTGAAATATAAGCGTTCGCATCGATTATACATTAATGCATGAACCCCTTGATAATGCACAACACGATTGTGTGAAATGTACGTCAGGCACTAAAATAGTTATTTTTATGTTAGGCCTAGTTTTATTGGTGCCTTTAGAAGCAGTAGGCCTAATTATTTTATAGTGTACTGTAAAGCTCCAGTGTATATTTCTACGGAACCTTTTACTTGATTACTTATCATCACATATCTTACATCATACTTTCATGATTACTTGAACCTTTTACATCATCTTCACTTTGCACGCGCAACAGTTATAAACTATATTATCACACATCTATAGCGTCATTTCGATTGTCTAAAGTAACGAAAATCTATACAACAAAATTTGTCTTTTACGTGATTATTCCGATTTGTTTAAAACCAGTGATAACTGGTTACAGTCAGTGGCGTATCTAGGATTTAGTCTTGGGGGGGGTCCAGTCGAGTCGTCTTCATACAAAAGAAGAAAGAATCGAAGACTAATCGACATTAGTGTCTTTAAAATGGTTGAAAAACCTGTGATAATATTCTTAAATCAATCCCCCTAAAGTAAATGGTAATAATACAATAAAAATACGCCTTATTGAAACTTTGTTTAACTTATTGACTGAACCGTTTTTTCTATATTTAATATTTTAAACGTTTACGCAAATGCTGCGTAATAAATCCGTTTGTTTAAAAAACAGTCACTACAATATTAGCGTATACAGCTGAAGAAATAATAAAATAGTATAAAAATTAAAATTAACAAAATTCGTCAAATTTTTTCTACCCTCTGGGGGGGGTCCGGTCCCGTTCGTCCCTCCCCTTCCCGTAAATACGCCCCTAGTTACAGTCAGACTGCGGAACGCATCTTTACTTCGTTTAATTCTGAATTGATATGCTGAAGTACTGATACAAATTGATTCTGTGCTGGTATGAATTGATACACATATTCTATTTTAAGAAAGTAATAATTTTAAAGCGCAATAAAATCTTTAATTAGTTTTACAAACGTATTTCTCAAAATTTTTTCAGTATTTTGCTTTAGAAATAATCCTGTGGAATCGGAACAGGCCTATAGCATAATCGTGGAAGGTGGAAAGAGAGGAAGAAAAACATTTTTGTTTACTTTTTTTATCGGTAAATGTGCGACTTTGTTCAGTAATTTATCATGAGTGAATTTAATTTTGCTGTTTCTGTTTTTGAATTAAGTAAACCTTGAAAATTACAATAAACTTGCGAATGGTGTACTGTTAATTTTAACTCTTAACACTTTGTACAATGCATTACTTTTGACTTTTTATTCTTAGGGTCCCGTCTTCTAACTGAGAATATAGTTCATCATGCAGTTAGTATTTTATTTGTAGCAGTTTTAAGTATCTGCTAGACCCAATCCGAACTAGTCCCTTAGTTCCGGAGACAAGAGGTCTATTTTCCTCCTAACGTGTACTTTTCATGTGGCCTAAGTACTTCAAATTTCTTTTCCATATATGTTTCCATATTCCAGTACGTATGCGAATCCCATTCCTGTCATTCCTGCCCTTATCCTCAAGTGCCTAAGAAATATGCTATTTTCTTATTTTGTTATTTGTAACCAAAATATCTTTTTGTAATTTTTATTCGCTTATCTGATTGTGTAAAATATCCGATTTTATAACAGTATATCTGCTTTATAACTATTACTAATGTGTTTAAAAAATAAATTTAAAGGTAAATATAAAATCACTTGAAATTTCTACAAAAAATAGTAGAACTAACGTTGAACTATCGTTTACTAATTTATTTAAGTAAAATAATATACCAAGAGGTGTGAACACTTGAATCCGTCATGTCTGGCATGCCTGATATCCGTCTACCTGTGGCTGCCTTGGGTTATCACCCTACTGGGAAGAGAGATGTCGGTAGACCGAGGAGGAGAGGGTTTCGGAACAGGTCTAAGGCCTGGTTCTTGGAGTGGCGATGATGATAATATTATACCAAAAATTAAAATATTAATTTTGTTAGTAAAATACGTGACGCTAATAAAATACACAAGTTTGAGAAACTTAAAACAGAGAAAAAGGAAGTGAATCTGCTAGGAAAAGGCCTAATGCTTTTCACAGAAGTTTTTGCTAAAAGTCTAATACATTTTTTAGGGAAGCTAGCTCTAATGCTTTTTGAAAAACTCTCAGAAATTGTTCTCAAGAAATCTTGGTATGGATTTTATGAAAGTGATTCTACATCATTCCGAATCAAGTAACTCATTTTTCACACAACTATTTATTAAATGTATCTTAATATGAAAATGTGTACAAATTATTTGAATAACTATAAATCACATTCACTTATATAGTTCATCATCATCTTCACGGCACAGGCCAGGTGCTGCCTGTTTCGCCTTCAACTGCATATAACTAGACCTATATATAACTTATATAGTTATAGACCTTAATTTGTCTTTAATCTAAAACTTATTTCAACATGATAAACTAAAGGGTTTCAGCGACGTGACATTTCTGTCGGGTGCAATTTTTTCCCCACCCCTTTTTAGGGGATGCGCGTTAACACATATATACTGCTTATTCTGCGTTTTTTTTAATTATGTAAATGGTTGGTGAACAAGGTTATAAAAGACATTTATAACGTAATATGTTTACAAAACAGTTTTTTAAGGTAAAACTCCTCTCTTAACTGGTAGTTTGAAAATAAATAATGAAATTCTAGATGCTCCACTTTATTATGTTTTACAACGTTTAGACCTATGTCTAGTTGTAGTAAAATAACTACTGAAACGTATTATTAAACAGTTTTTTTTTATAAGGTGTGCATTTAAAGCAAGTACTACCCCTCACCAGTGTGCGGATACACACACACACACACACACACACACACACACACCACTTGCGCACGTGCGCACGTTAGTAAACGCATGTTAATTTAATATGGTTGGTGGTGGATGGAGAGTGGAGAGGATGTGTGTGTGTGTGTGTGTGTGTGTGTGTGTGTGTGTGGTATAGAGCCGGGTGCCAGCCCTGACAAATATGTGTGCAAATTGCAAGGTACAGCCCCGCCCTACGCGCCATCCAGCTCCGTATCTGTCATTGCGGCGTCTAGTCCCATATGGCAAGCCGCCAAATTTAATAATATTAAAAATCAAACTAAATGAAATTCAGACGGCACTGGCTAAACAATCCAGCCCACCAAATCAGTTACGTCTGTCATGTAGGACATTATCTTTGGTCGTATATTTGTTTTATATAACTTGTTTGAATAATTACACCAGTAGCTTTTTTTTTTTTTTAATTACCCGCTTTCATGTTTTTACAGAGTAATTTCAGTACACTTGTATTTGTATTCACTGATGGTTGGAGTTGTGAATAACAAATTCGTCGATTTTCTGTGCCCGCAGATTCGGCCAAAACGTGTACTTAGTAGAGAATTATAATAATTGTTACAGAATTATTAAGCCTACTAGATTTGATCACAACTGCAAAATTTTTAGGTGTTACGTCGCGCCCTGAATATAGAAAACTGTATTACATATGAAATCTACGTTTTTCAGAAATCATCCTATTATTTTAAGCAAGTATCCTACTATTATAAAATTTATTATTGACAGAGTTGCTGAATGACTAAAGGAACTATCAGAGGCAGAGTGAGAAGTCGACATCCTCAAGAATTGACAATTAAAAAATAATTATCATTTTGGTTGTTCTTATTAATAAATATATTTTGGAAAATGTATTAATAAATATTATATATTGTTACGACATTACAAAACAGTCTACGTGTTTGTCGAATGTGCCAGAAGAATCTCGCTCTTATGTGTGTGGCATACGTGACTCTAGACGCATTCGCGAGAGTTTTCTCGAAGCCGCCAACCGCACGGACTGTGTCAAGGCCGCAATTAATTACGTAGTACACACTGGCGCTAAGACGTAGTTTGGAACGTTCTGGTCTGTGAGCGGAGGTATAGATACATGGCGGCAGCGGCCTTAGTTTTGAGTATTAGTCGCGATATATTTACAGTGCGGTCCGCGTTTATTGTCGGGCGATTACAAGTGATTATCGGGCGATATTACTGTGTGCGTTCAAGTGGTTAATAGTGAAGTGTTGTGATTTATAATCGGGCGGTATATTGTACAGTGACAAAATAATTTGGTAGACATAAATATACCAACCAAAAGCAACCTCTTACTAATATTGGTGACGTTCTTAATGAACCAGTAAAACTATGGTAAATAGAGTTAATGATACCTCTATCAGATAATAGCTAAGTGACTGTCTGAAACACACGTATTTCGTTATATAATTTAGCCTAAATGTCAAGAAAAAGCTATCACATTGTTATTGATTGGTCTCGTTTGTGAATCTTAAGTAGAAAATATTGCCAGAAAAAACATAAATTTTATTCACATTTTGTAATGGTGACAAATCCGGATTACTGCCGGCATTACACAAACGTTTCACATTTTCTTGGAAATGAGATCTACACGCCGTGTATAATTTTTTCTTATTTTTAGTTATAGAATCAGCTTCCGAGAAATTTCCGTGGAATTTTGAATCACTCTGTGTATGTTCTTTCATGAAAGACTCTTCGTTGCCAGTACATTTAAAGTTTCTAAATAATTGCCCTTATTGAGAGATTGCTCATTTTCCTTAAGACTACTAAAAGCTAACTCTTGTCTCCCTAAATAACAAACAACATCTACCAAACAGCCTATTATCTGTATACACTAAGTTGGCGTCTGGGCCGGCGACTACCTGGAGCTGGCCCGGGTAATCCCAGACGCCAACTTAGTGTATACAGATAATACAATCCTTCGATTTCGTCCCACATTTTCATTGTGCTGTACTACTTGAATTCTAGGTGTTTTGGACAAACAATTTCAATTCTGTTACGTCCTAGCATGTGAAACATCTCAGAATCTTTCATACGAGTTTTGCTACTAGCATGTTTAGCGGCTTTAACTTGAAAATTTTTTATAGTGCCTTCTTCAGCTTTGCTCCATGGTTCCTCTCCATTAAACATCAAACAGTAATAGCAGTTCAGAATTTTGTTTCCCTTACAACCAGACTATATTTACTATACCAAATTTTCTGAAATTGTCTGATAACTTTTCCATCTTTCTGCGACAAATCTAAAGACGCCCGAGATATTTTTGACGTTAGCAATATCTTTTGCTCTAAATGTAACAAACTGATTTTGTATTTTAACAACAATTCTAATGAATCAAAGTTGTCAGAGTTTATATCAAATACTTCTGCTGTAGAACTTGTATTAAGTGTTCCTTGCTCCTTTAAACCAATTAAACAGTATGCTTAAAGCACTTAAATGACGACACTGTAAATGATTACACACTTCTTAGTCTACACAACTATACACAAAATTAAAAATAATCTGTAAACTCAACAAAAACAAATAGGGTATTCACTACGCGAGCACAATAAACAAACACAGGCGGCCAGGCGAGAATTCTGTGCTATATAGTGCAGGGGAGACGTGTCTTCTGCCGTGATGTGCAGGACGCATTTTATGCTGCGCGCGGAGGTCCTCTCTCGTTCCCGTCCACCGAAGCCCTCCTCACCTCCAGCCCGGTTAAAAAGACATTTAAAGTAACATCTACCCTGATACTCCGCGTACAATTGCATCACACAGCAAGGTTCCATGGCTCTCACTCGCGTCATGTCGCATGATACATAACTTCTTACATTAGTTTTGTACCTTTCTGAGTAATTAATGCAATTTAATGCATAAATAAAAATTAATTATTTGATGAATAAATTATTTGGGGAGACACTGTCTTCCTTGTCTCCCCTGACGCTTCGACACTGATATTGTAATACAATTGTGTTTTAATATTAGTTGACATTTATTTGCGTGCGAACAATTTTTATTTGATTTTTTGTAAGAGACTGTGTTGTTAATTATGAACTGTTTAACTGTGAAAATTAAAGCTGGTAATTAGTGACTTAATTGGTGTCTTGTATTTCGTTTCCACTGTACTTACGACGATCAGTAGACCGTCGTAACAATATATACAGAAAGTACATAATGATAATATAGATAATATATACATAATATAATTATTAATAATATAGGCCTATACTGTTAATAATATATACTGTTAATAGGCCGAGTATAAAGTATTTAATTGGAATTTTTTTTTAACACAGATTGAAGAGACGATTTAAGCTGTAATCGCAAAGTACGAAGATTATTCAGAAAGTAAGTTTCGTTTTTAAATATTGCCGCTGTGTCGATGCCGTCACGGTGTTGCGCATGCGCGGTCAGTTTGTTGATTCGTTCGGAAGCCAACAACGCCATTTGTAAACAACTGTGCACTGAGTAAGCTTCGTTGGACGTGTTTATAATGTCGAAGAAATTCGAGACGCTCGCCACGTGTGAAAGTAGGTATGAGTTTCGGTTCTTGAATGCGAATGGTATTAAAACGATTGCAATTCACCGTCAGATTTTCGATATTTACGGAGAAGAAGCCGTGAGCGATTGAATGGTACGAAGTACTAATGGTAACAGTGGTACAATACGACGTTTTTGATTAGTCCGATCCAGAGTAAGCGACGTAAAATGCTTACCCGCGACATTGCGATGAATCATATCACTGCACACACACTGCCGCTGCAGACCTCACGCCAAGCGATTATCACCTTCTTAAGCATGGGAAATCCTTCCTTGGTGGGCAACGTTGTCAAACAAGCTGATACATGGTTCAAATCACAGGCGGGAAATTGAAATTTCTACGACGAAGGTGTACAACGACTGGTGCCTCACTACGACATGTGTTCCAAAATGACGGAAACTACAGAGGAAAGTAGTTTAAGGTGTGTACTTAAATAGCAATAAAAATGTTTTGTAAATATTTTCTTAGTTTCCTTTAATACCTTATCGGAACTTACTTTATGGATAGCCCTCGTATTCTGTTTGTGTTCCATCTCCGTGTGGTTGGAAGTTATGTGAGAAAACGGAGGCTGCGAAGCAACGGCTGACAATTACGAACATCTGCTACCCATTTCTGAGTTCCCGATACCACAACTCAGAGTAAATTGTGCACAATGTTTGTAGAAAAGACGGAGGTGTGTGACGTGGGGCGCCAGTTTGGAGAGTGCATCACCCCTTCACGCCTCACTCCTCAAACGCGCGGATCTGAGTCACAAGGAATATATGGGTCATTCCACTGTTACCGGTGGAATAAATTTGTACATTTATGCTGAATTCACCTAGTTGCAAGTCGAAAACTCACAGTGCATACTTATTGAGACTGTTGCCCCATAATTTTGAAATCTACTTTTGTCTAAGGGAATGGAGATGGGAAGAGGGTACAGTGGCCGGCAACTGATTAAGCTATTGCTTTGTTAATGTAAGCTAAGCGGAAGAGGTCGTATTAAGGCGTCGAAAAGTGTGTGTGTGTGTGTGTGTGTGTGTGTGGAGGGAGGGGTGTTTTAAATCTTCTTCCGACTTACAAACCTAGCTGCCGTTCTTCTCGATTTGGAACTTGGTCCTCTTCTTATCTTCTATCTTTCTGAGCTCTTTTACGATTGTCTCTCCACCTTTTCGGGCTCTTCTTTTCTTTTTCCTTCTTCAAGCCGTCTACTCCCACTCTACCTTTGATAAGCTACCATCGGTCGTTTGTCCACATTATATTAACTTCTTCTTTTTCTTCTCCTCTTCAAGGATTAGGTTATATAAACCTGTTCCGGCACCCATCTCATTCTCGGACGACCCACGTCTCTTCTACCAATGGCTTTGTAGTTCAGTGCCTCTTTCGACAATCGAACCTCTGTCATCCTTTGCAAATGATCCCATCATTTTCTTCTATAAATTGAAATAATTTCATTTATGTCCTTTACTTCGAGTTCTAGAATCCATTTATTCAGATCCTTATTCTTTGCCAGGGTTTCCAGACCTTACTCCGAGGCTGCTTTGGGTACTACAAGTATTTTAAAGTTTTACATGAACCGGTTACTGGCCTGTTCCACAACCCCCTACCAGAGACTCTTCTGTCAGGTTACAATACTTTAGCCGTAAGGCCCCTGTTTTGGGGCGCAGGAGATTCCCCCTCACGCTTCTCTTTCTGAGATAGGATTTGGTGGCTTTATATCAGTTATTCCGATACTGAACGTTTCTTATCATATTAACTTAATAATACAATCTGTGTTATAGATACGTTAACATTCAAAATGCTTTAAATTATATTATTTCATCTTCTATCTAGTCGTGATTTCCTAATAGATCTTCTAGAGTTCTCAAGGCATCCGTTTTCAACTCTTCTATTATCTTCTTAGCCGACTCGTCTCATCCCCAAGCTTCCGCGGGCTCACAAATAACCTTACTCTTTACAGTGGCCTCGAATGTACTGATTTGAATGTATGTTTTTTAAATATATTTTTCTTCTTCTCCCTTCAAGCGTTAGAGCCACGGTGTGTTGCGCCCTTGGCCGTGGCACAGCTGACGTTACATCACCGCCAAAGAGAAATCAGCCATCTACTAACCACGTGTGGTGGCGATTCGCTCGATGGAGAGGGAGTTGTGTGTGCGCGCGGCCCGCGCCACCTAATATAGTTTTACTACACGATATTCCAGTCGGTCATTTTACGGTAATTCTTTCCTGTGTTATTCTGTTTTTAATATCTTTCGTGAATCCAGCATCCTCACTAATAATTCTACCCTTATTCCCAAGCAGCGATATATTGTGTTTAGTCGGCATACATTTTTCTATTCCATTCCTCGTGTAGTTCCTGGTCGTATGCTCTCGATCGTCTCTGTCCTCAGCTATCAGTAGGCCTACTACTTGCTCACACGCAAACTGCAGACAGTATATTTCAATCCCTATAATTTACAATTGATTTTTCTGTTTTCATGTCTCTTCGACAAACATCCTAAAAATGCTGGCGATTCTCATCCCAATTGTCTCATGCCTTTGTTGCTGAAAAATCCTAAGAACACATATTCATCCATTCATATTTTTAACGTGTCTCGAAAACAATGTTCAAATTTAAAGTCCTTGTACAGAAACGTGTGTATCTAACCGAAAAATAAATGTTAACATAGATTTAGCGCGTTTCTTTACGGAAGACAATCCATTTTGTTACAGAAATCTACTGTCTTCCTTCCAACGGGTAATTTAAACAAATTATATAAACAACTTTAAAATGTGTTATGTATTGCTGATCTCGACGATGCATTATTCATACTATATTCTGTTTATCTTTCAAGGCTGATGTATTGTAACTTGCGCGCGCGCGCGCACACACACACACACACATGAGTTGAGTTGTTCACGGTTGAATTTAATAAGACGTGTGATGTTTGCCAGGTGTCCAGGACTACTTTGTGCGGTTGTCGGGATATTGTTAGACTCGTATAAAGTTAACAAATTTAAGAATATAATCAACATGTCCTGTTTGATAAATGTAGGCCTATGTCGGGTACTGATCCTGTCTGGTAATTTTAGACCTGTGTCGCATACCAAGATTGCTACACACTCTTATCCTGCCACTACACTGTTGTGTTATTGTCTTCTGTAGTACTGCATTTTCTGACCACTGCTCACAAGTTTCTGTAATGAAAATATTTCGTCTTAATACAAACTCCAAAACAATTCTTTCTTCTGCCTTCGGACACAGTTCCTTTAGAAAATAACACAACATAGGAAATAAGACGGATTACATTATAATTATATTATAACGAAATGTATACACAAAAATGTTTACTTATTTCCAGCTGAAAAACACATTGGTGTGGCTTACTCCTACAATCTGTATTCATCAACCTTTATAAGGGAACGCTAACAAACTGGTGTAATAAGGATCAAGTACGGAACTACGAATTGGAAGCCATACTTGTGCTCACTCATATCTGCAGATAATCAGATTGTAGTCACTCAGAACCAGGAGACGATGTGCAAAACTCAAAGAAAAATCAAAGAAGGATTTTCTTTTGGGAAACACGAGTGTACTTCTACAGAAGGACGGACGGTGGCTGTAGAAATAGATCCCGAAAATATAAGATAAACTTAGATTATAAACATCTTTCCAATATATGATAAAGACGTATGAACTCAAATAGTAAAGTGAAAAAGCAAACGAAACTTCTAAATGGGATACTGTAGCGCGAAAGTATCTGACGTGAAGTTAATAGCGATTATTTTTTGGTATAGTAGAATATAACGCCAACGAGTAGGAAAGTGTCGTCTTACAACAAGAATTATGGGAAAACTGGAACTGTAGATGTGGACTACCTGAAAACGTGTTTGTGGCTTATGCGGAAAGCTCAAGTAGTGATAAGCTCGTTGCACACAAGGGACTAATATAGTAATCATAAAGCTCAAGAAAAATAGGACTCTGCAGTGATGTGGCGATCCTTATTCTTTCCCGAAAGGTGGTTGCCACTCCAAACAAGGAGTAAGGAAGACAAGAAACAGACGAAAGCCAACATCAGAATAGGAATCTTGTTTCAAAATGGTGATGGCAGATAAACACAAGCTGGAGGGCGATTACGGAAACCGAGACATATGAACGTTGAAAACAGCTGACTAATAAGATGAGAAACAGTTAAAGTCATGCATGAGAAGCTGCAACAAGAATTAACATTTTGTATTATCTAAACCTCTCTCTCCCATCAAATACAAGTAGACCCCACTCCATTGATTCCCCTTTTCTAACTTCGCACGTAATTAGGTAATACATTCAATGAGTTGATTTATATAATGAAATCTATAGTGCAGCACGTAACGCATTAAGAATTTTTAATAATCGTTTTCTTCGCTAACTATTAGACGACAACACCGGAATCTTCTCAGCATTTTGTAAATGTTTATTTATAATGATAATCTTACTTTTCCAAATTATCATTCCAGTTACTTTTCATTTAAATCCGTTTCTGTTCACGCTAGATATTTGACTAGTTCAATAATTTGTTACGTTTTTTTTCTTCGATTCCGTGACGGCTTCTTGTCTTTGCCGTTGGGGGTTACGACGCAGCAGCACGCCGGGTGCATGACACCGTCCCGTAATCACCGTAGTTACCCGACTCGCCACCTGCCGCAGCACGTATCTCACCAACTACATAATTCCACGTTTCCGATTTGGATAACAAGTTAGGACGGTCCTGTTTCGCAATCGAACGATGATATTAACCCGGCGCGCTCGGATTGGATTCTTTTGTTACGTACGTGATTGTAATTTGGCGTAGACAATCGAGGCGCGTTAGCGTTTCCTATGTAATAGTTTTGATAAGAATTCTTCTTGTTGAAATTGTATGTATTGCTTTCGATTCCGCTCTACACGTATAAGGCGCATAACCATCGGTGCTAGTGCAGCAGTGCGTTAGCAGTTACACTGCCTGCAAATTATTTCTTTATCGACGTCGTTTGGTAGCATTCAAGCCTATTTCATGACTGACTGTTCTTCCGGGAAAAGTGTTGCATTCGTGATTCTTCTTTATAATAGTGTGCATCAAGCAACTATTCATATAATTAATAATTTAGTCTTTTTCTTCTTTTTCCTTTAGGAAATAGGCGATTCACCTGTTCCACTTCACCAACGCTTCTACTTCTTCGTCCAAACTTCCATAGGCAACATGCCATCCGGCGTTCTATTCAGATGATAAATCGATCTCTCTTTGTTTTTCGTAAAGCGATCTTGAATATTAAAATGTTCAACTCTTTGCGTATGTCTGCATTGTAGAGTTTATCTCTTTGTATGCAGCCAAGGGCGGATTTACCATTTTGCCGCCCGTAGGCAGTATAAATTTGCCGCCCTCTCACAAATCTGTTGGGGGGGTGGTGCGTTTACGGGTTTAATTCAATCCTTCAGATTTTCAGTTACCTAAAATTTGTTCTTTATATAATGTTTTCTTCTAAATTTTTCTTAATACATTTCTATAGAACAATTTAGATAACGTACTAGGAAGAGTACAATAAGACATTAAATTACTGTAGCCGCGTTTATTCCAAAACATTTTAACTGAATACTAAACAAACAATTTAATACAATTTTCTGTGCAAGTTGGTACAAAATTAAAAAGATAAAGGGAGTTGTAATAATAGTCTTTGGCATAATTTAACCTTAAATCTTTGAATGTAAACGAATTAATAGTTAAATAATTAATTAATATAATTCAAGTACCACATGAATAATGCATGTAAATTTAATTATGAAAAAACGATGTACTTTATACACATATCAGAAGTAAATGACAAACTATTCTCTTTATGTAATAAGCCTAGTTACATACATACATACATACATACATCCTCGGCGCTACAGCCCAGTCCGGGCCCTGGCCTCCAAAAGAAATCGTCCCCACTGGTCTCTACTCCCGGCCAATGTCCACCAGTTTGCTGCACCCAGCCTCACTGCCTCCTTACCAACCCGATCCAGCCATCTTGTACGCGGTCTTCCCCTCCTTCTCCTTCCCAACGGCAAATAATTCATGATTTTTTTGGGATTCACTCCTCCGCCATTCTCTGCACATGTCCAGAGACAACGCAATCTGTTAATTTGTATGAATTGCACGATCGGAAGATCTTTAAACCTTTCGTACAACTCTCGATTATGCAGTCGCCTCCAAATATCGTTTTCCTTCACAGGGCCATAGTACCTTCCTCTCAGACACGGCTAATTTCTGCTCATCTAGTTTTTTTAGCACCTAGCAGTCCGATCCATACATCAGAACTGGTGTGATCAAGGTCTTGTAGAGCGTGGCTTTTGTCTCTTTATTTATTAATTTTGATTTAAAATGTTTCACTAATCCGTAGTAACACCTATTAACAGATAATATTCGTTTTTCAATGTCTCTAGAGGAGTCCTTTCCAGAATCCACATATGACCCGAGATATCGAAAACCTTGAACTTTTTCAAATTCGTAATCATTAATGCGCAGGGACAGGGCGGGAGTGTTGGCACATACGACCATATATTTAGTTTTCTTTGGTTTATAACCAAGCCCATAGCCTTAGCGGATAACTCCAGTGCTTGAAAGGCTTCTTTTAAGCCAGATTCAGACCTACTTATGATGTCAATGTCATCGGCATATGCCAGAAGCTGTACCTCCTTGTGAAATATGTGTCCGCTAGTTTGAATTCCTGAATCCCTGATGACCTTTTCTAGAGCTATGTTGAACAACAGACACGCTAAGGCATCTCCTTGTTTCAGCCCATTCAATGTTTTTAAGGAGTTAGATAGATTTGATTGTATTCTGATTTGGCACTTAGAATTGGACATAGCTACTCCAACCATACGCACCATCATGGTATATTCAACTCCTTCAAAGCTCTATATAGCATTTTCCGGTTGATTGAATCATATGCCGACTGGAAATCCACAAAGAGATGGTGAGTGGCTACTCCATATTCCAACGTTTTTTCCAGGATTTGCCTTAGTGTAAATATTTGGTCTGTTGTTGACCTATTCCTAGTGAATCCACATTGATATTCTTTTATGTTTTCTTCAGCGTAGGGAAGCAGCCTAGAACATATGATGTTGGACAATACCTTATATGCTGTATTTAGTAGAGAGATGCCCCTATAATTTTTACGTATGAGCGGATCACCCTTTTTATGTATTAAACACACCACCCCATTGTTCCACTCATCAGGCATTACCTTCTCTAGATGAGCCATTCACTCTATGAGATGGGCAAATTCCTCTATGAAATCTCCTCCTGCGCTCTTTAATAGTTCCCCTGGTAAACCATCGGAACCTGCTGCCTTGTTATTTGTAAGCTTTTCTAGAGCTTCATACACCTCGTCATAGGATGGCACCATCTTCTCTCTATCATCCTCGAATTCTCCTCCTGCTTCCTCTTCATCCTCAGATGCCTCCATTGAAGCCTCCCTAACTGAGCCCAGCAGCTCTTCGAAGTGTTCTGTCCATCTCCTGATTACGCCAGCAGTATTACTCACAAGGCCACCATTATTGTCCCTACAGGCATTTGTTCTAGGCTGAAATTCCTGTCTTATATTATTCACCTTCCTGTACATATCTCGGCTCAGCCTTTTGCTCTTATATTCCTCTATCTTTTTATCTGTCTTATAAAATACTCCCTCTTTTTCCTCTATGAATCTTCTTTTCCATCCGCCTGGCTTCCCTGTATTCCTCTTGAACAGCCCTAGTGCATTTCTTTTGGATCTTTAATTTGTATGATTTGTTTTTGAATTCAGTTGCCTCTTCACACTCCTTATCAAACCACTCATCTCGCTCATATCTCTTCTTCTAACCAATGATTTCTTCTCCCGTGGTCACTAATATGTTTTTTAGATTAAGCCAGTGGTTTTCTATATCTTGTTCCTCACGGCATTCAATTCTCCACTGTCTAATTTTCTCATTAGTAACTTCCTCGAACCTCCGTTTTATTTCTTCTTCCTTTAGTATTTCTGTATTGTATCTAACAGTCTTTATTCCTTTTTCATTTCTATTATTGGAGATTCTAGCTCTCAGTTTTGCAATTAGGAGATAGTGATCGCTGTCCACGTTGGCACTTCTGTAAACTCTAACATCTTGTAAGTCTGACTTATGGCGGCCATCCAATAGGACATGATCTACTTGATTGACCGTTCTCCCGTCTGGAGAGGTCCATGTGCCTTTATGTATGTCTTTGTGATCGAAGAAAGTCCCTCCTATGATCATATTTTGACCAACTGCGAAGTTCAATAGTCTGAAACCATTGTCTGAGTGTTCAGAGTGTAAACTATACTTTCCTATATTACTACAAGCGTGGCTGCTTCCTACTTTGGCATTTAAGTCACCTATGATTATTTTTATGTCATGCCTAGGGTTGCTGCCATACGCATTCTCCAGCAAGTTATAAAACTCATCTTTCTCCCCCTCAGGCTTATCATCAGTTGGGGCATGTACGTTTATTATAGTATAATTAAAGCAGGTTCTCCTGAGTCTTATTTTACACATTCTAGGTGTAAGGGGTTTAAAATCAATGACGTTTTCTTTCATTCTACGGCTTACCAAGAAGCCAGTTCCAAACACATGGTCCCGGTTCTGACAGCTGTAATACACCGAGTAGTCCCTTCGATCCATGATTCCAGTGCCAGTCCACCTCATCTCCTGTATAGCCAAAACATCTATCTTATATTTGAGAACCTCTCCTGTCAATATCTTCAAGGCTCCAGGTCTGTATAAGGAACGCAAGTTACTAAACTGTATGTCTGTATAAGCCTAGTTACTAAACAATATATATTTTTAAAAGTTTCTTATCATATTGGGACAAAATGGAGCGGCATTTGCAACATCTCTAAAGTATAAAAACAACATAACGGCCGTCAAATTTCACCTTTCCATAATTTGCCGCCCGTAGGCAGTTGACTACTTTGCCTATGCATAAATTTGCCACTGTATGCAGCCTTTAACAGATCTCAAGAATTTCATATCCGATGCTCATGTCCTACTCAGGTGTTCCTTCACCGGATCCCAAGTTTCAGAACCCTAC